>JAWNMV010000236.1:1377000-2065500 GCA_035043635.1 Drosophila rellima | reverse complement strand
TTGATTGAAAGGCCAAAAGGGTCGCTCTACCTTTCACTCTCTCTCTCACTTTCTAACTCCATCTCTATCTCTCTCCGACTTTACAGGTTTCTAAACTGTTCACATTTAATGCTTTCAATTAATTTAATGCACTGCCAATGCAATTGCAAAGCCTTTTTCTACGCTTTGTGGGCGATAACAAGCTGCTTTTGCCAGAACAAGCGCTGCTTTGTTTATGTGTGTATGTGTGTATATATATATATATGTATATACATATGTGTGTAAGTGCATTTAATTGCTTGTAATTTACACTAATGACGCCGTCAATTACAACAACTACAACAAGAACCTTTTGACTCTGCATGTCATTAAATACGAATTATTATACGATTTTTATATACCTGAGTGTGTGTGATTAAATATCCAGGATTATTTATGTCGCAACTAATATCAAAATCAATAAATTGCAACTTATGTAAGTTAATTTCCCCCTATCCGTTTCTCACAAATCTCCTGCCTCTTCTGCTACTCTAACTCAATTAAAGTTGTTAGCCAGGAGAATGAAAAGGAAAATAAAGTGGGGAAGGGGGTTAAATAAGCAAAAAAAACAAGTGAAAAACCACTTAAAATAGCGGCAAAAATAAAACTCCACTTTTGGCAACTCTGCGGGCAAGTCCGGCCGGCACAGTGTTTATCTCTCTCTATATCCAACTCTATCTGCAAGTTTAACTTTCCTTCCTTCTCTCTACTTCTCTCTCTCCCTCTCTCATTCACTCACTTTCTCTCTATTGCTTTGCAATTTACGCCATTTTTAATTGCTGCATGAAAAAGTAATTACAAATTTTGCTGTGTGCCAGTCGCGTAGTTTTTGGTATTGCAGCAACTTCGTGGTTGGGCGTTATAGTGGGCGTGGCACTGCAACTCAAACAAAATTATAAGCAAACACGCAGAACTGCCACAAAACTTGAAAACTCAACGGCAGCCGCAGCACACACAAAAATAAAATAATAATACAAACACACAAAAAAGGGGTGAAAATTATAAAAAAAAAAGAAATACGCAAAATGTTTTGCTTTTTCAAGAACTGTGAGACAGATTTAAGGTGGGAGTGGGGGTTTCAGTTGGGGTTGCCTTTATCACAGCCAGACTTTGCATTGACTCTAGCTCAGGTTCGGATTCGGGTTTCGACTAGGACTCGGCATTGTGCAATCTGGCCACAGGACGAGGAGTCCTTCCGGCCAAAATGAAAGGGACGTGTTCTTCTGTTGGTACAAATTAAAAAACAAAGGCAAACGATTTGCTGTTTTTTCTTATTTATCGCTAACTCTAAAAATAAAAGAACTTGCGTTGTCGTTATTCTCGCACATGATTGTTAAATTCAACTTGGAGAACTGAGACATATTTTATAAAAAATAGAATTTTGAAAAAATGCAGCGTTCCAAGTGAGTTTAAGTGAGTCTAAAAGTCCACAAAACTGAATCCAAATATATTTTTTATTCAATTGTATTCACACTTCCTTATTCAATTCCCATTGCATTTAAATGTACTCCAAATTGCTTAGCTGATTGCAATTACTTAAATCCCATATGTAGAATACATATTCTCCAATATTTACTCTTGTTACCAAGCCAACTCTTACCACGATGTGTTTTATATATTTTCTCCCCTCAAATTTAATTTTACTAATTGAAAAATATAATTCGCCCGCTGGTTCAGCCCCAAAACTCGCTGGACGCGTCAGTGTTGTGTTATCTATTTTCATTTTTTTACTTTTTCCCCTTTTTCTTCATTTTTTTTTGCTCTTTAGTACAAGTTGATGGCCTGCAGGATCTGCTCATGCTCCTGTCACTGCAATTTTCTGTTTGATCTTAACATGGAGCACAATTGTTGTCAGTTAGTTGAGTGCTTTTGCCTGTTTGTTGCTCTGTTTTGACAATCGATTCAATTAGTTGATTTTACTGAATCCCGGCTAATAATTGAATTGTCCTTAACAAGAGGCAAACCTTATTTTTACAAATCAATTAATCATATCTTTATTTAACTAATTTGTGCTGCATATTGAATTTGCGGGCGTGGAGAGAAAGAGTATTCAAGTTAAATTAGCTTCCAATTTCACTTCGCCACACACACACACACACACACACACACACACACACACAATTTGCACATAAAATCAATTACTCAACACTCTCAACACACACTGCACTTTACAACACACTAGCAAAAGTAGTTCGTTAGATTCGAGCATGTCACTAAAACCAAATTAAATTAGAATAAAATGGAGTGAAAAAATACAGAGTAGTTGCTGAAGAGAGTCGAGGGTTGTTGCAAAAGGGAGGGAGACTAAAAATAGGTAAACTAAACGACGCTTAATGGAGAAACTGGCAACTAAATGAAATCCTTGACTGTCTGTCGAGCATTTGGTATTTATGCGCTCTTTTGCGCCTTTTCCTTTTACCCGCTTTGGCCTGACCTACACTTGCCATTTTAGTTAATTACGAAAATCGGTACAAAGGGCTTGCCGTTGCCAGTGCCCAAAATTAAAAAACAAAAATAAATGGAAAATGTGCACAAAATACTTTGCCACAAATTGTGGAACAAGTACGAAGTGGATTGCATTTCGTTCATTGTGCTATACTGCTGCGGCTAATGAAAATTGCAGGTGAATGACAACTGTCACATATGTATGCATGCAAGTATGTATATATGGGAGCTGTACATTAAAGCCAACGGCTTTAATATAATTCGGGCCAATGCACAATGCACTCTGTATGCTCGGGCTTAGTCCTGGCTCACTGATGATTATTTTGCTCAGCCAGGAAGCAACTAATCATTGACATATTGTTAACTGGAGCTGCAGCTGGCGCTTTGTGTGTGGTTATATTCGCAGCCACAAAGCCCCACTAATAACGTGCATAACTCCCTGCTTCGCTTCCTCAACAGAAGCAGCCTTATATTAGTGATATAATGAGCGAGCGCCTGCAAGTATGCTCTGACTTTTTAACATAATAGGGCTGACCAAAGTCCTGAGTCCTGTGGGCTTTGCTGCAGCCTGTCCTTTGTCGCTGCTAATTAACTTGTTGCATCGTTTAATTAGCCAAGCCAACTGGACACAAGGATAAAAAAAAAGATCAATTACAACAAAAAAGGAAAACTTTGTGCTTAACTGACTTTAGTTCTTCTTTCTTCTCTTTATCTGCTGTTTTATCATTTTTACTCATATCTTGTGGCACGGCTCATGTAAATTATGAAAATTATACAAATAGCAAAAAGTTTTTTAATTAACCGCCAGTTAGTGAGTCACAGCTGTCGTCCGTCCCCTCTAACTATTCTTTTTTGCCCTGACACTAATTGTGCAACAGAAAATAAATTTTGAAAAAAAAAAACGAAAAAAAAAACGAAAATGGAAAAGAATTGCCAAAAACTGTCGAAAAGCTAAAAGCAAATGCAAATAAATTTAGCATAAATATTTATTATTGCCAAAACGAAAAAATGCAATTTACAATTTGCACAGCTGACACTTGGCACATAAATCGAAATTGAAACAGAAACAAAAATAAAAACAGAAACAGATATTATGAGCAGGCGAACGAGCGAGGCTACCATAAAAATAATTCTGCAGAATTTCATAATTAAATTGCCCAAAAAGTGGAGCACTCACCGATGGCTGAAGGAAATGGACGATGGAGGCGAAAGAGGTTGCCGACAGTTTGCTTGCATCAGTCATTCAGTCATTCGTTCATTCATTCATTCATATGCCACGGCAATTGCAGTCAAGTCAAGTAGTCAAGACGTCTTCTCTCCGGCGTGGCACTTCTATAAATAATTGCAAGCGAATTTGTCAAGCGTGTCAGGCGGCAACTGCAACTGCAGAGATGCGCATACGAGTATCTTCAAGATGCGACCAGTCCCCTCTCTCTCACTCTCTCTATGTCTCTCTTTCCATTTGCCACGACAAATTTGTAATGTCTTCGGCTTTGCATGCCACGCAAAGTGCGGCATCCAACGTGAGTGCAAATGTCGCGCCATTATGCTATACGATGAATGCAAGTACAAGTTAAAGTACAAGCACATATACATATACATATATCTACAGGTCTTGGCAAGTGAGCAAATGGGAGTCGAGAGTGCCGGCAATAAGGCAAAGAGCTCAGACATGCCAACTTCGTGGTGGCAATTATCTTGCAATTTTTCTATTCTGCAACTGTTTAATTTAAGTGTAAGGCAGGTAAAAAAGTGTACACACATAATCATAACGAAATATATTTAACAATTTATGCAAAATTGAAAAATAAATCTAAAAAAAAGCTGTTAAATTACATAAAATTAAGTATTTAATGATAATTCTAAAATATTGTGTTAGTAATAAACTGGAATTTAAAAATCAAATGCAATTCCAATTCAAATATAGTACATCTTTCAAAAATACCATCCACATCAATTGCTCATCTCGACACGCTTTCGAGTTAACCCTAATCTATTTAAGCTCAATTTCTTGAACTTTTTAGAGATAGGTTGCAAGATTTGTTTCTCAGACAGATCAAAATCTATTTTGGGCATAGTTTTAATTTAGTTAACCCAGCTACTCATAAGACATCAAACTTTTGCCTAAATAACAGCACACACACACACAGAGACAAACAAAAATGATGTGTGAGACTTTTGGCTCACACGCATCTGTCGCAGACTTTGACATGTGACAGTATTTGGCAAGAGATGATAGGGTGAAAAGGGGAGCGGGGAAGGAGGAAGGGGGGCTGCAGGTAAGCAGCTGCAGCAGCAGGTAAAACTCCTCAACTCTGAGTTGGCTTTGGCTAAAAAGTTGAAAAGCGGTAAACAAGCAGAAAATGTCGCGGCTGTCAAAACTCTGGCGGAAAAAGGGTTTTTTCTCGCTGGCTAAATTTCACTTTGCTCTCTCGCTCACTCTTTGTCGGTTACATAGATAGATATGTATATCCTTTCATATCCTGCTGCTGTTTGAATCTGTCTGTCAAGTTTTTTGGCATGGAAAGTGTTGCTGCCAATTTATTGCTGCAGTTAATTTGCATGAAATATAAATAAATGACAAACAACTTGAGACAGTTTCGTGCACTTAAAGCGAATCTGAATCCTTGCTCCCCCCCCCCACACTCATCAGACATCCCATCCCTTCCCGGCACAAGCCCGATGGCGCTCCGGTATGCCAAATTTAAATTAAATTAGAATTTCTCTAGCTCCTTGGGTCTCGGCTCGGTGTGTAATTTAAAACTATTTTACATGCTGCTAAAGTGCGTCGTGCTGTGTGCAAGTATCTCTGAAAGTGTGTGTGTGTGTATGTATGTGTGTGTGTGTGTTAGATAAAAAAGGCATTTCTGCAAGCTTTTTGAGCTGCAGCCAACTTAAACTTGTTAAGCTTTAGGGAATTTCAGCTTCGCAAAGCAGCAAAAAGTGCTACAAAAAATCCTGGAAAAAGAAAAAAATTAGAATATTTAAACTCAACTTGATATGCGCCTGGGAGCTTACTATGTCTTCTAACTGTCTGTCTGTGTATATATGCGTGTGTGTGTGTGTGTGCATCTGTGTGATTTATAGTGAGCTGGGATTAAGCTGCACAAGAATGTTGTAGGAAATTTTTAGTATAATGCATATAGAAAGAAAAAGAAGGAAGCTTCAATGGCGCCTGGCCTAAAAGAACTTGAAATTCCCTGAGGCGGAAGTCACAGACATTTGGGATTGGGATTGACATATGGCAGGGAAATGCGAATGCGAACGCGAGTGGAGGATTTATGGAAAACGCAGAGCTCAATAAATGCATAATGCATATGGTAAAAGTATTTAGCCTTGTTGGGCAAATTGACGACAGGTTCAGTTGTCCCCCAACTCAATAGCACTATTCCCAGCCACTCATATCCACAGTTCCTATTTTGAAAATAGTGTATTACTTTAGTGATAAAAAGCATAAAAATTGTTAAATGAATGTATTAGTGAATTTAAATTATATTATTTTACAAAATTAAATCAGCTAAATCCTCGCCAAAAAATGTGAAATTAACACAAGCAACAATTTTAGCTTATGGATATAATATAAAAATTCAGAACTGTTGTTCTTAAAAAATATTGAATAAATTAACCTGTGAGATTCAAAAATGTTCAATTGTTACCATCAAGTGTTCAACACAACTTCCGTTGTATTTGTGAAAGATTTAAATTTAAGGAAAACTACAATACATTGGGCAACAACAAAATCGTATATTGATTAATTAAGCAAATAAACAAAGCAAAAAATGGCGTCGCATGGCAAAACGGTAAAAATATTCGATAGAAGAGAATGTGAACGAAGAAAAGGCGATGACGTCGCCGCCGCCATTGTTAATAGGATTAGGAAGCACAACAGCCAACTACTAGTACAACGAGAACAACAACATCAGCAACAACAACAACTGTACATTGGTAAAGCAAAGCCAACGGCATTAGCAACGACAAAAAAAAAGAACACACAACAACAACAATTAAATCACACACACGCATGCACACTAACACTACAATAAAATGCTAGCAAAAAAAATATAGAAATTCATTTATAGTAAATACAGCGAAACTGAGCTTGAAAGAGACAGCAGCAAATACGCCATATGAAAGAGAGACAAAGCCAGAGCAAAGCAAACAAAAGTAAATTAGATTGTGTGGCCCATTAAGGCATTAAGATTTCATTGGTGTTGTTGTTGTTGCTTCTCTTGTTATATCACTGTATCTAAGGCTTTGTGAGAGAAAAAGAGAGAGATAGAGTGATATGGGAAAATGGGGTATAAGTTGGACAGAGAGACAGAGCTCTACACAGAGAGAAATGTAATCTAAATGGTTGTCTCTTAGAGTTGCATTTAGAAAATAGATATGTATTTATGTATAAGACTATCATTCTTGATTTTCAAAACCGGTCTATTTACCAGTATTCTTGCTGATATTAAAATCTTTTCTTTTTGTGTGCTCGTAATTTCTCGCAGTGCATGTGCAGCTACCCTCGACGCGTTCACATTGAGCACTTAAAGCGTCACCGTTGCCATCGGCAGGCACTTTAAGGGTTTCACTTAAGACCCCTCCAGTTCTGTAAATGTGTGGGCCAAAGGGGGAAGGGCTAGGCTTTGTAACTACACTAGACGACACGCAATCTAAGTACATGGAATACAACAACAAAAACACTAAGTTTTCATTTTGGAGCACTTTGAGCAGTTTGTAGACTTGTTGGGGATGTCACCCAACTCACCTCGTTTGTTCTCTTCTTTTCTCCATTTCTCACATCAAATCGCAATGTATCTCATCTGACATCTCATCTCATCTCTCAGTGGATACGTGACTTTTTGCGGTTTGCTTGGATTTGACTGCTAAAAGTGCTAAAAATTGCCCAAGCTCTGCTCGCTTTTGCTTCTCTGAAAGCTCAAAGCCACCTATTTTGTTATTTTGTTATTTCTTATTTGGCTGTTTATTTGTGCGCGCGTTTAATGGCCTTGAAGGGAGCTAGCTAACGAGTCCGAAATGTATCTTGTATCTGTCGGATGTCGTTCTTCTTGGCCAGCTAAATTTAATGGCCAATTGAGCTATTTGTATATGTGGCATTTAACATTGTTTGCCTACTTTTGGGCGAGCATTTGACTTAATTTAAAATACGGCGTCCACTCAAGTGTAATTGTCTGTGAGCCTGAAAAGAAAAGGGAAAAGGGAATCAAGTATTATATTCATTTGTAAAACCAAACGTGTTGAATACACAATAAACGTGCTAATGGAGCTGAAACTCACCCTTAATGTGTTTTCTTTGTCGCTGTTAAACAGTTTTTATGTGTGTAACAATTAACGCCATTAAATCTCAGCAAGTAGTACTAAGTGCTCTATCAATATATTGCAAATTATACTTTCTGATATCTTTACTAATGCATTTATTTTCTCTTTCTTTCCTTGCAGGTAATTTTGCATTTTAACACTTTTCTTTATCTACATCTTAATCTTGAAGTTCTGTAAGTAATCTATTTATTGTTCAAGAAAATTTCAATTACATCGGAATTCTCACAGCCCACAAAATATTTCACAGTGTCAGCATGAGCATTAGGAATTAAGCATTAAATATTGTTCTCAAACCGGAATTTCATATTAAATTTCCATGGTCAAGCAGCAAACAAATAAATTTCAAAAGCAAATCATCTAAAACTGCCCACAAGTTTTTCAGGGCATATTTATGCTGATCATCATTAACGGAAACCCAAATAGAACCCTTGAAGAAAATCAAACTCAGCGAACAAGAAAATTAATTTATGTATGTGCATAGGCAGCATTCGAAAGGGTTGTCCACTGTGAATTTAGAGAGGGGGATGGAGGGAAAACTAAGCATTTCAAGTTCGACTCCTTTTGAGGAGTCTGGACAACACATGAAATCATTAATATGCTGAGCTGTGCATGTGACAAAGGACTCTCGGCCAGGAGCCAGAAGCCAGTAACCATTCACAGAGAGCAACAACAATGCATTATAATGTGCTTATAAATATATTGTTTTGTGCCCCTGAGAGTCTTAGGATGCTTAACATTTTTGGTTTTCAGTTGAGAATTCAAGGGTTGAGCTGTCTTTCCCAGGGCCAAAATCATTAGAACCCCCAAAAAATTTCGTGAAAAACTTGTTTAGAATTTCATCTTTCGGTTGTCTATTCTATTCATTTTTGTGTATTTTATGTTTGATTTTGCGTTGATAACAAGTTCAGTTTTCAGTTGCTGAAGGTCAACCGAAAGTCGTTCACACGTTTCACAATTAGCAGCTGCCGTTGATAGTTGGTCACGTCATTCAGATATTCGCTTAATTCACAGCAAGTCGAGTTATCACTCTTCTTATTCCACCTACTCCCAACTATTCGCAGACACAATTACAGATACAGATAGTGATACACGCATGTGTTTGCATAAATTGACCCATTGCAACCCCAAAGCTTGTTCCTTTTTTATTTTATTTTATACGCCACCAAACTTATTTGATGTCAAAGGGCAACCCATTCCGCAATGGGACACGCGCCATTCACAAACTGCCCTCGACATTACTATTGTTGTTGTTGATTTTTATCTTTGGTAGCTGTTTATACAGTGCCTGAAACTGGACCTACATATATTTTATAGTTGTCGGATTTGTTGTGTGTGGATTTCTCGCATTTTATTGAGATGAATTACATGAAATATACGTATAAATGAGGGTCAATCTCTATCCCAATCCCAATTTCAGTCCATGTTGTGTCTCATATGTATTAATGATTTTGGATTTCGCTTGATGTACAGGCCATGTTCATCAATGTGGCTTAAGTAAGGCGGCCGACAGGCCCAAAATCAATAGGAAACGGGACAAACATTCACACCCACCCGTAGATGAAGAGGGAAGTTCAAGTTCAACGGATATTTCTGCTGCTTGTAGCGCAAAATTTTAATGCTCTTTTGGTGCGTTCATAAATTTTTATTATGTAATTGAGTTTGTTCTGGCAGTTTTATGGCATGGGTGTCTTTGCGCTTTCTATTATCCAAGAGGGGTGTCTTTGTCGAATGTCTCCAAATAAAACAATAAAAGCAAATGGTGAAATATCAAAAAGGGGGCATATTTATAAATAAAATGGGGTAACTGACAGTCATTCGAAATAAGGGGATACATGGGGGTATGTTTTGTGGGGATGTTGTCATAATAATTCTGGAGAATACGGCAAGGCGATCAATAAATATATGTATTGTTAGAAATGTGTAGAAGATAGATGAAAAATACAAGTTAAGAAAAGTTTCATCTAACGAACTATAATTAAACATATAGAATGTTTAAGACTGTGTACTTGACTTTAATATTAACTAATCTAACTGTATAAGCACATTAATTTAACAGTAGATTCAAAATTTAATTACTTGTTAAATAATATTAAATACAATAAAGCAAAACAAGTATAGATTTAAGTAACAATTAATCGGATTTCTATCATATGCATGAATGTGACCTGTGCCTTAAACATAATAACTTAATATATAAATAATTGTCTGCCGTGCATAGTTATGAGTAAATAGGCGTATAGCTGCAGTCATGGAATCTGCAAACATTTCAAATCTCATTATTAATTGATTAAGCCGACGCAATGAGCCACAAGAACGCAATATTTTGACAGCAAGCACGCGCCGAAGACACCGTCCCAGGTTCAGACAAAGGCACAATATAAATTTCCATAAATTACCCGCATGAATGCAAATAATGCCTTGAGATGGGAACAGAAATACGAAAGAAAGAAAAAAGTGTCCCAAATGCGCAGCAATTCAATATAACATAAGTGAAGCGAGTGAAAGGCAAAAACCTGAAATACACGCGCCACGTTCCACACGTAACTCGAATTTTGGACTTAGTTTCAACGAATCTGTTGGGTGTCGGGTTCCGGAGGGGAGACAAAGACCTATCCCGTAAACAGACGCCGTTTGCAATTAGCATGCTTAAGAAGCTGCCGACCACCAGAGAAAATAATAAAAAGGAGACAATATAAATAATATGAATATGGCATAGAGTCGGGCACACGCTCATAAATCTTAAGCGCACTTTGACGAGATTTCGATATTATACTCGTACTGGTACCGGTTTTGGTGTCCCGTATCCGAAACCCTTCTCAGTTTTTGTTGTTCACCCCGGGGCAGATAGCACAATAGGCGCTGATCCGGTGAAAGGTTAAGGTGTCATCCTCTTTTGCATCAACTTTTTTTCTTATTCCGACTCAGACCAATGAAATGTCCTTGGCGACAACAATCAACAAATTTGTTTTACTTTCTCAGTTACATTCTCATTCCGACTGCTCTCCTTACACTTTTCTATTGTAGTCAGACTCCTTGACTCTTTTGGGGGTGTGATAAGGGTTTCGTCTTCTGTTCTGGAATTCTTTTCTCGCTGCCTTCTTTTTATTTGTATTTTTATTATTATTATTTTATTTTGCTGTGTAAATGTTTTTGTTGCTCAATGCCTGTCAAATTGCTGTCAGCAGCGTTGGCTCCTGTTCAATTTTAATACTGTTAGTTGTAGAACTGTACAAACTTTTCGTTTAATTAAACTTAAATTTGATGCCTTTGGTTGATGTGACTTTGAAAGTTCAAGCAACTTGATTGCCAGCAAAGTTTGTGCAGTTTGTGGCCTATTTACACTTTGTAATTACTGTAAGTAGTATTTTGCGAATACCCCCCGACTTATAATTGTCACCTAATATTCCTATAATATTTATTTTGTCTCAAATTAAAATTAATTTACAATTTTTTCAAAACATATTCCTAATCTTCGTGTTGTATTTAATAATTTTTGTCGACTAACATAGTATATTTTCTAGTTGGCATTGTTCTTAATATTCAACACTGGAATATCTAAAGGGATTGTGTGTCAGACTAATTGGATCACTTTTTAAGAGCACTGAAAAGATCAACCTCTAACGTAAATCAAGCTCATTTCATGCTCTTTGACACCCTTCACATTTGACTCAACTCTCAATGCTCTTTAGCTCAAGCCAACACTCAAAATTAAGGCTTAGGCTACTCTTTAACAACCCTCAATTGGTTGCAGCCCTACCTCTCTCAGTCTCAGTCTCTTTCCCTCTCAGTCTTTCTCTGCCCTTTGCTCAAATACCCAATTGAATTAAGTATCTTATAGGAATGTTCGTGTTGAACCTTTTTTCAGTGCCTTCTCCAATACAAACTGGCTTGACTTTGATTTGTGCTTAACTATTGCTCCATTTCCCCAGCCCCCAACCCCCTCCCTGCACACGTCACCCCGCTCAGGCGCTAAGCTGACGTCATCAACGCTCGGTCATATATATGTATTTGGGAGCATGAGTCACTCGCACCCTTCGTTAGCTCGGAATTCGTCGCTAAAAACGCAACACATTCAACCACTATCAGATTTCAGACCCTTTTCAGACCACCGCCCACGTAATTACTTCCTGCAGATTCTTGGACATTGGATAAGCTAAAGACCTATATATCTGGCCTCCAGCCTTGTGCCGTGCATAATTAAGCAGTCGACAGTATATTAAACCACTTAAAGTTGGCAAACGGAAGTCGCTCGTCCTGTCACGCCCAGCGGCAAACACCTGTCATGTTTAGCTGCCAAATGCTTAAAAAAAAGAAAGAATGAGAAGAGAAAATAACACAACAACAATATACGACAATTACAAATACGAGTATAGCTCGTGCTAGAAGTAAGGCCTATAAAACCCCAACACCCGCTGTTTCCCAACGCCAATCAAGCATTGGGTGGTCTGCCACTGGCAGCCACAACAACTGCCAAGGATATGAGAAGGTGTTGCACCTCATAAGCTTTTTACCTGGTGGCAAATCCCTCCCTCATGGGTCAATCGATATAATTTTGCCATTCCATATATTTATTGGCATTGCCTATATGTCGAAATATGAGCACAAAATGCCAAATGCGGCTGTCTAAAAGGTTCCTGGGTTGTCAGTTATTCGGTTTCCCCCCACAAAGTACAATAAGCGACAATAACAGCTGAGAAGCTCATGATAAATTCATTTCACTTGCACATGATTGACTAAATCTAAGTCAGAGATCCAGTAAATTTCGCTGGGGATTTCTGTCTAGTGATAAGAACAGCAGGACATTTCGGAAATGTCTAATAAAAACTTATGTGCGATGAGAAACAGGGTCAAATACATACTAGGATAACTGACATTTAATTTGGAAATTAAATGAATAACTTTATAATTAAATAATATATGTATTTAACTTACAACTGAAAAGTATTCAAAATAAAATAAATATATCATATAATTTACAATATCATAAGTAACTAATAATTGTAATTTAATTACAGCTGAAAAGTATTCAAAATAAATGTAGTATATAATATATCACTCTGAATTCAACTACATGACTTAACTGTAGCTCAATATTTAGTATTTTGAAAACGATTAAGTTTCCCATTTTTCCGTGCAAGTCTTATTCCATTTGTCATGCCTGGTCATTTAATAATAAATTGTCGACACTTGAGTAATAAATTCAATTATGTGGAAATGGTAAATGATAGGCCAGTCAACCGAATTGATTAAATAATAAAATGTCATTTGTGGTGGACTTTTTGTAGCTTCAGCTGGCAATTGTTGGTTGAGTGACCTCTGGACTTTACCAAAAATAGCCCCAAAACAACAAAACGTTTGTCCGTTTAAATCACACAATCATAAGCCATGTCAAGTATAATGAGTGGCCATAACTTGAACACTCAGTGTTTGTAGTTTTTAATAAAGTTTTTAGGTCAATCATTAACATAACTTAGTGGTCGTCATCATTAGACTGAACTTTGCCTTTATTTTTTTAAGCGCCAAAAAGTCGACCCTTAACAGATGTTGCCCAGTTCTCCGAGTTCTAATCGAACAAAAGTCCAAACAGCATCAGTTTCTAAACTACCCTTCCGGGCAGCCAATGACTGAACCGACTTCCTCCCTAATCCCAAGACCAAGACTCATTACAAATAAATATCTTGGACTATTTATTATGTCCAGGCGGGCAGGACTTTTTGCCACCTTTTGCCTTATATTTCTTTGGCTTTTTCCGCTTTTGATTTCGTTTTTTCTTTGCTGTCTGAACAAATTATGCAGATTAAGGGGTCAGTTTGAAGTCTGAAGTCTCAGGTCCACAGCTGGCGGCCGTTACGACTCTATAGCACCTGGTTGGGTAGTTTCACCGACCCGCTGGGCTGATAGCAACAACTTTTTAGCGTGTTTGCTTACTGGCTATTTCTAGCGAGAAAGGAAAATGAGAAAATGCATTGCATACAATTTACATAAAAATTAAATTTAATGTTTTTTCGACTATCTACTTTTTACATACGATATATATTTACATACTCATATGAAGCACTTCGTGGCTTCAATTTAATTGTGTTTCTATGCCACTGCGCAACTTTATTGCTGAGCATTAGGCATTCGAAATTAGTTCATAATAAGCTTAGCTAAATGGCAATTTACAGATGGCGCCCGATGAGTTTTCTGGGTCACATGTGTTAAACACAAATGGTTAACTTTTACCCAACTTACATACGTCGTCCCCTGGCCCAGATGCCCTATTACCCCGTCGTTCTCTTTTCAACTCAAATAGCAAACAAAAGTTTTGCACTGCTTCCAAAAATTATGCCACACTTATATTGCAATTTGCCAGCTGTGGCCCATTGCTGTCTGCTTTCTGTCTCTGTTTAGTCATCGTATTTTTAGTATTTTTTGGCTCGACAATTCTGCGGGTCGCATTGAATGCCAAATTTTTAACGTTAATTTGTCTGCATTTTTTTGCAGTCGACTTCTAGGCTTATCAGCCAACTGCGGCTGCCAGTCATAAAGTTTTTGTTTGCTCAATTTTTGTTGGGTTGTTTTAGCCATTTTAATTGAGTTTAGATCCACTATTTTTATAGGCCATACTCATTAAAAGCGGGCAAAAGGGGTATAATAATTTTGTTTGTAGCATTTGTTTTTGCGAAACTTGAAAAACTTTAGGAGCTATTAAAGATATCTTTACTTTAGTAAGGAAGTATCAATTAATAAGAAAAAATAATAATGAAGGATGTTGCATCGTGTTTTTTGTAATGTAATATCATAGGGTATCTCGTAATCAAGCATTCGCAACTCCAGAGTTCTCACTTTTGTTTTTTCTGTCTGCGACAAGGAACATTTTTTTATTTAAAAAAACTTCAAATAAAATTATAAAAATAATACATTTTTTTTTTTTAATTTTTGCTTTGTATTTTATTTAAAATGATAACGTTCATGCTGCTTTTTCTAGTATAACTTGTTGCTTATCCTCCCATATTTCCTGGTTTCTCCTCAAAATTTACAATTAGTATGCTGTCTGTATTAAGACTTAAAACCATTTCACATTGTTTACCATGTGGTGAAAGTGAATACATCCTGTGCTCATGTCGGATAGCTCTCAACTTGAGTTGAATTTTTTGGTGTTTTTGTTTTTGATCCAACATGAAGCACACCGACTCTTATCTCTGGCAATATGTCAACTGATGACCAACAATAGCAGCAAACGCATTTTCCATGCACACATATTTTCCATTTTCTGAATGCATTCGCTCTCTTCCACTGCAGATACAACTATATTCGACACACAATGCGAAAAATAAAAGGAAAAAAAGCCAATTTGAAATGCGCGCTAGGCATTTTGACTTATCTGCTATTGTTGTTGTTGCTGCTGCTTCTATTGTTGTTATGCATTCTTTTGTTTTGTTTTATGTGTGTTTTGTTGTATTTTTGGCTAGCGTGTTTTGATGTGGCATAAGGCAAAAATGCGTCAATGTCAGCGACGTTCAGCCAAAATAAGAGAGAAATATATTTTTTTTGTGATTTTACGGCTGGTTGTTGATAAATATGACAATAAAATGGACACATATCGACCAATAACAACAACAAAAACTGCAGCTTGACAGCATCGTTGGCAGCTTGAAATAAACGAAATATTTTTGGGTGCACTCGCGGTACAGTTAAGCTCAGCACATAACGGTGCTATGCCATGTCTGTAACGTGTGAATATGCTGACAACAACCGCAACAACAACAATACAAACAACAACATTAAAAGCTCTTCGAGTTCAGTTCTGATGGCAAGTTTTTAGAATAAAGCGCCAAGAACAGTCAGCAAAAACAACAATAATACTTTACTTTTTTTGTTGGAATTTTTTGGTTTTTTTGATGTGGCGCCATCTGTCGGCAGAGACAGAGAGGGTGTTGTGTGAGTTGCCAAAACGCACGTGATAAGCATATGAAATTTTATGGCAACTCTATTTGTAACTTTCACTATGTGTCTGCGGAAGTGTGCGTGTATGTGTGTGTACAGGAGCTGCAACAACTTTTGCTTTGAAGCTGCCCCCTCACTCCCCATTAGCCAGTCACTGTCTGTCTGTCGCTGTCGCTGTCTCCGTCTCTGTCTGACACTTTTGTGTGTGCGCTGACTTGGAAAATACTTTTTGTGATAACATTTTATGGCTTGACAAGCAGCAGCGCAAAGTACGCACATCTCTTTGCCAAGTAAAATGCTGCAAAAACAAAAAAGAAAACAAAATACAGAATAAATGTAGGAATTTGTGTGCAGAGTTAAAAGTCAAAATAGCTTAACGGAAGTTACTACCGGAGTGCTAGGCATCAATTTGCAATTTGACAGCTGCCTTTAAATAGCAACATCAGAAATGACAATGCCATGTTACTTACAATCACTTTGACATTGATGGAACTTCCTAAACGTTTTAAACTTGAGCAATAAAAAAATAAAACTAAAGCTGACTTAAATCACAAAAAGTAAATGATATACTTTTGTAAATTGCATTTTAATGACCAACAGTGCATATTATAAATTTCCAAACTAGCAAATTTGTGTAACTTTGTGGAATGAGTGGAAGAAAGAGGGACAACAAAGCAAATAAACACGCATGCTTATGAGGTCATCAACAGTCATGAAATTTCTGTTTACTGTGGGGTATTTGGAGAACTGACGTTTTGTCGTGAAGCGAAACGAAACGAAGCGAAGCGCGTGTCAAATGCACTGCCAAGGACGCGACGCGACATATGAGTAAGAGGAAGAGGCACAGGGAAAGAGAGAGGGAAGAAAAATCAACAGAGGGTCGTCGGTCTCTTTACTTCATTTGTGTGTGCGTGTGTGTGTGTGCTAGTGTGTGTGTGCTAGTGTGTGTTTGTGCATGCATTTGTGTTTGTCATTGCCACTTAGCCTTATTAGTATGTGCAACGGGCAACAGTCGTTTCAAACGATACTGTGTGCCTCTGTCTCTTTTTCTCTTTTCCTCACACACACACACACACACACTGTGACTGTAAAGTGGCAATGAAGCTTACCAAAAAAAATGTACACAGAGTTCATGGCATGCATGCAATGTGCTCGCCGCTCTAAAGTGTGCTATGCTTATGTTATTCGACTCGACTCGGCTCTCTGTGCATTGCGCTTAATGTAAGCAACGCCAAAAAGTATGCAATATTAAAAATATACGTTCGTATAAGCATACATATTGTTATGGGCCACTGAAGCTACGAGTATGGGGAATGGGACGGGATGGAGCACATCAGACAGCTGCGCAATAACTGTACATTAAAAGTCATTGCATTCATGATATTATTTTTTATGTATTTCTGCCAGCTTCGTGTATATGTATGTGTAAGTCTTTCTTTTTTTTTTATATTTTAAAATGTTGCATTTATTTTTTAGAATATTTGTTTATTTGTGTGTGTAGGTTTGTCTGCATAAAAGCGCATATTTAAAGCACGTCTGTTTTTCTACCCTGTAGAAAACTCATATTACGAGGAATATTCATTTTTGGTCTTTATTACAAAGTTATAACTATTAATATTTTTGTGTATTTAATTTTTAATAGTCTTTAAAATGGAATTCAAATCATAAAATGGTGTTCCTAAGTCGATCACTTGCTTTCCACATATTAATTGCTGGTATTTTTTCATTCAATTTTTTTTGTTGTTCATCGTTTGGCAGTATTTATTGTCTTTAGGCAACCACAACCATTGGAAAATCCCCATATTAACCCAACTAAACGTAGATCATTCAACTTCTACTTAAACACTGCACAATTCTTTTCTGGTTTTTGAAATCTTAAATTTTTGTAAATAATTATTGACCACATATTGACAGCAAATGAATTTTCTATTACCAAAATGTCAATACGCATAAGATTTAATTTGATTATATTCATTAAATACTGCATAATTACACATGGAAATAATATGGCTATTATTGCTGTTTCATTGTTTTATGCTATTGCCAAGAGCTGAATTACAACCGACTCAGATGCATAAAATTCCCAGAATGGTTAAGTATTTAATAAAATGTACAAAAGTTGTCTATACCAAAACTAAATGCCAATTTCTGTTTCACCCTGTTAATGATAATTGCAAATGTTACTCATTAAATGCCGACGAAAAGCAACAAATAAAATTAATCAACAAATATTCAAAAGATTTCTAAAACAAATTTTCTCTTTTTCTTTTCTTGTCTTGCAGGTAAGTTTCTGAGAGATGAATACTCATACTCACTTCGTAATTTGCGGGAAAAACAGGAAAGAGTAAGAATATTGTTTAAGTTGAACTTAAACTTCCAAATACACATGTAAATATTTAATTTCATAATTTTGTTATGTATGATGCTGTGAACTGAATTACTTTATTAAATATTTTCAATTTGTTGGCCAACATCAATGCATGAAATTAAATGCAATTTAATTGAGACAACAATATATTATACATACATATGCGTGATTTCATGCCTAGGGAAAGCATTGGAAAATTGTAACAGCAGCAGAACAGCATGAACAACCTGAACAGTATCAATTGAAAGACATAAACACATAAAACACATGCTTTCCAAAGCAACAACAAGAAGGAAAACAAGAGGCAACCACAATAACTACAAAAATATGTAAGGACAGCCAGACAATAAAAGCAAAGCTGATACGAGTTAACCACAAAAGATCTGCAAACGGTTCGAGGATAAGCACTAGCATGGTGAGGTCGCAGGACAAGTACGAGGACCTCAATTTGAGAACTCACACTCAAGGTCGTTGCCGCTGGACAATTTTCCACTGACTGGCGCCTTTTAGGTTGCTTTATTTTGCGCAAACACGCTGAGGATGCTATCCTTTATCCTTGTAGCTTATGGCACAAACACAAACGACACGGGCAAAAATTCAATATTTTTCAAAGAAATAACAGCAACAACAACAGAGTATCAGAAGCCATACGCACTTGGAAGGAAAACATATTAAATTTGCCAACAGCATCGGCTGGCAAAAGGACAATGCCATAAAGACAAGAAATCAATTTTTTTTACCCTCTGCAGAGAGAAAACAATTTTCTAACAATAAAAAATTGCCCAAGCGGAGTCAAGGATGGTAAGGGGTTGGGGGCTACACACATGGACAAGCCTTTAAAATCGAAAGCAATGGAAATGAAACCAAGCGAAACAAATCATAAAAAAACTGTTCAATGGTGAGAGGTACGAGTTCTAGATCATAGAGGAGAAAATGTGTGGGGTAGAGAGAAGATTGGTGTTGGGGATTTAAGGTTTTGCTGTGGCAAGCCATAAAAAAATAAGGCAAAGTGGCGTGTAAGAAAGCCAATAAAAAATGCTCGAGAAATGTGAGACAAGTGAACAGCAGGAAGCCATACAAAACTAAAATGGAAGTGGAAGTAGAAGTAGAAAGCTGGGGTGTCTTGACGTTGGTCTGTTTTAGGATTAGTCAACCGACAGCATTTAATGCCACATGAGGCCCAAACTTTAATTGGGGGCAACGATTTTACAGGACATAAAAGTATTAGGCTCTAACAATTATATAGAAATTACTCTTAGATGGGGAAAACATATATTTTCTTTGCAGTGAAAATATATATATTGAATTTAATTAAATGTGTATTTATATATTTTTTGATATACTAATAATAATGAAAATAGTAATTATTTTATTGACCTTGTTGTATTTTAATCGTATCATTATTCTCTTAGTAGAATATCTGAAAAATGTCTTACTAAAGTTGACAATTGTTTAGTTTCATTTGTCGATCCTTTTGCCTACTGACATCTGTTGTCCCAAGTGTCCTAGTCGTCGTCGGGGGTGTCCTGAAATTGCTGAGCATTTCGCTCACCAGCTGCTAACTAATAACGAGCCTCATTTTGTGTAAATCGATAAAGTTGTTACTTTTGTATTATGCACGTAGTTCTGACGACCCGCCCAATAAAGTTTTGTACGGAAAAAGTTTGCGCCTTGACAGCTGCCTCTGCCTCAATCAGTGTGTGGTGCTAAAAAAAAAAAAAAAAATTAAAAAGAATAAGAATAAAGAAGGGGTGAAGTGACCTTGTTAAATTCTAAGCAGACGTTGAAGCAGGCTAAAAATATTATCGCATGTTGCATCGTTCAGCATCGGGTGGACAATTGAATTATTTAGGTGCCTTGTTCGATGATCTTGTCTGTCCACTCTGTGTTTGCCTTTTTGTTTGCGCATTGATTGAATCCTTTCGATGTCCTGGCTCTCGGTCTGTCTCTGACTCTCGTTCTGGCTTCAGCTATTGTCATATGCGCTTTATGCTCTTTATTGGCGATTACATTCACTCTAAAGATGACCAAACCTCAATCATCTCGTTTCGGCAGCAAAACTCTCTGGTATGAAGGAGCACACATCGAAGGATGCCTGCCACATCGTCCTAGCCCTCCACATTCCTCTCTGGACTTCGTTGTTTGATTGTCATCGTTTGTGGAAATTTGATAAGCGCTTTCTGTTCGCTTCTCTGTCTCTGCCTCTGAGTTAGTCTCCTATTTCTCTTCGTGTTTGTGAAGCCCACTACCTCTCCCTCTTTCATTCTTGTCGTCGTATATATGTACGTTTGCTCATATGTAGTTTGTTTGCAGCAAAACTTTTCCGGTTCGTGCCAGGACTCAGTATCTTGGATCTTTTTAATAATGCGGGTTATGTGATGGATTTATTAAATGCGTGTCCCTCGTCCCTCCCTCCCTACCCCCCGGTGTCTGATTGTATTTGTGTGTGTGTGTGAGTGCAGTCAACAACAGCAGCAAAAACAACAACTTGTCATAGACTTTGTCCTTGCGCTTTGTGCACTTCCTTCCTTTCAATTAGTTTGCTTTTTGAGCAACTCAAAAAATACTTCAACTTGCTTTCTCAAGTTTAACAATCCATCGTTTTTTAGCCATTGAACTTAAAGAGTTTTGATTCATGTTATGGCATTTTTAAGCATTTTATAAGTAAAATTTTCAAACATTTGGAACATATTATTATTTTTAAATATTATATTTTTATTATTTACTCAACAAGGTATGTTTCATTCTTATAAATAATAAAATCCAGGCATTAGAGTTTTATGCTCTAAAAAATGTTAACACAGGCTTGCCTCTAAGTGTTCAAAAATAATGGCAAACGATGAGATAAACATATTTTTTATCGTGCTTTGGGAAGAGTTAAATGCCGAAATGTATGGAACACATACTCACACATACTCCCACAGGCAGACACAAGCCAATAAAAATGTTTATAGCAACTCAAACGCTGCAGAGCCCAAAAAGCCAACACAAATTTAATGTTGCCTACTTTGCGGTCTATGAGGGCGTACCCAATTATTTGACCGCAGTGGCTGCTTACGCCCCCGCACTTTTATTTCTTATTTTATGGCCATGCAAATGTCGCAAAGGCAGAGTACAAACACACACACACATGTATATATTTATTCATATGGGGCGCCAAAAAGTCGGCAACATATGCCAAGGGCGCATGAAATGAAATCAATTTGCTCGTAGCCCAACAATGCTGCCGACCTTTGCTGGGCTTTGGCTGGGAAAGTAAGCACACCCTGTAACTTATACAGGGTGTGAGTGAGCGACAAAATTATTATGGAGCCTCATTAATTTGTGGGCACTTGCGTTCAGGTCCGGCAAAGAAATCACAAATAATCGCATTACAAGCAAATGGAAAAGAAAAAGCAAATAAAAGCAAAAATATATAGAAATTGGAAATGAAAATGAATGAAATACACACAAAACGAAAAAGTGGAAGAAATGCAAAAATCGATTACCGAGAAGTGAAGGGACACATTTCGCTGGCAGCCTTCACATTAGCGTTCACTTTGCTCACTTGGTCCCATTTCATATTACATTATGATGATGATTATTTTTATCGCCGCGTCACGCGATGTTGTCGCCGCAATGCCGCATGCCTCATGCTTCTTGCCACATGCCGCAATGCCGCACTGAAAAATGGCTGGCTGGAGGTGTGTGCGAAGATGGTGAAATGTTAGAGGCAACGGAAACGCCACCAAATATGTGAGTTCGTATATGTGTATGCGTATATTTATTTGTGTGTGTGTGTATGCGAGTGCCTAGGCAAATATTTAGCGAGAATAGAAGCTCTTAAAACCGATGCCCGCCGCTTTGCAAATGACTGCAGTTAAAAAGTCATCAATGTCTGCCAAAAACGAAACTCGCCATTAAAATTTTACCGCACTTTGTATCCATGTGTGCGTGTGTGTATTTGTGTTTATACTTTTGGAGAGTGTCGATATCGCGCTGCGATTAAATTTGCTGGGAAGTCAACTCAAAGGCTATATTTTGCCACATTTTATTTCGAGACATGTCAAAAGTTTCATCAGGGCTGTTAAAGCAGCAGTGTTTAGACATTAAAATTGTTTAAAAATGTTAAAAATATATATTTACTGGTAAATGGAAATAAAACTCTGTTAATTGTATATGCACAAATAACGTAAATATGCCTCTTGAGATTCATTCGCAGCATAAAAAAAAAATAGTAACAACAACTTTATTTAAATTCATATACATATCTACCATGTATGCACATGTAAGTTTTTGTATTTTCAGCCAGGTTTACTTGCAGCTCAACTGAGGGCAAGGAAAACAAATCAAGAGCAACCCAATTGACTAGCGCAGCACAGTGTGTCAAGAGCTATCAGAAAAAACACAATGAAAATAATTAAAAACAATTTTATTAAGCGCAGTTGCTAGGAACTGAAAAACTGTATATTAATCATACGAGTAGTTGTACAATTTATTTCTTTAGAAATTCTAAACAACTTCACAGAACTAAAATTGATTCCTATTTTCTCATATCAGAAATATACATTTTATAGACTGTATGAACGGTATGTCATTTTTATCCACTGAATAATAAGTCAAAATCTATTTAAATTGTTTTATTTATCAGAATGTAACGCTTGTAAATTAATCATGCGACTTGAAAATCTTCTCAGAAACAAAATATCTTCTCATTTTCTACAACCGATTACCAATGTACGTGGACTGTAATTTGCAAAGCGGCAAAAAATAGCGTAGCATGTGGTCGACTTGTATCGGAGAGGCTCACAATTGTGAACTGGCACTGCAACTGTTCCGGGTAACATCCAATCCATGGGGTCTCTCCCTATATGTACTTCGTATTGTTGTTCATAGAAAAAAATCAATGTACCACATCGACACATACCTACATACACATACACGAAAACAACCACACGCGTGGCCGTTGCAGCGTTTTCACAGCCCGCAAACGTGAGCTCAGGTTCAGACCGAGGCTGGGGCTCAGGTTGAGGCTCAGGTCTCCCCCCAGAGGCAGGAACGAAAGGCCCAGGACTGGGGTCTGTCACACAGGCGCCATGGCGTGCATTATGTGGCCATATGGACGCCTCTTGGCTGGCGCATGAGTTTGTATACAAATAAACACGGCAATGCAAGGTGGAACGTGGAAGGAGGCCGGGAGAACAAGGCCTGACCACAGGACGAGAACATCGTCAACGCTGGCCGGCTGGTTGGCCTGCAGTCGGTCTACGTTTAATGCCCTTATATTGTTGCCTACTTTTAGGCGAAATGACATGGCAATGCCCGCTGGTCAGTGTCCCAGCTTGGCCATTTTTAAAGCCCTTTTAAATGTGAGGCAACTTTTGCACGTGTGCAACGGCCTGAATAAAAGGCCAGCTTGTCAGAGAGAGCCAGAGATAGAAGGAGAAGAAGCTGGAGCTGGAGAGAGACATCACTCTCTGTGATGCTCCTATACCATGCTAGTTAAACGTATGCCCGACTTATACAGAGTGTGAGAGCGAGAAAGAGACTTTATATACATACAGACGTACATAGTTACGTTATACGGTTTGTGTATTGAAAATTGGATTTTCAATTGGTTTGCAAAACGGAAATTAATTCGGGGGTGATGGACGGCAGACAGGGATGACGGTAGCTTCAACTCGTGAGAGAAACCAAAACTGGGGTATACGGGATCGGGATCGGAATCGAACGATGAGGACAGGAACAAAAATGAAGCAATGACGCTTCGTTGATGACCAGTCAGGAGTGGGATGGTGTCAATGATGACAGCACGGGGCGACAATCAGCAGGACTTGGACTGAACTGGCATTGCATACCTTTTGGCTGTGTGCCGTGAAAATCATGCACAGGCTTCGTTTTTTATTCTTCTTTGCACTTTAATTAAATTAAGTGCATTTCGAAGCTGATAAGCAGACCAAGAGCAGCAGGATACTAGCTAAAGTAGAATTTAATGAATAAAAAAAATAATGACAAAACCAAAAATAAAAATGCATAAAAATGTTCTAAGAATTTATTTATTTAATTAACTTCGACATAGAGAAAAAATAGGAATGTGAAATTGAGAATTAAATCATATTAAAAACAATTTTAGTTCATAGCTAAAAAGATATACAAGTTTGATTAAATTAAATCAATTAAAATACCTTTTTTTATTTGAAAGTGTGTACCGAGATTCGAGTACTTTCGTTTTAGCTGCAGTTTCAATTAGCACAAAGTCTGTTTTGATTAACATGCTTTTTTGCCGTTTCCTGCTGTCGGTGATAACTAATCCGAAATCCCTAAATGTTTGTCGTGAAAATTAAAACAATTGTGTTACATTGTGTTGGATGCATAGTAGTTGCACATGGAGGACGCTCACGCACACGCGTGTGCGCACACAGAGACACTTGCATATGTGACTACACATATTGCGTGAAAATCTGTTGCAAATCCCAAAAGTATGCATGGCGATGGCAGTCATTCAATGAATGAACGCATGATTGAAAAAAAACATTCAAGCACAAACACACACAAACACATACAGACACAGGATGCAACATTGCTTTATACACACACACACGCAGAGAACTGCAACGAGTTCAGCGACTGCATGGGCAGTGGAAAAGAGAAAGGCGGACAGTGAGACAGAGAAACGACTAACAGGCAGATTGCCTGAACCTACACCGACTGTTGCTCTTCCTGCCGCACATTTATTTCTTCTTTTTTTTTGTTGCATTGTCTATGGCAAAACGCTTAACATGCGCCGTTGGTCGCCATACGATATAACGGCTACAGTACCCTGTCCGTCCCCCTCACTTGGCCATTTTCTATGCCGATTCATTTGTTTTGTTCGTGGCAAACACTTTACGTTTCCTCGCCTGCATCGCTTCCTAAGCATAAACAAATATTGACCATTTGCCTTTACCAATTTGTTTGCATTTTCCAAAAAATATTTTCATTTCCATTTTCATTTCCCAACGCCGCTCTATCGACAGCACATTTAACCATCACATTTCCAATTTCCATTCTTATCAAACACTGTGACTATAGGTTAGTAATGTAAATCCGAACAATGAATCGAGTTTAATATCACAATGTAAAAATCGACTAGAAATTAATCAAGCTGACCATATATCTCCAAATTTGAACGATATATCGAGTTTTCCCAAAAGCAAACGGAGTTATAAATATAAAGTACTCGCGTCAGTTTTGACTTGTACAATTTCCAGTTTGCAAATTAATCAATTAAATCTTGGTTTGGACTCTAAATTTATTATGCATACGAATTTAATTAATTGCGTTAAATTTTTTACTTTAGGGTGGTTACGTAGTATATCTTTGTCGTGCCATCTTTACCAAATGCGTCGATTTCTTTATGCGATGAAATATTTATATATACATATAAATATATATATTTTTTTTTAGCAATAATTAACTAATAATATTTGTGTCTTTCTGCATTTGATTGTCCTTTTATTTTTCAACTTATTTTGCATATTTTTTTTATTTGTCATTTGAAATTGAAATTGATTTTTGGTATTCTCTATTTTGTGACTAGTATGAATGTGTGAGTGTTTGTATTCTGCACGGGCAACCGAAACAAATTGAGTTGCTTCGTTGCGCGTCCAAAATATTTTCCAGCTGCATCTGCCGCTTACAACCTACACATATACATACATATGTATGTATATATGTATATAAAAAAATGCAAAGTGTATGTATTGAGCGCTTAAGTGCCAAACCTTGTAGTGTAGTTTGTTGGTATTAACCTCGGGTAACTGGCTTAAATATGCAGCTGTAAATTGAAAATGATTGAATTGTTTTAATTCTGGACAAACCTTTTTTTAATGTGCTATAAATACAATTTTCCATCGGAAAAGTAAAAAATACATATATAATATTAAAGAAATAAAGAGATTTAATTTCTACTTGACCTGAAGTTTTTAAATTATAATTATATTAAAAGTAGTATTAAAAGTAGCTATCGGCTTCAGCTGAGGCAACACCATTTACATTTTATGGCAAACTCATTGTCTATGTCTAACCCTCTGGCATTTGTAATGCATACCAAACCAACCGCCAAACAGTTTTAAATTTGCATAAAAATCCATTTTATTAACATTCAAAGGCGATTTCTATCGTCGCCAAATTGAAGAAAAGTATCTAAAGTATGGGGTGGACTCGAAAAGCGAGAAAAAAAAGGAGTTTGAAAGGATACTCAGAGCAAACTAAGCAAAAAAATGTCATGTAACATGCTAGCAAAGTGCAAGAAAAATTCCTTTGCACTCAACAAAGAAGAAATAAATAACTTTCGAGTCAGATTAGCCAACTTGTCACGAAATGCAAAATGACATTTAATACCCCAACGTTGTCGTCGTCGTCGTCTTCGTTGTGAATGCCTTGGCCATCGTGTCCCTTCCAATGTCCTTCTCATTTCTTCACTTTTGTCCCTGCTCGGGCGCCTTCTCAAGACGCATGTCGGCAATGCGATACGATGCGACGATATACATGACTGGACTTGACTTGCACTTGGCATGAAAACATGAAAAATTCCTTAGTCTCCATTGCCCGGGACATTCGCACGGACTCACAACACATGCACAGCACACACAGTTCAGGGACCAGACGAATGCGACAGGCAGCAACATTGTTTCGAGCGTTGCACAGAAGAAAAATGGCTCTAAAATGCCAGACCAATGCCAACTATCAGCCAAATAAAAAAAAAAGAAACAAAAAAATAAAGAAAGGAAAGGAAAAGTAATCATTGCAATTTAAAGCGGATAATCTGCGCAGGGCTATGGTGAAATAAGAAAAAAAAATAAAATAAAAAAAATTGCTCTAAAAAGGGTTTGAGGCGGAGGTTTCTGATTCGTGGTGGGGGTGCTATAAAAATGCAGTGAGAATGACAGCGAGACGAGCAGCGAGCACAATGCAAATATGCTGTCTGTCCATCTGTCTGTCTGACTGCCTGTATGTCTCTTTTCAACCCTGCATCTCCATTCCCATCTCCATCTTGCACTCTTGCAACTGTCGTGGTACTGTGTGTGTGTGTGTGCGTGAGTGGACACCATTTGCAATTTTCACAGTCGCTTTTCCCACTTTTTTCAGGTTTTCTCCCGGCCGCGTGTCGTGTCCGTGGGGGGAACCAGTCATGCAGATTACAATCGAAATGACATGAAAATGTTTAGTGTGGCAGAAGCAAAAAAAATGCTGAAAGAAAGGAAACGAAAAAAACAAGCTAAGAGTGTTGCACATTCAACCAAAAGAAATTGGCCAGCGGGCTGGCATCCGAGACGAGACGAGGCAGACGAAGGAAGCTGCGCTCGGCATTAGAGATAATGTCTGCCACGGCGCCATTAGATGCGACAAACGTGCAAAAGAGCTGCTTCCTCCGGCTCTAGCCTGCGAGAACATTTCTCTTCTCTTAACCGAAAAAGACAAAAAATTCAAGTAAAAATAACTTATTTGATTGCAATGCCAAATGCAATTTAAATACGAACATTTCGCAAATGACACTGAAAAAGGTGTTGTCAATGTTGCAACTTAAAACTAAAATTTACATTTATAGCTAATGAACTCAAAATTTGAACACTGAATCGATTAGCTATCAGCTAGTTAATACTCGAAGTTGACCATTTTTGTTGGCTATAAATGAATCAGGCAACGTTTGCCTGCCAATCAACTGCAATTAACCTAGATACGAATACGAAACAAACTGCAACTATCGATGCGATGGCAAAAAGTAACTGTGGCAGTGGCAAACTAAAAATCACATTTGTATTTAATTATTCGAAATTAGTACAGGCACCGCCTGCAGAGTGTACATAATGATGACAACGACAAACGCCGGAATGGAGGGCACATCGAGATAGGGCATGATATACACAGTTGTTGTAAAACATTTAACAACAGAAATAGAGACAGAGAGACAGGCAGACAGGGAGAGAGAGAAGCAGTCAAAGATACAAAATACCAATTCAGATACATATACATCTGCAGTTACAGATACAGATGCAATCTGTAGTTGCTGTTGTTGAATAAACTCAATCGAAGCAGAAAATTACAGTCAGTCACTGGCGCCAATAAGCACAAACAAATAAGCCAAAAGTGTCGCCGTGGCAGTTGAACTAACGGATTTTCAGTCTGAATTCTGGCTTTTAGTGTTGCCTACTTTCCAGCGCTAGCGATTTCTATTCGTAGCCCTAACTGAAATCCGTGTGTAAAGAGAATTTTTTGTTTATTGCCAATAAATGTTGAACAAAGTTTGCAAATCAAAAATTATAATAATATAAAGTGCTTACTTGAATTTTTTAGTTTGTGTGCGATAAATAATTGGGCTAATTAATTGACAACAATTTTTATACGTCTAACGCAGACAAAGCAATTGACTCAGCTATTGTAAATCAAATATCAATACATTTTATTTACTGCACACAAATTGGATTGTTTATTTGCAACTTTTTTTTGTATTGAATACTTTTTTTTTGTTCATTTGTCCAACATTTGTCATGCCGAATTGGCATTGAAAAATATGCAAACAAACATTTGTGCAAATATTTTTGCAATTCGTGTTATTTGGCAAACAACATCAACAGTGAATAACATTTTATGGGCGTCGAAAATTTCAACTACAATTATTTTTAAGTTAGCAGCTCTACGAATCACATTTCGTTTTATTTTCTCCTTTTTTTCACGCTATAAATCTTGCAGGGCTTTCATTGCGTCATAAATTGTGAATGCCAGGTCGAAAAACAACTACAAATGGCACCAAACAATATAAAATGGAAAACAAAATATTGTCTTCAACTTGTCGAATATTTTATGCCCTTACAGCTTTTAGCTATAGAAGTTCTATAAGTTTAATCTGTAATGTGTGTTTTTCTTGCAATAAAATAATGAATTCGACTAATAAGATATATTTATCCGATTCCGTTCATGAAATATTCAGAGCACTTGTACGTATGCTCCATTATAAAAGAGAAACTGTTGTTATTTATTCACATATAATTGCCATAAAAAATGTATTTATCAACGCATAATATTTTTCCGTATTTCGTGATGAAATCACAATACCCTCGCAAAAGAAAATTGCCATCTACGTGGCACACTGTTCGTGCCGAGGGCCGCTCAAGTAAACAATCAATTTATGCATACGTATAAATATTTTGCAGCTTTTCCAATTTTTTTTCTCTTTTGCTTATATTTTTATTTTATAATATTTACGCTCGCGCATGTGACACGGAAAAAGGAGTCAGGACTGGCGTTCTGTTGTCCTGTTGTACTGTCCGCATGGGTATGTGTAAATATTTGTTAACTTCATTTGGTCTGAATTAAATATAATTTACATGCATATTTGCTTGACAGTCTGCGTACCCAATTCACCACATGCAATGTTGAACACCTCAACCCGCTTGCCGTTGGGTATTAGCCCGGTCTCATTATAATTATTGTTGACATTTAGACCTGGACTTAAAAAAAAGGTTACCTGCCTGAGTCTGGGCCTTAATCCGTGGCCATAATTACACGTGCTAATGAAGTGAAATTACTTTTTATCGATTTAATATGCATGTTTGTTTTTTGTTTTTTTTTTAAAGGTTCAAAAAAATGTTTTTCGCGGTATGTAAAAAATGAAACCTGTTTATGGCATGCAACTGGAATGCATGAGCCAAATATTTGGAATAACGTGCAGTTAATTGTTTTCTCTTTAAAAAACTGTTACGAATATAAGGTGGTAACACGAATGCTATGAGTCATTTTAAGTGCAATGTGTATATTAACAAGTATATATATTTTTATTATTCATAGCTATATCTAAAGTTCTAAAATATAAGCTAGAGATTATTTTGAAACTACTCAGCACGCTGCGTTAGCCAGAACTGTCCATCATAAATTATCCAGCTGGCAGCATGAACTCAAACACAGACATATTAACATAAATTTACCCGTAATTTATGGAGCGTTTCTGTCGCAACAGAAAGATTTCTGCTGGCCTGCTGTTCAATAAGCAGTGAAATTACAGCTGTTGTTCAAATAGATTCAAAAACGAAACCCAATGAAATACAAATATAAATATTACACGTGATTTTCGTGATGCCAACTCATTTTGAACGCTGGCAACAAAGTACAAATTGGGTATTATTTTGTATAATATTCTTTTAAGAGCAGAGTGTTCTTACTTATTATTTAGTTTTATATTAAGCCATAGTTAAAGATCATTTGTTATTGCTTTGACCGACAAACCATTCTTCTTGTCAATTTGCAGGGACGTTGTAATCGTGATAAACCGCCGTGCAAATATTTTCATCCACCACAGCATCTGAAGGATCAGCTTTTGATAAACGGACGAAATCATCTGGCCCTCAAGAATGCATTGATGCAACAAATGGGCATCGCACCCGGCCAGCCGGTCATATCGGGCCAAGTGCCAACTGTGGTAAGTACTTACGACCCGAAAACCACATAATACTTTAATTGAATCTTCTAAGCGCTACCAACAACCAACGGACTTCTCCATGACAGAGACTCTAGCACAGTTCGCATAATATGAATATTTATAAGCAGATATTCCACTTCAATTTCCATTTCCCTCGTCGAATAGGGAATGACGACCATGTCTATGAATATCGCAGTCCCCCCAAATTGTTAAACGCTATTCAAAATGTGCGAAAATGAGTAGAACAAGAACTAGGAAAGGCTTAGGAATTTATAAGAAGTTTTTGTCCGGCTTACCGCATGCATTATTCATGCCTGCGAGGATGTCCGCGGTGGCAAGCGAAACACTCGACACTCTGCGCCTTTTTACTTACATTTTCTAACAAATCGAAAATTAATTTTCAAATAATTTCAACATGGCTCACTCGCTACACGCTAAACGGCGTTGGCCATTTGCCGAGGGCTGCTGACATTGATGTGTGCTGAAAAATGCATGAGGCTTCATTAGCGCGTTTTAAGGGTGATTTAGGAAAAGGGAATGCTACCGAGTGCTACAAATTGGGGCACACTTTTAACCTATATGGAAATGATACATGATACTTAAGTGAGATCTTTATTTCAAACCTAAATATTTTATGTCTTAATAAGCTCCAAGGCCGAATGTTTTTTGGCGTTTTATTAATCTCTAAAGATGTAATTACATTTTTAAAATTCTTTTGCATGTCATACCCATAATTGCAGGCAACAAGTCCATACTTGACTGGCATACCAGCCAACACATATAGTCCTTACTATGCAACCGGACACTTAGTGCCTACTTTGCTGGGACCCGATCCGACGGCCGTTGCCTCGCAGCTTGGTCCAGTGGTGCCACAGACTGTTCAGGTGGCACAACAGAAAATTCCACGCTCCGATAGATTAGAGGTGAGTGTCGTCTCTAAAATTCTATTCAATTATTGACTGCAAGACAAGCCAATAAAATGATAAAATTTTGTGATTACGATTATGGTTGTAATTATTTTGATTTGTGTTTACGTTTATGTTTATGTTTATTTGATTTATTGTTAATTTCGTCGACAATGCCAAACAAAATGCCGAAAGAAATGTTTTTGCTTTGACTTGTATTGATTTTGATTATTTTTGGCATGCCTATTAATTAATGTACCATTACTTCTTATAAGTCTTAATACTTAAACTATGTATAAACTGTTGCAACTAAAACCATGTACAGTGTTTTAAGTTCTCTTCAGTTTGCAAAAAAAATAAAATAATATAAACAACGGAAAACATAAGAAAAAATATAATGAAAATAATAATAATAATTCGCTTATAATAAAAATTGATTTGAAAACGTTGACACACATTCGTATTTGAACTTTTCTCTAACATCGCAAAATTGCTTCCAAAAATCGTTTTTCATCTTGTACTATATGACCATTAGTTAATATAATCGTTTCGAATTAATTTCGATTTTCTTTTTTTATGTATTTTATATTGTTATACAATATTGTATATTTTATTGATCTATCAAATTGTCATAGTCTATAATAAATGCGCGGCACCAAGCGGCTTCTACCCTGCCAAAGCTTACGATAAGCGCTTTCAGAATTTTCTCTAGCGCATTTGAACATAAAACAAAAACTTAAATTTTTTGCACTTTGTTTTTTTCAAAAATGATACTTGAGTTATGTATAATTTCGATTGAATAGAAGAGAGTCGCATACTATTTATTTTGATGTAGTTCAAATAGAGGTTATTCCTAGTTATTCCTAGAAGACCAAAATCTCAATTAATTTACATTTTATAGGTAAACATTTTTTAATTTCCATGGGATTCACGTTTTTTAAACTATACATTAGACCGTTCTCAGTGAGTCTCTTAGAATATCTATACTTTTTAATTAACAAATCATTTTCTAGTAAAACTTTAATTGATCCAGTGAAAGGAAAGATCAAGCTAAGTTTTATAGGCCCAAAGGAAGTTGAAGCTTTATGGTTTTAATTTAATGTTTGCATTTAACTTCTAACTCGATGTTTGCTTTGTTTTATTTCGTGTTTGTGTTTTATTCACTCTAATCTGATCTGCTGAAATCCCAACTGTTCAAAACTAATCGGCACGCTGAAATGTACAAAATTAAATGAAAAAAAAGATATGGCCAAAAGGAAAGATAATTCCTGCAGCTCAATGTTTAACGGCTAACACAGAATTCAATTGGCAGCCGCTATAAAAAGTTATGCATATGTATGTATATCAAGTACATACTATATATACTATATATGTAAATGGAAGCATGCTCTACAGGCAACCAAATACAACAACTGCATATTGGCTCTAATACAAAAAACTAGCTAAAAAACATAAACCAAAAAGTTGTTGCGTTCCAAATACTTAACTTTACTTTGATGAATACAACAAATACAAATACAACAAACAATGAAATGTTACTGAATATCCTTCCATTATTTCCAATACACCCACACACATGCAATTCTGCAACTTTTGCCACCAAAAACAAAACAAAACAAAACAAAAACAATACCAAAATGAACAACAAATAAAAAACAACAACGCCTACACACACACATTGAACCACAACTGCTGCCACTTTTGCTATTGCTGCCCGCCAACAACCAACCAACAACCAAACAACCAACCAACAACCAACCAACAACAAACAACTGCAAACTGCAATCTGCAATCAACTGTGCAACCAACCCAACAACAACAACAACTTCAACGCCGTATCGAACCAAATCCAAATCCAATAAACCAAAAAAAAAAAAAAAAACCTAAAAATGTGTTTCCAGGTCTGTCGCGAATTCTTGCGCGGCGCCTGCAAACGGGCCGAGTCGGAATGCCGGTTCGCGCATCCGCAGGAGAGCGTCGCAAGGCACGACGATGGTTCCATAACGGTTTGCATGGACGCCGTGAAGGGCAGATGCGCACGTGACCCCTGCCGCTACTTTCATCCCCCCCTGCACCTACAGGCACAATTAAAAGCGGCCCAAACACGCGCCACCGCTGTCGCTGCTGCAGCTGCGGTATGGCTATTTCTATTCTATTTACTTTTTACTTTCTCTTACTTTAATCCTAACTTATGTACCCAAAACAAGCCAACTCAACCCAACCCGTTTCCCCCAATTAGCTGTCTCGTTCACTCACACTCCAGTTTTTAACAAAGTGCATGCGTGAAAGGGACAGCGAAAAATGTTTGTTTTTTCATACCTTGTCTTCTTCTTTTTAAGCCGCCTAACTTTTGTGTTTGGTTTTCTCTGTGCGCGCAGCTGTTTAAGATTTACCTTTAATTTTTACTCAAATATATTACCGTTTTTTACTTTGTTTTTTTTTAGTTTAATATCTTGCTTCATAGCAACTCACGTTTGTGATCTTCGTTTAATCGTTTAACTCACTTGATCAAAAATATACAAAAGAAACACTTTTACTCCTAGCACACTTAACTTACACGCGCCACAAAGTATGCAACAACTTTTGCTCTTAGAGTTTACCAAAATAAAAATATGAATATTTCTATATATATTTTTTTTAAAGACTAGTTTTGAGTTTTCAATAAATGATGCTTTAAGTTTGCCATGGATAACTTTCTCTTAAAACTTAATGTCGTTTTTGTTTCACCAATTTAAGGCAGATTTATTGAAAACTTAATGCTGCATGCAAACAATTTAATTAACTTTATGCAAACGCAACTACAACAATAAATAACAGCAATTGGCTCTAAAAAAATTAATAAATCAACAAATAGCACAATTTATGATATTTAAGTTGCGTTATAATTGACTACGTTGCTAAAACTATGCCGCAAACGCTTAGCCGCATTTAAATTATTCTATAGAATATTTAAACGTATATAGCACAAAATTGGAAACATTTATTAAATCGTGTAATTTGCTGTTGTAATTAGAATATAAATTATTTTCTTGGTCGAACTATCACATTCGATTTTCCGCTTAATTAAATGCGTATTTACCCACGATAATTATATCTGAATAAAAGTCATAGTCAAAAATGGAAAAACTTTAATTCACTTAGTTCAATACTATCAATGTTTTTACAGATTATTGTATAGTTCGACACTGATATTGGGTCACATACGCTATACGTTTTAACAGGCTATGTCAATATTTTTGTTTGAGAAAAGTTAGTCTCAAAATATCGTTGAAAAATTTTCCAATTTCAATATAAATTCAAAGGTGCCTATTAAGCGTGTACTATATTCTTAATCATAATAAAATTTTAGCTTTAAAGGTGTTCAATAATTAAATAAATAAATAAATAACACAACAACACTGAATGCCGAAATTACATTTTAAACAATTTGACTTGACAAGAAAAAAACAACAACAAAACGCACACCAATAAACATGGTGAATGGGTGTCGTGTTTGTGCCTCGAGCTTATAATCCAGGCACTCACACACCCACAAATGCATACACAGATAGAAAGAGAGACTGACAGGCATTGGCATTGCTGGCATTCAACAACATGGAAAATATGTTGAAGCTGCACATAAAACACGCCATAAATGTTGATTTTCGTTGGGGAAAATTAACATTTATTACAACGCGTTAAAACTTTGAGCACGCAGCATAGTTAGCCAGGCATACACAGGATACACACACACACACACACACATGCACAGTATAAACACACGTGGGCGCACGTTCGTGATTGCCAAACTCTCATATGTGTTTCTGTGTATGTTAAAATATATGTGTGTGCGTGTGTATTTTCTGGCGCTCGTCCTGTCGTTGGCCCATGGGGTCCTGACTATGCGCCGCACTTAATTCGCGACTTAATTGCTTTCGGCTGAAAATTTATTTGACGCTGCAAACAACGTTGTCGTTGTGTCCTTGTTGCCATGCTTCTATAGCAGTCGCACGTTACCTACCGAGTCCTCTTGCCCTTTCCAAACATGACACACATAATTGCAGCATAATATCGCATAAAGTGAAAAATTGTTGCAGCATTTTAGGCGTAATTCAATCGAGCCTCAGACCAGGCACGACAAACGTGATTATTGTATCAAATTGTCCTTTGAAATTGCACCATCTCCCACTTATCTCTCTCTCTCTCTTTCTCTCTCTGCCCATCTCTCACTCTCTTTCTCTCTTCGATACATACGCATAGCCCTGGCATCGTATAATTTTATTTATGGGTCCAGGCTTAATGTGATTATAAGCTCGAGAAAGAGCGAATATACCTGTATATTGTTGCTATATATTGTTGCACCTGTACTGAAACGTTTAAATGCATATAAAAATAAATACCTATTTATTATTTAATGCCTCGTTAATGTTATCCTAGTTGTGTTTTAATAGCTTGCAGCTAATTGCTGATACACTTTTTAGCAGTTACATTATTCATTATGTAAAATATACCATAATATTTCGTAACTTGAACTATAAACTTACGTTTTTCCTTATGCCATATTCTGTTTTCACTTCTTTTTTTTTTGGTAATGCAACAAAATCAAGAAGATAACGAAACTAAAAAAAAATATTGATATTTTTCACAATCAATGAAGATGATAAAAATGATCTCTCACTCTTAATTTCTATGAATTTTTGAGACATTTTAAAACCATAGATTCTAATTTTTTGCCCCGTTGTCTATTCTGGTCTTCCTTTTTTTTTGTTTTTTTAATCGGGAATCTGAATTCTGTAGATATTTTTACATCTCCAATGTGAACATTGTAATTCATTATTCTTAGTAATATGAGTTCGACTACCTCTACCCTTAGCTTACGCCCGATGCAGCGCTGCTATAAATATTCCAATCTGTTATTTATTTATATCACAATGTTATTTTTGTACCAAACCAGATACCTTAACTACATCAAGTCCAAACTAGCTATGACACACATATAATGTTATAATTTATAATTTATTTTTATTAGTTGAGAAACTATAGTCCTATATTTAAACGGTCCCTAGACAAACTATATGTATGTATATCCATTATGTATGTTATCAGTAATTATGTATATATATCTATATATATCGATATTCTAATTGAATTATCTTTTGGGGCATTCATGCATGTTATCAGAGACATTGTGGAAAAATAATCATTTAAGAAAGTTATAAAAATGCCTAGAATTTCCACTTTGGCCTCTGGTCCAGCCCTCAACTTAAATGTGCAGCCCTGAAACCCAAGTTATTACTTAACATCTACTGGTACTCATCCAAAAATCTTTTATTCAATGTTGTTAGTTTACATTCTTGCCAAATACAATACCCAATTTTTTACATATAAGAGTTCTTTTTGTCGCATACGGAGAATCTACAACAACAACAACATGAACAACAAAAACAAGACCACAGCCTGTTATAAAAAAATAACACACACACTCACTCTTGTGTTAAACATTAATTTATTTATTTACTTCTGGCTATATTTGGAGTTTTCTTTCTACTTTTATTTTGACCTGAAGGGGCTTTACAACACTTAAAAAAATAAGTAAAAAGCCTCAATAAAATGAAAACGACCTCCTCGCAAAAATGAACAATATACATATTTCAATGGCGGGCCTTCCAAAATATGTCAACTGTCGAAACAAATCTAGAGTTTGGAAGTGTGCCTCACATATCCTGCGTCCTGCCATGACTCAAACCACTCTGACCCAGCCCCAAACTATAATCCCTATGTAAACGAGGACAGCAAGACCACAAAAAAAAAATGGCAGGCGTTGGTTGGACGACCCGTTGTGAGGCTTTTTTCCAAACTAAAAATGTAAATGTCAACCCGGTGCCAGTGCCAACAAACGAGCAGGCATGCTGCCAGCCTGGCAAGCAGGACACGGTGAACGACGACACGGATTAGTCGGCAGGATAACGTTTGAACCGGAAAATTAACTAAAAGCAGAGATTTCCATGCCAATGAATTGTCCAACTGCTATTGCAACGGCGGTGCTGTGTCAGTACTCCGATTTCAATATCTGATTTGGAGTATTGTCTTTATTGTATCCATTTTGCCCTAGAACCCTAGAATAGTATTGCGATTTAATAGGGTCCCAGCTTTGCTAAATATATTTTTGAAGACCTGAACTAAAAACTAGATAAACCAAATCGAACTGTGTTTAATGAAATACGAAATTAAAAATTATCTCAGATCTTGTTTGTTTAAATTATGAAATTGAGTTCAGTGTATTTCGTCTTCGACTATGAAATGTGGAATTTTGGTCGCTTTTTTTTGGTAGTCCTCACACAGTCGCTGTTGACCCCAAAAAAGGGCAGAACACACAATCACAGCTTACACACACTCACTCACACACACACGCACAGAGACAGTCCCCATTCCGCCTTGCCCAAGCGAATTAATCCATTTATAGCATTCATTGGTGGTGACGTGAAAAACTTCGCTGGCATGGGAAACACAGCTACCTAAGCCACGTGTACATTGCAAAGACTACCTATAACAAGAATAGTCTCGAAAAAATGGAACACACAAAAAAACTGAAACCTTTTTCCCCTATGTTGCTCCATTTAAATGCAAATTTTTGCACTCATCCGAGTGTCTCCAGAGTGCCAGCCTAAATGTATGTTAAGTTACATTATTTTTTTACCCATTTTGTTTTTTTGGGGTTTATTAGCCAAAAAAGAAACCAACTGCGACACCATTTTGTAACTTTTTATGTAAATTTTGGTGTTAAACTTATTAACATTGAGCAATGAACTTTCATTATACACTCACAAATGAGATAGATGGTTTTTATTTTCCATTTCACTTATGGTTTTCAAATGTGTGAAGCAGCAGCAACGATGCATCGGTAGGTATCGGCATTGGGTATTAATTGGAATTAACTACGATTTATTAACTGATACTCAAACTCAAGTATCCAACGAGAATGTGTGTGTATCATCAAATCAATTTTTATTATATTTCTGCAATATTTAAAAATAAAAATAATTCTATTGGCTTGCAGCAACTTATTGACAAATAATACGATTTTGTTGCGTTTCCCAACAATTTTTTTTGAATTTTTAAAACCTAAATGATTTTTAAGTTAGTATTAAAGGTGTATTTCTATATAGTTTATGTATCTATATATAATATAATATAAGTTATCAAATATAATTTATGGCTTTTGCTGCTCGCTTCTATAAGCTTAACACATTATAAATTAATTTTAAATATCGAAAATAAGGCATATGAATATTGATATACTACCAACTTTGCTTCTGAGCTTATTTAAACACAGTGCTTTTTAATACAAAAACAATTACTTTGTTGTTTTTAATAATTTTTTTTAAGGTTTTACGAATTTTAACTCTTAATTCAGGAATCAATTATTTCTAGGGAAACACAAAATCATGTACAAAAAAAATTTAAGTAATTTCAAATTTAGTTGTACTTACTAACATATATATATTTTTTTTATAATACTGAACAAATATTAAATTTAATTTGATTTATATTTCGTTTCGACTATAATTTGTATACTTATTATAAAAAAACACTCGTACTCTTCTACTATTATGTATTTCATCTGTTCGCCTGTGCCACACTGTAATTGCTTCTACGATGGATGGTATCTACACACAACACACACCACACTCACACATACATACACAATCATTCATGCACAAAATACACACACAATACAATGCACAAAAATAAATCTACAAATACAAAACAATAAAAAAATAATTGATTCATTTTTGAAACCACAACAAAAAATGTGCAAAATTATTAAATATGCCAACACCAACACTGCTTGAATAATTCATATGGAATTTATCCATATTTAATTGACGCATAATTCAAATGCTTGTTAAAAATAATAATAATTTCTGTAAATTTGATTTAATTGATATGGGAATCAATGCGATTGCAATTTGACAAAATATACACTAAACTGACCGAAACTCATTTATACAAATGCTCACCAACACTCGCACCCACATACACACACACACACATACAAAACACAACAGACCTCACCCCTTACGGCCCACCATCAACATCAACAACATTTGCAACAACAACAACAACTGCAGAACAACAACAACGCCATCTCAACGGCCGGCGGCGTCGCTGCTGGCGTAGCAACACCAACAACAAACAACGCTGCCGCTGCTGCTGCCGCCGCCGCTGCCGCTGCCGCTGCTGGCATCATGGGCCATCATCCACTGGAAGTGGGCAAGAAGCGGGCAGCGGATCCTGAAATGTTTCCACTGGTATTTTCTTTAATTTCTTTCATCTTTTTTATTATTGTTTCGTTTCGATTCGTTCCTGATTTTATTTACTTTAATTGTTTAATTTTTTGCGCATTCAACTTCGAGTGGAAATTTTATAGATTTTTGTTTTTTGAATTTTTTTTTTTTTGCCATACGATTTTTGCATGCTATCAAGATGCTATTGCAAATAAAGAAGTCAAACTGCTAAGCTAGTCATAAAAAGCAGTGGACAGTTTGCTTCAAAACTAGATCCTAATTAGAAGTGATTTTATGTTGCATACTTCTGGGCATCAGATTAATTATGTTGCTATGCGCGAAAGTATGCTACATAAATTGATGATACACACTTGTGTAACCCTTTCATCTAATCAAAGCATCTTAACCCGGCAATTCCACACACAAACACACACACACACAAGAACGCACACAGTCGCACACTCACCTGTTCACTCGCTAATTTAACATGCACTCACAAAGTTCCATCAATTAATGTTTATTATCAGGTCCGTTAGTAAATCAGACATGCCTGTCAGTCATTTAGTGAGCGAGCTAAGCAACATTTCATTTATGTAATGCAACCATTATCAGATATATCAAAAGCACAAACTGGAACATTTAACACACACACGATGAGAGACCGTACTAATCAATTTACCAATACAACGTGATGGCTATTTGACTTCAATCATCAGCATCCACTTGCAATCATCGTTTGTGACTCGTTTCTATTGCCATGTTGCGTGTTCCATGAACTATCAATTAAGGATAGCATATGATAAATCACAATTACATTTACAAGCACATAGACTCACGCACACATACATGTACCTGGCAAGTGTTAATTAAAATGATTTAACTGATAATTGCCAAGGCACCGAATGAATACACTCATACGCTCACACTCTCGCATATGCATGACGAACTGTTCGACTATCCGACAATTCGACTGTTCTTCCGGCATCGCTTTATAAGTTCTTTATTTATACGGATGTCTGTACCACACAGATACAATAAATATGTTTGCATGTATGTTTGTTGCAGCTACTAACATACTCGTACTGCATTCAATAGTGCCAGCTTACTATAATTGCTTAAGTGCTTAAGTGCTTTTCCAGGTTAATTATCTGAATATGCATTCTGCGGCCTGTCCCTAAATGACAGACCCAATATTTGGCCTGGCTTTTGCTCATTTTGTTAAATCTTAAGTCAGGCATTTTTAAATGCCTGCTATCACTATGTATATACCTCCTGAATATGTATCATATTTTATGTATGTTTAGGTTAGTATTTACATGATAAACATATCTATTTTCTCACATCCACATACTACATCACGCTAGATTAAGTATATTCTAACTTATTGCTAATACAATACATTCTTAGTTATGCTGAATAAATTCACTAATTTCATTTGTGTTCTCTTTCTTCTTCGTTTGTTTTTCGATTCGACTTTCGTTTGTTTTATGTGTCTCTATGTTACTTGTTGCCAACAATTCAAAAATAATTCCGGATTATGTATGCGAAAAAAACAAACAACAACCAAACATCAACAACTACAACTACTACAACAAATGTCTGCTAACCCAAAATCCAAATAAAAACAACAACAACAAATTCATCAATCAACAACCACAAATCATTCGAATTAACCATAAATAAATCATCAACGATTATAAACTATTACTAATGCTGAATTATGAACATGAATACATCAATAAAAATAACAAATATAACTATAAATGTGCACAATTACCAAAAAGATGGATGTTAAAACGGTTGGTTCATTTTACTATGAAAATTTCGTAAGTACTCCAAAAACATATCAAATAATATACAAATCAAATAAACAACTATCCATCATAAAACACAAATAAAATAATATTCGATCTTATGTAGAACAAACAATATCGACCAATTAGTAAATATGCATTTTAAACCATCTTTCTTATCTACAAAATAAGTAGCAGATTTGAAAGTGCGACTCTTTTTTTTTGCAAAATTAAATAACAGAATTTAAATATATTATTAAAGAACACATATTTTTTAACTTAGACCGGATTTATGCAAATTTATTCTAACAATATTAGGCATTTACTTAGTTCAAACTGATGCATTATGCTATCTTACTTAATATTTCAAATCATTAAACCAAAAGAATTATTATTCAAAAGCTCTGGTAGTATTTCGATTAATCAGATCTGCAATTATCAAAACTAAAGTCAAATATCTCCGTTTAATGAAAGCACACGGCATTGTTATAAAAAAATATTATACCAAAATATCTTAAATTGGATTATTTCACTACAATGCATGTTTTAAATTTACAATTACTTAAATATATGAAATAATAACATAATAAAGCAAAATTAAATAAATTATAAAAAATAAATTAATTATCGCACATAAAAGCTGTTCAAAATTCGAACTTGGAAAATATATGGCGCAGTTTAAGATGCCAAACTTAAAATAATATATAATTAATATAACAATTAGAATCGGTTCATTAATCAGTCAAATTTCACTGGGTGTGTGTTCTATTTTCATTTTATTTTTTTTGAGAATTCAATTCCTTTGTTGTAAGAATTCCCCGGCCATAAACTAATTAGTATCCTTGTAGCAATAATTGCTTTTATAACTGCTTTTGTAGCACTTTAAAAGCGGTCTCTTGAAATGCACGAAACGTTTTGAGTTTCCTTTATAAAAATAGTTTTCTTGATAATTTTGTACTGCTTTTGTGTTTCATTCAATTTGAATAATTTGGATTAATGTTGAAAAATGTTGCTCTATTTTGGCAAATGTCTGATAAAATGAAGAGTAAATTCAAAAATTGTGAAATGAAGAAACACATTGTTTAACTTGTGCTCGTTTGTAAGCTATTTTATATTACATATAATGAAATAATGTATGGTTCTAGTGCAATTAACATATAGTCACTCATATAATAGTTAATATGTTATGTTATATGTAGTTTTACTAATTGTTCTGAATTGTTTTCTTCTTTTCTTTGTCACTTTTGGACTCGATTTTATAGCAATTCTCGGGCATGGTACCGTTCAAACGTCCAGCTGCCGAAAAGTCTGGCATTCCAGTGTATCAACCCGGTGCGACAACCTATCAACAATTAATGCAGCCCTACGTGCCAGTGTCATGTGAGTATCCCCCACAACAACAACAACAACTACAACAACAACCACAAGTTGCAATAAGTAGCGCCATAACAACAACAACAACAACAACAACAGCAGCAACAACAGGCAGTAATCATAATAATACTGTAACTGTAACTGCTATGACTACCAATACCAATACCAATACATCAACAACAACAACAGCTACTAATAATAATATTAATCGTGATAATCAAGTGCTAGCTAGCGATTATGATGATACACATCAAAATCAAGAAATGAATGGCACAACAACAACATCAACAACAACAACAACAACAGAAACACCAAACACTGCTAACGATTGTAATACAACACAAACAATTAAAGCAACAGCAAACACAGCAACAGTTAATGATACAACAGTTACAACAGATGACACAGCCACGCCCCCTGACCTTAACAATGGTAGCGTTAGCCCCCTAACAGCCCCCTCTCCCCCCGCGAGCCTGGCAAATGGCGAAAACAACAAATACATGTCATTTATAAATAATAATATAAAATCATTAGATGGCGACGAATTGCCAAACGAAGCAGAAAATGTTAGCAACAGTAGCAACAGCAACAGTAGCAGCAACAGCAATAGCTGCAACACAGCAATTCCGACAACAGCAACATCAACAGTTGATGCTGATTCTGTTTCCGTTACGCCCGCCTACATTCAGGCCACGCCCCAACGGTCCAGCTATGTGCCCAAACACAATGGCAGTGATATTAGCAACTATCAGCGCTATAATCACAATGGCCACAGCGCTGGCATATTGCCCACTCCCACCAGCAACAGCGGCAGCAGCAGCAGCAACAGTTGCTCCTCTGTTGCCTCCTCTGTTGCAACTTCAGTTCAGCAATTGCAGCGTTTGAGCTACGCAATGCCAGCTTACAGTTATGCCAATTTATATGGTGGTTATTCAAATGCCACGCCCATTGTTAGCATGAGCAGCAGCAACATGCAGAGCAGCTATGTCCAGGCACAACAGCAACAACAGCAGCAGCAACAACAGCAGCAACAGCAGCAGCAACACCAACAGGTTGCTCAGGCTCATGCTCATGCTCAGGCTCAGGCTCATGCCCAAGCTGCTTATGCCCAACAGGCCTATGCTGCCTATGCTGCTGCTGCAGGTCTGACACCTGCCACCAGCTACTATGCCGATCCCGCGGCAATTGCCAAGGAGGTGGCCCAAAAGAATTACGCCATGAAGGTGGCCAGTGCCAGTGCTGCTGTTAAGCCCGTTTCGGCAGCAGCTGCCGCCTACACGGGCATGACACTGAACAAGAATTTTGTGGCAGCCGCGGGAGCACCGCAACCCGTGCCGCAACCTCAGCAGACACAGCAGGCACAACCCATGACCATGGCAACCCTATTGCAAATGCAGGCCCAAGCTCAAGCTCAGGCACAAGCCCAAGCTCAGGCCCAAGCCCAAGCCCAGGCCCAGGCCCAGGCTCAGTTACGTCAGTTTAGCTCCTTGCCCAGTTCGGGACTGTCCACACCTGGGGCACCTGGCACACCTTTGCGTGCCGCGAGCACAGCTGGTTATCTGCAAGGCGCCTCGGCAGCCTTGTTGCGTGCCCCTCCAAGTGCCGGTGCCCCCATGCAACAGCAGTATGCGGCTGCTGCCCAGGGTTACTTCTATCCGGGAATGATGACCTCTGCACCTGCTGCTGCCCCTGGGGCATATGCCTATGCTCTGCCCAGCAGCCAGGCTGCAGCTGCGGCACAACAGTATGCAGCTGCCGCGGCAGCTGCTGCACAGAATGGTGCTCCAGGTAGTGCCATGGTGCTCAATCCGTACAAGAAAATGAAGACCTCCTAAGCAGCTGATCAGATCAGTCACTATATAGAAACACAACTGTACTTAAATATATATATATATATATACATATATAGAGTGTTTGGTCCAGCTAAAATATTTTAAATAGTAGTAGTTTATAGTACACATCGAAGACGTAAGATTATGTGCCTCAGTTTTTGTCTTAGAACATTAGTTTTTAGTTATACCATATGGACCCTACATATACATATAGATAGCATTACATTTATAGAGTTTTTGAATTACACCATGACATGCATATTGAACATGACATGCACATAATACAGAGAGAGCTTATGAGCTTTTTAAATTATTAAAGCTGCTTAAAGCTTTCTGCAACTATGCTTAAGTTTAACTGACGATCCTTCAATCACTTTGAAAGCTTTCACACAGCTTCTAAATGCCTTTCATAATTAAAATAATATAATTTACATATACATTTTCACAAACTCTTGCCCAGCAAATTAATAGAAAGTTTATCGAATCCAGCTTAAAATCAATGAAAACGATTTTTAAATAGATTTTTTGACTAAAAGAAATTACCAATACTGGGACTTAAGTTGTTGCCATTTTACATAATATATCCTATAGAAGTACGACGCTTGCAAAGCCCACAACTTTTATATTATATAGTTTTACAGTTAAGTTCCTTAAATCAATATCATACACAAGAATATATAAAAAGAGTGAAACGGAAACAGAATTAGTAACAAAACTACAACTTGGTATAACGAAGTACTGTGATAGCTTTGCACAATACAAATGTAAATAAGAAACCTCTTTAATTCTGGCCCCAAGTGTGAAACATATTTCATTCCTATCAAATATGTCATAAAAAAGAAAATTTTACAAATCAAATATCAATTGCTGTTAAGTCAGTTGTGTGCACTTAATGTTGGTCTGCAAATGTTTTTTGCCATAAGCTATCATTGCTATCTCCTGTCGACTACTTTTCAGACAAACTCTCTCTCTATCTATCTCTGTCTCTCTATTTCTGTAGTTATCAGTCTATCTTTTAAAATAGTTAGCTACCGTGAATGCTGTTGTAATTTTAATTGTTTTATATTGTTGAACAACGATAATGCATAACGAATATTGCCTAGTTATAGAAAATACATATATTATATATAATACAATATATATAAACATACACAAAAACTTTATTATACATGCTGTATGCTGCTAATATATATACTTATATACTATATAATACTACATACATATACAATATCAACACTATGTACTCTAGCTGTTTGCACACTCTCACAAATCCAAAACCAATCTACACAATTAGAACATTACGAATATCGATTTGTATGTAAATCATATCGAAATCATATATACATATATATACATTCATATTCGTAGCCCTAGCTATAAAACGCTCATACTAATCTATCGGCTATCAGCTATCAACTATCAACCCAAACCCAGATCCAAATCACAATCATAATCACATACACACACGCACACTCACACACATTATATCCAAATCACATTCAAAATGTTAAGCCTTCAAAATTATGTTATGTTTATGTTAATGTTACGTTCAAGATTTTGACTCCTACTATTATGTTGACAATTTTAAATTAAACTATGTACAATTTTCGTTTTTTTTCTATCTCTCGATGTATTATAACATGTTAAATTTTTTAATATACTTACCTATTTATACAAAATTTACATACACGTTATGTATGCGACAATATTATGTATGTTTATAAAAATAAAATCGATAACAGCAGAACTATGTTTTTAATATTAGATCTCGTGTAATTTTCTATATTTTTTCTATGTAACTTTTTACGTTATTACATTTATGTATTTACAAATATTGAATTTTCTTAAATAGATACTTTGACATTTATTGTTTGTATATCTTTCGCTATTTAAAGTACGCAAAGTACTTAAAAAACCCCTACAAAAAAACAAAAGCCACTTACTTGCGCACTTAGGCCTTAGTCATATCTTTTTAACGCTCTCCGCGCTCGAAGTTGACAAATTCGACCATCTATTACTATTATTATTATTATATTATTCTACATATATAATTACACATACGTACTTAAATAATCTCTGTAAAATTTTGTTTAATATTTAATTTACGTTACATCAACCATATTTCTAGTATTTACAATGATTACATGTTTGCCACTAATTCTAATTGAATTGTCGATAGTTTTTAATGTTTATTTAAAATATCTTGTGTGTTTTTTAAATATAGTTTGATCCTAAAAAAACAGAAACAAAAATTATTTATTGTGTGTTGGTATTTATTTGAGTATTCACCTATATTTCTGTTGTGCCGCTTCTTACACATCTACTTATTCTACCATTTTATTTTACTTTAATTCTATTAAGATCACAACCCTTGTCAATTAAATAAATTTATTTGAAAATAAATATAATTATTCACTCAACGACACGTTCGCCACATGCCCCGCATTTAATAAGCCGCGCTTTATGCAGAGCAGCATTTCCAGCCATCTTTTCTAGCTTTTCTTATGTTTGTGCTAACTTCGCGCATTTCCCAGCTTTGATTAGCAATGCCTTACTAAGTATAAGACCTGTATTCATCCGTATACATATTTCTTTTAACAATTAAAAACAAACACGTTCTACCTTCTGTCTTGACTGTCCTTAAGCTGCTTCAACCTTTTTGCTTTTTTCATAGTCCTTACCTTCGCAAAAGAAAAAAATCGTATATACATATATATATATATATCTTTAAAAAGAATTGAAAACCATACGATCTCTATATGTTTAGCTCTTAGAATAATGGCAGGCAAAATAAGAGCGCTTACCAAATACTATTTTGGTTTAATGGTAGAAACTAGCTGTAATATCTAAATATACATTAATATATAGCTAATATTGCTTGACTTGTTGCAGGCTTAATACTTACCTACATATAAGAACAAAGCTTACCTAACATATAGCAAATCCGAAAAATATGGAACTGATATACCAAGCATACCAAATACTTACTACAAACGATCGATATGTCTTGCTCTAAAAGTACTTATATTAAATATTAATCTCTGTATGTCCAGTTCTATAGCTGTCGTATGTTTTTCGTTAAAATTGTAGAATTGTTGCTGTATAGCAATTTGGTGAAAACAAAAATCTTAGAAATATCTGTGCAAAACATATTAAAAAAATGCGCTCCCAGTAAACATAAAACTTTACCTACACATATTTCGACACTACACAATACTACTGCATGTTTATAAGCGCGACGCAGTCTAAAACACAAATGACAAAATGGTGTTTTCAATCAATTATTAGAAATAAATTTCTTAACTTTTTTCACGCGTGCCGAAATGTTTATGCTTTCCTAAATTCATTACATCCAATTTTCAATGCACAAATTATACAAAACAACAGTTTTCTATTCTGCTTCAACTAATATACTAGTTTTAAATTTCAGAAAAAACACTGCACACAATACTAATACGATAATAAATCCATAACATCGAGTAACAGTGCTAAAAACAATAACATCCATACAAAATGAAATGATATGATAACATCAACAGAACAAATATCTAACATCACGGGCTTACAGTTTCGAATTCATGTTCAAATTTTTGAGCTCTCGCAGCTCCGATTAGTTTATATATACACCCGTACCATTCAGATTCTGATCCAGTAATTCGATAGTTCAATTTATTAGCTAACTATTCAAGTACAGTACCGTCCATATAGAAAAAGGTGTAGCGTAGTATCGCATGTCCACAATAGACTTCAAGTTTATATTTTGTACTCGTAGATGAAAACTAAGAAAAAAAGAAGCTAAATGTGCACAGTAATTTGTAAAGTACACAATAATAAAGTGAAACACATGTGAGAAACATACACAAAAATAATCAATTACATCACACTAAAAATAACCATCTACCAACATCAACAAGTTTTTTGACTTATAATGAACGGCTATGAGCGCATCTAAATCAATGACTCCTTCATTTTGCATTCCATTTCTTTCAGCTTATAAAAATTAGTGCTATTAATATAATATTAAAGCAAAAAATAAAAAAAAAAACCCTCATACAATTTCTGAGTATCTAAGTAAACTATTGCATGTATGTTGAGCAAAGAAAAATCTAAGTTAATAACATTTTGATGAATATGAAGAAAATGATAAATGTTTAATAATTATAAATTAAACAAAAAAAAAAAGAAAATACTTATATATAATTTATACACAACTATACACAAAGCAACCAATACAAGCATACACTTCAATGAAAATGTTCTATGTGCTATACAAAAAACAACAAAAAAGAAATTAGTTTTATTAAATATGCGTTATTATAAACCATGATATAATACATAAAATACAAAAATTAACAAAAAAAAATATATTGAAATTATATAGACGTTTTATTGTAAAAACCGTAAAAACTTGTTGCTTCTTTTACTTACTCGTACAATCAGCCTGGAAAGTGCTAAATGGCAAACCTAACACTAATACTCTGCGTAATTTTCTCTCTCACTACTAATACTCGTACCTAAAATTTTGCTGTGCGTTGTCTTACATTATTAGTTTCTTCAGTTTGCTAATTACTTAACTTAAATCCTAATTTTATTTTTTTTTGTTTAAATTTGATTTAGCTTATAATTATCTCTAAATTATTTTTTCTCCAATGGCTTATTATTTGCTGCTTTCATTTCATGAGCCATGTAATCAATTTTTAATTTCCATATGCCTTTCCAATTCACGGATATCTGTTAGGTATCATTGTGATCTCTGCTTGACTTTTGCTTCGTCTTCAATAAACACGTACTATACACACACATATGTATACCAGCCAAGAATTGTCGGTAAAACTTTAAAAATTTTCCACACTTGGCTTGCTCGAGCTCTCAAATTTGAATTGTACCCCTTTATGATTCTTTGTTCGACCATTACTGGAAACTTTTACTGTATATTTTATGAAACTCATATGTGGAGCCACCTTTATGTACATGTATATGCGTACTTTTGTAATGTTTCGAAGAAATTGTTTGATTTCTATTTTGCTAAATTTTCTCTCTTTATTTTTGTTTTACTTTCTGACTCTCTCAGCCTTTATTGATACACTTAATTGACACACATTTAGGCATTTACAAATCTCTTGCATGTTTTAGGGTTGACAAAACATTAAGAGAAATCTTAAAAACTTGAAGAAAAGTGTCATACTGAATATCAAGCTTTATTTAGTGATCTTTGAATGCATTACAAAAGTATTTATCGAGTTTCGACACAATGAAGTAATTTTCATTTCACTGTCCTGCAGTCACTTTTTTTGTGTCGCTCTTTCTCTTTCTATATTTCTGTTTTCATTCGCTAATTATCCACAAAGCTTTCAGGATATTCACTTTTATCTCTCCTTTCTCCCTGTCTGTCAAATGGGAAGTGCATTTTTTCTATATGTTACGTAAACATCATGATTGTTACGTTTTATCTTATTTTTTATCTTATTATTTATTTTTTCCTTCTGGAGCGTATCGTATTGTAATTTTTCAGCATGTGATCAATGAAATAAGAACTTTTCGTAGCAAATAAAACTCAAAAAACCAGAGAAATCTAAAATCAAAAACTGTACGCCAACATTTGAAGTTGCCAGTCCTGTTGCAAGTGGCTGTCACTATCATGCTAACTGTGATTGAAATTGCGAGTATCCGCTAAATATATTACGTTTGTTTACTATACTCGTATATGGCTTCTGAGGCATGTGGTATGATGGTAAATGAGATACAATACTCGTATATGCTAAACGCACTTTTAAGGTAAGCTGGTGCACTGCCCAATTAGCTTCGTTCTACCCGTACGTATATTAATATATAGTATCTATCAAACAAACATATAATATAACTAGTAACTATCTTAGCTAGACGCTAAGTACTCGTACTCCTATGTGTCATACGTTTAGTTTCTTGCTATTTTTAGTTCTTCTTTCAAAGAGCTAAAGAGAACAGAGATATTCAATTACGACTTAAAAAAATGTTGGTAAATTTATTATCTAATTAAATTATAATTGAGATTTTTATTCATTCTCTGTTCTCTTTAACTATCAACGTTAAATACATATTTAAAATGTAAAGTTATTTTATAAAATGTTATTAACATGATTCATTTTCTTTCTCTATTTAACATATTTGTTCTTTTTTTATGTATCTGCAGGATAGAACATGTAATATTTATGACTGTTTGATTAAACTGAAACCACACATGTAAAACAAATTCATGCACACAGAGATACTCAACAACAACACCAACACTCAGAGCTATTAATTTGAAACATTTTATCTTGGTGCATCGCGAAATGTCCAAATACCTAAATTATTCAGATAAAAACACATATACGCACATACACATACACTCAAACATCTAGCTGACAATCAGATGCGCCTTAACCGTTGCTTTCCCTTTTATTTGTGCTGGAAACAAATCAATCAACAAAATTCTTAGGCTTCTTCAAGACAACTCTGTCACACACAGCATACCCACACACAAACAATGCAGCGATGTAGCTGCGCACAGTATACATACATATATACATATTCATACACTTAAATATATTATCTATATCTTTACTTATGATTGATCAACCTTTACAGGCTTGTTTGTATGTACTTAATGTAGTAAGTATTCGCATTGTTTGTTTCGGTTTTTTTTATGTTTTTATTGTGTGAGCATATCCTGAGCTTAAAACTAACTGAATTGAGTATATAAATATTTATACAAGTATTTAAATTGTCTGTTTGTTTTTTAATTACAGCTGCTGCGCCAGTAACAATTTAATATGCGCTTCAAATACAATTTGCTGCCGTGCTGCATTTATTTGTGTATTTTAATTTCATTCTTTAAATTTTTGATCTGCCACCCCCGAATATTTATGATTTTTTTTTAATTTCAGTTGCTGCAATTTTCGCTTTTGCTCGCTCTTGTTCTTGCTTTAAACTTTTTAAATTTTTTACAGCCCTCGGTTACAGTTAACATGACTTTTAACATAGATGCTGTAATGTATGCAACACATTTTCTAATTCGCTTAATGCTTTACAGACATCTCTTATAATTACGCTCATATAACTATACCTAAATTATCTTTTAACTAATATGTTATAGTTTCAACTGCTTTTCCACAAAACTTTGGCGCACAAAACTTTTTCCACAACTTGTGTGTTAAAGCAACAAGTTATGTATACAATGTTAAATAAAATACAACAAAAAACAGCAGTAATTACAGCAGTGAAATGGGCGAACATGAAAAACATGTCATTAATTTACATTTATTAACTCGTGTTTTTGTGTAGCGCACTGTTTTCAGATTTTTTGTTGGATTTTGTTTTTTCTTTGGCTTAATTTTTATTGTTAATATAATTTGCCAGTAATTACGTCTTGAGTGTCGCCTAGGACACAAAAAATGGCGAATATAGTCTTTAATTCATATAATTTATTTATTAGACCAAATTGCCAAAAGATTAAATTCATAATAAAGATTAAGCAAAGACTAATTTATTGTGTTTCCGAACATGTCTACACATATGTATGTACATATTTATATTTCTTTCTACTAAATTTGTTTTTTCCTTTTACATGCTTACAAACTCGCGTGAAAATAACGAAATTTATTTTAAAATTCGCATGAAAAAATTTTATCTTTTTAAAACAAACATCTCGCACGGATCGGGACTTAATATGGCAAAATGCAACCAAATAACTCACCAAACACAACACACACACATGTTCGAAATGCTGCATGGATTCCAACATTCAACGAACTGCAATTATGAATGAAAAATCAAACCACAACTACAAATAACAAAAATCAACAAACTATCGAAAATTTGATCACATTTTCTATTTCTTTCCTGCAATGGCTTTTCACCAACCAAATGCCGCATACGTTTCTCCTATATAATTTAATTTATTCATTTAACAAATTGCATGCTTTACCGATTTTATGATATCGATAATTATAGCAAACACTAAAATACCGCCTCTAAATGCTTCCTGTGTTATCTACACCGATACAAGTGGACAGGTACAGTCTCTGCCTTGGTGAATGAATTAATGCTAACATACTGTTAGCAGCATGCTAACACGCTGTTAATGTGACAGCTTTGCATGTTAGCATACAGTGCGCATACATTTTGTTTATTGTTCTTTAGCTCTAAGTTTTAATTAGCAATTTCTAGAGGCAAACAATGAAACAAGAACCAAAATGTACCTTTAACCATCAAATACAATTAGTGATAAATTGTACTATTTTATGTATACAATCTAGTGCATCGAAATAAAACATTATTAGAGCAGCAAGTATTTGAAATGCAAGTGTCAAGTGTCATTGTAATATGTCTAATAGTACATTTGGTATATACTTAGGTATAAAAATGTAGAATAAGAGAAATGAAAAAGTATTCGGTTTACCAAAAATCTGATACCCCTGCTGAAGCAACTAAAATGGCAACTAATTTCAGAGTAGCATATACATATACATGATATAATATAACAATTCAGAGATAAGATTAAAATTACCTTTTCTTTTACCACGAACTGTCAATACATTTGTTATGGATCACTAAACAAACAACACAGTCTTGCATTCGATTTAGTGCAAGGGTATACAGATTCAGTGCGACACATTTCAACACTTTTTGCGTGAATCGGGTTAATAAAATTTAATGCACTGCCGCGCCCCAAGGGACAATAACTACGTCAGACAACAGCAAGAACAACAAGAACTAAAATTAGAACAATTACACTAACATCATCATCATCATCATCATCATCATCATCATCGTCAACAACAACAACAACAAGAGGAAGGACAAGTGTTGACGGCCATTTTGAAGGCGTTGCCAACGTTGTCAGCGATGATGTCAGCGCTGTGACATGGACACACCTTTGAGTGTCAGTGCTGTTAGGAACTGTTTGCACAACTGTCTGACCCAATACGCATTCAGGGATACGCCCACTCCCAAACGAGCACCCACCCACCCACTCACCCAAACGCCCTCACAGACACACATACATACATATGTATTTACTTGATGTCAATATTTACAAATGACAACAGGCGCATTAAGCTGAGCCAAGAAGAAAAGAATGAAAATCAACAATGAAATTATACTGAATACTTGTACCTTATAGACTACGTACATATATAGCTAATCCACAATCAATATTCTCTCTATTTGACATAATCACAGCCCAGCCGGAACGGGGCGTATTATACACTCAGTGTCCTATGCTAATGAACGGCACATTTTACATAATTAGGTAAAAAGCGGCGAGTAATTTAAATTTATTTACATTGAATACGAATACAAATGCGATATGCCCCTATCTCTCTCTCTCTCTCTACCTATCTTTCACTCTGACTCTACCACTACCTTTTTTCTAAAATAAATGTTCAATCTTATTTGCGTGCTTTCCGCACCTGACAACGACACTTTTGATAAACTTATTCATACATAATCGTATAATAGTATCGCAAAAAAAATTAAAATTAAAAAGCTTTCAGCCCTTCTGTGCTTTAGTTTCCGTTTGACAGGCGATCGCTGTATTAAAGCTTACAAGCTTTTCAATTTCAGTTAGCTTAGCAGCTTTTGCGCGCTACCCAAGCTAAAATTTATAATTTAACTTATTATTCTTTCGTTTTTCTTTCAATTTGTTGACTATTTCTTCGAAAACACTGGCGATAACTTTATGGTATACAAATTAACATTGCGTATGTATTACGTTCTCTCTCTCTCTCTCTTCTCTTTTTCTTATATTTCTAGTGCCGCCTATTAGGATATGTAACTGTTACTGCATAATACAGCCCAATAGAGCTTAAGAAATCAATCAATATAAAACCTTTCTTGTAATATACATTTACTTAAATCCCTCGTAAATAAGGCGCGTTTTAAACCTTGTCAAAAAGTGAGTGTTACAGAACAATAGCTCTTTCTCGCTCTCCTACTCTTTCTACGCAGTGCTTAAAAGCTTCTTGACATCTCCATATACAGTTGGCTTCTTCAAGGCTATGTTTTTGTTGTCCAATACTTGCTGCTTTAAAGGTGTTTTATTTCCCAACTTATTTATACAACTCTTAAGTTCGAATTAATGCTTTTGTGGCAAATTTTAATTTTAAGCTTAGCAATTAAGTTTATAGTATCAAGATCTATGAAATTTATGTTCAGCAAAACTATGTTTTTTTATTATTATTAAGTTAATTATTTAAATTGTCACTTTCGAACACCAAAAACTCGCAAGCATCTTTATTGACGTGGCCCATTTTCAGGATTCATTCAAAAACAGAAATGAGAATATTAAATTCATTTGCGCCGCCATTTTATAATTTATTTTCCTTAAATTTAAGATTATTTAAGTAAACAGCTAGATTAACATATGATTCATATATCATAAATTTTAAAGAAAAAAAAGCAAATCGAATATACTGAAATACTAGTTACATGTATTATATAAAACAGCGACTAACATTAAAAAAAAATACGTATAACGAGCGTAAGAAATCTAACAAACATTAACAAATCTAGTATATCATATAATTATTACAAGAATATAACTAATTTTTGCTCTTTTTCTTTTCTTTTTCTGCTCTTCTCTTTTTTTTCAACCGATACCCGAAAAAAATACTCTGATAATACTATTCAACAACAAAAAATGTTTTTATTATTTTGTTAATTGGTTTATTTACAACGTTTGCATCCTGTCATACCCAAATCTCTCATGTTTATGCGAATAAACAAAATTCTATATAGTTACTGGACACCCTCCCGGTGTGCCAAGATTTCAATAGATCTATGTGCAGTCGGTTAAATTGTAGATTCGTTCATTTAACTGAAGGTAAGTGCATGTGTTTAAGTTCTTTAGTTATTAGCATTTAGTTTTATTGCTTTTAGTGCTTAACTTATAGATATTGTTAAACCAATATTATTTTTAAGTAGTTGAGAGAACACAAGATTGTTTGTATTTATTTTTGCTCTATTGGCTCTATTTTAATTTGATCTTCCCGTTCGTTTTTTAGGTTTTACTTAAATTCAATCAAATTACAAGAAATTACACACACAAAAATACACAAAATTTTTAATTCCTATACCATGTACAAGTAAATTGGATGAATTTCGATTTTTTTTCTTCAAGATCAAGATTCCTTACTCAACTCAAGTCCGTTTTCATTTACACATAATAACTGAGTATTTAATTCATATTCAATATGTTCTAATAATTCCCATAGCGAAGACTTTCACAAATTTGTACTCCAAAATAAAATTTGGATTTCACTTAAAGAGCAACTTTAAAAGACACTTTTGCTCAAAAGCGTATAAATAACAATTATTTTTATAATTGCTTTCACTGTTTCCCTAATAAGTACCTTCATAAAATGTGCAATTCTGCTATGTTACCACTTACTAATTTGTTTTATTTGTATCTTTCTGCAACTTTCTGTAAACAGATGACAAGGTCGAGGTGATTGATCAACGTGTTGCTGTCTGTCGGGATCATGCCAATAGCCAATGCCGTCGCAAGCAATGTAAATATTATCACATACCAATTGTATTGCCGCCGGCCAACATTATGGCCGCCATGATTACCAATCCCAATGAGCAGCAGGCGGCAGCAGCTGCCGGTAATGCGGTCGCAACTACAACAGCTGCAGCAATTGCTGCTGGCTACAACAATAGCAACAATAATTTGATCATCATAGAGCCGCAACAGCAGCCGCAGCAACAACAGCAACAACAACAGCAACCGCAGCAACAGTTCAGCTATCATGCTAACAATAACAACACCAACTATTATCACAGCAACATAAGCAACACAGTAGCAGTATCTCACGCCAACAACATGTATCAGCAACATCAACAGCAGCAGCAGCAGCAACAGCACATAACTTATCACTGCAGTTCCCCGTATTCGCCCTCGTCGGCCTCATCATCATCCTCCTGTTCGATAGCTACATCGCCTACACTCTCCTCGGCCACAACTCTGTCCACGACCTCAACAGCAACAATCCCAACACCGCAGCAACAATATGCTGCCGCTGCGGCGCCGGCAGCAACATTTCTCAAGGCACCCGCCTACTTCGCCGATGCTGCGCCCACTTTGGTGCTAAGTAGTGACTTCAATTCCAATTGTATACCCATTCAGGCGACACCGTTCATTTCGCTTCCACAGCAACATGTGTTGAAGTACACAACACAGGCACGACCTCCTCATCATCAGCATCAGCAACAGACGCAACATCACAATCTTATACACCACCAGCAACATGCGTATGTTGGTCATCATTATCCAGTGGTAGCAACCACAGTGGCTGCTTTACCCGCTACTACAATCACCGTTACACCGGCCTCAATAGCTGCACCCTCGTCCTGCATCTAAAATTGATATTCGATGGGCAGATTCTCTGAAAAACACACACACATATATAAAATGGAAATTTTTTAATGCAAATTAAAGGTTGATATGAACTATTTACAAATGCAACAGACATAAAAAATAAATAATAATTTAATAATAAAAATAAACAGTAAAAAAACTTATATTATATATTGAAAACTCTACAAAACTTTTTCGTACGTATAGCAAGACTTTTACGAAAGTGTGTTGTAAGCATCAAATTTACACATAAATGACATACATAAAGGGAAATTATTGAGTGACGACTCTCCAATACTAGAAAACCTTAAAAAATATATAAAAATAAAAAAAAGTATGTGTGTATATACATATATATATATACATATATACATGTTTAGTGTTGTTAAATGAAAATCATAAATTAGCAATTAAAAATTGAACTTGAAAAGATAAAAAAAAACAAAATTGGAAGGCAGTTGCATTAAAATTAGTTTAAAACTATTTTAAACTCTAGTGTTCCATATTTCCATGCATACAAATTAAACTAAAGAAAATAATAATTTAAAAACAAAAACAATAATAACAATGATTTAGTAACGAATGTTAATATTAGCAGAAGGAAAGCCTAAACGAAATCTAAAACAATATACATGGAAAATGGTCAAAATTAATCAAAACGTAAGAATTCATAGGCCATAGTTTAGCAGCGACAGCAAATAATAAAACACGAATACGAGTATGTTAACGCAAAAACAAAAACAAAAATAAATAAGTACAGTCACGTCCTATTTTTGCAACAACGATTTACTACAAAACAACAGATTTATATAAATGCAAAAGCGAAGGCTAAAAGATTTCAATGGATTTTTTTAAAAATGCAAAAATCATATTCCTTTTTTACATTTTATAAAGACGAACAGATAAATCAGCAACTACAACAAAATAAACAAATCGAAATAAAATATTTTTTTATATACAAATTATAACACGAAGCGGAAAATGGCATCAGCTAAAAAAAACATCAAAAACAAACACTAAAAAATAATCAAATTAAACTGTAAGCATTTTTTGCAAAATAATAAAAATAAAGAAAAGAAAAACTTAATATTTAAATTTAAACAAACACTGAAAACTAAATTTTTTAAAAGTGTATTATTAATTTAGCTGAAATCTCTAGAAAAATAAAAATATTTTAAAAGAATCATTTCATAAAATACTTACTACACTCAACCACACACACTCAGACACATGTTAAGTGAGTACCATTAACAAAATAAAAAAACGAAAATAGTTTTAGCATGAAAACGTAAAATAAAATAATAAAATAAATTAAAAAATAGTACTGTATCTTCCTATGCATAATTTGAATTCGTAAAACCATTAAATTATTATATGAGGTGGAAATGGTCAGTTTAAGTTTCACATTAATTTGATTTACACATTGCGCTATTGTAAGTAAATTTAATTTTTGATATATTTAATTGAATCGTAACATAAAACAAGACGACAGAACATTACAATTACAATAATTACAAAAGGAAAAAACTACTTATATACAACATATATGCATATATTTATGTATATACTCGTATAATACAAAATATTAACTTATATATACATATATATTTACTAATGGCAACTAAAACATGAAATGTGATCTTTTAAAGAAGTAAAAATAATAAGAGAAATCAATAAAAAAAACCAAAAGAAGAACAAAAGAGAAATAATCATTATTGAGGAGAAAGAATTGACATCAATTTATTTGTAAAGAAGAAACTGGATAAAGGTAAAAGTTTAATATAACTATATATTAAATAGTAGCAATCAATATTAGAAAAGTTTCTGAAGAAAAATACGAGAAAAATATAAAATATAAATAACAAAAAAAAATATTAAATAAATTGTTTCCATTAATCAACACAATTTATAAAAGAATAAATTAATGACAAAAGTATCTCAAACATACAAAATAAAAAAAAAAATAAAAACAACATTAGCTACGATCGTTCAAAGTTTAAAGTGTAATACTTATACTTTACAAATACATATACATTTAAGGGCTGATTATAACATACGGAAATTTGTTTTTTGATTTTCACACACCATCTATCACAAATTCCCATTAATTTTTCTTCTCTCCTTATCGGGTTATTCTAGCTATGCAATTCCCTCAATCAGAATTATCTTAACCAGTATCCTATATAGTACATACTCATATTCTAAACTGTCTACTCTTCAACTCGTAATTCAAACTCAACTTTATCGAATCTCTAACCAAGTGTTTTATAAAAATACTCCCCATAGATACACAGACATTAAAAAAAAAAAACAAATATAAAAACAACTACTCCTACAAAAATGCCTAATAAGTTTCCGTCCATTATAAGCAGACCTTAAATCTATGTGCAACCACAAAAACAGCAACAGCAAAAAGAACAAAATCACAAACAGCAAGTGGAACGACAAAGCAAAGTTGTACACAAGTTAAAATTAAATAAATATATAAAACACATATAAAAAAAAAATTAAATACATATTTAGTAGGTACTTAAAATATAACAGTAAACACAAAAACATTTTAAACAGTTTCTAACAATTATATAATTAACAATTGGGAAAACAATAAGCTGAAAATCGCAAGAAAAAAATTTGTGTAAAAAATCTATATAAATGTTCTACAAATAAGAAAATAGTTAATAAGATTTGAAGATAAACGTAAAAAAGGAACACTCCTACAATATGAATATGGAATCTGTGTATCATAAGAAGTTTACTTAAGCAATTCTCAATTTTGTTTGGCACTCGAACCAGCGTTCGTGAGTCAAAGACCGTGAGTCGTGAGCCGAGAGTCGGTAGTCTCATATATATATAGTCTCATATATATATATATATATTTACATGACACACATGTAGGATATGAGAATCTCGAGTGTATGTAAACTAGGAACGAAACTTTTGTTTGCCTTAAAGTCTTATCAAGCGAATGTCATGATCATGTGCGTATATTGAAAACAACTTTATAGTGAGTATATTGAATAATTTTTAATTGATACTTACATAAATACTAGTTTGATAATTTTTAGTTGATTCAACTCTATATGCGAGTACATACATAACCCTTGAAACTTAAGTAATACATGACGCTTGTATATGGCGCATTTTGAAGATTTCTAATTATAATTGCAGAACCAGTAAAATAATAATTAAATGTAATAATGATTACTATGTTTGAGCATAAGTCATAGTTATTATTGTTAATTTTAGTTTATATACTAATATATATACTATTAGATTATTATGATTATTTATTGTGAATATGATGTGATGTGTTTATTGAAAAGTAAAAAACAAAAAATTCAATGTTGCAGAGTAATGAAACGTAAAGAAATTTATTGTACTACAAAAACTGAAAAAACGGGCAAACGAATAAGAAAAAAAAAACAGTTGAGAAAACAGTTACTAGGTGTGAAAAAATTTTAGTGTGCGAATATTATAATATAATTATAATTTGTCTTTAATGCAAATTGGATCTTATAATGCATTATACATACTTATATTATATATTTACTTACATATGTATATGTATATATTCATGTGTGAAATGTAAGTAGTCTTTCATTTTTGTCAGGTGATATCAACGAATTTTTCTGTATGTTTTATATGTATGGCAAGCGTGTTGTCTTCACACGTAGTCCAGCTATTGTTTTAACTTTAAAGTTGACAAATATATGTTCTATGTTTTCATCTCACTTATTATTATTAAAATTATTTTATGTTTTGTGATATTCATAAAAATTTTTGTTGTTGGCTTATATTTTTCTTCTTTTTGTGTTCATACTGTATATTTTTGAGGTTTATTTTTACATACATACAAGCATAGTACGTGTGTATTTTTTGTGTATTTTACATACATATACTTATTATATATTAATTAATAAACTAGTATATACAATTAACTATACATATATACAAAACAATGATAAATTGAATAATAGTTTTTAAGGTGCAGGCAGTAATGCAAAGAGCGATGAGAAATTATGAATTAATTGAAACTGGGGAATCGAGAAAAACTAAGAAATATATATTAATAACAAGAAAAATATGTAACTCGTTTACAGTACGTTTGACATCGATGATAAAAGTAACGATAAAAAAAATTATGATGATAATTATACTCCTAAAATGAACATTTTTTAAAGATATTTAATAAACAAATCATTATTAACTATTATTATATTTATTATTATAAAGCAAATTTAGTTATTATATACATGTAAAGAACAAGATGAGTAAAGATGATAAATAAAGAGATGCACAGCAAATAGCTAAATTGTTGCAGTCGCAAAAACAAGAACAACAGCTAAGGAATAACAACAACCAGAACAACAAGTTGTATGAATAAATATGATAAAGAAAATACAACATTTAAAGTTATCTAGCAGTAAAGTAAAACATAAAAAACAATGGAATACAATAAAAACACATGAAATAAATTCAGAAAAAATTTCCAACGCCTTTTTTTTATTTTGGCTGGGTCTAGCTAAGAAAAAAATTATAAGTATTATTTTCCACATAGCAGAGCAAGGTTTCGATCCTCGGACCTCTGGGTTATGGGCCCAGCACGCTTCCACTGCGCCACTCTGCTCGTTGATATAGGGTTGGCAAATTGCTCTTGATAAACTCAGTTGAAACTTTTGAAACGAAATTAATATACTCATTGCTCACAGAAACTGGTTAGAGTGGGGTATATATATTTTTACGACACTATGACAAACAAAAATAGAATTTCTTGCTAAATGGCTGTGATTTACTCGTAATGTATGTATAATTTTAAAGTCAAATACGTGTTGGGTTATTTTAGAACTATGCCCAATCTGCTAATATTGTATAAAAGAAAATAAAGCGTTCTTTTATTTGTAATAAATATTAACAGCATAAGTGATAAAATAGTTTTTAAATATTTAAATTAAAAGTTGCTCACTTTATGTGCTTTAATTATAAACCATTATATTCAAGCGTATTTAAAAAAGTACAACAACATGAATGTTGTGGACAGAGGGTGGCTGATATGTTTGGGTATGCTAAGCGAACGCATACACATTAAATTTCGCAGGTGCCAGTGCTAAAATAAGCGACCTCTATCTGCAACAAGGAAGTAAAAAATGTCAAGTTTATATTTGTTTTCTTTAAGGTCGCATTGTTTTTCCTTTTTTAAGAAGTTTAAGGTAGACTAATATACCAGCACTGGAAAGAAACTTATATATTTTATACATAATAGCGACAGCTGTAACACCTTGGTTTCCTTTGGTCGGGAATACTTTGACCCCGTGACAATGTCACTTCCGCTGAAATATGATATTCATCTGCAGCTAGTTGCATCGGGCGACAAATACTACAAAGTTCCTCATCTATTCCTTTGAAGAGATTATGCCTGAGCATAGATTATATACACTCAACCCACATTAATTAGGGCAAGTGAGATTATCAAAGTGAGGTTACAAAAGTCAACATAGAAATTGTTATATTATCTGCCCCGACATGCCAAGGCCCTGTTTGTCCTTCAATTGAGAATGTACGATGATGGGTTGAGAAAGGAAGGTACAGGCACTTTCCTATGATGTTCTTAATGATAATGGCGCTCAACTCTGTCTGAGGGATCTGGGGAAGCTGAAAGTTGTTGTGTCCTGACGTTGATGAGACATGTGGTGCGGTCGTCGGGCATCGTAAAAATCATTTCACGTTATACATAACACGTAACGTAGCGTTTATGTTTACGTCATTCTCGTTGTCGTTGTCGTTGTCATCGTCGTTGGCGTTATCATTGTTGATGTCAGGGTCGCCTGTACAATAAACGCACGAAAATTAAATTGTCGCTTTAAGTGGGTTTAACTCGATAAGGGTACTCCCAGCGAGTCTGCTCGCCGCTAGATATCCTGTAACAAAAAGTGTGTAAATATCACTATTCACAAGCATGCTAATAGAAGTTAATACATTATGTAATTAATTAAATATTAGAAAAATAAAGTTTTTAAAAATGTTCAATTCATTAATCTATTTGATTGTCTGTTGCATAGACTTTAGAGCTGTTTAATATCCCTTTTGCCAAATCATCTATTTTACAGAGTATACAAAATTAAACGAATGCAATTGATGCGGAGAACGGGACAGAGCAAGTTCATGAAATTAATTTAATCACGTTAATTAAAAACAGCTCTGGCGCACACACTCACATGTTAAGCTGTAAGCCATTTGTTTTTAGTAAATTTTAATAGTGTCGAGCTAAATATTTACACAACACGTCGCACACCTAAAGCCATCTGCATCAGCATCAAAAACAACGTAACATAACACAGGTTCTACATACAAATATAGGTATAGATGATTGCAAGTATGTGTGTACGTACGTGTGTCTGTGACTTTCCCCTCATCCAGGAGAGAGCTGAAAGACGATGGGTAGCTGTCTCGGATAGGGTTGGTCGCATCAGTTCTTGGTCCCGTGTCAATAAATTCTCTGGAGGTATTAAATACATATTTAGCTCATAGTGTGATTCAAAAGCAAACTCTATACATTTATTAAATATTAAACATTTATTATTCTAAAACGTATTGAGAAATTCTAGGACTGCATGCTGATAATATCTCTTATATCTTACTGATTTCCACTTCATGTTGACTGCAACTTTTCCCGCTTTAATTTGGTCTTATCCATGAACAGCAGACACTGCATCCAGTAACTTTATAAAAATTAACTAGTAATTATGTTTCGGCAGCAGAGAAACGAAGATAGACCACAAACTTAATTTTGCACTAACCAATCGCTTGAATTAACAAGAACAACAACTTGCTACCGTTGGCAGGGAGGAGTAGAGGGGTTAAGAGAGAGAGAGAGAGCAAGGAGTCTTGGTCAGCCATGTAACCAAAATGCAGGCCCTTTCCCCCTAACAAAGTGCCGCAGTTCAGTTTGCCACTAAATTCTGTTAAGTTTTGTCCAAAGTTTTTCGAAAGGTGGTTCGCAAAAGGCATGGTGAGGGGCATGATGCAGGGGAGGGTAAACTTATTGGAGGCGAAACTTATTCATGAAAAATTTAACAAGTAGAAAGGCAGCCAAGAAACTTAAATTTTATTGCCTATAAAGACGCATTAACTTATGCCAGGACAGCGGAGGGTGGTAGGTAGCTAGGAACCTTCCTGAGACGTGGGCGGACGGGGCTGTAGTGGTGTGTGTGTGTGTGCGAGTGAAATAGCAAGCGACAAATGTGCGTGTGTAAATTATGTTTAAGTTAAGCGGAGAAGTCTGGACTGAGAGTCTGGGAACTTGAGAGTCTAGGAGTCCTGGAGCAGCAAATCCAGACGGCGACTCCTCCAGCGACTCCTTCACCTAGCCAAGGTGAAATGAATGGCTTACCTTGCATAACGAGGACAAATTAGTGAGAGGTTTGGCTTTAGGGTTGCGATTGTGAGGGAATGAAATTCGGAGGGTTTGGTTAAGCAAGATAAACACAACTCTCTCGGTCAGAGCATAAATTTAAGTTTGCTTTAGGGACACGCCTTCACATTTTCGGGGAGGGGGGGCTTTCATTGTTTAGCTGGCAAAAACTTTATCCAATTGATCAGCACAAAAACGCAACGCAAAAAATGTGCTGCTCACCTAATTGAAATGTTAGGCCAAAGTAAATGCGCCTCCAGGTGCGCAATACAAAGGCATCAACTTTGGCACAAAAGCCGCTTTACAACTTTTTGATTGGGCAAATAGCCGGTATAGAAACTCACCGGAAAACCACTTAGAATAATAAGTTGACTAAGGCCAAGTTTCTGAGCGATTCAATTTATTGCAGCAGACACAAATCAAAGCACTTAAATCAAAAGCTTGAAAATAAAACTTGTATATTTAAAAGAAATAAAGTCGTTCTTTGAATTAACAAATAATTAATTAAATATGGCCAGAAATTATAATGCTCAAGCTCTCTTAAAGCTCTATAGACCAGCTAGTCATCTGATTTTTCCAGGTGCTGCCACCTTCTTATTTTCTTGCCTTGATGTCTACACAACTTTATCTAACCATAAATTTGCATACTGTTTTCCTGCAGTCCTCAAGGAACATAAAATATGGCCACTTGCTGCAGTTTTGCCGAACATAAAGTTTGCTTAGGAGAGGAGTATCTAAATACGAATAGGTATTGCAAATAAACAAAACGAGGATTCTGTGAATAATGTTTTTCGATATGAAAATTGCACTGATTTAGTGGACTTATTATTTATTTTGTGTTTTGCCTCGTCTTAGATATAAGTGCATAGAGTCCATAATTGGTAATAATTTATATTTCTAGTTTAATTGCTTGGTTAAAGTGTCAACCAATACATGAAAATGAGAACTAGGTATTTATTCTTATAATATATGTATATTTTTTTATTTATTAATTTTATTAAACCAAGCTTTTAGTGGAACTTTTTTTAATTTATTTATTCGAATCCTTTTATTGAGTGTTTTTAATTTGAATTATTATAAATATTTTCTAAACATTTTGTAGTTACAATTTTATGTTTCTTAATTGTAATGATAAATTAGGGTGCATTACAGATAGCTTATCAGAGATGTACGAATACACATTCACAGTTGAAGTTTGAGTCAATACTCTGTTGATTCTGTTGAGTTTTATAAAAAATAGTACTAACGCTTTTTCGTTGCATAGTCTGCGGCAAATGAAACGTAGTCGTCATGCTTCCGGAATGTACTCATAGTGCGGCACGGAATTTGTTGCATTCAAATGGGGCAGCTAAGGTAAAGTGAGGTTGAAAACGGAGATGGGTGAACGATGAAATGATGGAGGGGAGTGAAGCGTTGAGCTGACTAAATTAACTGACGCTGGTGAAAAAGTTTATTTGCCTTTAGACGTTTGCTTGACTGCGCTTGGCGATGGCGATGGCAAAAAGTAGCAGAAAATAAAACTAGTTAAACTTCAAACTTGGCAAATAGTGGAAGAGCGTTGCACGGGAATCGCGAAGCAGCTAAAACTGTTTGATTGTGCACAAAAGATTTACGTTAAATATTTGATGCTAAAATTATGCAACGCTGCGTTGGGTAATCGTCGAAATGCACAAAACCGTTTTAGTTTTGACTTTGCACTTTCACAGCCAGAGGTCAAATCGAGCCAAAAGCAAAAAGTTCATTTCGTAATAGCTAAGCGCAATGGCAATTGCATCAATGGTTGGAGGTGGTCGAGTGAAAAAGTTGGCTTAAGCTTTGATTTGTTCTCAGAGAGTTCCAGAAAACTTATTTATACTCATTCGAGCTTAATATAATTCTGCAACCCATTTTCAATTCTGGCTGTTGCATAATTCCATAGTTTATTACATCCATTTATGAAAATGTATTTAAAGTAAATTATACTTCCAACAGAGAAGTTGTGCAACAGTTTTCCAGGAATTTTTTTGGCGGTAATTGCTGCAGTAAAAATGTTGATTAGTTTTGTAGAGTTTCCTTTTTTTAAATTCTCAAAATATAAACTTAAAACACTTTTAAGAAATTTCTATCCCGGCAGTTAAAAATAATAAATTAAAGATAGTTTGCTTGAAATTACTTGGGACGAACGTCCCAATTAATTCATTAATTAAGACTATGTATGAGATATTTGATATTTTAAGATCTCATCGTGTAAAGCTGTTGGCAGAGTCAATAACCACAGCACTTGAATTTAAATTGCAATTGTAGATTTAGAAATTTCAATGGAAACTATATGTGAAAGCTGGGCACAAAGCGAAAATCTGGTTGACAGTCAATCTAACCGGATGTCAGACAACAGCAAAATAGACAGATAGAAGAGGAAGAGAGTCAGAGATATTCAGTCTCAAATGTCTGATGCACAGGCGAAGTTATTGAAACCTCACTGTAACAAACAGACAGCGCCAAAGAAAAAAAAAGAAAAAAAAACCAGAGTTGTAACAGAGTTGCTACATTTGCATAAAATATTGAGATTCCATGTTAAGTGGCACTTATTGCAAATACGGTCTAAGGTCGCCGGAAGGTTGCATCGACAGGTAAGCAAAAGTTAAATCGAGTTCAAAGAAATCCTTTCCGTTTGATTTTCTTTTTGCAATTAAATTAAAGCTGAAGAGTGTAGTGTAGGCAAGACAATGCTAAATTTATTGTTTGTTTTTATTTTTTTTAAATAAGTTTCTTTTTGAATCCGATAAAACATGATTTAGCTGCAGTGTTAAAATTTAGTGTGTAGATAGAAGGATAGCAAATGAAAATAACATAACATACTGGCTAACAAATAATAAAAATGGCATTCGACATATTTGAAATTGTTCTGTACTTAACCCGATTCGAATGTGATCTCCGTCGAGGAGGTCAAGTTGTATTTGTACCTCAAACGAAAAACATGAGTTTGTCCTAGCAGATTGTTTCATTTGGTAAAACTACACAGGCTGCCAGCTGGCAACTGAGTTTGTATGTGCATACGCATAAGTAGAACATGGCCAAGATACACCCTGGCCAACACACCCAAAAATAACCTTAACACATGCACATGAGCAGCTGCTGCGTCTGCCCGAAAAACTGAATCAGAATCTGAATTTGAATCCCGTTTTGCTGTGCGGCGTCTGTGGCAAATGTGTTTGCATTTCAGGTGTCAACAGCAAAAACACATTCAGCTTTGTTGAAATAACAATAACAAAATAGCAAAAACAAAAGCAAAAATAAAAACAACAAAGAGCTAAAAGCTAAATCGTCTGCCAGCATTTTCCATACAATGAAAACATTTTACTCTCCTCATCCGCTCGACGCACTCTGAAAACAAGATACGAGATGCAGGGGGAGAGAAAAGAGAGATGGGAAAGGACATAACATGGTAGGATGAAGGACTGCGGAACTAAAATCTAAAGATAAATGAGGTTACAGAAGATGGAAAGACAAAAAGTTTTAATCCTTTTATTTAAATATATTTACTGAGCGTTTTATAATATTTTTAATAAAATTGCATGCGTTTCAAGAAGAAAAAATCTCTATTCTATTCTATCATTTGTCAACATTTTTTTTTTTCATTCATTACTTTTTACTTATTAAGTGCCCGAATCCAAAGTATAAAATTATCCTATATTTCTTTTAGATTTCTTATTGCTATCTGAACTACCTCAAGTGACTTTTCTCGAAAAAACAGACGACACTTCTATAGCATGTGCTTGAGCTGCGTTTTATCTACAACTCGATTTTCCGAGCATTTAAGCAGCAATAACAACAGCAACAACACAAAGTGAGAGACAGCAAGTAAACAAAAGTCAGAGTCCATGCGATGTTCCTCGTCCTTGGTGCAGTCCGGCGGCCGAATCAGGACCATGTTTATACTAAATGATGCTTGAGGGCAATGACAAGGAATTGTTGTCGACATCGCTGCTGCCTTCGCTGTCGACGTCGGCGTCAGCATCGCTGCTCAGTTGAAAAGTCAAAAGGCTACGCCTGGCAGCGAGTAACTGACTTTAGCTTTCAGGTATAATTAATCTTGTTTAGCCTTTGCTGCTGTTTCTCTTGTTGTTGTTTTTACATTTGTTGTTGCTGTTGCTGTTGTTGTTGTCTGTCACCCGACGCTTCTGTTTGTCTTTCTAGGCAGCAGCTCCTTGAACGCGACAGGAGCTGCCCAGCTCTATCGTAATGTATTTAGAACGAGTTTAATTTGCTCGACAACACATTTTTCTTTCGAACCATACAACCTGACCAGAAAGTCAAAGAGAAAGAGAGAACGCGATAGTCCTTCGTTTGCTGCCCCCGTTCTGCTGGCCAGGTTAACTATTAATTTTGGGCTCTGAGCAAGATTAACGAGTGCATGATTGCCTCAAATTGTCTGGGCAGGGGGCAGTTCAAAGACCCTCCTCTCTACTCTCTCTTTCACACTCTTCTCTATAGTTAATAGTAAAATTCGTAGCATACTTCAAGGCGCCGCATACTGTTTGTCGTCATTTTGAAGCAGCTTTTTTATACTCCTCCTTAGTTACTTTTGGCCCATTTTTAAAATTGTAAAAATTTAGAAGCATTTGATTTTCCACTCTTGTGGTTTTCTAGTCTCTTTTGAATCCTGATAGTTAAATTAATAGGCAATTATGTGTGATATTTCAGGTGCCTTCTTCTGATATTTTGATTATTTTCTTATCTTCCATAATGATCTTGTGGTCATTAGAAATCAGAGCTTATCATAATGTTTAATTGCGCAGTATAAAAAATATTCTAAAATTCAAGTTTAAACATGTATTTCTTCTCCGTTAAAATAGACAGACGATTCTAAAAGAGACCCGATAATCAAAATATTTGCGAAGAATGAATTCAAAAATCGTAATTGTATTATCTGTTCTTGATTTAAGAAATTCTGGGAATCTCGTTTGAGATTGACTTTATCCCGGAATCTAGGATTTTTTTCTGTGTAATCAGAATTTTTGACTTGCGAATTTTGTTAGTTTTTATTTCCCCCCTCCTCACTCGACACTCCCAGCTGCCAGCAACTCTATTAGATTTGCCACACAAATCACTTTGCGCTCGCATTGACATACCAAACCCCCATCGGCAATGGGGCATACCCATCAAGGGTAACAACTGGTAACTGGTACCTGGTACCTGATACCTGGTACCTGGTTCAGCCCAAAGTGCGTCAAAACTAATGGCCACTGACAACAAAGTAAATGAAGCATCGCTTCAGGCGCTTAGAGCACACGATACCATAGCATGGACATGGAATTGGACGGAACAGAAGAGAACAGAACAGAGTGAGAGTTGGCCAGAAGGGAAGTCGGAGTACAGCAAACAGGACGAACAGGTCCTGGCAGACACCACAGAACAGCGCATGGGGCAGCCTCGTAATAGGCAAAATGAAAAATCTATGGAGTTAAATGAGTGAAAATCAGGAAAATGCATTAATGAATGAATGACAGCAGGCGCTGTCAGCAGCACAGGCACGATAAGGACATTGACGAGAGCGTCGACCCCTTCACCTCGCTCAGCACTCTTTCTTCGTCTCTCTTCCTCATCCCTTGCAATACGCAACTGACGCAATGTGGAGATGCAACCCCCCGTGGGGCTTTGTATGCATACGTGAGTGAATGATCGAATGTGGATGGTCTGGTCTGGTGGTTTGGATGGCTTGGTGGTCAGATGGTCAGATGGTCAGAGGCTCAGATAGTCAGATGGGCAGCTGGTCAACTCGGGATTTGTACAGCATGTGCCACATTTGTTGTTGTTGTTGATGGTAACTGCCTGCATGTCTTATTTATGAATGCAAAAACGTTTTGGGCAGGGACTGAGTCCTGGATAATGCTGTTGGGTTTTAGAATGTTCTACACCTGATATGATAACCGACATTCAACACGAACATACACATACACCCAGAGTCCACGTCTGTGTTGACATCTCTAATAGCCAAATTTTTAGACAGTTGCACGCTTTCATAACTATGCCAAAACTGATCCAATTTCCAAGTTGGATGTCATTTTGATCATGACTTGGTCTCTTAATTCATTTAGCTAAAATAATTTTTATAATTATAATATTCAAAGGGTCACCCCAAAATTTAAAATCTCAAGTTTTCACTTGCAATCGAATTCTTACGTCATAATTAGTATAAAACAACACTTTAAACGTGGTTCTAAGAAGTTTCTTTTTTTTTTGTAAAAAATCTTGCCAAAATTAATAAAAATGTTGACTTGTAAAGTGCGTAGGTCAAATGTTAAGCCAACTTCAAACTTAAATAACTTTGACAAAACGGATCCGATTTCCAAGAGGAAGGTCTTAATTCATGATGCATTCAAATAAAATTTATTTCGGTCAAATAATGTTGTGCCAAGGCATCGACTTTTGTATCTTTACGAAATGAGGTAAGCTTAAAGGAAGAGAATCAAATCCGTCGGTCAACTCATTTACACCACTGTTCGTTTCCCAATTGCACTGACCCTAACCACATTTCACCCTTCAGTCTGCTGGCTCCACTCTTTGTGGATGCCCCGCGCAATGGCCGCCAATTCAAGGACCTCCCGCTGTGGAGCACTCATTTTTCGCCTATGAAAACGTTGTCGCATATTAACGTAATTAGTTCATGCGCCCCATAGAACTCGACAAACTGCAGCAACTGGTAACGGGTTAACAGAGTAACGTGGTAACAAGTGTGGGGTAATGACGGGTGGGGGAATAACGGTCCGAATCATGGTATGGCTTCAAACTCAACTCAAACTTCAAAACGGGGACATTCCAGCACTTTGGGCTTTGCTGCATTGCCAGACAGAGTTTGGCTTCTGCTCCACTGTTGTTTTTGCGGTGTTTGGGAATTGTGGCCGGAATTATGATGTCCAGGACCAGCCGACGCTCAGCCCATTAAGCCAACTGAATAGGGTGGGCGATGTGCGTGCGTGTTTTACATATGAATATGGCTAGGACTAGGTGGCCAGTTACAGCAGAGAGAGAAGCGGGTTGGCCTGACCATGTGTGTTAATTGAAACGTGATTGTGTTGATGTCGGCACTGAGACTGACCTGTCCATGTTTTTGTTAGGGCTTGTGGAATTCCTTTCTTTTTTTTGACACTTGCAATTGCAATTATTAGCGCCAAAATGGTTCGCTTAGAGCTTTAATTGAACTCAACCAAATGCCAAGAAAAAAGAAGTACAGCATTTAAGTTTCACGTAATGCTACCGTATGTATGGACATATATGTAAGTGCATTATGCTTGTAGGCTTTGGGGAATTCAATTTGCACGCACGCACAATTGAATTTGAATGCAAAATGGCTTCGATACTGAATGCATTATGAATTCCTCGCACCCCCCAGATATACACATACACACCAACAGATGTCCTTATGTGTTCTTCTATAGTTGCATCATTCCACACTGACGTGTGCTTGAAAACGGAAATATGGTTTTTTACTTTCACAGAACGACATTGATATTGATTATGACGCCGAAGAAGCCGGCAATGATGAAAAGAGAATTTTTAATGTACTTTTAATGTGATTAAGCTGCATCGTAAAGCCGAATTAAAATTCAGTAAAAATACACAGCTTCAAATAGGTATTATGAATGTTTCTACTGCATTTGCTCGAATTTGTGGCTAAGAATTGACCATAAAAGACTTAGTGACTAAGTCTTGTGGCAATTTGGTTTTCAAGAAGATGGAGAATCCTCTGAAACTTTTGTCTTATTTAAAGAGAAGTATTAAAAACAAATTATTAAAAATCTTTAATTTGTACAAGTGTATTTTACAAGAAAAAAGAGAGTTAACTGAGCTTTATTAATATTAAAAACTATTTATTCAGAATAAATTCCTCAAATAATAACATAAGAGTACTTCAGCTAGTACATATTGTCATAACGATAATTTAAGCCAATAAGCAAATTCTAAGCAATTCCACTGAAGAGGAATTCCACTCTCAAATCCCTAACCAAGTGCCTTGGACACTTTCGACTTATGACACGCCTGTCACAAAATTGAGGCTATGTCATTTGTTTAGTTTGCTGCGTCAATTATTTAGTAACAAAATACTAGGCATGGCAATAAACAATTTTCTAGCCTGTGTGTGTCCGTGTGTGTCGATTTCTTAGTCCTTGCGGTGTTTATGCAATTACATAAATTCTAAGTGACAATTTCGATTTGTATTTTCTTTTATTTAAATTATGCCTTCGAGTCCTTTGAGAGAAACGGACGTATAACAAATGTGTATGTGTATGTCAGCCAATTGTTATATAATATTTATTACACTCTCTAACACACACACACAATCAGAAGAAGAAATACGAATGCTGACAAAAACAGACGTCGTTGTGGTAATTAATTTCAATATGCTCGAAAATTTTGCATCCATACATTTGAAACTTGGCATAATTATATTTATGTGATGTGTGCCAGCTGCTGTGTGTGGAGCCTCCAGATTTTTGTTACTGCTAATTGATGGGCAATATGCTCTTATCAGAAATCAAATGAAATTTGATCCGCATCAAGCTGTTTGGCAATTAAAACCATTAAGACATAAAACAACATCGATGGATGTGAATGAGCATTTGTATATGTATAGACATGCAACATGAAAATCCATTGTTAATATTGGATAGAGAACATTGGTGGCTCATGCAAAATATAATATTAATTTAAGCTAACTAAATTCTGCTAAAGTGCGAGCAGGCAATTTCCTTCATTTCAAAAGTCAAAACAAAAAGCATATGCATACCGCCCATCTGTCCGCACCAGTCGTTTGACTCTTCTTCTATCAGCAACATGTTTGTAAATCCTCTATGCAGCTCCAACAATAACAACAACCGAGAACACACTTTAACCACTTGACTGCATTGTGGCTAAAATGGCAAGAAGAAGTCAAAGTCGTCGCCCGAAGTCAGTTCGCTCAGCTGTGCTCACCTCCCCCGCTCCCTCTGATTGCCGTCTGGGAACACTAGGGCTTTTGCCAATTGACATGCAGACCTGCTTGGCTGCCGTAAATCGGCATAAATAATTCATTATTGCCGCCTCGTTGCGCATAAATCAAGTCAGCCAAGCCACAACCCGAAACATAGAGGCCACATAGACCAGTTACCACAGTAGCAACTTGGACATTACCTAAGAGCATTGAAAGCCTGCCTGAATCACTCACACCAAAGTTTCCAATAAATATTCAAAATGTCAAAAAAAATCAAAAATTATTTACTAAAACCAAAAAATGTACTTGGAGATGCCGGGGATTGAACCCGGGGCCTCTCACATGCAAAGCGAGCGCTCTACCACTGAGCTACATCCCCGATGTTAGAGCTGTAGCGCAATGTCGAATTGAGCCAAAACGAGTTTTTAGTTCATCACATGCGCAATAACTTGAAAATCAGCACACACCACCAAATTATACATTTGTCCGTGGAAACTAACGAATTAATTCTACTGATTTTTGCAAATAGATTTAGTCAAATATAAAAATTAATACTAAAGCAGATTCTAAAAATATAATTTGCAAAATATTTTCCGACTAAAGTGTATTCAACTGCCTTACAGTAAACTGCGTGGTGAGGACTTTTATTAGCATTTAGGACATCAAATACATCTAGGGGATGTAGCTCAGTGGTAGAGCGCTCGCTTTGCATGTGAGAGGCCCCGGGTTCAATCCCCGGCATCTCCAAGTACATTTTTTTAATTTTTTAATTACAAAACAGTTTAAAAATGCTCTTTCAACAATACGAGTATTTCAGTGATCATGCAATGAGTTGCTGGCGAGCTGATTCATATGATGCCGTTGCTCACTTTAGCCGCTTTAGTCGCTGGGCTTACAGTTTATGTGTGGCCTCTGGCACTATGCACGATCTTTATTTTGTGTACAATATTCCGATTTAAGATCACAATCGATCGCATTTTTGCTTCTTCATTTGTAAAATCGATAAAGTGATCCATGTAGTTAACAGGGGCACAGCAATGTACAACAAGCAAACGATTCAGCTACGTCTCTCAGTTGTTGTTGTTTTTGCTGTTTCGATACGCCCGCATGATCGTTTCAAAATACGCAACTGTAAAATGCTCGCCATGAACTGAAATGAGACAGATACACAGCAGGCATAAGCAGACAGCAAAGGCGCAAGAGCGAGACAACGCGAGGCCAAGAACTACAGCCAAAGAGCCAAGTAAAATGTGTTTCGAGTGAGTGTATGTGCTTGTTTGCATGCATGCATGTGTGTGTGTGAGTTGTGTGCGAGGGCTATCGTCGCTCTCTTATGACGGCGCATGTTTTTCGTCGTCTTTACGGGTATTTTTGCTGGCAATTGAATTGAATGCTTCAGCTTCGCTGCCTTCCCCAAGCTGTTCGCCTGGCATTTTACTTAAATGATTGAACGATTTTTGCACGGTTTTTGAAATCAAGTTCATTTCGGTTCCATTCTCGTTCCCTTTTCCACCAACAAGGTACTGGGAAAGAGCAACGCAACTGTGGAACATTTGGATCTCTTACTAAATCACCTATGTACATCACCGAGCTTGCGGTTGAAATCAACAAAGTTTTACACTTATTGATTGAATGTACTGTGAGCAAACAATTTACCTGAATCAGCATTTATATTAATGATGTTTTATATAATTTCCTGGCTATATTTCCCCTCCCATTTATAGTAGCTTTAGCTTATTACAATTCGCCGTAATTTAATCGCTATAGAAGGGGATTTAAAAAGTTAATTTTGTTCAGCTGCACATCTTTTTAAGCCGTTTTTTTCCTGGGTAAAATTCACCTTCCACCGCACAGTTTCATTTGATTGCTGCATATAAATTTCAAAGAAAATGCTAAGGTATTTTGCTTAATCTTAACAGTTTTCACTTCACCGTTTTCAATGTCCAGAGTTGCATTTAATTTCGGACAATTCCTTATAAATATGCATGCAGATAAAATGGCTGAAAGGGACTAAGGCGAAGGATAGTTCGCAGCCAGCTGTTCCATAGTCAAGATAAATAAAGCTACTGCCAAGGTGTGTCCGCTGGCCCCAAAATGTGTTTTAAGTTTAATTAAATGTAAAGTGTAAACTTTAAATGCATTTGCAATGCAATTTGAACTCGAAACTATTTAAACTGCAGTTGAAAGTATGTTGGTCCTCTAATTATTAGCAATTTTATAAGTTCATTTTCGAGGACACACACAGGAGTATACCAAACTCTCACATGTTTTAGCAAAATTTCATTACGCTATAAGCAAATATGATGTCCAACCCCTCATCCTTCGGCATCTTTCTCTCTGCTCTGTCTCTTTATATGGTTGGTTGGTTTGTTTGTTTGCCAACTTTTATAAAACTAATTAAAACGATAAGAGAGCAACGCGACCAACTCGCTGAGAAACCGCGTTGGCTTCCACTTTTGAGCACTTACTCGTATTTCGTTTCAGATCATTATCTCTGTCCTGCATCAGGCTAAAATTTCGCATTGTCCTCAGTTCTCGTTGCCTATAAAACAGAGTAGAATTTTTGGATGCGGGCTGCCTGATACTGCACACTGCTTGAATGCCCATGCGGAAATTAAATAAATTCCATAAGCTTTTGCTTCTACTTCTGCACCCCGATCAATCATTGCCATCGCACACGTCAGTAACCACTCAAAATGCCACCTGTCAGCTGTCAAGAGACAACAGTACAGTTGTCAACAAAAGGCTCGATTGACTGACCACGAAGGAGGCGCCCTTCCTTCGCACACGGTTCATAGTATTGCAGAAAGTTTTCAGCCGCAGTAAAATTCTCTCAATATTATGCCCAAAAGTATGCAACAAAAATATATGTTTTTTAAGCCTACAAAATTTGTAGATAAACGAAAATAAACGTTTAGGTGAGTAGGCTATAAATAAAGTTGTTTAGGAATCAAAACAGAATCTAGATGCAGCTGCATCTGAATCTGCCTTGATTACCCCAAGTTCGAAACTCACTTGCATGCGTCCTTGGCATATCCTTCAAATAAATTGATATGCCATACAGCTGGTGCAGTCAGTTGGAAACAACGGTGGCCAATGCTGATAAGCTCCTCTCTCTTGTGTTTAGACAATGAAGGTAGAGCTTGAGTGTTGAAGCAAATATCTGAAGTATTCAATTAACTTGTCGCAGTTTGTATACACAAGTATTATTGTCGATAATGTGTTATACATCTGACATACACTCATCAGCCTAAAATTATGCTATAAAATGAGTCTTGCCAGCTAACAGCTGATATCCAATCTCGCTCTCTCGCTTGCACACCGAATTACTCCATTCTCCAGTTGTCACTCTCTCTCTTTCTCTCTTTATCTGTCAAATCACGTTTGCTAAGCTAGAGGTGAGACTAATCGTGGTCTGTTAACATACAAATTTATTATAATAAAAAACATAATTATATATGAATAAATATGTACAATAATTTAAAAAAAGAAAATAAACTTTTTAAATTTTCAATATATATATTTCCTTTAAAACGATACATTGCGTTGATCGATACTATTGGGCACATCTCTAGCGAGCTTTGAGCTCACCTGTGGCTTTTGGGACCTAGCCCTCTTGAAGTTTCGTCGTAGCCCGGTTACAATCAGTAACAATTTACCCGCGAAAACGGTTAAAACGCTGAAGCGCGAGAATTTCGATAGCGTTACGTGAATGCGAACCAGCGTTCGAGGTACACAATAAGTATAAAAATAGAAGTGGAAGCAAAATAGCAACAACAGCAACAGCAAATAATTTTACGTGCGCATGCGCCTCACACTTTATCTTCGCAATTCACCTTCTCCGTCTCCGTCTCTCTGTTTCTCGCGTTACCACTTTTCTTTGTTGTTGATTGATTTTGACTCGAAACATCGCTTGCATTTGTATATGTGCGTTTACTTGTTTGTGTGTCGCTGCATGCAAAATACGAAAAGAAACAGAAATTAAATGAAATAAAATTGAATAAAATTAAATACAATTTAAAAAGCAATAGCAAAAAGTGCACAACAATAAAAGCAAAACTCCGCGATATAACAAGGGCATTAAAACATTGCTAACAACAACAATAAGAACACCAACAACAACAGACAAACAAACAGTGATCAAGGGATTGCTTATTTAGCGGTAAGTGGAGAAGGAGCAGCTGTAAAACACACAATTTGCATGTGAAAAGTGCTAGAAAAATTATCAAGTTTATGGAATTGAAATATCAAACTATGCAGCGACCTCGGCCTTGGCACAGTTTGAAAGTCCTGGGTACAGTTTTTAGAAGACGATCTTGAAAATTGAATACATTTTATTATTGAATACCCTTGCAATGGCTTTTATAATTTTGTCACGTAACATTTATCACATGACACAGGCATAAGTTTATAAAGATTTGGAGCATTTAAATGTTTAAATAAGTATTATTGTAATTAAATTTTTTAATTATTTAAAATTTATATAATATTTAATACATCTTTTGGAGTCGCTTTTTATTTTTAGCAAACAAATGTATAAACAATAATTTTATTTATTTCCTTACAAAAACAAGTTTCATAAACAAGTTAAGTGTAAATTTCATATATATTATTTTTGTGGGCACAATATACTTAATCACACACAAGTAAATGCTCTAAATTAAAAAAAAAAGCAATTAAAAATACCGTAAAAATACATGTTTCAATAGCAACAGAAAGATTTAGGCGGATTTAATTTATTTTGTTTGTTATTTTTGTTGTTATTGGTCATAAAATTTGGCACACGCAAAGCGGCTTAGAGCGGCGGCTTATGAGCAATCAAGCTTCAAAATCCACACGCTAAATAAACTAAATAATAAACATTTATAACTTTAGCCAAAGCAAAATATGTTGGCCTGTTAACTGTTTTTAATGGTCAGCAAACAGCAGCAACCAATTGCATAATAATTGTTGCTCTTTTAATTTACTTTGCTGTGGTTCCTTTTGCACTATTTGTCAGTCCGTGTGTGTGTTTGTCTGCGACTGTGCGTCTGTTTTTCTGCCATATCTGCCCAACACCATCCTCCTTCTCCTCCAACTCGTCCAGTACACAGTTTGAGCTATTGCATAAGGCCATTTTCAGCGCGTACATTTTCAAATGCGACATGCATGCGATTTTTATTATTTTTATACCCTGCGACAAATCACATTGGGCTTATAGTGTATAAAAGTAAACAGGCCTTCTAAAGTGCATGCATATTTTTTTATCAACTAAAAACTATTATCAAAGTAAATGCGATTTTTATTGCACTTATGAATTTTAAGTCTGCTTACAGAGTATCTGCTAGTCTAACATTTTAGCACAACTCGTGGTCAACTTGGTTGGGTTTTTCTATTTTTTCGTGACGCTGACGTGCCAGTAACATTCCCCTCCCTCCTGGTCGTGAGTAAATTTAGCTCTAGACTGGAATTTCAGCTATGTCTCAGAGCAGGTTTCGTCAACGCATTTATTTTGTATGAGCATTTTTATTAATTCACCGGTTTACTTCACCTGATTTCTTGTTGTGCATTTTTGTCGCGTGTATTTCTGGTCTTCAGCTCTTTTGGTCTTTTACCATATTTGTGAGCGTTGTAAGTGTAAGATATTAAAACGATTCGACAACGGAGACAAACTTCGGTGCGTTCTCTGCCATTCGCAATCTATGCTAATTTAATTTATGATCTTGGCTTTGACAATTCGATCAAGTTTATCATTTAGCATGATTCCATTTCAGACAACCGCCTCTTTTTGACACATTCCTGTGTAAGCTTTAAGATGTACTAATAAAATTATATTTTGTGTCAATAACCTTTTTTTGTTAAGGGGTTTTTATGATATTTCGAAATTAATGTTCTGTCATTTGAAGATAAGTCTTAAGAAGAAGTCCGCCCCTTACATACGTCTATACACAATTACTTTACCATACTAGTTAGTAAAAACCCCATAATTTCCTAATTTTTTCTTAAATATTCATAAAATTCCCATATTTATTCGCTTTTTGAATTGCATATAATTCATTTTGACTAGCATGTGAAAATATTAAACAATTGCATGGAACCCCTAGACAATGGGTAGCTTAAGGTATAACTCCCACATAAAATAAATGTCAGGTCTATAAATAAATATTACAACCGCATTCAATTCAAAAAAGCATTTCTTAATGATTTTTGAACATCTTAATTAGGATTGCGAATTTACGATGTGTTTCTGGCATAAGTTTAGTCTGGAATAATAAAAAAATAGAATTTTTTAGTCATTAGTCAGTAATTTAAATAATAATTTTAATAATAATAAATTTATTCTCAAGGCCTTTTTAACGCTGCTACTTCTGCGAAAATACAGCTTTGCATTTATTATTATTTCTAGTAAATAAATAAATTTTAGGGCAAATCCGATTTATCAATGATGCTTCGAAATTTATATATTTCGTGTTAGCTGGGGGGAACTTTCCAATTTGTTTTTTTCCTTTTTCTAAAATATGCATAAATTATACGAAATATCTACTTAATTAAATGGATGGACCATTTCGACGGCTGCAACGCCCCAAAACAAACGAAAACGAAAGCGCCGGATAACAAAAAGCGTCTCTTTTAAAAAATGCTTTTTATAGACGAGACAGAAAACAGATCCAAAAGCCGAACTTGATCTCAGCGAGCTGGGCTAAAAGGCAGCCAAAGAAGAGACGAGAAATGTCTAAAAAGAGCAGAGCCAAAGAGCAAACCAAGTATAAAGGCTAAAACTTACGAGTATATAAAAAACACGGACACGCACACTCTCACACTTTAGCTGAACAAAAACCCAACAATTCAAAGCCTCAAACTGGTTCTAGAATCAATTTTTATGTTCTCAAGATAAACCAAGAGAAAAAAGTCTAAAAAACAATTCCCGACAACTCGAAGCACGAAAAATTTTAAGCAACTTCAAAATGATTTTGGTAAACTCGACCTCTCAGAACAGCGAGCAGCCTGTGAGGCAGCAGCAGGAAGCCAGTTTGAGGTTGAAGCATCCAAGCTGCAGATACAGCTACAGATACAGATACTCGCACTCAAACTCATACGATGCGCACTCTCATCGCTTCTAAGCGACTCTCTGGGCGCAGGCAGACGAGATCTTTATACTTTTTTTTCTTTATTATTATTTGGTTATTCTTGTTGATGTTGTTGCTGGTTGGTTGGTTGGCTGTGCTGGTTTGCCTGTTTGTACAAGTATGTGCTAAAAGTATCTGTACCCTGACAATGTCGCCAGCTTGGCATTCTTTCAATTTGTGAACGTGTATATCCTGACAAATTCGCACTTTGCGCCTAAAACTATTTATTCTCAACAAGTTTAGGCCAAAAAATTCGTCGACAACTAAAAATATTATATTAAATATCTTGCAAGTGGTACCCAATTTAGGGCCATGTATTGATGTAAAAATACAACTTCACAATCATAACATTGCCAAAACTTAAGAAATGTTCTTGGAGAAGGCTTAACATCTGATTTTAATCTGCATTTAAATTATATTCATTGGAAATTGTTATTTATTTCCAACATGTCCATACTTGATACTTGTTTGAAGACTTCAAGCGATCATAGTGTTGTCAAATCCAATCCATTCGCATTCGCATTTATACAATGAAATTCTTCAAATGTGTACAGGTTTACTCATAGCTTTGACAAACAGCTCAATAAAATTGGAGAATTTCTACCACGATTCTGGTTGGATTGAATGTTTGCTTTATTTGCAATTTGATTTATTCTTAGCTGATCATGCAATGATCTCATCCGAGAGACCCTCACAGTTTACATACTTAACTGAATTGAAAATAATTATCTTATTACTAACTACGCATCAAATGTCTTTTATTCTAGGTTCGTTTTGTTTTTCTGTTTGTTTATCAATAAATAATAACTATCTAAAAAAATATTTAAACGCTACTTGTTTATTACGTGCTAAATGCTAATGACGTTATCCGTCCGGTTGCACAGCAAACATCTTTTGGCTTGAGCAGGTGAAGGGGCTTCAAAACGATCTCGAGACGATCTTGAGTTTAGCTCAAGTTATGCGGTGCAGGTGTCTGCTGTTAATTTTGATGCTGGTGGGGCTTTGGGGTCACCGATTGTTTGCCTTTGTCATTGAATATCAACGTGCAATCAGAGGGGCGTAAGAAACCACAATAAAGAGATTGAGCACAGCTGTGGAATGCCCTAGATGCTGTTGATAATATACATATTTGAAACATGAAATGAGATACAAAACATTTCCATATCGATTTTGCCATTCTAAGACTGATATACCCCATTGATAGGTAGACAACAGGGCATTAACAATAATTATAACCAGTTTCTCCGAGTTTCCCAGAGTGGCAAGAAAACATTGCTAACAATTCTCAATGCCTGCAGCGACAGCGACAACAACGCCAGCCACTCAGTCACAAATAGTAGAGAGACATGGAGAGGGGGAAACCAAGATCGGAGACAGAAAGCATCTCTGGGAAATGAAACCCTCGCTCGACTGCGTCTCTTCATTGGGCGCATCTTAAGAGCTGCTAATGAGTTTTTGGGTGCCCAGGGCGCAATATGTGAAGATCTTTTGTAAGTGATTCATGAAAGTGACTGCGAGTAATTGCACTTTCCAAGTTGGCACAACAAATTATTAATATTATAAAGAAAAAAAAAAGGCACCTACATGTACTTGTACCTGGCCATGTGCTAACTGAAAGTGTCAGCTCAGTAAACAATACAATATATTCTCGCAACTCTATTAAGTTCGTTGACGTCATTGTTTATGGTAAATATAAACTTCAGCCAGCTACTTGAGCCGCAATGAGATTCAATTTGATAAGATTATTTCACAGCCTAGACCATGAAATTTAAAAAGCAAAATCAAAATTCTTGTCCAAATCAATAAATGTGATAATAAACAACATTATTTTTTTTGGCTACTTAAGTCACACGCCAGTTAGATTAAAATGTGTATTTAATTTTACTGATAGGAGTGCTTATATCATTACAAAGGTGACTGGCTCGGTATCAGTGGAGAGTTTCTAGTGCTTAACATTGAAATTAATGGGTTTTATGCACTCGTATATAAACCAACTTTATATGACTTCCGCTGGTGACAGTGAAAGTTCTGGGGGCTCGGATTTCACCTATGAGCTTTGCTTTCATGGCACCTTCATAAAAATCTGGGCAGACCAGGTGCAATTTATGCAATTTAGCCAACGATTTTATGTGCTTAATTTATAATGTTGTCTTTTATTTTATTTTTTTTACTTGTCTTGTGATGCATGTCATAACTCGTGATTCATAATATAAAAAGGTGAAGGGTTATACTTAAAAAACGATACTTGCCACTTGACTGTGCAACTGAGTTAATTGCAGTATTTCGAAAGTACAATAAAAATTGCTTTCAAAATAATTATAAAGCTTTAAGTATTTGATCATATGTGTAACCGATTAAATTTAAGCTTTTAAATTCTTTTGAAATTCAAACTAAAAAGGAAGTTATTTCCAGTAAAGTATTGAAACACTCAGCATAATCAGATGTGACCTTCCTGAAAAGGAAAGGTTTATCTACATTCAATTAAATCATTAAAAGGCAGCAAGAATCTAGAAAGGAAACCTAGTTCTAAAAATATCATAATAATTTTTAGAGTGTTATATCCTTTTTCATTCGGAACACGGAAATATTATTAATGTCTTTATCTGCATACATGTGAAATTTTAAGGTGTTGTATCTTTTTTTCTAGTCTTAAATAAATGACTCATTCTAAATCATTTCTGTTAGCACTTGAATGTGAAAATACTCACATCATCCATCACATTTCATAATAGCGGTTCAACTAATCTCAACTCAACAGCTTCTCAGAATGTATGTCAACCGAACTCTTGAACAATAGTACAATACTTTACTTATTTACGAGTTCATACATATTTTTTTCTCATATAAGTACGAATGGTATGTGTACTTTTTTCGACTTGTGCAAAGAGCTCTCTTATCTGAGAAATTCCGTAACTGTTTGGTTTAAGTTCGCGGCGTTTCCCTTTTTAAATTTTTGTTTATCAGTTTCAATTTGCATTTTCGTTTCAGAGCGTGCTAATATTTGATTTTGAATAGAATGAAACATTGGCAACTTAATTAAATTTCGAGTCAACAAGTGCAATATTTCCATAAAAAAATAACTAAAAAATATGTATATGTATTCATAATATTTTACTTGAGGAAATGCCGCACGGATTTTGAATTATTTGCGAATTTTCGTTTAATTGTGCGTCACTAAAATAAACAAAATATTCCAACAATAGTTTTAAACGGCAACTACGAATATACAAACTCGTCTTTATAATCGCGTTTAACATGTGTGCGAAATACCCGTAACAGGTGAACTGGTGAATCGGAGACGGATACAATAAAGAGGTATACAAATAGACAGACAGACAAACAGACAGAAAGATAGATAGACAACTATCTGTACAGCTAGCTAACGGCTAATTTGTTTTAATGATGAGAAACCGCTTAAATAAGGAAATAATACAGCAACCAAAATAAAAGTACACAAATAAATACAATAGAATTTGTCAGCTTCAGGGCTTCAGGGGCAATTCTCGATTGTGACTGATAAAACTTGTTATACTCTGTATTTTACTCATACATATAAATATGTATGTACTTCATGCTTGATTGCAAATTCAATTAAAGTTTGCTCAGTTCGTCAAGCTGGCGAATTTGACAGCGGGAGCATCATGAATGAAAAGCTGAAATGAAAACGAAAATGAGCTTTATCGAGAACTAGAAGCCGCAAATTAATAAATAATATGGTCAGCAAAATAATAAATACCTTTGATTGGCTTTTGTTCCTATAACAAAGCACATGTTATGTTATTTAATAATTTTAAAATTTGTTTATAAACAATGTCATTTTGAATATATTTAATGGCATGAAAAGTTTTCTGCCACTTGGAATTTAAAAATGTGTGGAATATCTTGTAGGCAGCCTAAGTGTGTCGATAGTTTGGCATTAACTATTTAAATTTACAAGTATAGGGATGACAAATTAGTTACTAGAGTTTATTATTAGAAAGCACTTAGCTTTTTTACGTACAGACTTGTTTATGTCCTAACTAAATACGAGTATGTTCTCCCATTAATTAATTGCCAGCAATTACTGTACAAATGCGATTTCTTTGTATTTTATATTTATTAAATTTATGATGCTTTTCAAATGTCAGTTCCGCTTCCTAATACGACAGAGTACTTGAAACCTACACACATGAGAGTCTAAATATACCATGCGCAATAATTTTATTATTATTATTATTTTTACTATAATTTAGAATTCGTGCCCCTTTTCGTGTGTACAACACGTTGCTTATACATATATATATATTTTTTTCGATTTGCGCCTCATTGTTTACTTTGTTTCATTAAAAATCGCTTACTATTGAAATTGGCGAGCCTCAAATTGTTGTTCTCCAGCAGTCAAGGTCGTCTATTGAGCGCATCTTTAAAGTTCAACAACAACAATAACAATCAGTTTTGTTAAATAAATCAGAGGTGGGCCGAGAGGGAAACGGAGGCTTCATTCAACTGAGAACTGATGATGATCAAAAGCTGAAATTAATTCGCACGGCTGCAATTACGAGTTATGCCGACGGAGCTGTTGGCCATAAATCTTACACACTTTTGTTTGTCACAAGTGATTCAGCTATAAGCACATACACACGTATATAATTCTGAGTCAAATAATCGTAAATATATTTAAAGGAAGTTCAAAACAAAAAGACCTTTTAATTTACAATGCATGACATTCACTTGCCCGAATAAGTTAAGGAAGGGTCGTTGTTTCAAAAATACTTTCAAATAAGATGCATAATATAAACTGCGCTTGCTTCAAACTGCGTAAAACAACTTGTCTGAGTTCTCTAATCCATCAAATTGTTGTTGTATGACCAAATTTTATGAATTATAACATTACGTACCTCAATCGCCCAAAAATGTCAAATAAGACTCAGGTTATGCCCACGATAAGAATGTCATAAATTCCTTCCAACCCGTGATCTCATGCTAGTGGAATTCCTATTTGGTTTGCTCAAAAAATGGAAGAAACTTTAAGTTTTAGCCAAAATAAGACAAAATAATGTGTATATAGCAACTGCTTGGTTTCACATAAATAAGAAAGATTACTCCATAATATGGAATGTGGGTCAAAGCACCGTCGGTACAATACATGGTCTCGACAATCAAAGGGCATTTGATAAGACATAGTTGATAAGACTCCGAGAATTAATAATTGAATGAATAATGTGCTTATCATGGCTTTGATATCAATACTCAATTCTGTTTAGAATTGTAAAGATGTTTGTTATACTTAGTTATAATCTGCTATATAGTTTGTTGACCCACAACGTATAGTCTAAAGTGGTTTCGATCTTTTTCTTTTTTTTTAGGAAGCTGCCAAGAACTTGTGGCAGCTTAATTAGAGCGAACTTTGTAGCATTGTGTATGTATTATTAAATGCGCAGATAAAAACCAATGCTCATTAGAAAAATCTTGAATTTTATCAGCAAAAACAAGCACACCAGAAAGAAATAATATTCCATGGGCTCATATCTCTGCCACAGTGGGGCAAGTTTTAAAAAATTTACTATTTATAAGTAGTAAAAATTGTTAAAATAAAATGTAAGGATACAATTTTTTTTTGTTTTTTTCAACTTAGAGCAGTTAACCAGAAAAAGATTTAAAATTAGAATTTAAATAAATGACGTGATAATTAAATTTAAAACTTATCTTAAATATTGCTTGATAAAACAATATTATTTTTTCGTTTACTTGCAGACATGTCAACGCCGACCACACCCAAAATGCCCACACCGCCCACATTGCCGCCGGGCGTGACTAAAACGTGTCACATAGTCAAGCGACCCGATTTCGATGGTTATGGCTTCAATTTGCACTCGGAAAAGGTGAAGCCGGGACAATTTATTGGTAAAGTAGATGCCAATTCGCCAGCGGAGTCCGCTGGCCTCAAGGAGGGTGATCGTATACTGGAAGTCAATGGAGTTTCCATTGGCAGCGAGACACACAAACAGGTGGTGGCTCGCATCAAGGCCATTGCCAACGAGGTGCGTCTGCTGCTGATCGATGTGGATGGCAAAGCCATTGAGGTGATGTCACCAAAGGAGGAGACGACACCGGCAACGACAGCGACAACGACAGCGACAGCGATATCGACTAATAGTTCGGCATCGCCAGCGCCATCATCATCGCCAGTTATTAATGGCAATGAAAGCAACAGTCCGCCCAGCTATGAGGGCACCAAGCAGGAGCTTCCCGGGGCCAGTGCCAATATCAGTAGCATCAGTGTGGTCAGCACAAAGCGGGTATCGAATGCAAGCAGCATTCAAAGTGGCAGCACAATGAATGCCAGCGATATGGATGTAGTGGACAGAGCCACGCCCATTCAGCCCGCCAGTGTAGCACCCATCTCAACCACTCAGAATGGCAACAAATCTCCGATGAGCAACAACAGCAGCAACAACAACAACAGCATGATGTTGAACACACCGCCGCCACCATCGGCCACAGTGGCCAACATGAATAACAATGGCAGCGTCTATAGCAGCAGCAGCACCACCAACAACAACAACCACATCAACAGCAGCGCCACAAACGGCAATTCAAATGTTAACGGCAATGACAGTGCCACGCCCACAATGCCAGCGCCCAACAATATGACCATGAATCGAGCGGGAAGTTTGAATTTACCACTGACCGTGGCCGAAATGCGCGCCAAATTGGCGTCCAAGAAAAAATACGATCCGAAAAACGAGAGCGTTGATCTAAAAAAGAAATTCGAAATTATTCAAAAGCTCTGAAAGCTTCACTCCTAGCAGAATCCCCAAATCCCCCCAAAACTCCCAATATCATGCACATTCCCATCACCATTCCAAACACCGTATCGTACTTGTTATTATTTTACACAAAAAAGCGCACAAATTAGAAGGAATACTACTTGAAATAATGACTGGAAATTCTGCAGTGTCCAAAAAACGAAGATTCGTTTCTGTTTTGATTTTTGTATTTTTCTTCAGCTACGGCAGGCAAATAACTTTGTAACTATTGTATTTAGTACGCAGTCACTTATGAATTAAGCAAGTTTTTAATTATTTTAGCTTAAGCTAAAAAACTTTCATTGGATGATGACCAAATAGAAACTGAGTCGAAAAGTTTCTAAACAATATTCATTCCATTTGGCGTAGTGCCTAGTAAAATAAAATTAAAAAAGAAAAAAAATCACCCTGAATATGTATGAACTTAAAATGCATTCCATGTAAATGTGAGCAACAAAAAAGCATTTTTTGCTCATCTGTTTTTTATTATACATTATACACGATGATATTGCTTTGTAGCTGGTTCATTCAAAACTTTCGTTAAATTTGTAGCATACGTATGTACACGTACTTTTTACCATAAATAAAGTAAAAAAACAAACATATATGTTTTGACATATGTTTTTTGTTTGTCAGATTTTACCAAAATTAATTAGCAAACAACTAAAAAACTGATCTTTTTTAAGGCGTTGACACTTAAATACACATTTAAATAGAGATTGTTGATACAGAGCTTGCTGATGCGTAATTAAGTATATTCAAATATACTGGTAGGTATCTATATACAAATATAGTAATTTAAATTTAAATAAAATTAATAAAATATTGATCATTAAAAATCCCAAGATATTCTGTTTCTATCCACACTAGCTGGGTAAAATTGTGATTAAGGTAATGATCGCAGTTCAAAAACGTCAGTACGCGGCAAAAAATAAAACAGCTGCACAAACAGACATAAATAAATTTCTTCGTTAAGGTTGTAATAGACAATTTTGTCGTTAAATTTATAGTATACATGTATATGAGACGTTATGATGGTAGGCATGATACCGCATACAAATATAAATATTAGCAAAAAACATAATTGTTAAATGCCAACAAAGTCAAATTGCAATTGAAACGACAGCAACCTGTTGCATTGCACACAAAGCGCAACTCGTGACGGCAACTAAAAAGCTATTATAGCTTTTTAGGTCGTAGTTATAAAAGTTAGCATAAAGAAAGCAGTTTTCGTATCAAAATTTAAATTGTAATTTTAACAAGTTACATAAACAGCAAATGGTACAACCTTAAAACAGGTGTTATTTATAATTTAAGCATAATTATGCGACGCTATTGCTGCTGCAGATTACACAGTGCAGCAGCCACAATCAGCATCTCATTGAGGTAGCCCAGCAGCGACGTCTGCCGAAAGGCGCAGTGGTCTAACATTTTAAATTCTCTCAATGTGTCGACCATATGTCGCATTTGTGCCCGACAGGTGGGCTCGTTGACTCGTAGCGTGGGCAGTTGGAGGCTTGTTGCACGTGTCGAGGTCAAAGCTCCATCCGTCACGCACAGGGATTGCATATTGGCCATTTGTCCAGCCAACCTTAGTTCATCGTATTTGCTTAGTACTGGCTTGGGCTCATCCTGCGTATCACATTCCTCATCTGTCGGGCTGTCGTCCTCATTGGAGCTGCGCGAGCGCTTAACCGCTTTACCTGGCTCCACACAAAGCGTTAGGTACTTGGGTATGATGCCATTGAAATTACTCGCCTCAAACAACTGAAGATCATCACAATCACCACGAAAGGCATCCGATACATAGCTAATGATACCTGAAAGTAATTTAAACTGGCGAATAAGCAAAGTCTGATAGTAGGAATTATTAAATATAAAATACTCGACTTACCATTTGTATTGAGACATAGTATAAACTTGTAGCTGGAGCAACCAAAATTGAGTGTCGGACTCACCTCCGTTTCAACGCACTCAATCAAAGATCGCACATGCAGCAGATTAGATCTGTAGGCCAAGGGCATGTGCTTTAAACGTTCCGAGTAATGCTTTGCATCTGGCCAACAGATGAGCGGACGCAGGCAGCGGGCAAGCTTGACAATGGTGCGTTTAAAAGTCTGCTTCACGTCGGACTCACTCAGCTCAAAGAACTCGGCGAGCAGCGTGAAGGTTTCATTGAGACGCAGTTTTCTCAGGGTTATACAACAATCCAGATGGGTTAAGTTTGCGTATTTACAAATGTGCCGTTTAAACAGGGGCAAATGCATGTTAGACAGGCCAAGATGCAGTGAGGATGCCATGTCAATGGAGCTCAAGGTCATACTGCGCATCGTCCGTTGTGCCATATCACGTTTAAGGAACACCGCTTGACGCACAGCAGAGGCCACTGCAGGTGCTGCTGCTGGAGTGGAGGCAGCTGCAGCTGTACTTGATGCACTGACATAGCCCGGCAAGGAATTGTTACTCGTGGCCGATGGATGTCTCGTGGTTGCTTTGATAATCGTATTGGGCGGTAGGGAGCTGATTGCATCGCCCAGCGCTTCCTTTTTAGCCCCAGCAACTGTCGGCGACGTTTGCCAGGGTATCGAAGTTGATGTGGTGCCATAGCTGCTGGACTGCAGCACATATTTTGGAGTCTTCAGGAAAGGAGCTGCTTAAAATATAGGTAACTTGAGCCTGATATTATTTTGCATATTCATAATTTTACTCACCATTAGGAGCTGTGATGCTGGAGGCTCGTTTCATGCTCGGTTTGATGATGACTCCTTCGGGTATCTTGCCAATCGCAATGCTTGTGCCTGTTAGCTTCTGCAATCCATAATTAAATTGTTTAAATGCAAACTAAACAACGATCTGAAATATTTCTATTCAGCCACATGTGCTGAGCGCTGGCCACACTGTTATGTGCGTGCAAAATCAGCTGTTAAGAGCCACCCAAAGTACACACAAGCATATGTATTTGTATGTATGTATTCTTAATTCATTTGTTTGTATACCTTTATAATTTGTTGTGGCTGCACTTGCACTTTAGGCCGAAAAAGCACAGGCGGTGTTATGGGCACAAGCCCTTCGGATGTTTTGCGATATTTAACAATTCTCAGCGACATTTTGAAAATCACACAACAACCACCGCAGAATCCTATTTATTGCACTTTTTATTAATATTGCACTATGTATTTGATTGCGGGAGACTAATTCGATGCTATTTATCACAAGTAGAATCAGTTGGGCATTTAAATAATGTTTCTAGAGCAAAATTAACTCCTCAGCTCGATGGTAGACGCGACAGTGTGACCAACATGCTAAATTATTGTATGTTTACCATTTTTTTAAGGTTTCAAACGTGTGGTAGCTCTGGCTCAGAGGAACGAGCAGCAATGCTGCCAGCTCTTCGGGTCATAAAAAAGCTAAATTTGTCTTTGAAAAAGGCTAGAAATAGCCATACAATTTTGTTGGTAGCTTAAAAAACGCTAGAGTAGTGAAACGTTATTTTTATTAATATAATCCAGAAACTTCTCAAGTTCGTCAAACATATCGTCATCTGAAGCTGAACTTATGTAGGTCTGATTGTGGTCCCTATCTTTTTTAAGTACACTGCTGGCACTTCATATTTATTATTACAGCATTTATCTTCCCGTCGTTATTAAAATTAAATATGGGTTGAATAGAGAAGATACCTAATGTGTAAAATTGAGTTTAATGTGTGAACGGCCATTCTATCTCGAAGTTTAGTTTTGACATTTTTCATTTGACTGAAGACTCGTTCCACCGAAAATGATGCCAGTGCCGAACATATTTTTTTCCTGCTACATCCACATAGTTGGTCACTGCGGCCCATTAGCTTGTGGTATCCCTTAAATTGGACCACTTAATAAGGTTGACGTTCGAGTATTGGAACAAAATCTCTTCAATATTGGTTGATTCCACCCTGAAGTTCTCAAGCTTGGAAAAAGCAATAAATATCGCAAGCCGCTATTTTAAAATTTGTCCCGCACTTGCCAACTGCAACCCTCTAGATCTATCGGGGAAATAGCTAAACTGGCAACACTGACGAGCAGCGATAATTTTGAAATGCTAGCAGCCATCCACCGCAGAAAAAATATAATTTAATTTTGAAAATTTCACAGAATGGTGCGGTCGAAAATATAATTATGACTACCACCAAAAATGTATTAATATGATATTTTTTTTTTTGTACAAAATTAAACATTTGCTTTCAAGTTAAGTTTCTTAATTAAATAGCGAGCTTAAAACAACTTTAATCTCCGAACGGTCTGCAGATTGTGGCGGTCGGGCGATAGAGCTGCCCAGCGGACGCTGCTATTATTAATCAACACTATTGTGAACTCTTGAATCGACGCGCCTTTTTTGGTTTTTGGTTTTTGGTTTTCATTTCATTTTCAACGCTCGGCTACTTCGAACGCGATTCGGGCAGCGATCGAATGCTACTTTACGCGGCCGCACGATTAATTTTAACTTCCGCTTTAATTAAATTGGTTACTGTTCTGTGTTCTACTTATTGCAATAAGTACATATTATTAAGATTTAATGGAGCATGCAAATTAAAATAAAATCGATTGATTTTTGCGTGCCTCTCGTTAATTTCAAATAATAAAAAATAAAATAAAAATAAATTGTTATGTTTAGATGTGAATACGTACGTAACGTACGGGTACGAGTAGAGCAATAACAATAAAAACCTTCAACCAAAAACTGTGACCGTGAATACTTCAAGACCCAAAAACGCAGAGCGCATAGGTAATTAAGCCATTTTCATGCACCACAGCTCTCGGCTTACAGTCGACTATGAGTTTATTTGTTTCTACTTTTTTTTTAAATAGAATTTATCAGAAACAAAATAAAAAAATCCATTATCAACATAAAGCGCGCATCCGATACTAAAAGATAAACAAGATAGAGTGCGCGTATCAATGAAACTGTTTGCTGATAAGAAACTTTACTAGGTCTTTATCATTTATTGAGCCAATTATTGCATTAATACAAATTAAATAAAGCGATGAGCCAGCAATAGCAAAGGCAACTCGCTAAATCAACAAGTTGAACGTACTTATTTCTCTACTTATTCACTCGAGGGAAGGGAAAGAGGCCAACTCAGTTTTAATTTAATTAACTTCTCGGTTTCATTGTTGTGTTTTTGCCAGTGTATCGAGTTGCTGTTGTTGTTAATGTCACTACAATATTTCATTACACACCTACGTTACCAGTGCAATAATCACTTAAGTATAAATATTTCTTTATGTGGTTTTTTTTTATGTATTCCGCGCAACGTCACTTGAATAACTAAACAATCAGAGTTTATTGACAAAAATCGAACAAAAAACTGTTGAAGTGATAAAAATATAAATATAGAGTAAGTGAATATGCACAATAAATGTGTCATTTTTTAAACACAACTAAATATACTTAAGTAGTTCGATTGCAAGGCACTTAATGGACATTAGCAAACTAACAAAAGAATAACACTCAAGTGGTTAACTGAGTCAACATGAATCCGGGGTACTTGACTCCCCGTTTCCCTCCCTTATTCGCAGAGTAATTGTAATGTACAATAATATTTGCCATATTGCAATTAACCAGACCCATCGCCAGTTGTTAGTTATTTTACACGCTTGAATTGAATGACGTAAGTGGGTCCGGGGATGGTCTGAAATGAAAAGTGCAAAATCAACAACGAACAATACAAGTAGTTAATGATCCCACATATTCATTTTTGAACACTTGCCAACTGTAAGTTACGAGTGTTTCGGAAAAACAACAGCTACCGTAACTAACTCATTTTGCATACTCTCTGGTAGGTTTACACCCTGTAGCTCAATGGCGAGCGATTGGATCGTCTGACTTGTGGGAAAATAGTTTGGCAATACTATCTAAAGATTCTAATAACGTATCTAATTCAAATACAAGTTGACAAACAATCTGCTAGTCGAGTTGACCAGCAACTGCAAGCTTCTAATTGTGGCTAAAATAAAAATATGCCATTTGGGTATTAAACTTTATATTTATATATAGTTGGGCTTTTATGTTTTACTGTGCTTGCTTTAGACCAAGAGATAAAATGCAATTAAGTGTAAGTCAGAGTATTATAGCATTTTAATGACCTGCAATTCGATTAACCAATCACAATTCGAAAGTCAAATTGCTCAAATCGTTTGTCATGCGCCAATTCGGAGCAAAATGCAAAAGTCCACAGAAATTAAATTCCAAAATAAAATCCAGTCTACTTGGTAGGGGATGAGGAAGGGGATATTGGCTTCCATAGCGCCTGCGTAACTGTCAACTGTTGTAAAAAATCAATAACACAAATGTTAACATGCTCGAAATGCCAAAAAAACAAAAAACAAAAAACTTGTCAGGGGACAGGAATTGAGACAAAAAAACACGTTGCAAGCCGGCAAAATCAATGGCCAATGGAAAAAAAAGAAACTGAGATAAACTCGCATTGTAGTATTAGCCAAAACTTGGTTCGAACCAATGGCAATTGGAAGTTAAATGTGAATAGTTACAAAAAAAATTCACGCGACACATTTGGTTAATAAAAGTGGCTAATGAGTCGGTTGAGGCGTGACTTTTGATGTGATTTGAAATTATTATTATTTTGATTGGCCAATAGGAATGTCACTTAATCATTTATGGGAGGAGTGAATAATGTTGTGACAATTGAGACTCATTAGAGTTAAATTGGTTAAAATGAAAGGATGCTCACGATAGTTTGAAATAAGAGTGGAATCAAATATTAAATTAAATATATATTTTATTTGTATTGATCTGTTAATTAACTCCTCTGTTGGAGGAGTCTTTCATATACGATTCAAGCCAACATTGGTTTGAGTCCATTCATAGAATCTTGGAGACTTGTATCAGTTGCTGTGTTCATTGAAAACCGAATGCTGTAAACTGACTCAAGATGAAGTGAAGTCATAAATATTTATCAGTAATGGCTAAATTGGGCACTAAGTAGTCGCTAATTTAAGCAGTACAAGAGTAAGACACATGAAAATAGTTTAAGCCTGGCCAAGCCGATTCGGCCGATTCGGTTGCGGAATAAAAAGTGTTGATTGTTGGCTTAGTAGACACCGAACCCAAAGCGAGCAACCAACTGAAGAGTTAAGCGCCAGTTGAGCCGGACGGACAGACAGAAGGACAGACGATCGGACCGTCGGACGGATGAACGTTCGACACTTAATTTATGTGCACCAAGTGAACATTTTGCCTGCCATTTGCGACAAAGATAAAGTAGTTGTTATCCATGATGTTGCTGTTGTAGTTAATGTTGATGTTGCTATTGCTGTTGTTGCCTTTAGCCTGCAGCACTAACAACGTTGCGGCAAACGTGTCGATTTTATTAATTAGCTCTGACCAGGCCTAAAAGCCAACCATAAGGTGCATGCCACTTTTCAGTTATGTGATCAGCAATGTCGAGAAGAGCTTCGGGGCCAGACTTGCAACAACAGCTGCAACACATGCTGCCTGCACCTCAGATGTTCATCTCAAAGCTGACAACAACCGATTTCTTAATGTAACTATGAGAAAGGGAATTGAAAGAATCTTACTCTTGGGAACTCACCTTGATACCATAAAAAAATACTGAAATTAAATGTTTTTTAATATTTCATTGGTTTTTTAATTTTTAAATCCAAATTTTAAAATATACAATTAAATCAAAAATATTATGAATCGTACAAGAAAGAGAATAAGTATTATAAAAAATATAACATAAGCTAATAAATTGATTTTGACTTAAAAGTGTTCGCTCCACTTAAACATCTGCATCGGCTTATCAATATTTGTATCTATAATACCAAATAACTAATGGTTCCATATGCATTCGAATAGAGTGTTTTATGTGGTCACGTAATCGCCCAACACCCAATCCAATAATTATCTCAGTGACTACTCGGACACCCAAGTTGGATTAGGCCGTCAATCAACTGCTAATTGGATACCATTTGAGCTGGCCGCGAGGGTCCAACTGGTCTAAGTCTAGGCTCGAAACGAGAATTAACATAAGAAATGACTACAAATTGCACCAAATAACAAAGCCAAAATCAAAAGCGAGTTCTTCGCGTATTTGGTTTCATTAAATGTGCTCCAAGCGTGAAAACGTGATACAATTTCAGTTTTTGAGTCTTGCCATAAAAATCGGAGTTTGCAATTTTTGAAATGCGCGCAGTTTGGAAATCAGTCGCCCGCCGTGTCATGTTTTAAGATTTGTTTTACTTTTATTTTTAGGCCGTCCAATTACAAGTGACATGAACATAAATAACATTTTATTAAGTGCTAATTTCTGTTTTTTGGTAGCCCAAAATGGTTAAACATTTGCCCATTCCTGATTCCGCTGAGCTGATAAGTTCAGTTTTCAAGTTTTGTCCAAAGAGCTGCAGTGAATTGCATATATATTTATTTTTATTGAGATTTGTGCTGTAGATATGAGTATTTTACAAAATAAAATTTAAATATTTTATTTTAGAAGATTGCTCTAAAATTGAATGTATTACTCCTTTCCATTAAAAGATAAATTCATTTAAAATTTGTAAAATGTTAGATTCGTGGGTCCAATTAGATGGCTGCCACTGTGTGTCTATCAGCCCAACTTGAAAATTGCTATTATAGCCACGCCCAGCAGCAGCACCACAAAGCCCAAACTGCCCAACAAGGCCAGAGATTTGGACACCTCAGCCACGTTCTCTTTGGCCAAATCATGAACCACTGCTGGTTTCACTTCTTGCTCCATATTCGGCATAATCACTCTAAAAGTGATCTGGGATAATTCCGATGCCTCTGTGGCATTACCATGTGCATTTTGAGGCGTATCCCGTCGCCGCCGTTGTGCCACTCCAGGCTGACAATCCTGTGCCGTCAGCTGGCAATCTTCACGCTCCAGACAGCCCGTTATGCGCATGGACATGACCAGGGAATCCCCGCTATGCATGCCCGGAAACATGATGGCCCGAAAGGGCAGTCGTTGACCCAATGGCGGCTCAAAGTTGGGCGAATGGGCGCAGATGCTTTGCATGGCCGGATTGAGGCAGCCCCGTGAGGTGATCAGCTGGGCGCTATTGAGGATCTCTCCATCAGCTGAGATGCGTTGCAGTTGCACGTCACTGAGCTTGGTATAGTTCCAGCCTGCAATCAGTTTGAATTAGTTACAAAAAGCGACTTGTCGATATATTGTTAAAAATATCGAGTTAAAGTACTTGACTATCGTTGTTATCGATATTTGGATATTTTACAGCACTCGTTTAACTAAATATAGAGATCAACATATCAAAATTCTAAAATCATTTTAAAAAATAAGTAAAAAGATACATATTTCAAAATGTTGTCAGTTGTCGATTTTTCATTAAAATCGATTTGAGTACCTTGATATATCGTCAGTAAAATGATCGAGTAAAAGTACTTGAAAATCGCTTCAGCGAAAATAGAATTGAGAGAATTTCTTTGGGCTCAACATTAAATTACCATCGCCTGAAAGGACATGTGCCCTTAGGAGCAGCTCCTCGCCCAGTTGCACGGCGCCATTGCTCTCCAGGTGCCTCGTATAGCCGTTAGGGCCACGCCTCAATAGCTCCACATGGGTGCGAAAGGGATTCTGATTGCCGCCATGGGCATAGGTGCCCAGGCTGCGTGACTGCCTGTTCGAACAGTTAACATTATATTAACATTAAAAAAATTACACTCAATACCCACACATCATTGGCCACGCCCATTTTGAGGGCATGTGTCTTGACCGCAATCCTTTCCTGCGTCTTGCAGTGCAGCGTCAAGATGGAGTCGCCTCCGGTGCGCAGACCTCTAATGGCCGGAAAGCGTATCCTTAGGCACAAGTCCTGACCACAGGCGCGGACTCCACAGCGCTCAAAGTCCGTGCCCGCAATGTCCAATAGCAGAAAGCTGCGCGACATCTTCAACTCGCAGTGCTTGTCCTGGACATTCTCGTTGCTGTCGTTGTCCAACACTGGCGCGGCGCCCAGAAAGCTGTCCACCTTGAGTATGGCCCGAAAGTAACCCGACTGCAGGCAGCGCATGTCCTTGAGCCGCAGTCGCAGCTGTTGCTGCTCAGGATTGCCCTCAGCTGGCGGCAGGTAAACGGGCGCCGGAGTCGAGGGTCGCTGTGGAGGTGCCTGATAATCATAACCAACTGAGGCCAATTCCCCAAACCCATTCTCCTCGCCGGGATCCTGGACAACTATGGGCCTAGCTGTAGTTGTTGTCGTTGGAATTCTTGTGGTGGCCTGAGGATAATAGTAGCCCGCCAAGTCATCGCTGCAAGAAACGAGTTGAATGTAGTGAGATAAACCCAAATTGTGAATCGAACGTTGAAATCGTCAAACAAAAATCGACTTGGGTATATTTCGTCAAAAAAAAGTATCCATTGTAGATTTTTAGCTGACTTCTAGACTTCCTCCGCTTACCTTGGCTTGGGGCTTTCATAACTAGGTCGCTCCTCAGTTGCAGGTGGCAAATAATGTTGACTCAGCGGTATAAAATTGCCATGTCCTTGACTCGAGCTCTTGACGCTGCGATTCTCAATGATCTCCGGCAGACTAAACTCCGTCGTTGGAGCCACAGGTGCCGGAGTGACGGGATTGCCAGAAACTGGAGCTCCATAAAGAGTTGGCTGTGTTAGTGGCAGCTGAAAGGGCAGCTGAAAACTTCCGAATTCGGCGGGGGCTGCGAAGAAATGTGCCACATCCCCGTGCACTGGGGAATTCACCAGTGCCAATGAAATTAAACTGGCAATTGTCAAATACGTCCAATTGGTTGACATTCTGTTCGATCACTAACTATCGATCCAGGTGTGGGCGTGCTTTTATACGGTAAGGCGTCTCGATCGTGATTAAAGCTGACCTAAATGCATGTAGAATACATTTTGGTGAAGTTCGAAATTAAATCTTACTTTCTATATGATCATAGTACACGACTTTGTAGTGACAACTTTCCTTAATCACGATACGCATTTATTAGGCCAGGTTATGTAAAAGCCAAACAAATTGACGTTAGTACTCCCCAGGCAATTGCAGTTCCCAACACCCGTATCTATGGCCATCCTCACTCAATTCACTTGTCGCTGCCCGTCTACAATCTATCTACAAATCATTTGGCATTTGACATGTCGCTTGCGGACAACTAATGACAACATGCAGTACGAGTATTCCCAACAACATTTTGGCCACATACGAGTACGAGTACGAGTACGAGTACTGCAGATATCCGTTCGAAATGGCCAAAACAAAAACAGACGCCAGCGCCAATCAAACTTAACGATCCAGCGACGCCAACGACGCGTCGCTTCGTTAATAAGCCCAAAAATGGTCGGACAAAAAGTAAAAACAATACTTGTACAGTAACAAAAGTAAAGTACGATATATACAACACATCAGAGTCTATAAATCGGCTTATTACTTACTGTTGTACTGAGGCGTTTTCAAAGACTAGACTTAAGTCATTTATTCTTGTGTGGGTTATCCTGTTCCACATTGAATTCCCGAAAAAATGTACACTGTTCTTTGACTGAACTCGTTTTCAAAGTTTCTTATGATTTATTAGACTGAAGAACTTCTTCTTCCCTTGCCCTTTATTATTTTTTATAGTTTCTTAATTAATTTTTTGCAGTAGACTAAAATCTTGGCATTCCCCAGTACAACTTTAAAAACTTTTGCTTATTTTCTTTCAGTTTTAAATTTTCCAACTAAATTAAAAAAAAAAATTATAATTATAATAAATAAATTCCCAATTTTTGAGATCTCTTATGTCTGATTATCAATTTCTACATTTATTCACTTAATGTACTCCTTATCGTTGAGCCTCCAAAGAGACTCATAATGTCATTTATAAATGTAATGCAATTTCGACATGACATTTATGATTTGAGGCAATTATTTTTGATTGTAATCGTTTGTCCGAGTCTTTTAGCAGACTTTGTTCCATTGTTGTTGTTGCTGTCGCATTGTTGTTGTATCAGGTTTTTAGCTTGTGGGCCATTCTGAAATCCATTTCCAGTATATCATCGTCATCGCCATCGCCATCGGCAACTTCAAGTACAGGCACAGAAACAGATACAGATACAGATACATTTACAGATACGGATAAATATCTCTCATGGGCAACGGCACCCAAAAGATTGACAACAACGCGCAAAAATTTGCCACATCAGCCAAATCGAATGGCAATTAATTGATTTAACATGAACTACGCTTGCCACACAGCGTTTACAAAATCCAAGCGCGGAATGTCTTTTTGATCATGGTTTAGCTTAAGATTTATTTCATTTCAATTAAAGTTGATTCGCTTGAGAAAATACACGAATACACTTTTAATTCGTATTTGAACTACGTTTAAAGTCACTTATAAGTCAAGCTCTAAACGTTAACTCCAGTTATGATTCCCAGAATCTCTTGATCGGATCACAATGCCGGGCACCTCGTTTCCGTCGAATAATGACAACTTCTCCAACGGCTTTCCCATGGCATCCACACAAAGTGAACGCCTGCTCCAGGCGCAGAATCGCCGCAAGTTCAGTTTTCCCGCCACGCTCCACTCGGCAGCTTTACTTGAGGTGGGTCAAAGGGAGACGACCCGGAGGAGGCTCAGCAACGTCAGCGATGTGGTCACCCGGAAGCTGTCCTACACGATTGGCTGGAAAGCAGCTCAAATACCTGCTCAGGACATTATCACACAGGTAATCTTGATTTCGATTGAAGATTTCATGATTGCGTTCTTCCCCGTAAACGAATTCCGAATTGGATCAGGGATTAGCTATTTATCTATTAGGAACAACTTGTACAAAAGCCATCCAAGTTTTATAAGAGGAGAAAACTTAAAAGAATTCACACTTCTGATAATTAAATTCCCTTTTTTTAAATTTGTACCTTCCGTAACTTTGTTGATACTCAACCGATTTCTGTGCGAAAATGACTCTGATTTTTGGTCATTTACGAAACTTAAATTTCTTCGATACATTTCCATAAATACCTCTTGATGATTTGTTTTTAAATTTTGACTTTTCATAACTTTTCCAATTTCTAACCGATCTTCGTGATGGTAGTCATTAAGTCCGTATTTTGGCATCTATACGAGTATAGATTCTGCATGTAAACTTTGTTAATTTACGAAACCAAAAATGTCAGTTTTATAATCGTTTAGTAATGTAAAAACTGTACCATTGCGATCAACTTCGTGATAGATTTGAATTTTACTTAACAAACATTTTTCTCGATATTTTCCACCTTAGGGACGATGTCTTTGTGGGCACTACATCAAACGACGTCTGCGGCGTTCGGGACTTTTTAATAAGAAGTTGGGACTTCAGCGCATTCGTAGCATTTTGGGCAACAGCAACACATCGATTGGTATAGTCCGGGATGTGTTTCCAGCAGTGCAAGTGGTGCGTATAATAGGTCGGATAGATCTTAATACTATATAACGATATATTCTATTCACAGTTGGGTGATGAACTGGAACGCATGCATCCACGAGTCTATAACGGAGTCGCTCGACAGATTTGCCGAAATCCTGGCGGTGAGTTTCATACACCCGATGCGGTTAGTCTACTGCTCGGAGCTGTCGGACGTGAACTATTCCGGGTTGAGATCACTTGGAGCAAGGTTATCTCGTTGTTTGCTATAGCCGGTGGTCTCTCCGTCGATTGTGTGCGACAGGGTCACCCGGAATATTTGCCAAAGCTTATGGAGAGCGTCTCCGAAGTTATAGAGGATGAGCTGGTTCCCTGGATAAATGAGAATGGTGGTTGGGTAAATACTAATGTTAAAGTGCAACCAAATAATGAACTTACCCAAAGATTATTTTCAGAACGGCATCAACACTCACGTATTACCCACAACCAGTAGTTTAAATCCCCTGGAATGGACGACACTGGTCATTGGTGTTGTGTTTGGCTTAATTTTATTCATCATGTTTTTGCGCTTTATCGTTAACACATTGATTCCGAAAATATACCAACGATTTACAAACTGACTTTAAATTGACTGCACTTGTTTTTTGTCTCTTCTGATTGATACATTTATTTACGTCATGAGTTATTTTTGAGGCACTTGACTTTGGAATTTTGTTAAGAAAATATAATTGATTTGAAAAATAATTTTTTTTTTAGGTATAAAGCAATTTTTACATAAAATAGTAAAAGACTTGAAAGGTGATACAATTAAGCAATTTCCATGTACAATTCCATTTTGTTCCCGACTTGATCTCTAAATATGTAAAAACAAAAACCCTATCGAAAATTGGGAGAACTATTGCTTATATTACTTACGTTGGTATTACTTACGTATACGTAATGCGTATTACGTCAGGGAAAGGAGAAGCATCAATCTATCTTTTATTCCTGGTTCCTGGTTTTATTGCTGCCTGATCACTTTTTACCAAATAATAAGAACTCATGTATTGTAATACGAATTTGATTCATATTTCTTTAAAGCTTATTTATTTTAATAACATTGACCTTCTTCAATTGATACAAGTGCGATTTTTTCATTATTGGCCGATTCGGATAATGGATTACATACGGTATTTGCAATAATGTTGTCGATATCTGCTCTTAAAATTCTAAAGTTAATATCTCCGTAATCCAGTTGGCTATATAAATAGATCGGTAAACGATTACTCATTACCCACACGCCTTGCCTTTCATTGTGGTCAACTTTCAAATCATTGGGAAATTGAATCAACATGGAAGAATTGTCGGCATCAAGAAGTGCTCCCAAATTTGCTCGAGTGTATGGTTTAGCAGTGTCCCAACATCCAATGTTATCCCGATGCACTTGAGTAAAGAACATGACGCCATTTCTGGCAATTCCCGATGTCGAAGATTGGCCATTGAATCCTCGATCACCGACCGTAACGAATAGCTTGGCTGTGTCAACAGTGCCATTTGTCCAAAGAGATTCATTCAGTAGCAGATCAACCGGCACCATGAATTCCTAATAAATTAACATTAATTATTATGAATATTTTAAAATGATTTAGGATTTAAAATTTCCTACCTTAAAGCTGGCCATCGGGTGAAAATATAATAGGCGATCATTTGAGAGACTCATGCCGAAAACTCCATCCAACCACTGAAAGTTTAATCCATAAACATTAAAATCTGATGCGACCGGATTTGGTGAGAAATTATAGTTGGTAACACGCCAACTTCTGTTCTTCTCCAAGCTGTAGACAACAATTCCGAAGCGCCAGACATCCGTAACAAAAGCATGAGCATCTAAACAATTCCCATTCCTGACATCGACTGCAATATTTGAGTGCAACGAATCCTGTTTAATTTGATTAGCTGGGAGTTCATAGCGGACGACCATTTCATCAGTGTTCAAATCAAAGGCCACAATTTTTGGTGGACAGATTTGATTTAAACTGATCGTAGCATTCACGATGCCAGAATCAATGAGCCAAAGTCGATTGCATTTGGCATCAACTGTGGTGCGGTAAACCGATATAAGTTTGGAGCAGTCGGGATTATATGGACTACTGTGTGACTGCCAATTGGGATAAGGACGCACAGCTGGACTTATCTCCTTTGTTGGGTATGGAACGGTCACTAAACTCGCTGGGACGCCATCTTTCCAGCGCGGTGTTGTGATGAACAGGCGATTTCCAAATACATCTATTCCCAAAGGTAAGTTGTTCTTTGGAATAAAGTCGCTGCAATGTTTAGATAATGCTTATTATTACTCTGCTTTTATTAAAATGAATTTTTTATTATAATTTAAAAAAATAACCAAAAAATAAAATCAAAGAAAAATATACATTAAGTACTTTCCAATCAAATTTGGAGAAGAAACTAAACTAAACAACTAAAACAGTATTTTATATAGTACGAGTGTAGTTAATGTACCAGTTTAATCAACAAAATGTGGAGCAGTGGTTCCTACATACATACTTATATTCAATGAGAACTATTTGGGTTGAATATATGGTTTAAGAACTATTCGTACTTCAGTGAAAAAAATTATATTTATTTATTTATTTATAATTGCTTCAAGGGCACTTATATTTGTATATATGTTTGTCTGAACGTATTTATGCAAAAAGAATTGAGAATTTCTTACCCATTCTTGATGGCCAATTGTCTTTCGACAAATGTGGGATATTCGAAGTCAATATATTTCCACTCATTAATTATATCAAATGTTTTCGGTGCCTTTTGACTAGTTTGCCTCTGGAATGTAAAAGGTGCATAAGATACTGGATCCAAAGTTGCTCCATACGCAGAAACACCAAAGCGAAGTGAAGTGTATGGAAGGCCAACGATCGATAGAAAACAAATAATTATTAAACAAAACGATTTCATAGCTTATATACAAAACTGGTTAACTGGTATGAAACGTATATTTGTACAATTATTTGTATGTATTTGTTAATAGCTTCGATGCAATGCTTCTCAACAACGACCAATCTATCTCACGCACAAAAATCAACTGAATTAAAGTGAATGGTCTGCTAGTGTTAAGTACTCTGAATACCCTATATCTTTACAATTATCCAAAATGGGTATAACCATTAAACAGATACATTTCTAAAGGAAATATGTTGAATTTCACCAGCCAGGGGTGATGAGCAGCCAACATTCAATTACAATTATGCAATTTGTAATTAATATTGTTTATTAATAGTTAATCTAATTGCATACAATAACAGCTGCTCGATATAATTTTTAAATGCGCGCCATACAAATATGTTAACACTAACACTAAAAGATTTTAAACTGTTAAGTTACTTTGCGCATGAGCCGAATACATTAACATTGCACGGTTAACATAATTAAATCGACTTCCAGGCCGACAGGTGTCGCGCATTTCAATTGAGCTCAATGTAATTTAAAATTTTTCATGTTTGTGTATTTATTTAATTGCAATATAATGTAATTTTAACACCAACACCTCCATTATTGATAATTTGCAGCGTTACACATAAATTAAAAAATGTTTACAGTGAATATCGATACTTGAACTAAAAAACCAAACAACAATCAAATTGAATTGGCGCCAAACTGCTGTCAATGTACGCAAAAGTGACAGACAGCTCATGATTTGAAGATCAGCTGCTACCGTTGTCTCGCTCTCGCAAGCTTTTGTTGCGTGCTTTTTTGGAGCTCGACCCCAAAGCAGGCAGCGCAGCCATGCGAGAAGCAGCAAACAGCAGCTGAGTTAACGGCGCACACTCTCACGCGTTAGAACATCGGGGCCGCTAAATTTGTGACCGAGGCAAAGCGGCAATACTCTCTCGCGTACCCCAAACGTTTGCACAACATTTGCTTTTCACATATATTTCTCGGTTAAAAGTTCAAAGCAAAGTGAAGCAAAGAAAAGCAACAATAATAACACACACACGCGCCACACCAAAAGGTAAAATAAAGACAGCAACAACAACAACAACAAAGCAAAAAGAAAGCAACAGGCAGCTTTAAAATCAATCGTCAAGTAGCAGCAGCAACAACAGCAACAAGTTTTTAGTTGTTTTCTTTTTTATGTGCTCCGTTCGTGTATGTTTGCTTGCTCTACGCTTTGCGCGTAATATTTATTGTCGATTTGTATTTTGTTTTGCCCATTTTATCAATCTAAACCACCTCCAAAAAAGCGCAAAACGAGCTGTGTTCATTGAAAGGCGAATGCAAAGCAACTGTAATAATAAAAGCTCAACTTTTACAAAACTTACATGCACCCAGAGAGCTTACAAAAGTGGGAAGCAGTGGAGGCTGCAGCAACAACAACGTTAACACCAACAACAAGAGAACGAAGCAAGCTTGGTCAATTGTCAAACAGCAGCCAAGCGTTGCCTGTAACAAACATACATAAGTGACGACGATGGCCATAACACCGACTCCAGCAGGTAACGTGATCGCCTCAACGTCTACGACCACCCCCAAACTGGCCAAGTTCAAGTCTTCCTCACTGGACCATGAGATCTACACGGCAAATAGACGAAGCACTATCGCCACCGCAGCCAGCGATTGGAAAGCTTTGCGAGCTCCGCTCAACGGCAGATCTGTCCATGTGGGCAGCGTCAGTGGCGTGGGGGCGGGGGGACTTACTGGGCACATGACGCGAGCTGCGTCCACCTCATCGCTGGCAAGCAGTACACGCACCATGACCAACTATCAGGAGTACAAAATGGAAATAATTAATCAGGTAAGTCAGAAAGAGGGCGCGATAAAAACAACAACAAGTACAAGTTGTCGACTAGTAAATACCCTGTAAAAAGCTTCATGTAAAATGACTGTTTTAATTGTATTCGATCGAGCTTATCTTGATTAAATCTTAAATCTAGCATCTGATATTGATTCTAATTACTCGAAGAGTTAACCTTTAAAGATATAGAAGATGAATAATATGTCTGAATATATTTACAAATTAATGTGTATCAGTACATTTGACCGATAAATCTTTAAATATGTAGATAACGACCAACTCTGTACAATAAAATGTATGTCTATCTGTATATTCGACATTCGGTCTATCACAATCATTTCATATTGAACAGTAACAGGGTATCTGAAAGCTGTGCAAACAAAGTGCATATTGATATATTTGATATAAATTTAGGTAAATAAAAAACACTTGGTGGTCTCATTTTTGTTTACTTTTAAGAAAAAGTAAAAATTTTATACAACATTTATAATTAGGCTGAAAAGAGAGAGTGGCGGGGCAAAATTTTAGTAAATTTAGGCTCGCTGCTGACGTTTGATTTATAGGGTATATTTACATTGCATAGAACTTGCGTATATAAGTTTTTATTCAACATTTTGTTTATCTCAGCTGATAACAACAATAAAAGTTAATATAAAATGCACCCATTTTACGTTTATTGTTTACATTTTTTGTTTGCCATTTAAATAAAATTTTAGAAATATTTACTTAACTGCGATAGCTGCAGAATTTGTGGCAATTATTAATCATTTGCTGATTAAAAGTTAGAAGTTGCATTTTAGATGAAAATTATTTTAACTTGTAAGTTAACTGCATTATATAAATACCAATTAAACGGGAATTACAAAGTAAATTTATTAATTTATTTATGACTGCTTTCATCTCCCATAATAGCTCATTGAATTTAGAATGTGCTGTTTCCACAAAACGAAACTTTAACCTAAAGAAATTTTATTGAAAATATAATAATATAGCCTAAGTTTTTTTTGGCTTAGGTAGAACAAAATATCTTGCTTAAATATATTAAAAAGTTCATTAAACAACAACATTGTATACAATCAGTTTGCACTAAAAAGAATAACTAAACAAACTAAAAATTAAACCAGAAAGTATTTAGATGATATAAATAAGTTTACACAAAAGTAGTTTATGGCCTCGAGTTTAGATAGAGTGATTGATTCCTTAAAAAGGCAGGTAGTAAAAATATTTAGCTCATCAGGTGGTAATAATTATGTCTGCTTTTAAAGAGTGCTATATAAACAAATTTGATAAATTTATCTATTCACGAGTACAGCAAATAACACACGGTGAGGTGATTAACCGCTTGATAGAAACAACGAGTTAGTTACTGGTTATTAATGGTTTCACCTTTCAATAGACTTGTCAACATTTCAATATCAGGACAAGGCCAACTTTTTTCTTCTCTTGGTGATCTCCAGTCTGCAATGTCAAATGCCACGTTGGCGCCAACAATTTGTTGATTGTTTTCAAAAATTGGTTGGCATGACAAACGGTAATTGTGCGAAAAAAAATTACTGAGTGTCTATAACAATTGTGAGCGGCATGACATTGTAAATAAAACTGACAATAAGTATCTCATACATACATGCACATATGAGATAAATATTTCAATAGATTCTTATGTGATGTCTAATAGAGATCAATTCTTAAGATTGATAATTACGTTCTATTGTACTCTTATCTAGATGACAGAAATTATCTTGATTCAGAATAAGCCTTAAATTACAATAAACATTTCTGCAATTATGTAATATCCCCTTGAATATTATTATCACCACGTTTCATATTCCTGTAAATATGATTATCTCACACTTGTAGTTTGCTGAGTTCCGATTATACAACACAAATGTGTATATTTTTTTTGTTTGTATTATTTTTGCGAGAACTGCATTTAATGCTAAACGTTGGCTTTCATTTTTGAATTATCTTGCGGTGTGTGAAACGTGTGAATGAAATTTCACAGGTGTCACTTGCTGTGATGCCGGGAAACTCAAAAGCGCAGACAGCTATGAAATTTTTGTTTGCCCAAAAACTTAAAACGGACAAGCAAGAATGAAATTTCATTAATTTCTTGATTGCTGACTGTTTAATACACTAGTGTACATTATCTTAAATCAAATATGATTAATTTTTTTCATCGATGTTTTTGTTGAATTAATCCCTGAACATGAAGTACACACACATGTTGCTAATTGAGTGTTCAAATAGTGATGCAATTTGTTAGGGTATATCCAAACGAAAAGCGATCAAAAGAACAGAAAATCAAAAGAAGTGTAGCACTGTTTCCAGAATTCATAAATTACGTGATTCCCACTTACCGGAAATTTTCACTCGGAATTGATGAATACACCGTTTCAGATGGTACGATCGAATCACATTATTATTCTGACATTGAATGGCCCCACATGCGAAAGATCAAAACCAGAATAGAATATAATAGTTGATATGATTGAATTTGTTATTAATTGAATTCTGTTAATTTCTTTCATTTATCAGGGCAAGTGCCTGTGCGGACAATACATAAGAGCGCGATTGCGACGTGCCGGGGTTCTGAATCGCAAGGTAACACAAAGACTACGCAATATATTGGAGCCATCTTCACATGTCGTCTACGAGGTGTTTCCAGCGCTCAATAGCGTAAGTTAAATTTTAGAATTCCTTTTATAAAACTCACCGAAACATTTGAATATTTTTTTAAAGATGGGGGAAGAACTGGAGCGCATGCATCCGCGTGTTTACACGAACATCTCCAGGCAGCTGTCCCGAGCGCCTTTTGGCGAACTGGAGGACAGCGATATGGCGCCCATGCTACTCAATCTGGTCGCCAAGGATCTCTTTCGCACAAGCATTACTTGGGGCAAAATAATCTCGATTTTTTCGGTCTGCGGCGGATTTGCCATTGACTGTGTCCGTCAGGGCCACTATGACTATTTGCAGTGTCTGGTCGATGGCCTGGCCGAGATAATCGAGGATTATCTAGTCTACTGGCTGATCGACAATGGCGGCTGGCTTGGACTGCAGCAACATATACGGCCGCGAGTTGGGGAATTCACATTTCTGGGCTGGTTAACTCTATTCGTAACAATTTCGGCAGGCGTATATGTTGTATCGAACGTTTGTAAGCGGATTGGAGGTCAGCTGTATTCGTTGTTATTTTAGTCTTGGGTCACCCTAGCTATAATTGTACCCTGTAGTCAGTGAGATATACTTGCAATCATTCCTGCTTATAAATAGCTTATAAAGAAAACTGTTTAATATTTGATATTGATAATTGTTATATTGTTTTTTGTACATACGCCTAACCTAGTGCCAACCGCATAGAAAAATAAATTACAATGAATACATTTTTTTTTTCATTTCGAATGTTAACGGCAAATGTTTCTACAAAGCGGTTAACATAATTTGTTACATAAATAACTTGCCAGGGCTGCCACCTTGTTTTTTCTGTGGCAACCGCTGACCAGGGCTGCCACCTTTTTCGCTTCCAACTTGGGCAAAGGTTGCCACCATGTTTTTTTTCTTCCAATTTTTTTAAATGAACTTTAAATTTTAAAATTCAAATAATTAATTAATTAAAGGACAAATCACTAAACTAAGGAAATCCGAAATTTTCTTAAATTCTGAAGTTTATTTTAAAATTAATTTGGTGCACCTCATCCTTCGCGAGGCGAAGTTAGGTAAACAATTCTAAAAAAAAATGTTAAAATATCGAGAAAAAATTAACAAAAATTAAGTTAAAATTTAACAAATTCTAGCTCAATATTAAGCAAAACCCCACCATGGTGTTTTTTTTTTGTGGACACTAGGCCAGGGCTGTCATCCTGCTTTCTTTCTTTGGCAATCGTTGCCAGGGCTGTCACCTTGTTTTTTTTCTGTGGCAGTCGTTGCCAGGGCTGTCACCTTGTTTTTTTTTTTTGCAATCGTTGCCAGGACTGTCAACTTGATTGTTCTTCACAGCGGACGAACGACGGACGGAGGAATAGAAAAAAACAATCTCCAAAGAAAAAACAACAAAAACATATAAACAAGTGTTTAAATTGAAATAATGCCATGTCAGGTGCGTATTATATGGTGGCATTATTCACCTTGTTTATTTGAGCTCGAGCAATGATTCTATTGTAGGGCGCAAAGGGAAAAATTCAGAGGCAACAACGTCGCGGTCGCACGTGGAGGCGAAAATGCAAGGCAATTTTGACCATTTCATAATTGATCCGTGCCCCGATAAAGTGTACTACTGTGAGGATTGTGGCAATGAATTTGATAGCATCGAGTCGTATAACAAATTTCATAGCGGCCCCGACGGTTGCCCAGGCGCTGCCGATATCAGATCGCAAGTAACAGTACATGCAATTGAGGAAAAAGAGGAAATTTACATCGATGACGAGACAATTGAGAATGATGTGGTTGTCATGGATGATGAATCAATTGAGGAGCTAGAGGAGGATGCTAGCGAGCCGCAGCTCTGGGAAGTGCTGGACGATGTGGATGAAGTGCAGGCAGCTGTCGAAACTGAAGCCGATCTCGAAACGGAAGCTGAAGCGGAAGCTAACAAATCGGAGCGGTATTTTTGCTTTGATTGTCATAGCATATTCGAGACTCGACAGAGCGCCGAGGAGCACAGCTGTCCACAGGGCGAAGCGAATCCCAAAAAGAATAGCCCAAAGTTCGCCAAAACGCAGACGCCAGTTCGCCGCAAATTGCCGACTAACATTGCTGCTGACAATAATACGAGCACCATTTGCAGCATTTGCAAAACGAAATTCAGTTCGGCCAAGTGCCTCAAGTTTCACATGCGCATTCACAACAAGCGTTCCTCCAAGTCTATACAGGATGCATTGCCCGTTGGTGCACACCAGCAGTACAGCGAACTGGACCAATTCTACTGCGAAATCTGCAACAAAAGGTCTGTCAAATTTAGAATATTTCAATTCCCAATCTTATAAGCTAACTCGTTTCATTGCAGCTTTGAACAAAATCTGTTAACGGTGCACAAACAGATGCATCAGAGTCTAAATCAGTTTTCATGCGGCATTTGTAATCGGAAATTCGATAATGTGACCAACTATGAGATGCACCTCAAGATTCACGACCGTCAAGCGGCGAACAACAGTAGCAAAAGCAACGACAGTGTCAAGAAGACCAGTGCCAATGGCAAGGACAAACCCGGATTCGCCTGTCAGTACTGTGAGCGCGTATTTCAACGACCCTACGAGAAGGTCAAACACGAGCGCATCCACACTGGAGAGAAGCCCTACAGCTGTGAGGTGTGTGGGAAAACATTTCGGGTCTCCTACTCACTGACCTTGCATCTGCGCACGCATACAAACATACGTCCGTATGTTTGCACCACATGTAATAAGCGGTAATTTATTTTGTACATTTCTAAATACTATTCAGTAAATAGTACTTTATATAACAGACTTCTCTCTCTCTCTCTTTCTCTTTATGGACAGCTTTAAATCACATACGGTCTACTCGCATCATTTGCGGATTCACAGCACGGAGCGTCAGTATGTTTGTGATAGTTGTCCAAAGTCGTTTCGCACCTCGGTGCAGCTGTATGCACATAAGAATACGCACACAAAGCCGTATCAGTGCGCCGTGTGCAATCGCCCGTTTGCTTCGATGTATGCCGTCAAATCGCACATGGCAACCCATCGAACTGGCGATGCCAAGAGCATTTCCAATGCGGCTGTCAAGAGTCAGCAGTTGTCTAATAAATATTGGTGCGTTACCTGTGGTGCCGAATATGCGCGACCCTTTGCACTGCGTCTGCACATGAAGTCCGCACACGGTCATCCCGACGATGCGGATACTCGGCTGGCCAAAGTGGCTGTCCCGGATAATGATGAAGCTATCGTGCCGGACACTGAGACGGCGGTACTTATAGCGGCGGCCAAAGCCGATTCGGCCTATTTAAACTCAACCGATAATGATTTAGATGTATCCGATCCCAAATACGAGGAATGCATTGTTATATCAGCAGATGGGGTAAGCCTTACATAACTAATTATTTGTAATCTACTAAAATTCAATATCCTTGCAGTTTGATGTGGAAACCTATCACAATGAGGAGATTATCACAGACTGGCTGAAGTGAAACAAAAACTCACAATTGAGAAACAACCATTTATTGAAACATTACTATCGCTTTAAACTAGTAAAAAAGAATTGCTTGGTTTTGAGGTTGCATATAATTGAGAATAAGTTAAGAAAATTGAAATGATTCGACTATAACTACTTTCATAATATAATCTAATACATAATATTAAACGTAAAAACATAAAAATTGTATTTATTAGGTTATTAGCATTTGTATCTATGCTTCCTCTGCAGCCTCTTCCTCTTCTGGATCATCGCTGTTATTCTCGTCGCATATTTCCTTGAGTACTTCAACTAGATTATTAGCTTCGTCGAGTTCCTTGCGCATTAGGTTAATTTCCTCCTCCAAGCCATCGATTCGCTCGTGCAAATGACGATTCTCGATTAGTGTATCCTCCAGAGCAGCGCGTCGCTGTTCCGCCAACAGTTTGTAGTAGTTCTCGCCTGGCTCACTCTCGCTCGTCAGATCCTCGGCTGTGATGGGCTTATCAGCATCGTTGAGTGTCGAGTTTGTTGCCTCAGTTTGTGTGTCGGCATCCTGTTTGGTTATTGTTGTTGAAGGACCCGTTTCTACGCACTTGCGTTTACCATATTTCGGCGTTAGATTCACGCCGGCCTTCAAGCGACTAAGTTGATCCACGATGGAGACGCGACCGGATCCAGTCAGATTCTCCTTATCGTTGGCGTTTGCCTGCAATGGCTTTAGAGTTTTGCGTTGTTGCTTCAGATGCTCCTGCTGCTCGGCCTCGCTCTCAACTTGAATGTAAACTCTTGCAGCGCCCGTGGACATTTTCAAGTCGTTTGGTTATTTGGTTTATTAGATATGTGCTCACTATTTGTTAACACATTAAATTTAAATGATTTTGTCTTGCGTTTTTTCACTTTTGCGTTCTGTGATGGCCGCCAAAAAAGATGCCGCGTGCTGTTGTCTAGCACTGTTTTTGCATCGTTTTACAGCACTGACAATGAGCTATCGATAAAGTATTTAATAAATACCAACAACAGCTGTGACCGAACGCGCATGAAAACGTTTTGCGGCTTTTTCGGAAAATACGCGAAAAATGGTGGAAAAAACAAAACCGGCACTTCAAATTGAGCTGAATTTTGTGAGTATGCAGCTATAACGTTTTGCCAGTAATTGTCTGATTATTATATTTGTGTAGGACGAGGAAGACGTTCCCTATGAGGAGGAGATTCTACGCAATGCGTATTCAGTGAAACACTGGCTGCGCTACATTGACCACAAGGCGAAGGCGCCCAACAATGGTGTTAACTTGGTATACGAGCGGGCACTGAAGGAGCTGCCTGGCAGCTATAAGATCTGGTACAACTATTTGCGAACACGCAGGAAGCAGGTGCGGGGAAAGATACCCACAGATCCCATGTACGAACAGGTGAACAACACATTTGAGCGTGCGCTGGTTTTTATGCACAAGATGCCACGTATTTGGATGGACTACGGTGTCTTTATGAGCTCACAGTGCCGCATAACGCGCACCCGCCACGTCTTCGATCGTGCACTGCGAGCTCTGCCCATCACCCAGCATGGACGCATTTGGCCATTGTATTTGAAGTTTGTGCAGCGATATGAGATGCCCGAAACGGCGCTGCGTGTCTACAGGCGTTATCTTAAGCTGTTCCCCGAGGATACCGAGGAATATGTGGCATACTTGCAGGTAAAATTAGTTAATTTTTTATAAATTAACTAAAATGTATTTCATATTATTATTTGACGATTTATTGATACAGGAAGCTGAACGCCTGGATGAGGCGGCACAACAATTGGCGCACATTGTGGATAACGAGCATTTTGTGTCCAAGCATGGCAAATCAAATCATCAGCTGTGGAACGAACTGTGCGATCTAATATCGAAGCATCCACACAAGGTTCATTCACTCAATGTAGATGCGATTATTCGTGGCGGTTTGCGCCGCTACACGGATCAATTGGGTCATCTGTGGAACTCACTGGCTGATTACTATGTGCGCTCTGGTTTGTTTGATCGAGCTCGTGATATTTACGAGGAGGCCATACAAACGGTGACAACCGTGCGAGATTTTACCCAAGTTTTCGATGAATACGCCCAGTTCGAGGAACTGTCACTGAATAAACGCATGGAGCAGGTAGCCAACGACGAGGAGGCGAACGAAGAGGATGACATTGATGTTGAACTGCGCTTATCCCGCTTTGAGTATCTCATGGAGCGTCGACTGCTTCTGCTCAATAGTGTTCTGCTGCGCCAGAATCCTCACAACGTGCACGAGTGGCACAAGCGGGTTAAACTGTATGAGGATAAGCCTGAGGAGATCATTAACACCTACACTGAGGCAGTGCAGACAGTTCAGCCGAAATTGGCGGTGGGTCAGCTTCACACCTTGTGGGTGGAGTTTGCAAAGTTTTACGAGACCAACGGGCAGGTGGAGGATGCACGTGTTGTGTTCGAACGCGCAACTCAGGTGGAGTTTGTCAAGGTGGAACATTTGGCGGCAGTGTGGTGCGAGTGGGCCGAGCTGGAGCTGCGCCAGCAGCAGTTTGAAGCGGCTCTCAAATTGATGCAACGTGCCACGGCAATGCCCAAGCGGAAGGTGGCATATCATGATGACACGGAAACGGTGCAAACGCGTCTTTATAAATCACTGAAAGTGTGGTCCATGTACGCAGACTTAGAGGAGTCCTTTGGTACCTTTAAAACTTGTAAGGCAGTCTATGAACGCATCATAGACCTTAAGATTTGTACTCCGCAAATAATCATCAATTATGGCCTGTTTCTGGAGGAGCACAACTATTATGAGGAGGCATATCGCGCCTACGAGAAGGGCATTGCATTGTTCAAGTGGCCTAATGTTTATGACATTTGGAACTCGTATCTATCCAAGTTTCTGGAACGCTATGGTGGCACAAAATTGGAGCGTGCTCGGGATCTCTTTGAGCAGTGTCTGGATCAATGTCCGCCGGAGCATGCCAAGTATTTTTATTTACTTTATGCCAAGCTGGAGGAGGAACACGGTCTCGCCCGCCATGCCATGGCTGTTTACGATCGCGCTACGAGCGCTGTGAAAGAGGAAGAGATGTTTGACATGTACAACATTTTCATTAAAAAGGCAGCCGAGATTTATGGCCTTCCGCGCACACGTGAAATATATGAGAAGGCTATTGAGGCATTGCCGGAGCAGCACATGCGGCACATGTGTGTCAAGTTTTCAGAGCTGGAGACCAAGCTGGGCGAAGTGGATCGAGCCAGAGCCATCTATGCGCATTGTTCACAGGTGAGTACATATTCCATTTGATAAGTAATTAACTAAAACCAATTTGTATTCCTTTAACAGGTTTGCGATCCTCGCATCACCGCTGACTTCTGGCAGACGTGGAAGGAGTTTGAAGTGCGTCATGGAAACGAAGACACGATGCGTGAAATGCTGCGCATTAAGCGCTCCGTGCAGGCCACTTACAACACGCAGGTTAACATGATGGCCGCCCAGTTTCTCAATTCGAACAGTGGTGCCGCTGCCGATGCAGGTGCCGGCGCTGGCTCCGATGCTATGCGTTTGCTGGAGGAGAAGGCGCGACAGGCGGCAGCTGAGGCGAAACAAATGCCGACAGAGAGGGCTGCCTCGAATATTATGTTTGTGCGTGGCGAGACCCAAGGCGGTGCCAAGAATAAGGATAACACTGTGATCAATCCCGACGAGATTGACATTGGCGACAGCGATGAGGACGAAGATGATGATGAGGAAAATGCAAGCACTGAACCAACAGAAAACGGAGATGCAGCTGCAGCTACTAAAACCGACGATGAGGGCCTGGTAATGAAGAAACTACGCTTCGAACAGAAAGCTATTCCTGCCAAAGTTTTCGGCAGCCTCAAGCCCAGCAATCAGCAAGACTCTGATGAGGAATAAAGTAAATGGTATAATAGATTGCTGTATGAAAAATCATATTAAGTTTGCAATGTTTTTGCTGCTTTCAAATCGATATAATTATACAAGTAAAAAGCTATAGTTGAGTGTTGTGATGTAAATTCAAATAGTGGATCGAGTTTAATATCGAAATCTAAAACCCGAAAAAAAAATAATTCAATTGTCGATGGTAAGTCAAAACTGATCCAATTTCTAAACGAAATGTCATTTTGATTATGTTTTGGCATCTAAATTTTGCATTAAAATTTTATTTTTTTCGTTTAATTAATTTTCTACCGTCAAAATGCTAAGGGTCCCCTCTTGTGTTTTTCAAAATGTAAAAATTTTAAATCTCAAGTTTTAACTTTTAATCAACTGTTGTCATGATTAGTACAAAAAAATCACTTTAAATTCTGGACCAAGATGATCCTCTTATGTGAACTCTGCTGTTAGAGGAACTAGAAACGACTTCTCATCTGCTATATTTGGCATTCCAGTGAAAAGTTTGATCGTATCAAAATGAATAAATTGTAGCAGGCGACGTTTTAGACAGACTCCTTTTAAGCACTTGTATAGAATTAACACAGACAGGTCACATTCCACATTCACATCACAAAAATATTCAAAGAATTTTCGAAATATCAATTACTAAAATAGTTTTTAACAAATAACGAAGATGATGTTAACCAGTTGCATTGGAAAATCCTTGAGCAAGAACATTAAGGTGATCAAAGGAGTGCGGTACATGTTGGCTCTGAAACATGCCGGTTCGACCAAAAATGTTTTGGGAAGATTATTGTCCAGGGGAGCTTTGGATGCCAATCAGCAGCAGATTCGGCACTTTGCCAATAAATGCGAAGATTCGAGTGTCGTCAAGGGAGTTGTGGTGGGCGTGTACTCAAAGGAGGGCGACAAGGAGCCCAAGTTGACGTCCAGTGGTGAAAAGTTCGATGATCGGGCTCAGGGCAAGATATCGGAGCTGGTGCGCGAGACGGGCATGAAGGGTGATCTCGGCAAGGGACTTGTCTTTATGAACGTGGACGCGGAATTTAGTTCCGTTGCTGTGGTGGGTCTTGGTCAGGAGGGTGCCGGCTTCAATGACTTGGAAATGATTGACGAGGGCATGGAGAATGCGCGTGTCGCCGCCGGCGTTGGAGCTCGAGCACTGCAAATGCAGGGAGTAACCGATGTGTTTGTCGATTCCATGGAGTATCCCGAGCAGGCGGCCGAGGGCAGCGCCTTGGCCATTTGGCGGTATAACAGCAATCGCCGCAAACAGGATCGCACGCATATACCCAAACTGGAGCTGTATGATTCACCCGAGGTGGATGCCTGGACGCGAGGTCTCTTCAAGGCCGAGTCCCAGAATCTGGCGAGACGTCTTTGTGATACGCCGGCCAATCAAATGACGCCCACAATATTCGCACAGTCCACGGTGGATGCACTGTGTCCATGCGGAGTTAGTGTTGAAATACGCTCCATGGACTGGATCGAGGAGAATCGTCTCAATTCATTTCTAATGGTCGCCAAGGGCAGCTGTGAACCGCCCGTTGTACTCGAGGTCAACTACTGCGGCACTGCGCCCGAGGACAAACCGATCCTGCTGCTCGGCAAGGGATTAACCTACAACAGCGGCGGCCTCTGCCTTCGACCCAAGGACTGCATGCACATGTATCGCGGCTGCATGGCCGGTGCTGCCGTCTGTGTTGCCACCATTCGGGCAGCGGCTGCTCTGTCGCTGCCACTCAATGTTAGTGCGGTGCTTCCCCTCTGCGAGAATATGCCATCTGGCATGGCCGTTAAGCCGGGCGATGTGGTCACCCTGCTCAATGGCAAGACTCTGGGCATTGTTGACGTCAGCAAGGCGGGCACTGTTGTCATGGCGGATCCTTTGCTCTATGCTCAAAGCAGTTTTAAGCCTCGACTCATTTTGGACGTGGCCACATTGGGCTACGGCGTCTGCTGTGGCCTTGGAGGCAGTGCAGCGGGCATCTTTAGTAATTCAAATTTCGTTTACAAACAGTTCGAGAAGGCTGGCGGTTTGACTGGCGATCGTGTTTGGCGTTTACCTTTATGGAATTACTTCAAGCAATTGGTCACGCCCAATTTGACATTCGATATTAGTAATCGTGGTCGTGGCCCTGCCTCCAGCTGCATTGCAGCTGCCGTGCTCCATGAGCTGGTGCCGTGCGTGGACTGGGCCCACATAGATATCCGCAATGTGGGCATGATGACCCGATACAATCCGTTGCCCTATTTGCTCAAGGATCGCATGACAGGACGTCCCACACGCACAATCATCCAGTTCCTCTACCAGATGGCTTGTCCCGACAACAAGTAGGTGTTCCTCCGCGTGTTTTTAACTTTTTTTTGTCGATTCCATTTCACATTCGACTTCATATTTTATTTTCTTCGCGTCGCTTTCGACTTCTAAATTTTAAAATGTTATTTGAACTGTTCCAGATGGTGGGGGAAGAACCACCAGTAGTCAAAATTCAAATTTTAAACTGTTCACACACTGTACTGTAATCGCTGTCAGTAATTATGTATTATATACAGACATAGGCAATTTAGATTAGAATTAAATAAAATGTATCAAGTGAAATTCTTGGATTTATTTATATGTTTTTTAATTCACTAATTTACTTTAATTTGCAAAAAAGAAAATTTTATACCTTTTTTATTATTGACCAATTACTTTTTTGAAATAACATTTAGTTTTTTAAAGTTTGATAAAAATACTCATTTCCCAGTAAGCCTCAGAGGGATTAAGTCCGCATCATGAATGACATTACATTCGTCTCTCTTTAGGATGTTAATTTATATATTTAATCGTGTGTTATTCTATGTGACAAACCCTTTTGGTGTTTAGTTTCTATACATTTATCCTAAAATTGATTGCGCCTGTACATTTCATTTTGGTGACCGAAAAGCTTTTTGTAACATTTTTGCCTTTTATGCCCATGACCCTTTGTAAATACTGAATGTAGCCATCAGTTGGGTCATCTCTTCATCAAGCTCGTTGCATATTTCAGCTGTTATTTAATTAATTTAATTGAGCAAAAATTCTAAATGCGCCCAAAAGTGATGTAAAATTGTGAGGTGGCCTCTGTGAATGATTTCGTCTTGTTGTTGCTTTTTTGTAGCCTACTTATGGGTGGCTTATTAGGCTAATTGCGTAAAGTTGGCTTTAATGAGTCGAAAAACGGTGCCAAGCCTGGCCACTAAAAGCCACAAAGCAAGTCAGAATAAAGTTGTTGTTGCTTTTGCTGCCGAATCTGTTGTTGCGCTGTGGGCTTTGAATTTATGACACGGCTTTAATGGGTTAACTGGGTTAATGCTCATTCCCATTCTCATCATCAGCATCATCCCTAGCCCCTCATACTTCATCATCAGCTTTGTGGATCTGGTCCTTAGATAGTTTCCCCTTACAGCGTCAACATAAATTTAGACAATTAAGCAAACATTTTGTGCTCAACTCCGCCAAGTTGGCCAAGTTGGGAGAGGCTTAGGAGGTGGAGGACGAGGGGCACAAACTCCAGCATTACGCAGTTGGTAAGCTGCTCTCCCAAGTATCTCTCAACACCGCGACATTGTGCACAAGTCATTAGGCCACAAAATGATAATTTTGAAGCATTTTTGCAAATTTCCAATTCGCTAATACGAATACACTGTTAAAGCTGCAAGTCCCTTGGATAATCGGTCAAGTTTGACAATGGAAAACCAATTTAAGATATATTGACTGTAAAGAAGTATAATAATAATGAAACATTTGACAGCATTTTTTAGAAGAGTCAGAAAACATTTGCTCTTTCTATTCATTTCCCAAATAGTAATGAGAATTTATTGGCTGATTAAAAATATATTTGAATTCTCAATTGTAAAATATAGAGTATTTATTAGTGCGTCTTTTGGGTACTTAAGCTCTTTCTGCACTTAACGCAGAGATGCAAATGCTCTCCAGTTATCAGTTAGGGACATACTTGTTTAAGGGTTGGGGAGTCGAGCTAAGGGCTCGCACTGGAGTGCAGCCAAATGAATTTGCTAATGAGCAATCAGGCTTCAAGAACGCTATGAAATTTTTGGTGTTGGGCTCTTTAACTAACTCGGTGGAATGCCAAAAGCCAAGAAGCCAAGGGCTTTGGCAATGGACGGAACGGCATGCCACGCCCCCCTTCCATACAGCCGATGCCCCACCGTGTTAATCATTTGCAGAGACCACAAAGCAGAAATCAGACAGAATTATGATTATATTTTGTGAGGCGAAAAATGTGGCTATTTGTGGGCGCCACGTTCGGTCAGTTGCCAAGGCTGCGACCGTTTACATTTCCAAGTCCATCTACAACTCTGTCTCCATTTCTGTCTTCATTTCCATCTCCAATATTCTCATCTACCTTTTCTGCTTGGCTGTAACCCAAAAATCCTTTTGGCGGGTCTAGAAAGAATTGCAATTGTGATAAAATTCAGCGTAACTAATGCCGACCACAGCAAAATGCGATAAATTGCCGCTTGGGCTTGCCATACTCTTTATCAGGAGCTGCATAATTTTATCGGTCGATTTGTGCCGTGTTAGATGGAAAATCTTCTTGTCCATTTATAAACTTAATTTATTGCTGAAATATATAAAATATTGATACTTGATCAATTTCTTTTGAATCCTGGCAAAGATTGACTTTGGTTAGTTACTAATTAATTGCATAGAGTGTGTGATCGTCTGATTAAATAGAAATTCTAGCGTGTATTTATTTTTTCATCTCCCCCTTTCGTCTTCTGCGGTCGTTATGGACGGGTTGCTCCCGGCAAAAGTTTGGCGACTGTTTCTTCTTTTTTTTGGCTTTTGAATGTCGCTTTCTATGTACATTTTTATAGCATTGCCTCTTGCCTTGTTTTGCGGCTGTATGGAAAAAAAAGCTCGATGCTGGAAATGATAATTTACACTTGAGCGCGCACGTGAAAATGGGCGATGCGAATAGCGATGTCGTTGGGTGGTGGTGCCGATGGTATTGGTGGTGCTGATGCTTCTGATGGTGCTGATGGTGCTGGGGGCGTGCCTGATGTGGTTTGCTTCTGCTATAAATTGCCAATTAATGGCAGAGACGCGCTGCGGTGGGTTTCATTTGCATTTTGCTTGGCATTGTAGCTAATACATACATACACAGAAAAAAATCCGGTGTCAGAATATCGCTAATATCGCATATTCTTAAATCAAGTATAAAATATTTGTTTTGAGTATGATTTTTCAATTCCTTCTCCGCAAATAATTTGACTACATTAACTTGAAATTTAGTATGTTTTTTTCTTTCTGTGTACAAACACATTTGTGTATGTACGTACATACACGATAGTATTGCGATTGAATACCAAATTCTTTTTATCCGCCACTCACCCACGCGGCGTATGCTTAATTTTTGGTGCATTCACTATTTTTTTTTTTTGTTGGTCTGTTTTTGTTTTGCCTGTCACACTTCAATGGTTTGCAAGCGCCATTTTGTTTTGGATTGCTCGGCACTGCATTCGGCATTCAAATGCAGTCAAGTCTGTCTGTATCCAGCTTCCGGCGCCCTCTTGCTCGATCCGGTCAAGCGTCGTGCTAAATTCGTTGCGGTTTCTGTGGTTTTCCTCGTTGTGCTTGTCAAAATAAATACAAAACGCAGCGGTGAAAAATTTAGTTCATTTTGAAAAGTAGAGCAAATGCAGCGAATGAATAATTGAGCATGTGGTGAATATAAATGAATGCACTTATTGAATGTTCCATGTAAACATTGAAAGTTCATATCAACTCATTAAATAACCAATACAATTGGATGGTTTGATCTTTAGGTCATTTCATTTATCATAAAAATTTAAAAATAAAAATGATAAATACAATTTCTTAAAAAAATAAAATTATTTAAAAACTACTGCCGTATTATCATTTATAATAAAAAGCTGTATGCACTTTAATCTTGGCTTAAACACAACCTAAATGTGGTTTTATCAATGGCTTATCACATTTATTTGCCTTTAGCATTGGCTATTGTTATTGCTTGTTAAACATACGAGTTGGTCGCAGACATATAAATTATATTCATATCAATATCATTACACATACGACGCGTGGGCTGCATGATGGTTCGAACTAAATATCTATCTAACTGTACATAAAACTGTCTAGGCAAATGCTAAACAAATAGCCACAGCGACAATAACAACAATTTGGTTATGGGCAGTGCATAAACATGTCATAACATTAGGAACCATAGTCATGACCTCAACACACACTAGAACAACAACAACAACAACAAGAGATTATGTTTATTTTTCACACTCTGAATACACTGGTTAGCTCTGGATGGGGGTTAAGATAAGCACTGCATTCAGGCGATTTGAGAATTTGTATTTGCAAATGTTACTATTACACATAACTAACTATTCTATATGCGATGCATTGGCTGGGTATGAATAAAACTACGTTTGAAAGCAGACGTTAAGCAGACGCTTACATAAATTTAGACAAGAAAATTCCTTTATTGTGCGTTATGAAATGATTTCCAAAATAATCGAGCAGCTTTTGGAGCAAATATCACTCTATTACCTGTCGTTTATCTTTCGTAAGTTCAGTTGTCTCTTCCCGGATATCAATATTTCCCAATTCCGATATTGGTATCTATTGGGTCCATTGTCCTTCGCCTTTCTTCATTTCTAGAATCACTCAATGTTATCTCATTTGAATAATTTGTCAGTCTAGACTTTATCTTTTATTTAGACTGTTATGTCATAAGTTCCCATCTAAGAGTAATTTTATAAAAAAGATTTTTTATTTCTATAATTTCAAAAATAATCAAAATATTTAAATAACTTTCCTTTGCTGCAAAAAGAAATTCAATGGATAATACAAATTGCTGTTTTGAAGTGCTTATTTTTGCTCTGGTAACACAAGTAATGAAATAGCTTTACGAACTGGTTTACATTAAAAAGCAAATAAAAATATTCAAAATGGTTTATAAATAAAATAAATATATGCGTACAATCGTTGCCATTTCTGACTATCCAGAAACTGGCCCCGTCAGCAATGTCCCCATCGAAACTCTCAATACGAATGCCACTTTGACTCACAATTGAGCTGCATTGCGTGACCCGGCCACAGAGCGAGGAATTAAAATTAGTTTATTTGAATGCATTGGCCGGCTAATGGACATTGGACATTACCAATCTCTCACTCCCCCACACCAACACCCAACCCCCTTTTTATATATGTATATATTAACCCCTTCTCTGGTCCAACTTTTTAATTGTTCAATGCATTCGATGATCATACGCAGAGTGGGCCCCATTTCAGTTTATCGAGTGCATTGTTTGCTATTTGTCCATGGTCGCTTTGCCAGTTATCTTTTTCTCCTTCAACTCCCCTCCTCAATTCTGCCTTCCTCTTTCTGTTTGTCAGCCTATTATTATGCTGCTGCTGTCTGTGACAATATTTTACGGTTTGTTTGATTTACTGTTTATTTATTGTTATTATTGAGTTGAGATTTTTCTGTTGTCTGGCATTGCCAACACGTTTCATGAATGCCAGACAACAAATTTAAAATTGGCTAAAAGCATTGCACATTTTTATTGCTTAATATCTGAGAAGATTCCAAGTTCAAGTCAAATCGGACTTTTGAATTATTTATATAATACAATATACATTTTTTTGGTAATCAAATTCACCAATTTGTATAACTCAGTACGCTGGTCTAAAATATTTTAGACAATTCATTTAAATAGATGCCTCGCGGACAGTCATCGTCATCGTTGCATTTGATTAATGGCCAAGTAAATAAATAATGGCAGTTTATTTAGCCAACGCAAAACCAATGAAAAACCATAAAAAATAAAATATGGCCTATAAAGAACGCCCATAAATTCTCACAAACTTGTCAAAATCAAAAGCGCGGAAATGTCACATTACACAGCGAATAGGGTAAATTTCTATAAAGGTTATATATTGCATATATTGTAGATGAGTAATATACAATGTAACAACTTCCTCCCATGAACCATTGTTGACGTTAACTAAACAAATTGCCAGTGCAGTGCCAACCGTGTTGAAGTGCCAGATATCGAGTACATTATTTTCATGTTTATTTGACAATAATAAAAATGCTAAACAAAGCTAAAGCCAAGCCCAATAGATGTATGGCCTTCGTAGTTGGACTGCCATTACAGGGTAGAAGACCCACTCGTGAGGTGCAGACACACGCCTCGACCATCATGCCCGATGAATGGGTCTGTCGATAGCATCCATTTGTGCTGTTCACCTTGGCGCACATATAAGTTATGTTTTGTACTGTAAAAAAAAATAAAGAAAGAGTTATGGGAATGGAGATGGGTATAGATGGAACTTACTGCCGCCCTTGAATATGTAGGAGTATTTGACACAGGAGTATCCGGGCGACATTTGGCACAAATAATGCTCACGATTAAATGTATCATTCTGCCAGAGAGCCTTTACATTCGGTACAGTGTCGTTGGCTTTTGAGAAGATATTGACAGTTTAATGTATATGTATACAGAAAATAAAAATCCGGATCCGGGATAAAATCAATCTGATAAAATCAATTATGAAATACTTGATTCAAGTAATTCCCTGTCCGAAAATATTTTGATATTCATGGCTCTTAAAGAATTTTTCCTTGAAATCAAATTCTTTGAATATTTTAATTTTTTGTGCAATAATATCTTAAATACGTACTTAAAAAATTCGTGTTAAATTAAAGGTTCTTTTTATTTACATTTTATCAGTTTTTATTTTTTCTGTGTATTTATAATGCAATTACTCACAAGTGGCCACCAGGGGCATCTCACAGGGTATTTCATTAAAGTCACCGACTCTTGCCTCACAGCTTTCCTTTTGAAGATTCGATTTGTTCTCATAGGGTCCCAGCCAGGTGAAATGAAAGCATTGTGGCGCTGTTAAATGAGCATAAATGAGTCATATTCATTAGTATTCACTTGTCGCACTTCACCAACACTCAGCAGACACTTCCAGCCAGTTCAACAGCAGCAGCAACGGTAGCAACAGTTTAAACAGCTGCAGTTTCATTCTCGATAAGATATTCTCGCACTGATTTTCACAGATAAGTAATAATTCTAGATATTAATAAATTTTGTTTTTTTCTTAACATGCGCTGCTGTTGCCACTGTCGAAGACGAACTGATATTGAAGAGTTCGATGCAATCGTCTGACGATCGACGATCTTATCATTTACCTTTGAGGTCTATTTGAGTTTTCCTTTCTTGCTCTGTAGCAAGATAAAAACTTTCATGATTTTATTGATGAGAATATTATTTTTAGATTTTCTACATGGTACTCAGCTTTGTATAAATTATATATTCAGTTTTTAAGAAAACTAAGGTGATGATATTTGGAGAAAAATGCTAGCTTTTCTATTTGAAACTGAATACAATATTTATTCACAAGTCTTTAATCTTTCCAAACTAATTCACTTAAATATTTGTATAATCCAAATGAAACTAAGTTTTCTACATACTCATAATTTGATTTTACTCTTTGAATCTATTGATGGCACATGACAAAATAGCTTGAATCTCGTCCAATCTCAGAATCGATTTATTGTAATTAAAAAGCAAACTCACGTTCAATTCATTTGATGACAATCAGTAAGCGATAAGAACCTTATCACTCTGAAATGGTGAAAATAAAGAAAGTGCAATGAATTTTAATACATTTTTAAATGTTCATAATATAATGTAGGGAATCGACAAGAAGTCGCGGAGTCCTTCACATTTTCCCCTCATGCAAATGACATTTAATTAAATTTTCAAAGATAGAGAGAGAGAGAGAGGGCGAGGGGGACAGGAATAGATAAGAGATGCCTGACAAACAATTAAATAACAGCAGTTGCTAAAAATTTGAAACAACTGTCTGCAAATTGTATTTGTTGTTAATTGTCCGGTTGTTGTCCGTCCGCTCGCCTTGCACGAAATGAGTTTGAAAACAAATAAAAATGTCAAACGAATGACTAAAAGTTGTCTAATTTAATTTGTTTAGCAGCAGCGGCATTTGGACAGTCAACACACACACACACACACACACACACACACAGAGATACACTCGCACACTTACTGAGAATAACTCACGTATACTCACGTACTCGAACAGTCGCACAAATTGAATGAAAATACAATTTTTACCATAGTGTTTCACGTAAATATATTTTTGAATTTAATTTTTAATTGTTTAAAACAATTAAAACTTATTTGTACATTTTATTGTTGTTCTAAATTTGTAGAACTTTTGCAGCAGCTGCCGGTCAAATACGTGCCTCAACACTGGGCTTGACAATGTTGCCAATGGGTTGCATTGGAGTTAAGCGTTTAGGCCACGTTCTGTTCACACATCCATCAACCTTTTCATTCTCAAGTCACAGCTTAGCTCAGCTTTGTTTCCTTGTCATCAAAAATGCTTTAGGTTCAAATGATTGATCATTTTTATTGACACGAATGTCATTAACCCTAGGCAATATCAAAAAAATAAAAAATGAAGAAACACCTACTGAAATTAGCGTTAGTCAGGTATTTTGAGCTAACACAAAGCAAGCAGCTCCAAAGCATTTGAGCCATGAAAGGTCTAACAGCCAGGAGCCATTAACTCTGACATATCCTTAGAATTCAATTCTGCTTCTACTCTGAACGATGATGGAATACTTGCTGAAATATTTTATATATTTATATCAATGATTAATATTGTATAAATACAAATTTATAATGGAAGCTTATATATTTTCGCTCTAGGATATTTTAGCACTTCTTTCTTTCTTTTAATGTATAGATATAAATTTATAATGGCAACATATATATTTTTCTTTAACCCAGGATATTTTAGCACTTTGTTAAGATTATCCCAGAGCTGATTTTCGCTTATAAATAATTTATTTATCACAGTATTTATCTAGCCTGATTAACTGGACTAATCTGCTTGTTTTGTCTTTTTTAGGATTACTAAAACTAACAGAGTTTCTGTATTTAGCTCATTAATTATGCAAATGTTTTTTTTGGCCATGTTTCATGTTTGGTTGGGATTTTTCCATTTGACAATATACTCGTAGCAGAAATTATGTCACCAAAATGCAAATATCGCGACAGAACTTTGGGTAAATGGAATTGGAATGGAGGGGGAGGAGCAGAGGGAAAGGGGTTTTTGATTAGCAGAAGTCCATGCCAAAGCAAAAGTTGTTAACAAAAACTAACAGCCAGTTGGCATATGAGAAACATAGTTTCTCTCAGGGCATTTAGCTAATAGGGAGCCTGCATAAAATTTGCATGCGATTAAAATTGATAAATGAACCAACTTGGGCAACATATTTGCTGCTACTGTTGTCACAAATGGAATCCTTGGCTCATGACCTTAACTGTCAATGGCTTTCAATTTTGAGCCTCAGCTAAAAACTTAATACCTTGGCCAAAGCAACTGTCACTTTGAAGTGTAAGTAAGAGGCTAATGTCTGTAAATTTAATAAAGCCATCTAGAAGTGCTTTTTGGGAGACACTGTCATTCTTCGGTGCCAGCTAAACCGATTTGCTAAATTACAAAGTTGCCCGGGCGAGAATCGCTTCTTTTGTCGTCCCTCTAATTACGTGCTAGCAGTGCACGTCCAGAGTCGGGTCATTATGTCACCTGTACGAAAAATGCTGCACGTAAACCGGAAACAAGCCGGCTCGAAGCCAGGCGAGTTGAGTAGGGAGAGAGGAGAGAGAGTGTGGAAGGTGAGGCAGCTCATTGTGCGGAAATCGCATTTGGTGCTGATAGCAGCAGGAACATCACCAGAGAGCTCCTAACTAACGACCAACAACTAATACGATTAGTGTCATAATACGAGGGACTTAAGTGTGTCAATAATGTCGCGCTTTATTCACAGCACTTAATACACGACTTCACCGCATTTGTGGCTATCTTTAGATCATAGATCGAATAACGATGATAGCTAAAATACTCTGGATTCTTGTAGCATTCACATTTGCCCGCATTGGGGCCAAGTATCTCCTTCCTCTTAATTGGCCTAAAAATCTTTGGTTTTATAAAGGGCGGAATTTTAAATGCAATCGTCTCCAGACGATCGGGCTCATAACAATTTGGAGGATCGCGACTGCTCAACGGTTTGGGTCCTAAGGGACATGGTTTCTTGCACTTGCTCTCTGAATATTGACGATATATTTCGGATGATCCTTGGTCCCTGGATTGTCTCCTCAGCATTCTCGGTAGACAGCTCGTAGCACGTGACATTATTGACACTATTTTTTTGCGTTTTCAGAAATAACTAAACTGTGTAATTTTGTTACAAAACGAGGAAATATTGTACAACAAGACTAATAAATTGGATTTATGTTGATATGTGTATTAAAAAGGCATACTTGTGTGCCTAAAGTCGAGTCATAAACAGGCATAATCAAGCTTAAGCCCAAAACTCTGGCACATGTTGAATTATTTCGATCATTAAACTTATTCCCACTTGAAATCCGTGCGCTTTGTTGTTGGCTTAGGTATTTAACAAGTAGAGGAGAGTAGTCGCTTGTAAAACTTTGAGGGTGCTGAGATAAATGCTCAACAGCCGAAACGTTAAACCTCGACAATCATCCCATTTATCCCTCCTCCACCTCCTCCACCTGCGACTACGACATAGTCAAAGTTTTAAAAACTAACAACGAAAATGGCTATAAAAATATCCAGCAACAACAACAACAGCAACAATAAGAAAACAACAAATAACCGTTGAAAGACCGGAAAATTGTCAAACCTCAGTTAGCCGAGAAACACGGCACAGGTTCACTTGAATGCTTTTTAATACACTCACACACATATTCGAGTGTCACGAAAGACTCACGACTCTCTGGCCATAACCATACACAGAGCGAAGCACACAAATATTTTGTACTTAAACTTGATTTCTCACTTAAATTGAAATTACTAAAGTCAAGTATGCAAGACTTTCTACAGAGATTATCATCTTAAATATAGTCTAAATTTCTAAGTACCCGTATCATAGTAGAAGAGCAAGAATCGTCTGGGAATTCTAAGCGAATTTAAAAAAGATATAAGTATCAAAGATCTTGATTTAAGATTTTTTCTAATTATAATGTGAGTATTCTCTGTAAATCAGAGAGTTTTAAGAATTATCGTACTCATTTTCAGTAAATTCACAGTTTTACTTTAAAGATTTTTTAGGCGTTCTGTTCACATATCCATCAACCTTTTCATTCTCAAGTCACAGCTTAGCTCAGCTTTGTTCCCTTGTCATCAAAAATGCTTTAGCTTCAAATGATTGATCATTTTTATTGACACGAATGTCATTAACCCTAGGCAATATCAAAAAAATAAAAATGAAGAAACACCTACTGAAATTATCGTTAGTCAGGTATTTTGAGTTATAACAAAGCAAGCAGCTCCAAAGCATTTGATCCATGAAAGGTCTAACAGCCAGGAGCCATTAACTCTGACATATCCTTATATATCACTAATTTGTACTTAAATCAACTATGTATGTTAAGTATTGCAAATCCTTCGAGGTCTTTTAAACTTGATTTAAGTACGGTTTTTTCTCTCTGTGTATAACCGTTGCCCAGGCGGTGACAACACCATTGCGGCAACACTGTGCCCACCAATGCGGCTTGTAAATTTATAGTTTCAGCAAGAAAATCGCATCGCGTTGGTAAAGTTTTTAGTGGTTCTTTCTGCGTGCGACAAGCGACGCGACGCGACGCCCGCACAATCTGAATCGGAGCCAAACAAATGGCAACGTCGCCAATGTCATCTAATTGCTTTTGTTTCGGGTCACGCTGGCAACGCCCCCCTCGAAAAGCTGACCCGGTACAGTTGTGTCAAAAAGGTTACACTCGTACTCGTACAGTTGCGGAAGCCCTTTCGTTAAGGTAATTTTCCGCCATAATTTTGTATAACTTTGTTGTGTGTAAGTAAAAATACTACTGTACAAAGTTTGCTGCAATCAGTTTTGTGGGTTCCGTTTGTGGGCTCAAGTTGAAAACTACGGGAAAACATTGTTCTGCCTTGAGAGGTTATAGCATTGTTGTAAAATAGCAAAATACCTAGTCTATGTTGCAAACAAATTAATTTTTTTTATTTTTATCAGAGTTTTTATATTAAACTAGGTCTAAGAAGAAATGGTCTATTTTCATTTTGATCATGTCTCTAAACTCATTCTGCATAATGTGTTGCCTCAAGATATCGAGTTTTAAGCAAGTTAACTTTTCCTTTCATTCACTTTTAAGAAAATAAAAATTTTTAAATCTCAAAATTGAGCGATATTATATCAGCGAACTCTACGTATACTTAATAGATTGCTTCTCTTTTCTTATTCGATTACATTTCTGGCTTAACACGTACGCTACCTTAACTATGTTACTATAAAGGATCTTACATTGTGCAAAACAAAAGTTTAAGAACTTTTGATTATGCTCAAAATTTTCTTGAGATTTTCGTCAACGTTCACTGTTAGCGGCAAACACAAAATACAAAACTCAAGCTCGAACTCGAACTTAAACTCGGTTGCATTAAGAGTTGCAGTTCCAGATGCTTTATGCAAATGTTGCGGCGTTTTTGGCTTAACATTGTGAACTTTCCATTGCTTCTGTCGTTTCGGTAAGTTTAGTTTTGTACCAGTTTTCGCGCTTGCCGTGAGATTTTCTCATTCAGCAGCGACAACGATAACGATAACAACTACAAGAACAACAACATGAACAAGAGCAGCAGCAGTAACAACAATGGCAACTGTGTAGAGTACGTTGAGAATGAGCATTTTGGCTGGTTGCTTAATTAAAATGCGCAGGCAGTGCGAACGCTTCATTTGGCTGGATAAATCGACTGCCACAGATTTGCATCAGCCATGGCCCAAACCCCCATCTCATCCCTTGCCCTTCCCAGCATTGTTCCTTTGCATGTAAAGTGTCAAGTTTTTCATTATAATTTGCATATTTTTCGCCAAGGCGCAAAACTTTACGCCAACCCCCAAACTGGGCCTTGTAAATGACAACAATAAGCATTTGGCATGGGCCACGAAAATAGTAGTTAAAAGGAAGCTGACTTTATGGTACTCAGAGCCCGAGACTGTCTCATCTCATCTAAATCTGCAAGATACACAGAATATATCTTTTAAGTTATTTTCAAGTTTAATTTTTTGACTTTGTGGCAGGCGCCATGGCTCTTCTTCTTCCTATAAATGCAAGCTCTCAGATCCTCTCAGATGCCTCTGTTGCCCGGCCCGGAATGAGGCGCGGCGCATAATCACGCGAAATCTGAAAACGTGTCTTGTATAGTAATGAGCCCTGATTATAACTTGAAATTGTGTGTGAAAGTACAGTTGTGTGCGCAAGTTATGCTACGTGGCGTTCTCGCTGAGGTTACCAGTTTTCAAGTTTTGACGAACAAAACAAAATGAAACAACAAAGCAAAGGAAGTAACAAAAATTATGGAAAAATATAAATTTTGTTAAACTCGTGGATGGATTTTGTTTTTGTTAAATTAACTAAAATATGATAACAATGTGTTGTACTCGAATAAGAGAATTAATTTTAAGCAGCTAATATTATTAATGCAAAATAAGAAAGCTGTGAACCTTTTTGAATGGCTTTTCGTTTCTTATTTTTATTAATATTTGTGTTTGTTTTTTATTATTAATGATTCTAAATAAATATATACATATATATATTTCATGCTTTTGGAAATTAATTTTGCCAATCACTGTTACTTTTGGCACACCTAGCAATAGTATCTGCTGTGTATTTAAACTTGAAAATGATGTCTTCTTAATCAACTGCCAAGTTAGCGTCCAGGCAGTCAACTGTCGATGCTTTTCCCTTAACTTTCCTCCCATCCAGTGTCAGTTTGGCCTCGAGCTCCGTAATGTGCCAGCGTACAACGTACAAGCCACGCTAACACAGCGAACGTGTCAAGCATATATGTATGTGTGTGTGTATGATACAAACCTGAAGGATATTATGCTTATAATGTGTAGTAATTTGAATGTGAAGTGTGTTTGTGTGTGTGGCAAGGAATGAGCTTATAAGTCTTATGCATACAGACGACAGAAACGTGTGTCTCATTTTCTTTTTCCTTCTCCTTTTCTTTTTCTCTCATTTTTTTAGATTTCCTCTTTTGTCTTGAGCACATCAAAAATTGTCACCCATTGTGTCAGTGTGTGTGTGGAGGGCGGCTTAATGAGATTTTCTTTTATGGATTTATGATGATTATTTCAGTTATTAGATTATAAGAGCGCGACAGTTGACAGTCTTTTCGAGCAGCGGCCATTTTTAAAGTAATCCATTGATATATGGGGTCCAACCGTTTCCTGTTTCATTTTTTAACCGCACTAAATAACAAAAAATTGCTCGACCCGCGCACCATTAGCCTTGGTTTATTTATGGCAACGCGACGTTCAGTGACAACTCAATATTTTACATAGCCAGAAGTTGGGATCTTTCTAGTGCACGACTTGGCGGTCAATTTATATATATTTTTTTTTTTTTTGGGACTCTACGCCATTTGGCTGGGACCAAAAGCAAATTCCCCAATCGTCGCACACAATAAACCATTACAGCCGATTAATTTCATTATCCGCGGGTATCGAAATCAAAAATGCCATTCGATTTATGTGTGCAGCCGCAGATTTAACATCCACATACCCAACATCAATAAAAGCAACAGCAACAAGAGAAAGCGAATGCAATTGTCATCATTTTCATGATTTTCCATTTTTCCTTTCCGATATGGGTTATGAAATGTTTTCTAGTCTCTGCCATAAATGGCATTCATTGCCATTTGAGCTTATGCTGATTTTATTTCTGATTTTTATGACATTTAAATATTATACTAATACTAACTAGTAATTTGTGATTGACGATCTATTTTCAAAACCTTTTTTATCTTTACAGTTTTAAATTTAAACTTTAAAATAATATTTTTTATTTGTTAATTTTAAAAAAATTTTTTTGTCGAATTCTATTAGTTGACATTAAATAAAAATAAAATATATAATTCGAAATGAACCTAGTTTTTTTTAACCAGGGCATAAAAATCACATTCTAAAAAATTTGTATATATTATCCAAATAATAAAGAGATATATTATTCTTATTATTCCATTTGTTTTTTAAAAAACGAGATTATAATACATTTAATGGTTTTCATTTGTTTTGCTTGTTTGTTGCTGTTATGTCCACATCCATTCATTGGCTTATTTAAATCTTCCCTTGGTCATCGCTCAATTCCCAAGTGCGCATTTTATTTTAATTGCTTCGCTTTGTTTGTACGTTTGGGCAACTTGCGGATTTGTTTAGACACAAAAAAAAGCAAATCCAGCAAATACATAGATGAAGATAGAAAGCTTGAGGGTTCAACTACAAGATGAATACATTGTGTTTAAAACTGGAATAAGCCCCGAACATATACGTTAAATGAACCCTTCTTAAAATATTGTACAATTTCTGTTTACATATACTAATAAAAACTGTTCAATTTAAAAATGAGTTGTTTTTTTTTCACGATTAAATTTAAACCAAAAAGTCGAGGTTTCTTAATATTACCTATTATACCCTTTCTAAGTATTTTTGAAGCATACAGGGTATACATGTGAAATTATTGTGATGGGAGTGCATGGACAGATCATGCATTTCATTGCGCAAACAACGTTCATTCTATTTGGACGCAGTGTCGAGTTTTTCCAACATGGCGCATTTACCATTTCCGCTGCGATGCCAATGTTGAACGCATGTGTCATTGGCTGCGTTTATAGTTGTTGTTGTTTCCATACCCTATTTATTTTTAGAATATCAAATGAAGTTAAAAGAGCCTCTTCAAAATTTATATTTTTGTTTTAATTTTACTTAAGATCCGCTTAATTATATTTTTATTTTAAATTTATTTTAGATCAGATCTTGCCAAATTAACATATAATAATATATAATAATATAATTATTTTTATATTTTTGTTTCTGAGATACATAACGAAAAAGGCTTAAAATGCTTTATTCAAAAAGAATTCTCAGGATTCATCGAAATCTAAAATGTTAGGATTTTAAATTTTGGAAAATAAGTATTTGGAAGTCTCTACTAACTAACTTTTGGTGAGCAGTGTAATCACATCCCTACTGTTAGGGTATTTCACAGAGGAGAATTCCCCATGTTTAGTCAGAACATTCTCACTTGTTTTCTCATGTATATTTGCCTTATTTCTATTTGTATTGCCACGCTTTCATTTTCGTGGTCGATGATGGCAGGAGACGCCGGGACTCTGGCAGGCCAGGATGGACTCTGGAACTTCAGAATGGCAAGGATGGGACACTGAGCTGAGTTTGCTGCGTGCATTGCTCGAGGTCATGTTTAGCTATTTCACCCCTTTCAATTTCTCGCTCTGGCAGCCGACCCTTGAGGGCATCACCACTGAAGCAGCTTCATGTTTGTGCTTTTGTTGTTGTTGTTGTTGTTATTGCTGCTGTTGCTGTTTGTTTGTGTCTCATTGAGCGAACGAGTCTTTTGATATGGCGCTCAAGCGTTTTGAACGGATTTATTTGCCAAGTTTGATGCCAATGCGAAGCAGTAAAAAGTTCTTTGCCAGCCACCGCACGCGGTAACTGTAATTGTCATTATGCCCCGGGCAACTGCCACGCCCACGCCCACACTCAAACAGCTACTGAGACGCCCACAGTGGCCCCTTGTGGCCCATCTGAATGTTTGTCTTTGGCATAAAGCAAGAGTGCGAGGAAGTACATACATATATATGACTTTGGCATCCCTTTTGCTCCGATCTCTCCCATTCCTTCTCATCCACTTGGACGAGCAAGTGCTTTTCATGTTTTGACGCAAAACTGTGCGTGCAGTTTGCCCCATCATCTTCATTATTATTACTAAGATCATTATTATCATCATCTAGAAACAGCATTAGCTTGTCTGCTGCCTTGGCACGCTCAAAGTATCTATCAATATTTGCATTTATAAGTTCTTTGCCTTCCAGCGTATTTGTTGAGTTATTAACTGAAATTAAGAAAATTGAAATGCGTTCGCTGCGTTCGCATTTGTGACAGAGCGTGAAATTGACTCGACTTTTACTCCGAGACTCTGGACTCTCGACTCTCGACTCTGGACATCGGACCTCAGACACCGGACATTGGAGGAGGGAAAAAAAGTGACCAACGCGGCTCGGTTCAGTCGTTTTAACTTTTGTAATTATGCGACAAGATAATTAACTCAATTTTTGTTCGCTCAAACAATAACAGCAGCAACAACAATAAAAACAATAAAAGCAAAAGACACAAATATTTTACCCGCATACAATGAAAACGGCAATGGCCATGGCCCAAAACATTTTGGCAAGCCTTCCCACCAGACCAAAATGGTCATAAGGACCAACAATTGGCATAAAGCGGTAGCATAATTTGTGGATTGTGGGCCAGACATCGCATAAGGACAAACACGAAGGGTAACTGAGGAAATAACCATCGCCAACTCAATTCGAAATTCCTTTGTTTCATTTTATTAGCTCAATTTTAATCTTATATAATGTCGTACAATGGAATCCCACAGCAGATATTAGACTGAATTTTGTGGCAACTCTAAAACTCGAGTTAAAATTCACTTTCATTTGAAGGGAGGTCGAAAAATATTTGTCAGTAGCGTGTAGAACTTTTTGTAAATCTCTAGATACATACTCAAACTTTTAAAACTGTGAAAACACGTAAGAATTTAATTTTTTATAGAATTAAAAAAGTTTCGTTTCATACACATATTTAGAAGTATTTTTAAAATCATCAACTGTATATTGCTGTTAAGAAATTAGCATTATAAGTATATGCCAGCATTTTTTGAAACCTTCAGAGAGACCTTTTTTGTGACAGATGTGTCTGTTCAAGTACAGGCAACAAATAGCTATATATCATAGCTGACTGATAATCAGCCCTGATTAAAGACGGTGGGAACACACACGACATTTTCGACTCCCCATTGAGAGACGTTAAGCTTCGACACTTGAGCCAACGTTCGGTGGTTGATCTGCTGACTTTCGCTTCTATTGTCCCATTTGAGAACGACGGGCATTTGCATGGATTTCACTCTAATTCTGGGGGATGTACATACATATACTCGAATACTCTCATAATGCACGTCATCAGCATCATCATCAAAGTAATTGTAGGCACTCTTTGGATTACTTCATTGAAGCGTGCTCTGAAATTATTTCACAATTTTTAATGACCAAAGAATTTTGGGGATTTGAATTACTCTGCGTGACTCGGCTAATTTGAGATGTGACGTCTAAAATTATATGAGACATTTAACTTGTGGTTGAAGGAACGTGAGCTTCATTAAGACAAGTGCTCTTCTTAACCTTGAAGTAAGTTTTCCTTATTGTAAGAGTGTCAGGTGTTTTGAATTCAACATAAGATTTGACTTCATTAAAAAAATTTATAAAATAAAATTAAATTAAATAAATAAAATAAAATTTAGGTCACACATATCGAAGAGTGTATAATTATTATATTTATTTTAAGTACAATTAAAAATAATGCTTCCAGTTCGACGAGAACTAAATATTCTATTTAAGGTCTTCATCTTAATTATTTACTTCCCTTTAACTTTAAGCAGCTTTAACTAACCGACCAAAAAAATGAAAAGGACGAAAAAAACTTAACGCAGCACAATACGCCAAGTGCCACGCCCACAACCAAGCCGTAGAGCTGCCAACGCCGCCTGCAAAGAAGCTGTCAAGCGTTGAATGTAAATGCCAGGCAGCCAAAAGATAAGCCGCTGCGAAGCCAGGCAAAGTGTCATTCCTTTCCTGCTCTTCCCTTCTCTTCTCCACTATGCTCTTCTCTTATCCCAACCCCCAGCTCCATCTACAACAAGGCGACTAAAATTAAAAAGAAAAATATGTAATAAGAAATCGGTGCTGCCAACTTGACACAATGAACTTAATATTAATATGAAGTAAATAAAGGCGGCAGACCAAGTGTTGAAAAGAAGTGAACTCAGCTCAAGTGGAGTCCATTATCAGTGTGAGAGTGTATGGTGTGTGTGTGGTGTTGAAAAGATTTATGGCATAAAAATGTAACGAAACTTTAAGAGAACGCCCATAAATTAGCCACAGCTGAACTTCCCAAACTCAGACTCGGAATTTGTAACTGGTTTCTATTTTGACAGCACCTAGCGACGCCTCCTGTGCGCTACCCTATTATATAACAAGAACAAAAAAAAAATATAAGGGGTTGACAAATGCTATTTTAGCGATATATTGTGTATACTCTTCCCTTGTACTTTAGCAGATTTGAAAAAGTATATTAATTTTTCTTTTTTTGATTTCTTTAATATATTTCTAAAGCTACAGAATTGCTACTTTTATACAACGCCATTCTAAGAATCAAGCTAAAATTCCAGATTCTAGAAATATTTAACGAATCAGAGTCTAGTTTAAAATTTTTATAAAAAATATCAGGAAAAAAAAAACGAACGAATATATAAAAATATTTTATAAAAGCTTTTTCAAAAATATACTTGAATAAAGTTTCTCATACTCGGTTTAAAAAAGCTAAAGATATTGAACGTTTGAATATGTTAAAATTTATTACATTTTTGTGTAAATTTATTTCAGCGTTTGTGTTTCGTTAAAATTAAAAAATTTCAGTAGGTCATCTGCTAGTTCTGTAAATTGATAATAATATTCTTACAGAGTATCTTTTAGTTCGACTTCAATCTGTTTGTTAGTCCTGCTACTTTTGTGCCTTATCCTTTATTGTTATGTCTATAATTCGCTACATTGTTCAGTGGCCCTACCTTTCATATCATATCGGGTGGCCTTTGTACCCCTCTGGTACCCCGCTTATTGTTATTGATGTTGTTATCAGTTGCAATTATTTTTTTGATTTACACATATTTCTCTGGCCCCTTTGCCACTTGCCTGTACTCACTTTTTTTCTCTGGGTTTTGGTGACAATTTTCTCGCATTGTTTGCGGTTTTTATACAACAAGGGAAATGCACAGAAAGCCGTGGATTGTGGGATTGGTAGAAAGTTCGATAGGTAGGTAGGTTGAGGCTGTTGAGGCCTCGCTCATTTATTGGGGCGGGCTTAGCTCGCCTGACGCTTCCAGGGTGTTTTTGGGGTAAGCATTTTACATTATTGACAGTTGTTGTGGAATAATCAGATTTAAAACGTTAAATGTCGTCGCCATTTCGTTAAGTTTTTGTCTCTGGTTTAAATGGATGCTGCGTTTTTCAACAACATTTCTGGTTCGCTCGGTCTATAGGTTGTCAGCCATATTTTGTCTGCCTCATTGTTTGGTTCCTTGTTGTACTTTGGCTTTTATCTTGTTGCCTCATTTTTGGCAACATGGCCACAGATTGGCTTTGACTTTAAGTAGCAATTTCCTGTTGTTGTTCCCATTATTTCTTGCTCCTGAGCGTGTAATGAAAGTTGAAATTTTTGGGCCAGTGCCCAAATGGTCGAGAACACCTTTCTCTTTATTTCTCTTTCTTCCTGACTTTTAATATTTGCAGGTAAAACAAAGATTTTGTTTGCTTTTCGCTTTCATACAAAGTCAATTTCTCTATTTACGGCAATTAAATTTACTAGCCATTTTTTTCACTTTTAGTAAGTATAAATTGAAACTCTTTATAAACAAATTATTTCGCTATTAACTAGAATAGCTTATTTCAAGTGTTATTACAAAAATATGTTATTAATACTAAATTGTACATTGTTTTGCAAAATCGTATTATTTATTTTACAATGAAAAACAACTACGGGTTAAATTTTAAACTTAAACTTTTTATTAGGTATCGAAATTTATTATTATTATTTTTCTTTATTCAGTCTAAAGTCATTTTGTACAATCGTTAATATCACGTAGCGTCAATTTAATTAAGTTCTTTTGACGTAACAATGACATTCAAGGGCTAAAGACTGTAAACTACGTAAGTGTGTTTGTCAATTTTCAACGTAATCATGCTGCAACGTAATCCAACGTAAGGTGTTGTCTAATGTCACGTAAGCTCATTTATCACATTTAGTTCAGTGCAGTGCAGCTATACCCAGTTTCCCACCTGTTTCTTCGGCTTTCCACTCGTTTTCCACTCTCCCCATGCATGTTGTCATTTAGTGCTAGGGCCATACACATTCTACAGTTGCAGGCAGTGTCCTTCCCCAAAATACATTCACACCCAAACCAACACACAAACATAGAGGCTTACACATTCGTGCATAATGAAATTCAATTGCTCATTCAAAACATTAAACTGTTTATTTTTGGATGGGCGTTAGACGCTGTCATTGCTGGGAAAGCTATCAGGAGAGGGGTGGGGAGAAGAGGGGTGGGGGGCAGTGAGCGGTTTGACGTTGGCGTCGGCTCAAGTGGCAAAGGCACTTCATCATGCCGCCTAATCATTTGACCCACTTGAGAGTTGTGCAAATACTTTTTACGTTCTTGCCACCCACTCGGCACACAGAAGAAATTCACCCACTCCAACATCCACCTCACTCTTCTACTTCTTCCTTGCATGCAATCAGTTTACTCCCTCCCAAACCCAGCTAAACAGAGAGAAATAGAGAGTAAGAGAGAGAGAGGGAGGGAGACGGCACACATGAGCCGGTCTAATCCTTTCAACAGTCGACTCGGAGTCGTGAAGCAGTTTTGCATGCATGCAGCAATCATAGAGTTGGACAGCGTGGAGTGGGGAGCGGGAAGGAGGGTTGGCAGTGAAGACAAGGAATTTGGAAAATCTCAGCTCAGTGTCAGGTTGCACGTTGAAAATTTGTCGTCATCGTGTCTCGCACACAAAAATGGCGTTAAGCATAGAATTTTGCACAAGGAACACAAGACGAAGATACATCAAGAAAGTGTGAGCGAGACAGAGAGAGAGAGAGAGAGATAGAGAGGAAGGAAGCTTGAGAGAAAGTTGAACTTAGAGGCAGCGAGTGGGGGAAGGGAGGGGAAGAAGGCGGGCGGCTGGGCAGAAGCAAAAGACAAACACATCAAGACGCGCCTTGGCTGCGGCTCAAGGATAAGGCGCAAAATAATAAATTATATTTGCGTGATTTGTGTTTAGTTGTTGTTGCTCTCTCTTTTGTTGCTTTTGTTGTTTATTGCTTTGCTTCTTGTTGTTGCTCTTTGCATATATTTTGTAATGCTTCAAATGTTAAACATAAATTTCCAAATTTAACTTGTGGCTGCCTTCCTTGTGTTTTACGTTTTGTTTTATGTTTTGCCTGTTTGTATTGTTGCCATTGTGTTTAGCATTTCATTTTCGGCAAAGAGAGCGCGCTCTCTCTCTCCTCGCAGCGTGCGCTCACTGGAATGCTGCGCAGAGAGCATTTGAACGTTGACATTGGGCGTGCAGTTAAGAGGTTTGTGCACTGCGACACTCTCTTTGCTTGCGACAGGGTTGCCAGCATTTGCCAAAGTGTGCATTAAAGCTGTTACAAATTTTATTTAAAAAAAAATTTCCACTGCTGACTCGCAGATATTTTCTTATTTTGTACAGCTCTCTTTACACGTGCACTTTTCCCATTTTCCCCACTGCTTGCAATGCTTGTAATTTTTCTCACACACTTAACACTTGAATGAGCACAAAACCCACACACACACTCACACACTCACACACGCACACACAGTAAATCAAAACAGCATTAGTTGCGCTTTTGCTCCTTGAAAGGGGAACAGTTAAATGCTTATATGTGCTGACCCTAGAGCAGTTGACAGTTTAGAGTTCACACATTGAACCCGTAAACACTACAGAAAACTTCAGTAAACTGCCAAAGTATAAACAAAAATAAATAAAACCAAATGAGAAGCAAGTAATTTTGACGCGTGTCCAACTCATTCCTAGATCTGCGATTTAATTCCAATCGAGAGTGTCATCACTTTAAGGGTTGTCGCCTCCCCCGCCTCCAACCATAATTTAATCGAAATCATTTGGGTGTAAAAGTGCATTGGCTCACAAAGTTGTCTGGTAAAGTGCACGACGTCATCGTTTAAAACTTGCTGGTAATCCAAGGAGAAGGAAACCATTAAACGTCGAGCTCTTAAGTCCTACCCGGGGTCAGAGTTCTTATTTAGGGGTATTACGTAATGCTGCATTTCACATTTCGCATTTATTTAGCATGGGGATTAACGTGAGCTACAAAAAAATAAAAATTGGGTTGAATTGTCAAGCAGATGCAGCAGCAGCAACCCCTGAACAATCCGAAACCAAACAACTGAATTCCTTCCTTACCAGCTCACAATGCAACCGCAACACTAACAACTTCACAATTATGACAATGCATGTGTGTATGTGTGTGTGCAAAGCCAATGACATTTCCTCCCATCCCTCATTCTTCGTTTAGCTCATTTTTCATTCTTCACATATTTTTGCCAAGCTGCAACTATTTTTGGAACTACCTCGACAACCCCGCATACAGTGTACTGGTATTGTTGTTGTTGTTTTTGGACTGGCACTCGAAACCGTTAATTGGATATATTTTTAATGATGTTTAGGCGAGACAAATGAAACAATTTCCAGCCCACGCTGAACAGCATCTGAATCTAGGGATGTCACAATAATAAGATATTATCTTGATTTCATATATTAAATAAAATTTCTTTAAATAACATTTGGCTGTGCATTTTATTCCTTGGATGAATCGATCTTTGACTTTTAAAGCTGTAATTTTCAAACAGAGGTTCCTAACTTTTTCAAAAATATTCTCAAACATAAAAAATTTAAGACTAAAAAATAAGTGAATTTTCGTAACGATCAATATTAAAACTGATACACAGGTTATAATTGAATTTTAAATATTTTTCCGATATCAATATCGATAGTTTGTTGAAAAATTCCATCCCTATTAGCTGCTGAGACTGTTGTTATTTGCATATGTAAATTCCAAGGAAGTTTTTCAGTGATTTATGTTTGGTATGAATTTCTGTTTCTGCTGGTGTGAAAGACAATTCAAAAGCTAATTGACTGAAAGTAGTTCGGGGACTGCAACTGTGAAAAAATATGCAGTCTGGGGAAATATTTATAATAAGTAGAATTGAACAGACTGTGAAATAAATTGAGTTTAGAAATAACGAATGCATTCATTTGTCTTCATATTTAAATCATGCTTATACATAAACAATGTTTTGGCCATGCTCCCTCACACCTGCATGGGGCACAACAGGTGTGCCCTTGTCGTAGGGCCACTAAAGTCGGCGACGTTGGCAGAATCAGAGGAGGAGAAAGTATCGACTGCGGTTAAGGCTTGAACGAGTTTGTGACGGAGCAAATGGACTCATTCGTTTCATCGTAGTAACTTGGTCTTAATGCCGAGAACCACGCATAGTGCGACTCCAATAAGAGCTCTAATTTATTGACAGCAATAAAAATCAAAAGGTAAAATTTCGTTTGAAAGTGCAGTTCGTTAAGCGGAAGCGGCAGAAGGGAGTGAGAGGCTGACGCTGTGATGACGTCGTAAATGCCGACAAAGGCGTACTCAACAAAAACAAAAATAAAGCCGGCATGAAGCCAAATCAGCAGGCAAAGAGCAAAGAGAGCGCGCACGTCCTGCCAGCTGAGAGCGACAGCGAGAGAACCAGCTGGAAAGAGCGTAGTAAAGGGATGGCGCTGAGAGCGTATGCTCACTGGAAGCAATTTACAATAGAATGCGAGCATCATATCATTTGCAATGTCAGTTTGCGAGCGCTTATCGTTGCCATCGGACGTGCGTCGTGGAAAGTACTCAGCATTTTTAGTCAAACGCTACGTGTAAAACAACGCTGCAAAAAATTTGGAGTGAATTTTTGGTGAAAATTGTTTTTGCTCAAACTGCCGCGGGCTAATTGCGAGTTTTCCTTCGGGGGACGGCTAACAAAAAAAAAGAAAAAACGTTGATACCTTCGTCGTAGTTTGGCAGTCATTAGCGCGAGTGAGAAACTCATTAAAAAAGTTCGACGCTGACATGTTAAATATGCACAATAAATACGAGACACAACAAGGCAAACATAATTAATTGCTGCCCAACAGTCTGAACGTCTGTCTGGATGTCTGCCAGTCTTTTGTGTATGGGTGTGTGTGTGGGTAACAGTGTCTGTGTTAAATGAAAATCAAAATTAATTGCATTTCAAGCATATTTAAATAAGCATTAAGCATCGCATGAACGTGGAGAACTCAACTCAACGAGCTTTTGTGGTTTCAATTGTGAGTAAACAGCATCAACTACTACTCTCAACAGCAACGTGTCGCGACGTGTCACGATTGCCGTCGCCATCGCCATCGCCATCGCCATCGCTTGTTGTGCGCGCAATTTCCGGTTTCCGTTTCCGCTCTGCGACATTTGCGTCCGCGGCAAAAAGTTCTCTCAATAAGCGCGAGCTGCCCACAAAGTTTGCCAGCTCGAAACAAACAAAAAAAGTGTTAAATTATCATAAATTGCCAAAAAATTGTGAGGTAAAATTCCTCCCCGCCCCACACACCGGTAAAAAAGATATTGCTCAAACAATATTTTACACCTGTCTAATTAAAAGCACACCTGATGCTCATTTTACTATAGCAAGTGAACAACTAACGAATTAACGATTAAAAAATTAATGAATTGCTTACAGTTCATTCATTTATTTCCATAAATTGCACTTGTTAAACAAAACTCACGAGCTCCTGAAGTTTACACGACATCTAATTAGCCAAAGTGGACCCGCAAAGTGATCGATACGTCAGCACATCCCAGCAGGTTAGTGAAAATCCAGACTCTGGTATTTTTCCCCTTTTTTTCTACACAAATACGAGTACTTTATATTTTTGTGGTCCTTGACATTTAATTTCATTTGCCAAGCGTCAAACATAATTCACTTTCAAGCATATCAAAATACACAGCAAAAAGTGTTTTATGAAACTGCTCGACTGTCAGATACCCGGTGCAAGACTTTATAAATATTTTCTAATTACTTTGTAAGTTTAAGATTTAGATACTAATATTATGTTGATTAAAGTCTGCAACATAAAATCGGTTTTAATAAATATACATTTTAACTCAAAATGTTTGAATCAAATAAATTAAATAGTCGTATACACTCCTCCTACATTTTTGTAGGATATTGCTGAACAAAACGACAAGCGAAATAGCGGCATGTACGAACAAGTAATAAAATGTCAGGTACGTCTAAAGTTTTTGCGCGCCAAAAAGCATGCAACAAAAAGCAAAAGGTGAGCAGCGAGTGAGAGGGAGAGAAAGAAGGGGAGAGAGATGGAAAAAGGAGGTGCGAAATGTTTATGTGGCACATAAAACTAGCGGGACCGTGTCGCATTGTTGGCACAGCCATTGCCCCAAAGGGGAGGCACCATTTTTATTTTATGAACTTTTATTATGATATTTGCTTTTACTTTTTCTGCTGGGTCTCGGTTTTCTTGCTCTCGCTCTCGCTCTCTCTCTGTCTTTGTCTGTCTTTGTTTCTCTGTCTCAGCTGCCAACTGGCCCTAGCCTGCTTGTAGTAAACAATAATCATAATAATCGTAATCACAGTCGCAGTTAACATGGAAAAACAGTGGAAAATAACAACAGTGGGGAAAAGTGGTGCCCATTTGCTCATTTTATTTCTTGTCGTCTCTTTTCTCTTGTTGCCTGTTTTTAGGCGCTTCTCGCACGTTTGTTCACACCTAGTCAACCGAAGCCGGCTGCCTTAACACAATAGACTCACATACACTCAGACACACCTTCACGCACACACACACACACTTGGCGCTTTGTTGTCGTACTACATTGCGCACAATTGAAAGCATACTTTCAGGCAGTCGAGCATTTAGTGTGCACTTCTTGGCCAGGCGAACGCTAACAGAATTTGAATGCAGAGTGTCCCTTCATACCCCCCGCATCGTTCCTAACTCTGTGCAATTTATTTATCGCACTTTCTACCCTTCTGTGTGCTCAGCTGTAGTCTGTAGTCTTTTAGGCGCGCCTAACTGCCCAAGGGACATTTGATCTGAGTTTGTTTGCCCTTTTTACGCTTTTAAATTTTTACGTTCTTTTTTTGTGAAGCAAAAAGGTTTTTTATTTATTTTCGTTATTATTAAATACAACAACGCAATACACATTTGGGTGAGCAAACAGAGCAAGGCAAAATTTCATTGGCTTTTTGAGCTTTAAAAAAAATTCCTAAAAATTCTTCTTTAAATTAATGTAAATATACATAAATAAGTCTGACTTTAATTGCAATTCAAAATACCGTAGATCACATATCAAAAATACCTACAAGATTAGTAATAATTATTAATGATGGTAATGATTTTGGTTTGCTATTTAAGTGACTTTACATTTTGGTGAAATTTAATCCTTGTCGAAAATTTGGCCAATTCGAACTCGCATTTGTATTTCTGATGACGTTTATAATTTTGCCTTTTTGATTTTGCTGTCAAAAGTCCTTAGTAACTAATTGACCTTAATTCCTCTAATCAATATTATTTGAGCTGGTGTCGATAAGGCAGAGTGGAGATAATATCTACACCTAAATATCCATTCACATACACACATCAACACAAAGGGAGTGTGTGAATTTACTATGCGCAGCATAATTTGATTGGATTGGCCCTGACTAAAGTGCTTTCAGGCCCTGACTTTATTCGATTAACCAAAAATAGGATTATGTGCTGACAATATAAAGCCAAGAATAAGTGTACGAAGCGGCTTAAAACAATTACGTGTGCTGCAGGCCACCAAATCTGTATTAAGAATACGCTTGCTGTTCAGATATCTTTTAGCAAACGGTAAGTTAATAGGTAAATGATACAATTTTCTCTACACAAATTTGAAAAACAAACTTTGCAGACTTTTTATTTAAATTAAATTCAAACAATTTGTTTGGATCCTTGTCTTTTTCGTTTTCGTTTTCTTTTCCCTTTCCTGTTTTTTTTTTTTTAATTTTCTTTTATTTTGACTTTTTAATGGTGTTCGTTTTGACATAATCTTTTATAAATGGGATCGCTGTTTTCAATTGTAGTTCTGTCTGCTGCAGACAACCAAATCTATATTGTGAATAATCTCATATGCACACTAGTATTCTCATTTCAAAGGTGTACAAAACGTATGGCAAATAGAAAGAAAAACAAAATACTAAAAAAATAATTTAAAGTTAAATAATATGTTGACATATTTAGCAAAAATTTAAAAGATAAAAGTTGCTCGCTGCGCCTGACATGTAACAAATTTGAAAATTTCTTGCCAAATTCAGCAGATATTTTATGCAAATTAATTTCAAACAATTTTCTTCCTGGGTTTCTTTTTATTTTTTTCCTTTTCCTATATTCTTTTTTATTCTATTTATTATTTTTTGACTTTTTAATGGCATCCGTTTTGACACAATCTTTCATAAGTGCGAATGCTGCTTTTAATTGTGGGCGTGGCATGACTTAATTAGAAATCGAAGCGGATTTCAAATGAGAGCTAAATCGTTTACAAAATTTAAAATTTCATTAATATTACATAGTGTGTGTCAAAACAGTGGAAAGCGTGTAAAATTATTTGTGTGAAAGTGTTGAGAAAATTGGAAAATCTTGAGGTCGCCTCGGTTTTGGGCCAATGTATCAGGATTAATAAATCACAAAAGTTACCTTCAAAATCTCAGTGGCAGGTTGTGGCTCACACACATACATGGAGACAGCTTTTGACAGTGACTTATTGTAGCTGTTCTAGCGTATGTGTGTGTGTGTGGGTGTGTTAAGGTTAATGTGGAGATTGCACATAAATTAAATAAAACAAAAACGAAAGTTTGGAAAGTGTGTACATATTGACTTTTGAATTCATGTTTTGTCAAAAGAAGGATATCTATGTTTTTCAAACTGTGAAAGATAAACTTTTTTGAAAGATTTTCATAGGATACATGTGTAATATGAAAGATTGATAGTCATCTCTACAAATAAACGCTCTTGTCTTAGTAAAAGTATCTCTGAAAGTGAGAGTAACTTGTTACAAGCAAATACTCTGGCCTAAGTAAAATAACCACTTGGCAAATTATTGGACTTTTGATTTAATCCTTCACTTCCGGATACACTTAACTTAAGAAAAAAAATGAAATTAAAGAAAAGTTCATATACATATATGAATAATACAAAAGTAACTTTTTAACAACAAGAAAACTTTTTATGGTTCTATTTCTGTTAAGAAATAAGAAAATGTCTATAGTACAATTTATTTATTTATTTAAAAAAAAAACTTTGTTAATTACACACTTTTCGAAAGAATAATTTTGAATACATATATTGAAATTTGAATTCAGAAAATTACATTTGCGATAAATTGGAAACTGAGCCTGATAATTCCAGTGCAAATACTAACAAAAACTTTCTCAAGTTATGCTCATAGACTTATTTTTTTAAGCGGTTTAAGCGTTGTGTAGTTGGCATGTCTTCTATGATATATGGTTCTTGGGTCAGGATTACTGCCATCAAGATCTTTTCTCCTAGCAGATGTCCCCGTTGCCTGTGAAACTTGGACACTTTTTCTAGGAGTGGCAATAGTCGGCATATTTTGGCAATTTTTATATTTGCCAACTTTAACATGCTACACACACCCATACACTCACACTCACACAGACACACACACACAGGCACACATATTCACTCACAGAACTCGAAGACTCCTATCGCTTTTAGCAAAAAATTTTGCCAGTGTCGGAGCCAAAAATGCAAATTTAAAATGCGTTGGCATGTCAAAAATGTACACACACACACATACATAGACACACACACACTTACATACACAGATATGCATAGAGCATCGCAGGGTGCTATTGCAGACAGGCGCAAGGGATTTGAGTGCGATGAAAATCGATAAACGAGACACACACACACACATGTCTCTGTGTCTATGTGTGTGTGTGCGTTGTGTGTCTGTCGAGGGTTAAGCTTTTAGTAGTATCTTTTGCTATGCAACTACTATACACGAATTTGGAAAGAGGAAAGCAGAGCAGGGAGAGAGAGAGAGAGAGAGAGAGAGAGAGTAGCTGGATGTAATAAAGGATAAAAAGAAGAGCTGGCAACAAATAGCTTAATAGGAAATAGCGTAAAAACGTCGACCCCTTCTATATATACAGGAAGCTTGATAAGGGACATGAGTGCTGTCATGGGAAAGCGTAGGAGGAAATTTTAGGATATGGACTAAGGAGTATGGGTTAAGACGATGTTGAGATGGTTGCACATAACTATACTGGCAAAAAATCCTTGCACGTATCGCGCTCAAAAAATCGGCAAGCGCATTGGTATGTCCTTTAGATCCATTGTTGTAGCTGTTGTCGTTGTGTAAGGGTTAAGACGCGTTTCTTGATGTTGGTGGGAAGAGGGTAGGGGCGTGGGGGCTGAGGAAGCCGCTTATCGGATTCGCATCGCTTACTGTATGTGGCATTAGTCAAATGCTAATTTTTATAGCAACCCTCTGTATGTTTACTTAAGGCGCCGATAAGACCGCGAATAAGCTTATATACAAAACGGATGCGAGTTTTTCTCGCAATTACTACATAGGAGAGTGTTCTGAAAGCGAGACTCTTTTTAAATTACACCAAATTAGAGAAGATAAATTCGCAAGCTCTTTACTTTTGAATTTCGTTAAATGTAATATATGAATATTAAAGTAGATACGATAAACTCATACAAGTAAAATATGAATATTTGTTTAGAATATTTAGAGTCAGAAATGTTTTCAAAAGTTGAAAAGATGAACCAATAAATAATTTGTTTTCATTCTTAAATACGCAAACTGTATAAGTTAAAGTATCTCAATAATAATAGCTTTTGGTTCAACTGTTTTTCGAAATGTCTTCACATATTTCGCTTGATGTTTTTTTTTCACATTTCGCGGCGCACTTTAATATTGGTATAGTATGCGGTTGTTTAACGGAAACTGCCATAAATGAACAACATTGCCATGACCTTTTCAGTGCCTTCAGTGCCTCCCCCTCTGCCATCCTCCTTCCGCCTGCCTCCACCTCCTTCTCCAGAAAGAAGTAGGCAATAAGCATCGTGTTTGTATATGTGGCACAAGCATTTTAGCGTATTTTTATTCCGTATGCAGGCAACAGAACACGTGGATGTGAATGTGTGTGTGTGTCGACGGGCTCATTGCTGAATTTATGAAAATTGTTGCCCTCTGATATGGGAAGCTGATGCTCAGTTGGTTTGAGGGCCGGGCCAAAAAAAACATTAGCACCCAATAGAGTTTAATGCGTGCGTGTCAGCCGGTAATGGTATGAGTGTGTGTCTGCGCTTATTTCAATGTGTGTGTATCCCCCAGCGGATGTGTATCCTGTCTGCGTGTGGCCCCAGCTGTTGGTATCCTGATGTTGCTGCTGATGCTGATGCCAACTCCTGCCTAACATCAATGTTGCCAATGCCATCTCCATGGCCAACGCCATCGCCAATTTGCGGCTTAACATCTTTGAATTATTGAGGCGCGTTTGGGGTCACAGACACTCCGACCACTGAGGTCCTCTAAAGTCCTGAAGTCCTGAAGTGCCCTCCCGTCAGTTTCCGACTACCGTCTAGTTTGTTGTTGACTGCGTGCTTTTGGCCAAATTAAAATTTTATCAAAATGAAATTTGCGGTTTTTGTGTGTTTAGTTTCAAATTTTTGAAGTGATTTTTGCTTGCCTGTCGCTGGATGCCATTTCAATATAAATACACGTAGATACATGTGTATGTATATGTTATTGTAGTTGTTGTATCCCGCTGAGTTTCGTCATTTCCTGAAGCCGAGCGGAAGTTTTGGTTTTTGGTACGTATTTGGGGTTTATTTTTTTTGGGGTATTCGCATATTTAAGTTTTTGTTTGAAATTCGCGTATTACGCGAAAGCCTAAAAGCAGACTATGGAATTTTCGTGTTGGTAAATTTTTGATTAGCTTTGAGAATATACATCTTCGGTATAGAAATGGTAAAAATATAGTAATAAATATAAATATAATATGTGAACAAATATATTTTCAATATTTAAATTTTGATCAGTTATGATAAAATTCAGTTATTAATGAGAACAGTTGTTTTCAAGCAATTTCTCTTGGGCTGATTTCTATGCATTGTTAGTGTAACTTTATGACATATTTTCATATAATCCGCACTTTTATTGTCTTATCTTTGTCTGTCTCCCTTTTTTTTTTCCTATAGCTTCCTTCTTCTGCTTTTGGCCTGTCTTGGCCCTTAGTGGTGTTTACATTACACTTTAACTAAGCCGCCTAAAATTATGCAATAAACTTTACTCTTACGTGCCTCAGCCTCTCTCCTCTCTTTTCATTCTGTCTATCTCTCTCCCCCGCTCTCACTCTTGCTCGCTCACTCTCTCTCGGTCTTTTAGTCTTCCTATCGCATATTTATTTATATTGTGTGCAGCTTTGTTATTCTTTTTTTCGCCTTTCTGCCTCACTTATCCCTCGCAATCTCCCTAGCGATTCTTGATGTTCGCGCAGTGTAGCTCGTTAGGGCGGTCAAAGAGGGGCCGGGACTGAGGGGCGAAATGCCAACGCGGCGTTGCAAATCTTATTTGATGATGCCACGGCAAATACTTTAATTTATGCAGTAATCCTATTACAAAAACAGCAACACCAACAACAACTTGGACAGGGAATACGACAATATGACGAGGAAGATGGCAACCATAAAATAAAACAAAACGAAAGAAAATACAAAATAAACTAGAGAACCAGAAATTGAACGACCACAAGTTACTTCTTGATTTGTTTTTGAACTGGATCTGATTTCATTATTAATTCATATCTCAGAGTATCATTCACAAAATGGAAAACTATATCAATATTGTAATTTGAAAAAATTTTAGAATTTTGAAAATTTGAAAATAACATATGATTTATTTATTGTCAAACTAAAGTCAGCTGATATTATAATATAAATTGATATTGAAAATAGGTTCATTAATAAACAATTCAAATTTAAACTTATAACTCTATATTTAAAGTAAGGAATTTGATATATGAAAGCTCAAAAAAGTGTAAACTGGACATTTCTTATGTAAGCCAGCAATAAGAAGAACAATGCATTTATGCCATTCCAAGGATTCTCACTTTTCTTTTATTTCTCAGCTCGTTGAGAATTTTACTTTGTTTTGCTTTCATTTTGTACCTCGAATGAAGGCGAGCTAAAGAACCTGTGTCCCCAATCCCTTTCGCTCATTGCCGATGCGACTCATTTGCATTTTCTGTGCGTTTGCCTTTGGGTTCTGGTATTTTTATTTTTTCTTATTTTTTTCTAAGCTTTTTTTTGTTTTTCTTTCTGTTCTTTGCATTTTCATTTTGTGCGCCTTGGCTTTGCTATTTGCCACATCTTTGCGTCTTAGCAGCAATTCAATTTATTTTAATTTCTGCTTTTAACACAAAAAATTACCAATTCAATTTTATGACTCTATTCTATGCCCCAGCCACGTGGCGCAGTTCACAAAGCTGCCGAAGGAGAAATAGATTCTGTCAAAGGGGTCGGGCAGGCCAGGAGGAATCTCTTGGCCCTGTTCTTTACATGGGAAGCAAAGTCGCTTTCTAGGTACATCCGTAATATCGCAAGATATTGGCACTAGTTTTTTTTTTTGTGTTTGCTGTTACTTGCAGCTTCTCTTTGTCTCTCTCCCAATCTCTCTGCACAATCTCCATTTCTCCGACCCAACTCACTTGACGTTGTGTATCGCACTATGCAAATCAGTTTATAAATAAATTTGCAAAGCGTTTGGAAAAACTTTGAAGGCCTGGCTACTGAGCTATTGAGTTGCTTGTCTCGCGGCTAACATTGGGAATCAGCTTAAATCGATGCGAGTGCTAATGAAGTGATAAAGGAATAAGAGAAGAGAATATCTTGCAATGCTCAGCTAATCGGATAATATCAGAAAATTGTAATCAAATCATTTGCAATTCTCGTTGCCAGTGCCAAATAGTTTTTAAATGTAACCTGCCGCTTTGCCAAAAAACATCTTGCTTAATCAATAGCTTAACAAATATAAAGAAGAAGAATAAAAGCCGGTAAGCAATGAAAAATCCTAAAAGATCAACCTAAACAGTCAATCAAAATGATTTGACAGCGGCAGCACGTCATTGGAATAACATGAAACATTAATAAGCAGACACTGTAGTCCCACAAAATATCGGAGCTTAGATAAACGTGACACTTTTCGCTGTCGAATTTGTGTAAAACACGTCACAACAACAACGGAAACACTGTTCAACATTGGGAGGGGCTTCCAAAGTAGCAACGGCGGCTCATTCAATCAATAAGGAAACTTCCCGCTGGTAGCTACAGGCGGCAGGAGAGCGACGGGCGTAGGGAGGAGGGAGGGGAGGACGGAAGGCGGGAATGCCGATAAAAAGCAAATACAGCCAGTGAACGGGGCTATAAACATTTCATAAAGACGCAACAAAAAATGCGTAGCGAGGCATAAAAACCTAAGTAACAAGAAAGTTGCTGCCCTTATCAAGGATGAACTGCAGTAAAACTGAAGCTAGGTAATAAAAGCTAAAAGGAGGAGACATCCAAAGGAAGACAGCATAAATGTTAACAAAACGAAAAGGGAGCTTTCTAACTGAGAATGCTCGACCAGCAGATACTCGCCAATTTGAATCCACAAACATATATAAGTATATAAATGATCAAGTAATGTATTGAAATAGAAACTTATTAGTTTAATTTTTAATTAACTTTAAGGAACAATAATACTGAATTTTGTGTTTCTAGCGTTAAGATAAATATTTTTAGCAAATAAATATAAATATATTTTCTTTAAATTTCTTAGATTAAACACGTCAAGTCACATAAATCTCAGTTTTACTAAAACTAGAGAAGGGAGTTATTCATAAAATTTATATAGCAACAATAAATTGCATAACTAGATTTAAAAATAATACAAACAAATACAAAAATGCTAAGATTCTTATTTCACTGAGGTAAAAATAATTAAAATATAATATTAACGGAATAATATTTGCCTAAAATCATAAAGAGTATACTCACATTCCTACCCGGATACAAGGTATATATATAGAATAAACAATATTGAATATGCCCGCTGGTCTCTGAACGCCGCCGAAGCCAAAAGTTGCTTGCATTGGGGTTGACAGATGCTGTTAAAAGCAGGCCAGGGTTGCCAAGGGGCAACAAGCTTTCCCTAAGCACATTTTCGAAGGGAAATATATTTAAGGATACGCTGACAAACCCAAAATATGGTCGACAGGTTCAGAAGAACCGAGAAAATTAACTCTAAGCGAAAAATAATGTTATATTGGATTCTCAATGGCAACGTTTAATGCAGAGTTCAACTGCTCCTGCCCTAAATGTGTTTTTTTTTTGGCTTTTATTTCTCCAATAAGTCGGCTAAAATTTAAATTCTTGGTTTACTTTTACTGCGCTAAGATTAAGTTATAAAAAAATCTGTCGAGAATACAATTCCCATTGTTTTGTATGGAAAATCGATGGGACAACTAACTTAATGTTTAAGGAAATGAGTAACTTGGAATGTCTTCAACGCTTTTCGGCTATAGTCTGTGCTTCCTTCCGTTTATTTCAAAGTCTCCATCTATGGGGTATTATAAATTATGTTCAACCATTTTTTAAGCTTCCCTCATTTCCGATTTATAATTTTTATTGTTTTTATCCCATTCTTACTTAATACGAATATCTTCAATTGCACTTATAAGTAAGTACATATCGTCTAAAATTTCATTTGCTAAATTGTACAATTTTCTGCTTTCAGTTTGAAATCATTTTTAGTATAAGTAGTTCTTGTTGACGCTTAGCTTGTGATTTTAGGAGATTTGTATGCTTGTTGTTTCGCAAATTTTCCACTTTGTGAATTATATTTAGAATTTAGTTTGTTTTTTGTTTCGTACTTTTTTTTTGCCTTAAGCACATTTTTCGAATTTGGAGAATAATATTTGACTAAAATCAAAGATGAAAACATTATCTTGATATCGCTTAAAATATAATCTTTTACATACTTTTTTAAAATAAACTAACTGTTGTATTTTGAACACGTACTTTTACTTGTACAAATACTTTTAATAATAAAGATAATGCATCTATTTCAATTTCATCTAAATAAAAATTACTTTTGGTTTTACTTATAGTTTTTTGTTGCTATTTATTTACTCTTAATTAAATTCGAGTTCTCTCGAGCGTTAAGCCAAAACCGGAACAAAAAAAAAAACCCCAATTGAAACTTTAGCACAGTGCCAGAGCTGGTTGTTGGAAGCTGGTAAAAACCACTTAATCCAATTTAAGAATGCAACCACTTGAGCTCGAGTGTATGCATATGTGTTGAGTATGTTCCAGAGAGTGCATTATGCAGACTTGCTAAGCTTCTTCTAGCCAGTTCTCTTAAAATTTTTATTTTCCAACATTTTTGGAGACTGTCATGCGGAAAAGTTGCAGCAAATATACGGTACGCTTCCAAGATATGTATTTTTACTCTTGTCCAGTTGCTGGTCATAAATTTAAAGTAATTTTATCACTAAGGCCCAGATAATGGTCCCTTGCCGAAGAAGAAACATCCCTTTGGGGGCGGAGGTACAATGGGGCATGGCTTACCCCTCCACAATAGAGGAATCTTATCAGCTAAGGATGCTCGTGGTGCCACCCGCTGGCCATTGTTCGGGCTCTAAATTTATATATTAGGCCATTAGGATGTAATAATTTGTTTGGTCCACATGTAAATGTGTGTGTCCCAGTTCTTGTTATTGGCATCATTGTAAGTGCCTGGCTAATAGGCTATTATGTAAGCCTGCGGGGGTGAGGCCTGAATAGGAATAGGTATAGGGAATTAACATACGTGTGTGTTTCGAGTCCTTGTGTGTTTCCCAAGTGGCATATTAAAGGGCTGTGTTTTAATTAAGCTCAAGTTGCAAAGTTGCAGCTACATAAATGTAGGCTTTTGCATTTTTAATGCCTCCCCCATTGACTCAATTAATGTGATGTCTACAACTATGCCAGAAGTTATGCGTTTGTTATGCATTTTTCAGAAGTTTCACTTGCTAAACAATTTTTTAATTAAATGATTTTGCCTGTAGGACAGGCAGAAAGTATGCACAACTATTTACACAGCATTCGAAAGCCAACTACGAATAGTAGTAGTGCACTTAATTAAGTTTTTGCGACACAACTCGAATTTGCCGGAAATTGAATTTCGGCCTGAAATTTCGGAATCTTCAATTTACTGCATACACACAGACTTTTCGCCAGATATTTTCTTCTATTTTTGACATTCGCAGCTGAGGCTGCTGTGCTGCTTTCAGTTTGTTAATTCGCATGCTAATACCGCAAAGTAGGCAATAAAATTGAGCAAACTGACGACGAAACTAGTTTACAGTACCGGTCCGGCTAAAGATTCGCTATAGTTATACATGTATCTGTATCTGTGTTGCCTCGGCCCACAGACAGGAACTGTCTCATATTCTCTGCGTTTTCTAGCATACACACATACATACACACAGAATAGTGTGTATTTGTGTGTGCGTGTGTACTGTGTGCTGTGTGCCTTTTGCTATTTATGTTCGCATGTCCATGAGCGCATGACCCCCATATAAAATAAATTACTTTAGTTATCTAAATGGTATACCTACCGACAAACATACATAGAGAGGCACACTCTTGCTGTCTCTTTCTCTGCATTGTCTTCGTACATTTTTTCTCGGTTTGAAATACCCTTAAAGCGGCTGGTTTAGTTATGCACTTGGATTTCTTAGCTACAAAAGAAACTTTTACAATTAATAATTATTTAGTTCTTACTTCATTAACATAAAATATAATTTAAATTGGAATTTCCCTCTGTTTTTATTATACTATTTAAAATATTGGTTTCTTTTTAAGAGTATAAAAGACTCGGTTCAAAATTTCGACCCACTTGGTTTTGCTTCCATTTGCGCCATCCTTTTGGAGCCCGTCTTTTTGCTTTTAGCCAAACAAATGATAACAATAAATTACACTCTCGAGATTTGGTCGAGCTTAAGTATGAAGTGCAGCCAGTCGATGTCGATGCGTCCTGCCAAAATAATGAAGGCCAAGGGGGGGTGGGTGTTGTGTGGTTTGGACGCCACATCAAGTGGAAAAAGCACTTGGGGTTGCTCTTCTTTTATTTTCGCTCCTTTTTATTTTATTTAATTTTTTTTGAGGGCACACACAAAACGGAAAAAATAAAATAAAATAGAAGAAAAGAAAAGGAAAGAAAGAACAACTCGACAGACAACAACAAGAAGATGAAGAAGAGATTGGTAACGGGAAGGAAATAGAACGCTGGGCAACAAAAATAAATGTTCTAATTTAGCGACTCAATTTGTGTAGTAAATTTATCAAAAGGCTGCCAGAGAGCGGCTCAACTTTGTGTGCCACGCCCCCACTCCCACACACCCACATACACACCCACACCCACACCCACACAAACACAAATGGTCTTATAGTAAATGTATTTTCTCATGTTACATTTTAGTTGCCATTTATAAATGTTGCTCACCTTCATTGCTTGCCTTTTCTTTTTTGTTAGGTCTTTTTTTCGGCGTATTTTTTCCCATATTAATTTTTGGTCTTTTGCGGTCAGCAGGTAATAAATCTAGCCAGGTGATAATAAGTGCCATTGGCAGCGATTTGTTTAGTTTTTATTGCATACATTTAGGCATTGTTTGTGGTCATTGTCGGCACTTTTCCTAATGTGCTCTACTTCTTCTTCTGCCTACTCAAGTGTGGTGCCACAGAAAAGCCATAAAGTTAGAAAACGTGTTTGAATCATGTTGGCGTTACCAGTTGAAGTACTTAAGACAAATAAGTGTGTGGCAGTTAGTTTGGGTTTGTAAATGGAGATTTGCACATGGCTGATAGAATGGACATATCGAATTGCTAAGTAAACCATAATGACAGGTCCCACATTTATTGAAAAAAAAACCTAGTTAATTTTTAAAAATTGTATAACAACCACAAACATTATTCATAGCTTATCAACTGGCCCTTAACCCACTTAAACAGCAGCTGATTTCAGCTTAGTTTATATTAGCCAAACTCTGAAGCATCATTTTACTTGACGCATAAAAGCCATAAAGTTGGCTTTAAATTATATAATAGACATACTGTATTGTTTTATCCAACGGACGGCAATATAAAGTTGCTTGAAGCCTCGAGGCAAACTAAAATTAAACGCTCTCATAACACAGAAAAAAAAGTGGTAGGGATCTAAAAGTCTCGCAGCGCCTGAAAGTATGCTCAACAAGTGCACTTTGCTGTTGGTTAGCGCCTATTTGATGGCTTTAAACAATTTTATGGCATTTTTATGACACGAAGGGCAAGGAACTCGGAACTCGGAACTCGGACTTGAAATAAAAAAGCAAAAAGTCGACTGGCCTCAATAAAAGTTTCTGAAGTACGCTAATGTTTCAGGTCCACTTGGGATTGAGCCTCAAGTTGTGCTTCGTTATGTTTATGGCTTTTGATTTGTGTTCAGTTTGCGGCAGAATAATAAATCTGAGTGTTGCTCATTTACTTGCGGTAATAAGAAAATTTCTCAACTCCATTGCTGACGAAATTATAGTGAAAACTGTTGGTGGAATTCGGGTTGTTAAAGCCAGTCCAGCTCTCGCAATATGCGAATATATATGTGTTCTGTGCTGTCTCGCACATTATTAAATAACCCCAAAAGTACCATAATTTTACAGTGATTTGATAGCGCATAAAGCCAAATCGGATCGTAAAGTTTGCATTACGAAAAGTTATATGGATGCCAACGGAAAGAAGCTCTATTGGGTCAGCATCAGCTGGCTGTTTTTATATGCTTGGCTTGTTGTTCGCATATCAATGGGCCAGTCTATGGCATTCGCATTGTTTTGCTGGCCTTGCAACGATGGTAAAATATTATTCTTTTGCTTCGGTGCACACATTTGCAGCATCAGCCAACGTGGAAGTGCAGCTAAAGAATTTGCTGACTTCACCTTGACACATCCACATCTTCATTCTCTCATGCACTTTTCATTGCAATTTCCACATACTCACAAGCGGAGAACATATATTTGCTATTTTCTTGGTTCTTCGTTTCGGTTTTCCAATTTTTTTATCATTCTTCCTTTTTGTATTTTTTTGGCAACGTTGCAAAACACGCTTCGGCTCCCTGCGGCCCTGAAATCAATATGCTTTCGACGCCAACTCTTTACAAGTTCGCAAACTGCAGCAGCCCTTTTTTTCTTGCCCTTTTCTCCTTACTCCCTTCCCTGATTTCTCCTCCGGCTCTGGCTGTGGCCCCGACCCAGTTGAATCTGCTGAGCAAAACGAATTTTCTTGTCATATTTTCAATTTGTGTCGCTTCGCTTCCGAAACTTGTAGGTGTCAGATTCTGCGCTGCTTTATGGCCCAAGTTGACAATTGCAATAAAAATGTTGGCAGGGATTATAACAAGCATATAATGTCCCGCTCTCTCTCTCCGTCTTCGTCTCCTTCTCCGGTTTAGTCAAGGATGCAACAACTACCGCCAACATTGCAACATTTCACCTTTTACTATTTTGCTGTGATTTGCTTTGCTTTGCCATGTCATGTGCAAAATGTCAATTGTGCTTGAGTGCAAATGTATTTGATTTCAGCTTGGTTACAATGGTGACGAGACTTTGTGTGGCTTTATTCTATGTTTCTGCTACATCCATTGCCTTCTCTATCTTCTCGATTTGATCCACAGGTATTTGGCACATTGAGTCATCAGATTTCTTTCCCCATTGCCAGTTTTGCAACAATTGCTAAAATGATGGATTGGAAGCTTAATTCTGGGCTTACCTTTTCAAAAGTTTGCTTAAAATATGCTTTTATCTTAAGCGAATTGATCAATTAATATATGAAAAGGATTAGCTCAAAAGAATATTAATTAGTGCTCCACAAGAAAATAACAATTAATTAGAGCATACATACATATATTTGTTTAATATTTTGTGTAAACGCCTAGCTTTTAATTTTCGTTTGATTTATGTATGCTCGTATTGCTTTTTGTATTTGTTAAACGAATGTGGTTTTGCGGCTCGTTGCCGTTGCCAAATTGGATTCATTCAGAACACGATCTGTCTACCCGTTGTTGAAGCATTTTAATCGCCTTCTAACCACAATCCTATAAGCCGACGCTAGATAATAAACAGCTCACAGCTAAATGAACTTCTGACCAAACACAATTAAAGGAAAAAAATATTTCAACACTTGGTTTTTTGGCAAAAAAAAAAGAAGGAAATTGAACAAGCCACGCATAAAATTAGAAACGTGCATGGATCGGTCCACAGGAACTAGACAAACGGACAAAATAACCGAGTTGAGTGCTGTGTTAGCCTGGCCAATACGATTACACAGGCGCCTTAACCCTTTCGGCGTGTAATACGCACATCGCCGTCGACCAACACGTTCCCCCATTCCAGTAAGCAATCCTCCCAAACACACACAGTACGTGGTCAAATAAATTGACGCCAGCGATGATGATGACCTGTAGTACGTACCACAGAATTCAATTACACGTACAACTGTGAGTTGCAAAAGTTTTCTGCCAATTTCGTTGCGCCCTTTGGCACCCCTCGCATCCGGTGCTATGCTTATGATTTTTTTCCGTTTCTATTGCAACCCAACTTCTAGTGTATTATAAACTCAAACCATAGCTCGAAAACACAACACGACTCCAAACTGGGCTCAACTTCATACCGAAGTGAAGTCTCGATGGGATTACATTCAATTCTCGTCTTTCAGGGAGCGCATTGACCCCAGTAATGGGATTACTTGTCAGACCAGTAAGTTTAGCCAATTGTTTGGCCAGTCAGTGCACAAATCTTCTTATTATTAATATTTTATGCGCTGTTTTCTATTTCTATTTGTGTGTGTGCTCCCCTCTTTTTTTTGTGCACCTGCCGCCCTTCTAATTCGTTTCCACTTAAGCTGGGCATTGTCGAAAGGGTTGTGCTGAAATCTCTTGTGGAATCAGTGTATGCGCTTCAATTGCTTTCGACTGAATATTATCCGGTCAACCGCTCACGAATTCCACAATTCACAATTCTCAATCCACACTTCTCACACATTTGAGTTTTGAATGAGCATTTATAATATTTTTTGTAAAAAAATTATATTTTTTTTAAATCAAGACAAAATGAACATAAACTTTGACTTGTAAAGCTACCAAGGTTACCCTATGTCAAAACTTATCCGATTTTTAAGCGGGATTCCGTTTTGATCATGGTTTGATCTCTTAACTTATTCTGAATTTAATTATTATTAATTTCGCTCTAATATTTATTTTTCGCCAGAATTTGATTTTTATGCAAAGGGTCAAGCTTGTGTTTTTCAAAAATTCAATATTTTAAATCTCTAGATTTAACATTTAATCGCCTCCCTATTTCATAATTAACTAAGCGTAGCTCTGCAAATTAACTACGGTGAACAAACTCAATTGAGTTTTCGCTATTTTTGTATACTTTTACAACACTGGGGAAATCGCAATTGCCATAGCTTAAGCAAAATTACTCGACCTGCCGCATTGCCAGAGCCCCGGGTGTGCCATTAAAAGCCTGTAACGAAATATTTTAAATGCGTACATAGAGGAGACTATTTATATAAAAATCTCCGGCGCAGATGCAATTTTCAATGGCAACAATTTAAAATTGAAAAACGCACAAATTTTAATTGGAAAAACTACAATCTGTTATCTAAATAAATGTGCCTGGCGCCATTCCCATTAAGTATGCCACACAAATTGTAATTATACGCCGCACGACAACAAAGACCGTTGGGCACTGGCCAATTTATGGGTATTTTATTTTTGGAAGCATTCGCATTTTATTGTAGACCCTCGAGCTGTCGCGACAGCAGCAATCAAAGCCAAATTATATGCTTGTATAGGTAGAGAGTGCTACAAATGCGAAACCAAAGCCAAACAAATAAAAGGAAAAAAGCAAAAGAATCGAATGCAATTTAAATAGGAAACCAATTAAATTTAAACATTGAAAAGCAAACAAAGCCCCATTGACGAGTGCCCAAAACACAAGTGGCTGGAAGGCGGATCATCAGCAGAGGGGCGCTGGGCGAAGGGGCGGGAACGGAACTGTGACGGGGGGGCAGCCAAAGCAATGCAGTAAATTGCATTGCGCGGAGTTTTGCCCATTCCATTTGCTTTTCTTCCATTGTTTGATTGTTGTTGTTGCATTCGTATTTGGTGTGTTTGCGCAAATGGATTTAGTTGGCCATAAAGTATGCACACAATCGACGGTTTTAGCCATTGAGCACCACAGGTGACATCAACCTGATTTGCATTCTCTTTGTTTGGGTATTTGTTTGAAAACTTGAAAAAGTTTCTATATCTATGTCGATCGTATTTTAAGCAAATAATATAACGCTGAGTTAAAGTTAGCTTTTGGCAGCTTGGCAGTAATGTGTCTCCAAAAAAGTATGCTTCATAAATTAATGGCTAAAAAGGCGGGCAGTCAACTCGACATGCAAGCGCACTAGACTATAATTTCCATTTAGAAAAGTATGCCAACAAAGCAAATAGAAAGCAAAACATGTACACATGCCAAAACCAAAACGCAGTCAAAATATACATGCATATATTCGTATGTGTAAATACATATGTATGTACATCTATCAAAAAGAAATGGGAAAATAAAAACATGGTAAAAGTTGAGCTAAAATGCCAGAGCTAATGGAACATATTTGCGTTGAAAAGGGCCCGAGTCTGGTACTGAGCCTGAGTCCTCAGCGAAACAATAACAAACAAAGCCGAAAGGGCAAAAAACTATGCGTCGCATTCCACATGAATAAACCCGACCCGGGGACGGCCAAAATACGAAAAGAAAAGAAATGCGAACAAAAATTTGAGGCATTCATAAAAATGTCACCAACGCAAAACCTAAAAACAAACAACGTAGCACAAAAAATCAAAAAAAAAATGAAATAGAAAAAGAAGAGTGGAAAAACCAACTTTGTGTGTCATTCATTCAAAACCATGTGAAAAGCATCAGAATCAACGCGGCCCCAAAGTAGCCGCCTGTCAGCGACAGCGTCCATTGGTCGTTTGTTGAGGAGGGGGAGGTGTTTTTAGAGGTAGGGTTGCCACAACTGAAGCCGAAGCTCAAAAAAGTTCAACGAAATGCGGCAAAACTGGGTGAGCACAGAAATGTTCACAATGTATACGAGATTCTCGTATTTAAAACGTGTGAAAGCATATGCATAAGTGTGGTAGAGTTTTGTGTGAAAAGGGTGGCAACTCTGGGCGCTATGTCACATATGGTTTTTATGCGTGGCGCTTTTTGTTGGGAACAATTGTCTAGTGGTTATTGTTATTCTAGTCCTGACAATAGAATATTTCATAAATTAAAAGTGTTTCTCGTTTCGCGGGAGAGTAATATTTTAATTTTTGAGTGCGCAATCATAAATCTATTTTCTTCTATTTTCCTTAATATATGTACGTATACGAAGATTAAAAAATTCGTTCCTTTTTTTTAAGTTTTTTAAAATGGTTGCCAAAAAGTGGCCCATAAATAATATGTTAAAATATGTATGCCTGTTTTTGGCAATGGATGAGCACAAAGTATGCAGTGAATTAGTGGCATAGTGTCACTTATAGAGAAACAGCAAGAGAAAGAGAGTAAGAGGAAGAGGGTGAGAGTTAAATAGAAAGAGGGACAAAAGTGACAATATTTTGATATATATTGGGCGTTTGCTTTGGCTGCTGTTGGTTCGACAATCGATTTGAGTGCCACTTTAATAGGTCAGCTGAAAAAGTTTTGAGTGCTTTATTGCTATATTCGTTCTATTGTCAATATAATGCATTTAAAGGGCTGATAGAAATCCAGTTTTTACAAAAGAAGAGCTTTGGTTATATAAATCAAAAAGTAAATATAAGTGCAGCTATGCTTGCTGAAAAATATAGATAAAATTTCTTTGTTGAATAGTTTCCGTTTAAATAATGTCAAATTAACCTTTGTATTTAATAATCTGTATTGATATTAATTTGGCGAGTAGCCAATTCCAATTATCAACTACAATTATAGTTCAATCGTTTATTTGTGTAGATCAGTATGTAGATTATCTAATTCAAAAATATTTAATCGATCTATATGTATTTTAAAGTCAACTTACACTATTATTTAATAGCTATTTCAGCTGTACCGACAGTCATTAAAATTTTCATTTTTAATTGTAAAAATAGTCTTACACCTGATTACTATCAAAGCTATAAGCCATATTGCAATATGGGCTTATAGAATTAGTGCTGCAAATATACCTTTCATATCAGATGCTTAATTGACATTGCCTTTATGTTATTCGACTAATGCTTTTTAATTAATCACTTACGAATAAAGCATCAATGGCAAAGTCGCATTAAATGGATTAATATGTTATATATCATCGTCAATCAGCCAATCAATACATTCGCATCATCATCATTTAATGCATTTGCAGAGCGCTCTGTCTATTGATGTCAATGCTTATATCATAATTTCTGTTTACGTGAAAATCAAAAGTGTACGAAATTAAACAAAATTAAATCATTTTTTTACAATAAGAGCAATCCAATTCCAGGACGAGCATTGGTGTCGCATTGCTGCCAAACGTGAGTGGCAAAAGTTTACCGACAACAACACGGAAAAACAACATGGCGTATGCGCAATCAACAACAGCATTTATTTAAATATTAAAATCAACGCCAAAGCGCCGAAAACTATGACATCAAAATATGCAAGCTCACGTGTGCGAAAATGTGATGTTGTTGTGTCGGAAAGGGTGTGTGTGTGTGTGTGTGTGTGTATGTGATGATATGTATGAAAGTGTGTGTATGTATGCTTGTATGCTGGCACGTGGAGTGAGAACGAAGGCCATTCATACGCTGATTTAACGCCATTTTCAACACGTGATTTTCACACCGCACACTGCGCACAAACACAACAACAGCAACAACAACAATTGAAACATGGCAAATGTTTTTGCATACGTTGAGGCGCTTAATTAATCATTTAAGCTTCGGAAAGCAAATAAACAAATCGCACATACAGGGCACAGGGAAGAGGTAAAGCAGCACATGGCAGTTGTTGAATGGTTTTTGTTCTGATTTTAATAGATTGCTATTCTGTGCTTCTTCTTTTTCTTCTTTATGCGGCTAGTTTGTTTGTGTGTATTAGTATCATCAAAGTATACCATAAAAACCACATTACGATTTTCAAATAATTTCAATATTTATATTAAAAGGATAAGCTTGCCGCACTTCTCGTTAATAAACTGAATGTTTTGATTTATGCCTAATACGAATCTGGATAGTTTCGCTGAATTTGTATTTAACATACATTTATCTTAATCTAGCATGTTCTCGTCGTTCACACTTTATTTTGATTGCCCGACACGCAACTAAATTGTCACATAATTAACATAGGCGACGTGTCGTGCGACACTTGACCCTAACAACGTTAACATCGAGACACGCAGCGGTCTACAGGTCGTAAGCCATGTTTTTCATGAAAATGAAAATCAACGCACACAAACACATTTACGGCGTTAAAGTATAAATTATGAAGGCAACACAAGAACAACAATAATAACAAAAACAAAAACAATATGCGACCAGGTGAATTGCTAGGAACATGGCAAGCGAAACGGAAACGGAAGTCGGCTGTCATGGCGGCCGTGTACAGTTAGGCATTGCCTTGTGGCGGTGGAAGTGGTTGCCTGTTGCCGCATGTTACATTTAAATATGTCATAATTTCATTTATGTGTACACAAAAGTCATGTAATTGTTTGCCCTGCGTGCGTGTGTGTGTGTTTGCCTCTCTCTCTCTCCCTGTGTGTGTGTGCGGTTTATTTTTATGGCAAGCACGCAAATGTTGAACCACCCGTCACCAATACCTCAACGCCTCCTGTTGCCACTGCTGACGATATACATATATTATATATAATATTTTGGGTAGAAATAATATAACGAATTTCTGAGGAAGAGTTTGAAACGTGTAAAAAGCTGCAAATGTATAACAATTAAATTAAAATAAAGAAGTAACCCAAAGTATAGTTCAACAAATTGAAATTATTATTTGTAATAAACTTTCTTTATTTTTTCTTTGTAAGAAGAACATTAGCCATGCCTTTATAAATGTCAAGCCTTACAATAAAGTTAATCAACTAAAAATTTACTTTACTATCAGACTTTAAAATATTATTACATTATAAGGTAGAATTTGATAATTGTAGATCTCTAGAGACACGAAATCCTTATAAAAAATGTCTATAGTCTTTATTCTATCCCAAGTTTCACATAAAAATGTTAGAGTATTATTGCTTCTCTAAGAAGGTTAAGCAATTGTTGGGAACTGATACACACACGTATGATATACGCACACATGTTGTGGGTGTTCTTGATGTTTTGTTGTTGGCTTACAACCTCATGGTAGCAAATTATTTAATTAAGTGGCACTCACCTTGGTAATTGTTTAATTAGAGCCATGTGTGTGCTTTTGCATGGGCGTGTCTCAAGTGCGCTACGCCCACAGTTTTTGTAAAGTTTTAAGCGAGCTGTTATAATTGACAGATTTAGCTTGCATAACGTCATCGTTCTCGTCTCTCTCCTCTTGTTGTTTTCCGCTTTTTCACTCGGTTGCGGCTGTAATTGCTGTTGCGCCGTGAAGTATGCAGTAAGTTTTTTCCCTAGAAGTTTAATGAATGTGTTACGAAGCCAAACCAGCATTTTAATGAGCCATGCACTAATAGGTCAATTAAGCACTTCCAATTTTTATGTCTAGTGTATGCGATCTGGTAATTGAATTTGGCATTCGATCAAATAACTACGTAAGGCACTACAATTTAAATTGCAAATCGGAGCGTTTTGTTGGCCGTTTAATTAGCAAAAGGCATAAATTAAGTTGTGGATCGAATTGAAGCACCTAAAATTATGCAGATGCAATTTTATCTAATTAAAATGAACACACATGCGCGGCCATGAACACACATGTGAAAAATGGAATGTGGCTAAGCTTTTAATGAGCTTATATTTATAATATTTTGCTCTGTTTGGCTATGTGTGAGTGCATAATTGAATCCCTGCACGATAATATGCGGTTGAAGGAGTAACATTCAGCAACAGGCAGAGAAAGAGAGGTAGAGTGAGTGGGAGAACTAACCAGCTAAACTAAGATTATTTGATTTTAATTAACCTTCATGTCAGGTTAAACGTTTTGACATCCATCGAAAAATATCAATACAATTTTTGGCATAATTTGTTTGGTTTACCAAATTTTGAAATTGGCATGCCACAACTAAATATAAATGAATTCTCATTTCAAAATATTAGAACAATAGGAAAATAAATATTAACTTACCCCTCGCATAAGCTACTTCTCTTCAAAACCAATTTATTTACTTATAGATTAAGATTTTCATAACGATTTTGTAAATATTTTTATATCATTCTGATACTTCAGGAAACAATTCATAGTATTTTTTAATATTTCATTTATAAGTTTCTGATATGTTTTTGAATTTGATTCTTTAATCCATAATTTATAAAATTCTCAAGGGCATTTTGTTTTCGGCTTTTGTAAAAAGAAAACATTTGCTTGGCGATTTATTTTCTCATCTTGTGAATTTCCTGTGGCGTAAAAATCTGAAATGTTTTTTAAATGTTCGTCGTTTAGTTGTCGCTCATTGGGACATGCAAGTGACAGAGTTTCCTACTTTCTTTTTTTCTCTCTATGTTTCTGTCTGTCTCCCTGACTTCCGTCTATTTGTTTTGGCAAAGCGCCTTCACCTTTTGATTTTGCCAGTGACTTTTTGGCTTTCGTCTGTGCAAGCATTTGGCACGCAAACTTTTGCCACCTGCCGTATGCATTTGGGCTGAAGCAGGTTTAGGTTAGATTCCGTGGCGCCATTTGCTGTGGTTTCCGTTAAGCGTATGTCTGTGTGCGAGTTTGTGTGTATGGGTGTGTTTGTGTTGCCTACTTTCAGTTGGGTCAACGCTATCACTGTTTGCTTTTTGTAAAGTTATGGCTTGATGGTTTTCGTGTTGTTAACAAAATGTATTACGACTTTATTTTGTTTGCTCTGTTTTAGTAACACAAAACGTACGTATAAAAAAAAACATTTTGACACTTTTATTTCTTTCTAATTGGTCAGCATATCACTTAGCGTCATAAGCCAAAACTAACTTGAAGTTGTACTCAAAAACGCACTTAGACACACATTCTGAATGGTTAATAGTGCCCGATGACAGTCACTCACTTTCACTTTAATTAATGCAAATGCGAATTCGAAATGCGAATTTCGTGTTCCGGACCCTCTTGACAACAGAAGAGGCGCCCAAAAGTAGCCCAAGGTCTCAATACCCATGGCTGCCTTGATTTTCAACTCGTTCAATCGTTTCATTCACACACGGGTTTCCTTACTGAATGGTTATTGATTAATTGTCTTTTGTCAGCTCTCTATGAGTTGAGAAATTGCAGAATCAGGAAATGCTGATTCACAACTGTCTTATTTTTGACATCATGTAGAGAAGCAGTAACAAAACTTTTGAAGTGATAACTCATAGCAAAATTAGCACATGGAAACTTGAACACTTAGCGAAGTCAGAAATTTAACAACAAAAGACGTCTACTTAAGATCAACGCGTAATTCAATTGTTTTTTTAATATTGAAGTATGTAAGTAAGTAGCCAGTTTTAAAATTTTACAAACTTAATTGCTTATCAGACACACCATATTAGAATTCCATGCTCTTCACTATTGTTTTTGGTACATTATTAATTTGCCATTTGCCGATTTGTCATATCAGAAATTTTCATGTGTATCCCTAAAATTGCAATGGGGGGTAATCAGCGATGTTGCACACGGCAATATCTAAAACTTGGCAACAACAACTTTTCACATGCTTTATAACAGTGATTGCCATTGTTTTTCAGCTTGTTTTGTTTTTTCCCACTCTCAATTGTTCGTTCATATGAGTTGTTGTTGTATTTGTTGATTTACTACTGACCCGATTTTCGGCTTGTCAACATATGCAATGGCCACGCCCCCGTCTGCGTGGGCACAATAACAATAACAATAACGCCGTATCGCATGGCTGGGACAAGAATTTGTCGCCTTGCCAAACAATGTGCAACTAATAGTTACATTTTAGCGCCCACACACGCAAACAGACAAATAGCAAAAATTGCGCCGAGGCGTTGCATAACTTTAGGCGCTATATGTGCAAGCCATTGTTTCGGCTGTAAACAGGCATGAAACAGCGAGCAACCAACAACGAACAGAGAGCAAAGAGGAGCAGAGAGGAATACAGACTACAAACTGTAGGTCCAACTGGGCCGCTTCGAGCCCAGTTAAAGTTGTTGGCATGCCTGTCATGGACAGGCCCAGGACTTGGCCTGCCAGCGCCTAGTTATGCACCATTTTTTTTTTGTACGCGCTGTCCGCATACTTGAGTAAAATTTTTGCGCTGCACTTGTTAACCTTTGGTTTTGTATACCCTGCAGAATCCATGAGTGGATTACGCGCTGCTCAAATATTGTCCCTCGTAACTCTATTTTGTTTTAATTTTTGTAAATTTTTATAAGCTCATGAACTTTATTCGTTTATTTAAATGTAACATTTTATTACTCAATTGCTTAAATAAATTATCTTTATTTTACATTATTTACAGGGTATCTGTAAAGCAACCCTTAACTCGAGCTGTGTAACCTTTCCAATTTGTGTGACTTTTTGGGTCTCCTTTTTAGTGCTGCACATGAAAATTGTTGCATATTTTGAGGCACTCTCGCTCGCGAATGCAGCACATATGTTGCCCTTTGCAATTTTCTCTTAATTTGGCAACATGTTCAACTTGCGACTTGCAACGAACGCATCGTGGAATTTTAAAGCGAAATACAAAATATACTTGTACCATTTGCAGTACTATGTTTGGCATTTTAATTTGCTGTGTTGGCAACTAAACGCCGATGGCATTGGTATCCATTACAGAACACAATTCAAGTCATTTAACATTTTTGACATATTGTCTAGAATACATCTTATGAGACAAGTCGATCAGATCCCAATAACTCCCCCCACCACAAATGGGTGCATGCATGAAAAATATTGCATTGCATACTTTTGGGCGATGCATTATGCAACGAGGTTGCCTTGACTTCCGATGTGATAGACGGACACAGCCAAGAACGATACAATGCTGGAATTGTGTCAATTTATATGCGAGCAGCTTTGTCAAAATAAAAAAAATCAAGTATAAGCGGGTATGCTTGACTGTGAGTTGCTCTGTACATTCCAAATTTAATGATAAGCATTACATTCAAAATTATCTGCACCTCAAATTCAAATTCGAATTGATCTAATTCTATAAAGTAATGTTTCGAGTAAGAAAAATCAAAAAATTATTGATTCTCCTTTTATATTTATTTTAATCTTCTTCATTTTATATATGCAGAATATACTTTGACAGATCGTTTCTGGGATAACTATGTGTCACAGAAATCGCAAAGCAATATTGAAGCGTTGTTTTTACAAAATCAATATCCTTCCTAACAATGCACATCACTTTTTGTGACAGAATAAAAATACTCTCTTGAAGGGTATAACAAGAGAACAGAAAACTGTGCAATTTGGTAACGCGTTCTCATGTTGCTTGTTGCAGCCTTTGCCTTATATTCCGTGTTTTTTATTGTGATTCTCACACACACACGTTTGCTCTTATTCTCTCTCTCTTTCGTTATATTTGATATTGAGTGCACTTTGTCAAAAGTTATTTTGCAACATTTGCTATTATGCGCTCGATAACAATTTTATAAAATTTTGCCCTTGTGTCCCGCATTCTCAAAACGTTTTATACTTTCAATTTTTTTTTTGTTGCATTTCACAATTTATTGTGTTACATATATTATTATTGTATATTGAAAAATTCATTTTTCATGACATTACAACAACCGTTTGGGTCGCAGTCCCCCAGGCAAAGTTTTTGACTTGAAAAATTGCCTTAACCCCGAACCGGCATGCGTATAAATTGTTTGCAACAGTAATTGGAGCACAATGTTAAAGCATGAAATTTTAATTTGATTTCGATCAACTTTATAGGTCCTTCCGACGTTTCACAGATACCCAAGCGGAAGTGACTATTCAATGTACGAGTAGAGAGCGATAAAAAGCAAATTCCTCAAGTCCATCAACGCAATAAGAGTTCATATTTTGATTGCCGTGATTACAAACATTCGAGTAGATCTTGCTTTGGTCGATGCTACAAGATTTATTGAAAAATGAGGTTTATTGTAAGGCAACAAAAGATTAAGATTAATAATATGGTTGTTTAATAAAATATCGATTTGTATTTTAGATTTTGAAGTAAATTAAATAATTTTCTCTAATTTGTGCCAGCTGTTCTTTCGATTGCGAAAGTCGAACATATTGCAATCTTTAATCTATTTCCACTTCTTTTCTGTGTTAAATTTAAGTCAACTAGTTGTATTGACTTTGGTGCTTGATTGTTTTGGCGTTTCTTTGGCTTCTTTTGCCGCGGCTGGCACATTATGTGGCTTCCAGGTAACCCAAATGGCAATGTGCCAGTTGTTAGTTGAAATTGTCTTGGCACTTCTAAAGACATGTGTCTTGTAAGCGAAATACGATTCATACTCGCGTCTAAGCCATGTCTTGGCCAAAGTAGGCAAGAGCAGCGACATTGATTTCAACGCATTTAGATCACTTAAATGTGCCGTTTTCAATTTGTTGTAGATTACCCGAAAAAGCAAATCCAATTAATCAGAAATCCCATTTCAGACAAAAATACTCTCGTACTCGTAACTAGAAAAAGCGAATAGCGAAAGCGAATGTTGCCGCTTGGAATATCAATCAATTACAAGGAAAGTATTTATCGGACATGCTTATCGGGATCAATAAAATGAACACAAAAAAAAAAGACATGACACACACATGATAAAGGATGGCAGCCATTGCCGAGGGTCGGTTAGGGTATCCATGGGGTATTTTCGGGGTTGTAAATGTAATGTGAGCTGCGCCTCCCAAAGGCAACAAAAGTGAAATTCGATTAAAATTTATCACAAAACGCAAATCGCATAAAAAGCAGCTCCAGCAGTGTGAATTTTTTCTCTTTTCTATTTTTAAAAGACTGAAAGTGGAGGAAATGATTGAAGGAGGGCGCTTCAACGAAAACAATAAAAAGGCGCATCATTAATTTTTGCAGCATTTGCAGCAGTTCCCAAATTTATCGCCTACTTTATACAAAGAAAGACAAGAAAAAATAACCTAAGAAGTGGATAAACAATTGAAGCAGTTGGGTAAATGCGCTAGAAGAATACCCTTTATTATTAATTGTTATTTTGAAGTTTTCTTAAACTTGAATTAAATGAAAGTATTTCTAATAGCAGCCGTAATCGTTAAGTAATTTTCCCATAGCTATGAAAAGTATAAAATCTAGTTGAAGAAAAGCTATATCTATTCTGCTTGCGTGTTAGTCTTTGTATCTGCTGATAATATGGGAGAAAGTCTTTCGCTACAAAATCATTATTCAATATGTTGACTTTTGTGCTTTCACATTTCTTTCTCTCCCTGGCACATAAGTCATGTGTGGGCATTTTGGGGGTGCTGGGGACTGTGGGGTTGGGCTGTGTTGGTTGGGCAGCGCATGCAAAAGACAAAGAAAAATTTGTTCGAAGTGGCATTCGGCAGACTGCGCGTCGATGTGGAAATTGTGATAGTGGCGTTAGGAGGTTGTGCTGGTTGCTGGTTACTGGCTGCTGATTCCTTGTCACCCTGCCAGCCGCACACCCAAAACAATGAACTCTGGCAACACTGTCGAAGTTGTTTAACTTGCCATTTGTTGCCCTGGTTGCCTGGTTTTTGCCTGGATCAAATTCTGCCATCTGCCCTAGCTCCCCATTTTCTGTCGCTGTCTCTGGCTGCCCCTAGACATTGCCACAGCTTAGTGTAGCCTTTGATTAAGGTGCCCGACAAGTGTCAGCTGGGGCATTGTTTTACCATTGAAATGGAGCCGCTTGAAAGTTACAGGTAAAAGTTAACAGTTTGGCAAAACTGTGACCAACAACACAATTCACTTGGCTTAGTTTTATAAAACAACTTTCAACTTCAATTAGCAGATTGAGATATAAACTGACTTGCATTAAAGTCTTTTGATTGTTAAAACCTATTGCACAACTCATTTTACTTACAAAATTAAATTTAGCTTGTGTAAAATGCGAACAAGATTTAATGTTGTACACTGACATTCTTCACTCTACAATATTGATCAACGGTATTTTAGGCTGATTATAAACAAGCATTCCATCCACTAAACTGTATCCTTAAAGCCAATGCTGCTTATATTCGGCAATTAAATTTGGGATAAGCCATTAAAATTTATGAAATTAAAATCAAATAATAAACAGATTCAATTTCGCTCAATAGCTGCGTTTTAATGTATGCAACACAACAACAAAACTTATTTTTTAGTTTTTAAAAGTCTAAATTGTATCTGTAGCTCAGCCAATTGCACGATTGAAGCGATGTAATCGAAAAACAATTTGTACGGGTTTTATGAGATTGGTACTTTATAAAAAACCATTGTCAATTTTTGTTTTTGACTTTGGATTATTTTATTAATTACAATTATTATGTGTATTATATGCAAGTCGAGCACTCTTTATAGTAAGCTAGCTACTTGTTGTATTTGTTGTCTGACACTGCAAGCAACATTGGCGAGTTTTATGTAAATTTAATTTGTCTGCCAAATGTTTGCATTTTGTTGTTTGCCTCCTCCCGGCCTCAATTTCTCCTTGCCGGTTTTGTGGTTAACCAAAAAATGTTCGTGTGCAACACATTTGCAATGTTGCAAAGCTACACAACAACACAGCAAAACAACAAACCGAGGCACGGCCATTGCAGCCCACTTGACTGGCTCAGATAGTTTTGCATTGTTGCGGTAAATATGTTAAGCAAAAATCTACATACCATTGGCATTTATTGTTTATGCATTGGTGGCATTGCCACATCATCATCATGTATATATATAATCATCAGTATCATCAACATCATCATCAACACAAAGTTGGGTACCTGTTGTTGCTGCCGCTTGTGGCTTTAAAATTGTGGCAATTAAATTTAGCACTTTTGTTGCCATTGTATTGTAACTATATATTTATTCTTTTGAATTCTTCAGTCCAGTGTTTACGGCTTTGATTTTAATTGAGGTTTTAGGTCTGAATTGTGCGCTGTACGGTTAATTTTGAAATGGATATTAAGGCTTATAAGCTTCCATAAGTGCTTTGTTTTATACAATTTTTGAATTTATGTGTGGGTGTGTATTTGTGTGTGATTACGCATTTTATCACACTTAAAATACTTGATGGGATTTTTTGAATTTATGTTGCCTAACTAAGTATTTTGTAAATTGGAAATCAGGCAAGAGATTTCGATATTTTGCATATTTTGTACCTTTTATTTTTCAGTAAATACTTCGACAATTTGGGCAGCTATTTTATAGCCCATAAACTTTACTTAACACTTTTGCAATAAATAAAAGCCAGCCGGTTTTTAGTATTTGGCATCAGCTTGCCGGGAGACGTGAGAAAAATGTGGCTGGCATTCAATGGGCTCTCTTTTCTTCTTCTCTCTTAGAAAACACCTGCCGTTAATGGTTCAGCTCAGGTCATAAGTTTGATTTATAAGCCTTAAAATCTTTTATACATAAAATATCTAAATTCTTTTCAGATTTTGAGAAAGTGAGACTTGATTTTAAACCATATTTAAGTAACTGAACTGACTGCAATGTCCAATCCAATTTTGATTGTAGCTGCTGCTTATATAATAAACAATTCCCATGTAATAGTCTGTCAGAGGCCTTCTTTTCGACGGTTCGTTTTGCATAATGACAGCTGTGTGACATGGTATAAGCTCAACAAAAACAGCAAAACACAGACAAACAGAGATACACACACATTTTGATGATGTTCGTCAAGTCTCGTCGCTGTTTCTGTCAATTTTGTTGGCCACAATGTTGAGCTGGCAGTTGAACCTGGAATTGAGAAGATGGTTGACTGTCCTCTGTCTGTCCTACGCTTGTTTGTACAGTTTTTCAATGCAGTGGCTACTTCATTTATATTGTGCTGTTGTTGTTGTTGTTGCCAATGTGACAAATTGATCACGTGATATGTTTGCCCAATGCAGACATTGTTATAGTTCCTGTAGCTGCCATGTATATTTCTCACAGTTGGATTACTTCAACTAAATGTGTTACACGACTAAAACGCGTTTCAAATTAATACCATCTGCTATCATTGTGTTGTGGCTGAACTGACTTCGATGGCCATTTGCCTTTAAGATAATTGAAAATAAATTTAAAATGTATTTATTGGAAATGTCATTGATTTTAAATAAATAGAAAAAATTAAAAAAAAATGTAATCGATTATTGTGGTTTTAATACATTATTCATTAAAGTGAAGTGAAAAATTTCAATTAGTTATAAATAAATTGAGATTAGTATATTGCTGAACATTTAAATATTGTTCTTTAAGCTTCACCTTTCGTACATTTGCCTATGCATGAATTTACATAAAATTAGAGTCCATAACAAATAATTCATATCTTGTTAATTAACCATATTAGTTCCACGTTGCATAAACTTTGGTTGTTTTATTAGACCTATTGTCTGGCTTTATGTTTCCATCCCAACTATTGAGTTGCATGCAAAACTAAACCATAGACAGGATAATGAGACCCGCAAAAGGATGCTAGGCAACGGCAATGAAAATGATAACGAGACAACGCCTAAAATATACTTTATCCTTTCTGCTAATTTTGTTTGCCTTCTGTGACACACACAGTCATACAGTGTTTGAGAAAAGTATGCACACTTTTGGGCTTGTAACGGTAACGTTTTGTTTGCGTTGCACTTCAAACACTGCAGACAAAATGCTGTTGAAAATGCTGTTACTGATGTATAATGTCTCTATATGTCTATCCTTCTATCTTCATATCCCTTCTTTGTTAATGGATTAAAATTGACAGAAAAGAACAAACTTTTTTGTGAAAATTAATTAATTTGATGTGCAAATAGTTGTTATATTTAATTAGTTATCTTCAAACCCCTCTTAAAAGTAATATAATTTTAAAACTATTTAATTTGCTTTATAAAACTAAAAATGTTAAATTTTCTTTCAGATTTCCACTCATGTGTTATTGAGCGACTTTGAAGAAATCAACAAGCAAAATACACACAAAATTATTGGAAGAAGTGATGAAGTCATGAGACCAACATTCGATCGACGCCTCTGGATATTATTGTTCATTATTTTAGTACAATGTAAGTAGTATTCCCACCTCTCCACTTTTACCCATACTCATAATAGAAGTTTCCTCAAATTTATACGCCAAGTGGCCCCACTGAGCCATTTAGCTCATATATATTCCCGGGCAATGCTTTGTTGAAAATGAATGCTCCACTTTGTACGTCGGCAACGTGTGAAAAATAGTTCGCAGATAATCGCAGTCAGGCAGGTCACATTATTTATGTGCCCAGCACTCGACGCATCTGCCTAAGCTTAGCCACAAAAGTGGGGTTGCGAGTCTTTGGTTTATAACAGTATCGGCCTTAGACTTAGATGCTGCCTGGCCCTTATCAGCTTGATATTCCATGCCACCAGCAACAAACAATGCCGTTTCTTTTATTTGCCGAGCGATTTTGGGAGTGAACGGACTGCGGTTAACCCACAGCATATGTTGGACAAATAATGTGTGCTCAGTGGCCTCCGGGTCCGTTCTCCAATAGGACATCAACGCTAGCTCTGCATAATATGCTTTGGCGTCTATGGCAATAGGGCGTATGAGTGATATGTCTTTTATGTACATAGCAACCCATATTACTCATTTGCCAGCCTAGAAAATTGTCTTTTGACTGCAATGGTGCGCCTAACCTTCTGATTTATTTTAGGAAACTGTTTTAATTTTAAAAAATTTAAATTGAAGATAGAACTTTTTCATATTTAGACAATTTCTTAAATTTGTTATTTGTATGTCATCCGATCAGCTCAACTCGGCTTACTGGTTATCAAAAAAAGTTTCGTAGTTTTAGAATCTATTAAGTTTATACAACACCCCATTCAACGCCTTGTATTCCAGGGTCATTTGAAGGTTGCACTTCACCACATGTGCCATTCAGAACAGTTACAGTAGCCCCACAACGGAATCGCAAGAGTTAAAGTCAGATGCGTGTAACGAGCGGTGTTGGAAAGCGGCAAAGAAAATGCCCGGCATATCCGACTACTCAGCATATACAGAAAACGGAAACGGAAATACGCGTTCAAGAATTTTAATCTGAATGCGCAATTTGGCGTGTGAGCTGTGTGCCAAAATGGGTGCAGCACATGTCGACCAAATGGCGGCATCGTTGCCATATCCCACCCCAAGTTGCCCGGCGGGCACCACACCGCCCTTTTGCTGCTGCGGCACATGTTCCACTGCGGTGCGCCTTGGAATTTCACGCGTTTATTTGCAAAGATTACGAAATGCGCCGCCCGCTAAAGTTTTGTATGCGTTTCCTGTGTGCTGACGTCGCGGCGTTGCCATTTTCTTTCACCTCCCTGCGCTCGTCCTTTTCAGTTGTCTGCCAGTAGATTTTTTTTCTTTTTTATACTGTTTGTTTGTCCGTCCGTCCGTCTGTCCTTCCGTCTCGTTGACTTGTTATGCATGCAAGAGTCTGTGGCAAATGCACAGCCAGGGAGCACACATTGCTCAGGCCCCGAGCCCGTTCGGTAGTGACATGAAAAATATTTTTGCATAAAAATGTTTGGCCACCACACCACACTCCGAGCAAGTTTTTGAGTCAGCTTTAGCTTTACTGTACTTGTGCTTTACAGCAATCCCGTTTGATATGTGCACAATTTTAAATTTTAAAGCTTTCAATATTGGTTCTTTTTTTTGACAGACATACAGGTTCAGTGTGAAATTTGTCAGCACATTTTTGTGGACATTTTTTCTTTGACAATTTACCTTAATTTTTGGTTTTACTGTCGCTTCATCATAGAATATCATCTTTATCTTTGCATACTCCCTTGAGCTTAATGTCCAACATTTTATCCATGTATTTAAGCTGGATGTGAGTTGGCTACGTGTTCGCCATGCTAAAGACCCTCAATACAAATGCCATTTTGATGCCGGGCTAAGCGGAATGTGTTGAATACTGAATTGTGACAGCAACAACGGCGATGAAGAATTTTCCAGTACTACTCATAATAAAGTGGCGCGTTGGGTGTGCTTAGTGATATCATTAGGCGGCCTCTTTATTCTCATTCACGATGACCTGAATCATCAAAGAAAATTAAAATGAAATAACACATAAAATATATTTTTGTTAGAGCGACACCAGTTGCAATTTTAGACTTCTAAACTTATTTTTAACAAATTTTTTTTGTTTAAAAAAGTTTGAAACAAAAATCATTTACTGACTTCTTTTTAAAAAAGTAAAGGAGACATTATAAACATAAAGGTATATTCTTGATATGCCTACCAAAAGTATTTAAAGAAACAACAGGAAATATCGAGTAAAATAATATTAAAGAGTTTTAATTCATACAACTTGTAGCAATGTAATATATCAGATAAAAACTCAGTATTTTTAGATAAAGATTTGGCTATACGAACTTTTTTCATCATCCTAAAGGTAGGCAACATTTATTTTTAGGTAACATTGAATCAAATAGAAAATGCTCATTGAAATGCGCTTAAATTTGAGTTTTCAAGCGAACTACTCCACTCAATTTTGCTCCTTTGTGGAGGATGGTGGAATCGACTGGACGACCGCAGTACACGCCTCGACACGCGTGGGTCGAGTGAGGGGAGAGACAATTGCAGCAGCTCATGGATGACTCTTGAGGCAGCTGAGAGCCACCGAGCAGAGCTGAAGAGAAGGCGACTAGAGACCAGTGGTGAACTGAGCTGCTGCAACTCGTCGTCATCGTCATCGTCGTCGACTTAGTTAGCCACTTTCTTTTATATAACATGCGCCTTTTGTGCCTCGAGTGGACCAACTACAGCTACCGCTGCTCCCTTTTCCGCCCGCTCTTGTCCCTCTTAAGAAAAACACAGTTTGCAGCAAGTTTCCAACTTTTGTGTGCTCGAGTTTACTTTTGTGGCGAATTACTTTTCGGCTATTTTATGTGGCCCATAGACGCCGCTGATTGTCTTGTTGTCTGGTGTTGATGCAGCGTCCAAAAACCTCCATAGACTAAAGAAGATACTTTTGGGTTACGGATTTCTCTAGATGCATTTTCACCACTATATTCTACTACTATTACCTCGTCGCGTCCGGTTCGTCGCAAAGTTTATTATGCTGGCCAGTTGAAGTTGAAGCTGCTTGCAAAATGCAATTATTAAAAGTTTCTCATCTTGCTTTCCCCAGTTTGCCTTTGTCGTATGTTGAAAATTATGGTTGGCGCCATTTTCTGTCCTCGGTTTGTGATCTTCCTCCATTTATCTTGCCAGTTTTTTCTCTTTTATTTGGCTCTGCTCGTTGCTGTTATATATATTATAAAAATTGTAGAACAAAAGTTGAGGCTAAGCAGAAGGCATGAGAAGCAATTTTTAAAGAAATTACATTTCATGAAACTTAAAGACTTGCAAGCAATTTGAACCGGATATATAAAAGGTATTGAGAGCGCCAGTTGTTTCAAAATGGACCGAAGCGGAAACGCAGCTAACAATAAAAGCCCAGAAGGGGTATAAAACGGGTACTTCCGTTTTAAATTTCCAAACGCTTCAGTTTCAGTGTTATGCAACGCAACACAAACGCAAACACAAGTACGAGTATCCACAAAACTGTGCAACACCGTGTGGTCAACATGAAATTGACGCTGGCAGCTTTTTAGACCTCGGCTCTGGGCTCTCGGTTGGTGGCTTCCGGCTTGGCTAGACTGGCAAAAATTGGCCACACACTAAATTGCACACCTGAGATTAAAGCGACGGCATTTGAAAAGCATTTTGAGGCATTGCCCGACTGGGCCAATGAATAAGCCAAAAATAAGGTGAGAAGGTCGAAAGCATTTGCACTTCCCGCTGCAGTTGAATGCAATTTTCCGACAAAGTCAAATTCTATTCAGCATTTTTAGCAGTCGCTGTCTTTATCTTCTTGTTGTTGGTAACTCACACCTTCTGGAATTCTTGTGGGAAAAGATAAGCGAAAATAGTTGAAACAGTAGCTTACAAAAATTTGTGTACCAATGGGAAAAGTTAAATACTTATTTTTGTGCTGAAATAAAGCATATTATAAGTTGATAGCCATATCAAAATTGCACTGTAAAAATCGTAATTGAAGTGTGTCACTTTGTGAACATCGCCTGTAGAATTGACTCTGATTTTGTAGCATTGCTTTTCCTTAAGTTCTGTTCCATTCCTACTTATTTCAGTTTGTCTGCTGCACAGAGGTACAGAAAGTCGCCGCTTTCCTCAGAGAGTAAAAGCAAGTGAAAATAAATTAGGTGGAAGTAAGTCGTAACGAAGTGATACATAATTCTTTTTATTTTGTGTGGCTTCCTCCTTTTCTTGATATTTTACTCCATTTCGTTTGAGTTTATTGTGGCGAGCAATTGAGTGCAATTTTGTGCCACAAAGCAGTCGAAAATATTTGCGCTCTTTAATGTACTTCTTCCATAAGTATGTAGATACAAAAATTTAGTCTTTTTTTAATTACGTCCTGCAGTGTTTTTCGTGGATAACGAGTTTTCAGTATCTTGCCCTTAAATAAATAAGAGACAACTTTAATACGGCATTTTTCCCGAAATACCTGAAATAAACGCTAATCAAAAAACACTGCGCAACTTTTGGCCCAAGGGCAAGGAAATATGCGGCGCAGGATAACAGCAACCTAATATCCTGTAATTTGGCTTTAATGACCAGTAAAAGATAGAGAGTGAGGGCAGCAACAAAGGCGTCCACTCATTTTGGCTCTTAAATAGGCTAAATAACTTAATATCAAACAGTGATTGGTATACAGCACCCAAAAGCAGAGGACGTCTTTGGGTTACCTTTCTGCTTATTGCTATTTAACTAAGCCAACGATATCATTTTATCACAAAGCTCCCCTTTTGAAAAAAGGTAGAGACATTTCGAGACAAGGACTTTCCTGCTAACTAGTTGAAAAATTTCACTTTCAATGGGCTGTGCTACGGTCACACAGCAGCAGTAGAAACCAGGCTGAGCTTTAACCTGCCACCTACTTGCTACTTGCTACTTGCTACACGGCAACCTGTCAATGCCCCCCGCCCTTAGCGCGCACACAACAGTTTCAGAAGCCATTAACGTGTTTCGTTTCATTTAACTTTTACGCTCGGCGTTGTCCCCAGCCTCCCCGAAGGAGAGTAGCTCAACACACTGCTATTTAGCACAAGTCCACAGTACACAGAAAAAATCATTCTATAATAAATTTTGAAAGTTCTTGATTTAAGCGTGTTTTTTTTAAAGTATGTAATTGGAATATTATTGTTAAATAATAGAAGGGATTTAAGAATCGTCCTTGATTCAATTCCGAGATTACCAAAGTTTTTAAAATGATTTTAACAAGCAGTCACAGATTTTTCTTTTCTGTGTAGCTTTTACCGCTTACCCAATCTCCCCATTTTTGTATTTTTGTTACACTTTGGGCCCATGGAACGAAACTTTGCCTTGTGCATGATGCCACCCAACAAAGGACAAAAACCCCAATGAGGACAATGTTTGTTGGGGAATAAAATACTGAAAGTTACGGGGCAATGGATGAAGGAAGCAGAATTCAGGATCATTGGCTTGGAATGAGGAAGGATGTTTGGGAGGCTGACCTTCGCTGCTGACAGCAGCCGTCATTAACCTTTCATGATGTTACTGCGCACCGGGCACAATCAAGCGGAACAGGTGTCAGCCTATGGGGCTGCTTTGGCAGATACTCTTCTCTCTAACTCTCTCTACTCTCTGTGACATCCCAAATATTGGCTAGTAACGTTAAACTTGATCTTTCTCTTGGCCGCAGTTGTTTGTTTTGCTTGTGTCGATGATGTGAACGTTGTAAATTGTGTTAGGTAATTTTGTCTTTAATACATCGGGGCAGCGACATTCCTTCTAATGACCTAGTTCTTTTCTAGCATGTGTACGTATCTGTGTTGCAGCCACAGCATTTTTGTTTAGCTAACCACATGCCACACCCACACATACACACACACGCATATATGTGTACATATACAGTTGCAAATAATTTGGCAACCGCAGCTGTGTCGGTGTCTCTGTCGTCGTCCTGACTGCGGTCGAGTTTGGTCTATTTCCATTTGCAGTTGCTGCTTCTCAATTTGTAGCAAATTATTTGCCAAGCGAATTTGTAAAACAAAATGGCGCAGCGGGAGTGGGTCGATTAAATATCTAGTCGCAGATCATGTAGTTTATTTTATAAGTTGTAAATGTGGAAGCGACTTCACGAAATTGAAACGAACGAGAGTTGATTGAATAATTCAATTCAATTATAATCAAATTTAATAGGATAACGAAGGTAGGGGCAGCGAAAATTCTGCAAATGGGCTCTTCAATAATATGCACCACCAAAAAAACTTCTAAAATTATACATCGGTAGGAAGACAAAATCAGTAAACAAATAAAAAAAATTACATACAAATTTGTATTCCAAAGAAATAGAAGAAATTCGGAATAAAAGAATACCGGAAACAATTTAATTTTAAAGTTCATTAAGAGATTACTGACAGACGCTTGAACTAAGAATATACCATAAAATAAATTTTCTGAAAAGTTACACTAAGTACATATGTATATGTATTTCCCCTAAAGTTGCAATATTATATTACACACTCAAGAGTTGCTCTAAGCTGAATATCATGCAATTTCGCAAGGCCATCAGTCTGCACTTTAGACGCCATTCTGTATTGTAAAATCAATAATAATGAAAAGCGTAGAGTTGGACAACAACAATGACACTGTCCTTGTGGCGCATAAGCCTCAAGTTTAGCATTGAATTGAAATCACAACAACAATGGCAAGAACATCATCATAATCATAGTCATAATCATCAGCAGCGACGGCTGAACAACTAAATGCCCTCCAGTGCTTTATCCTTGAGAAGTCCTTGTGCAATAATCAAAAGAGCAGCTACAAAAAAGACAAAAAAATTACTGAATTGAATGGGAAATGCAACCGAGCTATTAGCAATGCCATATGTGCAGTGAATATCTACAAAATTATCAATATGTCGAATGAATGAAATCAGTGGAAGGAACAATGTCTAAGTAAGAGTCTATACCAAAGACAAAATTAAGAAGTAAACTCATGCAGCAGTTTTTTGTTTTTAAATGTATACAAAAATAAAATATAAGCAAAGTATTTTGATGGTGTTAATTAAACAATAACATAAATAATATAAAACTTGAATATTAGAATGATTTATTGTATTCTGTGTAGATACTCTGTAGATCTGTCTTTGCAAGTCGAGCATACCCAATTGGTAGACTGTTATTTGTGTAAATCTGCGTTAACCCCAAAAAGTGTCAACAAATGACACCAGCACATTTCCCCTTTGTAGCAGCCACAACCACAACATGATTACCAAATGCCACGCCCATTTGCGACTCTTCAGTCTTAAAATGGGTAACTGTAAGTGCAGGCGACAGACAAACAATTTTGTCGAACATAAAATGGAGCACAACTTAATTAAATGCTGAAAGCGCGACCACATCAGCCTCGTGTGGTGCGGTGTAAGAGTGATGGAGGGGTTAATGGAGGGTGGCAGGTGCCAAAGACAGTGACACCTAGAAAGGTGGATGGAGGATGGAAAAGGAAGAGGAAGGGGGTTACCCGGGGCTGTAATGTTGACAGCCCAAGACAGATCCCCATCTTAATTTTCGGTGGGGAAATTAGCGAAGCTGTCAACTGTCAGCAGATTGAGTGCATGAGTGGTGCGTTTTTGAATGTGTGAGTGTAGAAATATGTCTACCAACTTCATGGCTGGCAGGCAAAGGTAAGACAATGTCTGTACTGTCTCACCTGTGCTTCAACACCCTGAGTCCTCTATGGAACTTGGCCAACGAATTTCTCTGACGTGCATGAATGCGCCAAGTGGGCTTGTGTGTGTGTAAGTTATGGCATGTCTACTTCCGCCTTCCTGCCACTTCTACCATCTTCATCCTGCCACCTGCTACCTGCCACCTGCTGCCCTGTTGCTCGTCTCCCCGTTGAGTTGTTTGTAATTTGTTAATTTCCCGCATTTAGAAATTAATTTTCACTTCATGCGCCGCCAAGCAGACAGCAGCAGACAACGCCGAGCCAAGTTGACTACACCCACTGTGGTTGCTGACAGTGCCGAACATAAGTATGCTTAACATTTTGCCACACAGCCACACACACGCAAACTCTCACATAAACTCAAAACTTTTGCCGCAATTACGCTGGCAACACGTTATGTTTAAAATCTTTTATTTTGTCATTTTATTCTGCAATTTGTTTTTGCTGTTAATTTTTGAAACTGAATCTGCATCCGAGTCGAACTCTGTTGTGTATTTGACACATTTACTCCCATATTATAATTCATTGTGCACATATATGAATATATCGTGTTCATTTTTATTGTTACGTGTATTTAAAATTGCGACTTGAGAATACCAGCCCATTTTTATTTATTTTGAGCACTTTTTGCTGTTTCCGGCGCTCAACCATAATTGGTGTATTTTGTTCATGTTGATGTTGGTAGCAGAAGTGAGACAAAATTCGCAGACCTAACTAAGCAAACATAAAGTGATTTACAATTTTAAATAATGAAGTTTAATAGACCATTTTTTATATGTATTTATTTAGTAGTACTCGTTTATTTTCAAGTGCTTGAATTATTGGACAATTACTAGTGCTCTACTGTTTTTTTCTATTCTCCGTCTGTCTCGTCTTCACACTTCTTTTTTAGAGTCTTTGCATTTTGTTTTTTCTTAAGAGTCTTCGCCTTTCGCTTTTTCTTAAGAGCCTCCATGTTTTGACTTTTCTTATTTTGCTTTTTCTTCAGAGACTTCTTATTTTTCTTGCCATTACTTTTTTTCTTTGAATGAGCTTTCTTTTGCTTTTTCTTCAGAGCGCCTTTCTTTTGCTTTTCTTTGAGAGCCTCTTCGCATTGTTCCCTAAGCACCTTTTCGCACTCTTTCATAACAGCCTCCTCCTCTGGAGTCAATTGAAGATCCTCGGCGCTTTTCTTTTCTTTTTGCTTCTTAGGGGATTTTTTCGCATTCTTCGATTTCTGAGACTCATGTTTTTGATTTTTATTAGAAGATACTTTCTTTGGCTTCTTCTTTTGTATCAATTTCTTTTGCCTTTTCTTTTGGCTATCTTCCTTTTGATTTTTCTTTACAACCTTTTCCTGTTTCTTTTTCTTCTGAGCCTCTTCCTCTTTCTTTTGACTTCTCCTTACGGCCTCTTCACATTCCTTAACAAAAGCTTCTTCTTCACGTTTCTTCTTCAGAGCCTCCTCTTCTTTTTGCTTTTTAATCGCTTCCTCTTTGCACTTTTTCAAGAGAGCTTCTTGTTCGCATTTTTTCTTGAGGGCGGCCTCTTTCTTTTTCTTTTTAAGTGCTGCTTTCTTCTTTAAAGCCTTCTCTTTCTTTTTAAGTGCCTTCTCCTTTTTATTTTTCTTGAGAGTTTCCTCTTTTTTTTGCTTTTTAAGAGCTTCTTCTTTGCACTTTTCCTTTCGAGCCTTGTCCTGGCACTTTTCTTTTCGAGCCTCTTCCTTGCACTTATCCTTTAGAGCCGCTTCTTTGCATTTTTTCTTCAAAGCCTCTTCTTCACATAATTGTTGGAAGCATTTCTTTTCAAGACCCTCAAGTTGCTTTTTAATAAAAGCTTCTTCTTCGCTCTTTACCTTCTGCACTTCATCTGCTAACTTACCCCACTCCTTATCCATTTCACCGTTCTGGCTTTTGGATTCTGTTTTCTCTGCAGAATCCTTCCCTTTCTCGGTTTTTTGAGGAGATTTTCCTCCTATACTATCGTACCTTTTGTTGATTTTATCCTGTCCAGATTCTTGGCACATTTCTTTTAATACTTTCTGTTTGCACATTTCCTTAAATTGAGCGGCAAGGCACTCGTGGGCACGGGCAAGTCTAGCTTGCTCTTCTTTTGAGAACTTTTTCCGAATCCTACAAACATCAGACCATTGACTGTTAATGCATTTTTCTAATTTTAGTAGGTATCGATTCTTAGACTTATCTAAAGCATCATCCCCTTTATTTTCTAAGGATTTGCATATTTTTTCAATTGGGTCAGATTTTTCTGGCTCTTTGGACTTATCAGTGTTTTGATCTTTAACTTCTTTTGATTTTTTAGATCCCTTTTCTGCGGACTTAGCCGCTTTTGACTTACGTTGCTTTGAGTTCTTATCAACCTTATCTGACTTTTCTGATTTCTTACCAACTCGTTTAAATTTTTTCGATCTATTTTTAACACTTTTACTTTGGTCTGTCTGCTCTTTAACCTTCTTTTTTAGAGGTTTTGTTACTTTTTTCGACTTTTGATTTTTTTTACATTCTTCTTTGTGATTCTTACTCTTCTTTTCTTTTCTCTTTTTACCTGACTTATCCTTTTGTGCCATTGCTTTCTTAGATTTTGACTCTGATTTCTTACCATTTCCCTTAGATTTCGTAGATTTATTCTTAACATTTTTACTTTTGTCTGTCTGCTCTTTAACTATCGCCTTTACAGGTTTTGTATCTTTTCTGGACTTTTTTTGACCTGCCTTACAGTCTTTTTTCTGATCCTTAGTCGTCTTTCCTTTTCGCTTTTTACCTGCCTTTTGTACCATTTCTTTCTTAGGGTCATTTATCTTGGACTTGTTTTTTTTACCTTCTCCATTTTTACTTGACTGCTTTCTAGATTCCTCACATTTTTCTTTCTGAATCTTACTTTTCCTTTCTTTTCCCTTTTTACTCGACTTATCTTTCTTTGCCTTTTTTTCCTGAGACTTTCCCTTTTCCAAATTGGACTTTTTTCCATTATTCTGTTTTTTCTTCTCCTGTTTTTCTTTCTTTTCATTCTTGTCTTCTTTCTTACGGTCACATTTTTCTGCAGCATCCAACTTTGATTTATTTCTATCAGAGGATACCTTTTTGAAATCTTTTTTAGTACTGCTACTTTTCTGAGTCTGCTCTTTTACCATTTTTTTCACAGACTTTGTACCTTTTTTAGACTTTTTTCGATCTTCCTTACAATTTTCTTTCTCACCCTTGCTTTTCTTTACCATTTTTTTTACAGACTTTGAACCTTTTTTAGACTTTTTTCGTTCATCCTCCTTCTTATCCTTACTTTTCATATCCTTTTTATTTTTATCTGACTTATCCTTTCCTTCTGTTTCTTTCTTAGACTTGTTTTTCTCAGCTTTTTCTTTTCCCGATTTTGGTTTCTTTTCCTCCTGTTTTTCCTTCTCTTTATTTTCGGCTATTTTCTTATCACATTGATCTAATAAGTTTCTGATCTTTGCACTTTTGGCAATATCGCTGCACTTCATTTCAAGATCTTTCTCATTACAAAATTTCTTTTGGGCAATTTTTTTGCATACCATTTTCATGCCATTTGACAAACACTCCATCATACTTTCCATTAGCTTTTTATCCTTTTTATTCAAGCCTTCCATTTCTTTAGCCCAAGCTTTTTTGTGTTTTTCAATACATTTTAATTCATGAGCCTTAAGTTGTTCTTCTTCCTGCTTTTTCTTGTTAGCTGCCTCTTCTTTCTTTTTATCTTCTAAACGCTTGTCAAGAATTTTACTATATTCTTCACATGGACTGGACTTATTCTCAGAAATGTCGGAGTCAGACTTTTTACTATACCGAAGTCTTTGCAAACTGCTAACTGATGTTGGCAAATGCATTCGGTCCATACAGTCGGTAAGGATAGATAGTCCTTTCAGCAAGGGACTTCGATGAAATATTAATATGAATCTACCTAGAGACATAGTGAAGGATTTTACTTAAATTTTGTGACCAAAAAATTTCAAAATACTTAAAATTTTTTTTTTTATAAATTATATTTTTATCTAAAATTTTGACATAATAAAAGCTTAAAGAAATGATGTTTAGTACATGCCTAACTATTTCTGACTAAGAAATTTTTCAAATAGGAACCCGTAAGCTTTGAAATTTACATATGAATACTAGATATACATAAATAATTATGGTTTTCTTTTATGTAAACTATCATCTTATGGATTTGAACTCTTAATGTGAAAGCGTTACTTTAAAAGCTTGAAGACAACGTTATTTGATTTGATCGTTAAAGTGCTAAATGCAGATAACAGACAATCCCCTGCATTAATGTTAAATGTTAAATTAAATAGCAAAAGTAAAAGGAACATAGTCAGAAATAGTCAAATATATATTCGTCATATTTTTCGAATTTAGATGATGTCAAAATTTTACACAAGTCAAGCCATTAATTTATATAAGCCAAATTGGACTACACTTTAGTGTATCTTGTAGTTTCAAAATTGTAGTTAGGCCATTCAGCATGACTTTAAATCGAATTGCTACAATTTTTCCCCGCAAGTCCCTACTTAGAGGATTTTCTGTTCTAGCCGACTCCGTGAACCGATTGTATCTTCCGAGCACATCGCTTAAGAGCTCGCAGCGAGTTTTATTCAGTCAAAAACCCGATTCTGGATCATCGGACAAAAAGAAAAAGAATCCTTGTGATGAATACAAAAAAATACTGGATAAGCGTAGAAAAGAAAGGGAACAGCAAGAGGAAGAAATACGAAAAAATAAAGAAAAGGAACAAATTCAGGCGTTCGAAAGAAAATGTATTATAGATGAAGTCAAATCTTGGAAAGAAGAAGTTAAATCATTAAGTATGAACAATAGGGAATTAATGGAAGGTTTAATGCATTGCGTGTCACGTGGCATAAAAAATGCTTGTAAAAAGTCAGCTAAGCGGAAGTTCTATAATGAGAAAGAATTTGAAAAGAAAAGTATTATGATGGCTAAAGAGGCAAAGATCAAAAATTTAATAAGCAAGTGCGAGGGTAAAGGTAAGGGAAGATGTGCGAAAATTGGCTTTCCGTTAGCGGAGCAGAAAGTTAAGTCGAGTAGAAAGAGCACTCAAAAAGATATGAAATCAGTGAAGAAGAAGGGTAAAGGTCAAATATTTAAGAATTTTGAAATGGAAAAAAAGAGAACAATTAATAACAATAAAAAAAATAAAAATAGCCAGAGTGGTAATCCAGGTAATTTTAAAAATCGATACCTAATAGAATTAGACAAGTGCATTAAAAATGAATGGAAGGATGTATGTACATTTAGAAAATCATTAACAAAAACTGAACAGGAAAGACTTGCACGTGCTTACAATTGTCTTGCCGCTCAATTTCGAAAGTTGTGTAAAAGAAAAGTATTAGAGAAACTGTGCAGAGAATCGGGAACTACGACAAGGTTAAGCGCAGACTCGAAAGATACATGCGATAAAGAAAGCAGCCTAACGCTTGAAGTTCAGAAACAAAGGATGAAATTAAAAGACGAGGTGCAGAAGACAAACTGCGAGGAAGAGGCTTTTATAAAGCAAGAGGTTGACAATGTTAAAGAGCAGTGTCTTAAAAAGATGAGTGAAGACGCGGAACTTATGAAAAAGTGCGATGAGGAGGCTCTCAAAAAAATGTGTCAAGAGAAAAAGAATCAGCGCGAAGAAGAAGACATTAAAAGAGAATGTCGAGAAAAACAAATACAAAAAATTGAAGACATGAAGAAAAGGAATGAAGAAGAAAAGCGAAAGAAAAATTGGGAGGCAATGACCCTTATGAATAGACAAAACGAGGATCTTAAGAATAAATGTGAAGAGGAAGCTTTAGAAAAATGGTGCAAAGAAAAGGCTCATCAGAAAAAACGCGATGAGGAGGCTCTGAGAAAGAAATGTGAAGAAGAATTTATGAAAAAGCAAGAAGAAGATGATATTAGGAAGCAAAAAGAAGAGGCTTTTAAAAAGAAACAAAAGGAAGCGGCTCTTAAGAAAAGGGAAAAAGAGGAGGCTTTAAAAAAAAAGCAAGAAGAGGCACTTAAGAAGAAGAAAAAACAGGATGCTCTCAAAAAGAAGCAAGAAAAACATGCTTTGAAGAAAAAGCAACAAGAAGATTCTCTCAAGAAAAAGTGCGAAGAGAAAGCTCAAAGGGAGAAGTGCGAGGAAGAGGCTCAAACGAAGAAATGTAAAGAGGAGGCTATTAAGAAAAAACAAAGCGATGATGCTCTGAAAAAGAAGTGCGAAGAAGAGGCTCTTCAAAGGGAGTTAGAAGAGGACGCTCAAATGAAGAAGTGCGAGGAAGAGGCTCTTAGGAAGAAGTGTGAAGAGGAAGCTCAAAAGAAAAGGTGCGAGGAAGAGGCTCTTAAGAAGAAGTGTGATGAGGAAGCTCAAAAGAAAAGGTGCGAGGAAGAGGCTCTTAAGAAAAAGTGTGAAGAGGAAGCTCAAAAAAAAAAGTGCGAGGAAGATGCCAAAAAAGAGAAATGCGAAAATGAGGCAAGGCAAAAGGAGGACGCTTTGAAAAGAAAGCGAGAGAAACTGGCTCTTATAAAGAAATGTGAAGATCTCAGGAATCAGCGGAGAGCAGATACTCTTATAAAGAGAATTAAGCAAGAAAAGATGCACAAAGAAAAAGCTCTTCTAAATAAATGTGCGCAAGAACAGCGTTTAAGAAAATGGGATGGGGAAGCCAAAAAAAAACAACTGCAAGAGGAGAATCTAAAGAAAATATCCGAGGAGAAAGCTCTGAAAAAAGAATGTGAAGAGAATAAAAAGCGCAAAGAGGAAGAACTTATAAAACGAAAACTTGAGGAGACTTTAAAAGAACAGAATGAAAAATTGCGATACTGTCTATTCAAAACTCTTAAGAAACATGACATGCAAAAAGGTTGCAAGGTGTCCATTATTGGTACTGGAGCCGTGGGTATGGCATGCGCCATTACGCTACTCTCTAAAGGCATAACTAACAACATAACTCTCTATGACACTAAGAAAGATCTGTGTGATGCAGAACGCTTGGACTTGTTGCATGGTTCATTATTTTTAGACGGCTTGAATATTGAAAAGGCCACGACCATCAAATGTACAAAAGACTCAAGGGTTGTCGTGGTCACGACTGGAGCAAGGCCTAAGCCTAATGAGTCTCGACTAAGCGTAGGCCAACACTCTGCAGATATCATTAAGAACGTTATGCCCGAACTTGTTAAACAGAGTCCGAAAGCAATATTTCTCATTGTGGCCAACCCAACGGACGTTATGACCTGGCTAGCCCGCAAGGTATCCGATCTACCCTATGAGAGATGTTTTAGTCCTGGCTGTCACTTGGATACCGCTCGCTTTCGCATGTTAATTGCACACATTGTAAGAGTATCAACGCAGTCGGTGGATGGCTATATTATCGGGGAGCATGGGGATAGCTCTGTGCCTTTGTGGTCTACTGTCACGGTAGGTGGTATACCACTTAACTCCCTACTTCCGGATATAGGCACTGAAAGGGATCCGATGCGCTGGTCGAATGTACATATGGAAGTATTGAAAGCAGCTCAAAATGTCTCCAAGGTTAAGGGCTATACGAACTGGGCGGTTGGCCTCTCTGTCACAGACATTATCTCCGCTATCTTCGAAGACAGCAATCGTATTATGTCGTTATCCACCAATGCTAAAGGTATCTGCGATATCGAAGATGAAGTGTTTCTTTCGTTGCCGTGTATTGTCAATAAGTGGGGTTTACATGGTGTCATACATCCCCAGCTTACAGAATGGGAGTTGAAAATGTTGCAAAAGTCTGCTGAAATACTACTCAAAGCTCAGTGTAATATTAAAATTTAGCTGAAGTTCTTTCTTCAATTTCTGTGCGCACTATTTATGCTGACTGGCCTCATACGGAAATATCTAATAGTTCTCATAAAATATTTTCCTATTTAGAATGTTCTTTTGAATGTAATAATATAATGTAATTAAATTATCTAGTACAATATAAATGCAATGTGTTATGACATTGTATTAATTTCGATTTCTTATGAAAGTTAGACATGCAAATTTTCGAGATCATACTTGTTAGCAATTACTTAGTTATTTTCTTAAGTCAATATTTATGAGAGTTCTCTATGTGATATCATTTTCTGTTGGTTACAATTAGGCTAAACGTAACAGCTGACAGAAATAAATAATATATTTTACAGTGCATTAGGAGTGCAATAGAGTATTAGAAACGAATATTCTTTACATAAAAAAAAATTTAAAAAAATAGTAGTAAAAAACCACCATCAAAGATATTATTTTAAATAAATAATTTACCTTTTTTTTATTAATACTCAAAAATAAAGAAACGTAATCCAGTTTGAAATTGTCAGGCGTACTATACAGATTCCGAAAATTCGAAATTCTAAATTATACTGTCAGTTCTCAGAAAGTTTTAAATTAGGTTATATAAAATGGTGCTTAGCCGCAGCATGTTAAGTAAACTATTTTCATGCATTCCAAAGGAGTGTAATAGAAACATTTTTCTAAAGACAACTTTAAATGCTTTTATTACTGCTGTTAGAGGAAAATCGAATAAAAGCTGCAAGAGTGCTCAACTCATGGATGCATTTCGAGCTTGTCTTTATAAGAATCTGAATAAACAAGACATCGAAGGTGGAAACAAAGTATCCGTTGTCGGAACTGGAGCTGTGGGAATGGGATGCTCCATTGCCTTGCTCACCAAGGGCATAACGAACAACTTAGCTTTCTTTGATGCTAATGAGGAACTTTGCTGTGCGGAGCGACTGGATTTGCTTCATGGATCAATGTTTCTACATAATTGTCAGATAGACCACAGCTGCAATATTGAAGCCACAAAGAACTCAAGAGTTGTTGTAGTCACAGCTGGAGCACGTGTTAAACCCCAAGAGACACGTCTGCAAGTATCCCATAAGACGGCCGATATCATTAAACAAGTTATGCCGGAACTTGTTAAACAGAGCCCCAAAGCCATATTTATTATAGTAGCTAACCCAGCCGACGTTATGTCCTGGGTGGCCCGAAAAGTGGCAAATCTACCATATGAGCGATGTTTCAGTACTGGCTGCCATTTGGATACTGCTCGGTTTCGAATGTTTATTTCTCACATTTTGGGGGTATCGTCGAATTCGGTACATGGATTTGTAATTGGTGAGCACGGAGGAACATCAGTGCCTCTGTGGTCAACAGTCTCCGTGGGAGGTGTTCGACTAAAGACGCTTCACCCGACCATAGGCACTGATGATGATCCCATGCAGTGGTCGAGAGTGCACCAGGAAGTTGTAGACGCGGCCTTTAAGGTCAAATCAATTAAAGGCTACACAAACTGGGCAATTGGCCTCACTGTAGCGGATGTTGTCTCTGCCATATTTCAAGACAGCAATCGCATCTTGTCCTTGTCCACCAATGCAAAGGGAATGTGTGGAATAGAAGATGAGGTATTTCTCTCTCTGCCGTGTATTGTCAATAAGTGTGGGCTGCGCGGCATTATCCGTCCATATTTATCCGACTGGGAAAAATGCGCGCTGAAGAAATCCGCGGATGAGTTACTCAAGGCGCAGTGCAACCTGAAATTGTAACTACAACGGAGAGATAGTTTTGACTCTTTAATCATCAGTAATCGTGTTATGAAACAGTTTAATAAGCTAATTGTGGGACTTAGTAAAATAAGTATAATATACATACAGTTTTTTATTTAGTGGAATTTGCGCTCTGAAAGTCTTTACACTACGTCTAGATATTTTTTATATTATATTTAAAAAAAATATAAAGAATGTAATTAAATTATCCTTCATAATATATCATAAAAAGGTGGTCTATGGAATCTTGAATTTTTATACCCGTGCCCATTGAAAATTGTCAAAAAGGGTATAATGGTTTTGTGCAATGTATGTAACAGGCAGAAGGAAGCATCTCCGACCCTATTAAGTATATATTCTTGATCAGTATCAATAGCCGAGTCGATTGAGCCATGTCCGTCTGTCTGTCCGTCTGTTTGAGTCAAAGGATCTCAGAGACTATAAAAGCTAGAGACTTCAAATTTGGTATGCAGGTTGCTGGATAGCGGGCGCAGATCAAGTTTGTTTTAAATTTTAGATGCCACTCCTCTTTCTCCTGCCAATCGCAAAAAACGATTATCAGACGCGATCTTTAATAAAACACTTCTTAATTAAACAGGAAGATAAGAAGTAAGCTAATTTAATGAACCTGAAAGTTTGAAAGCGATTGACTATTCAATAGAGAAGATATTTCAAATTTGCTTTTAATTCACATAAATCAAAATCATAGACATAGGCAAGTGCGAGCGAGATAGCATATACACATTTGTTTGCGCAAAAACATAACAGTGAGCACGTGTACGAAGAGTGCGAACGCAAATACGAGCGATAGGCAAAATTATCGATATCATTTGGCAACAATTCCTATCCTATTTTAATATATTAACATGGTTTAAGTTAATAGATATTTACGATTGTGTTAAAATATATGTATGTATATATTAGTATGCATGGCAAAAGGCGATATGTATAAATGCCACTTTATAATTTTGCACCTCGACACCTCGACGACAGATCATTTTACAACACTGAAATCTCTAATTTTATAATAATTATTATGTTTAATAATAAGCTAGTAAGATCGCACATATGTTCAATAGGTTTTCATTTATTATCATTGTATTCATATGCTTAACAAATTCTGCAAAAAGAATCATAAATATTAAAGCATAGCACTTAAATTTAAATTGCGCGCGCCACGCAGCAGCCTTAAACAGCTGATTTCGATGATTAAGAAGAGTGGGAGAGATTATTTGGTGTTGCCGGACTTCAACAAGCTGAGCAAATTTTAGTTGATGGCTACTCTTGGCATGAGCAACATCGATTTCAGCGATTACGATTACGATTTACAATTTTAATTAAATTAAATACAATTTATTCAATCTGACCACTATATCATATTGCTGTCTTAGGAACGATCAGTCGAAATTAAACTTTTTTGTTGTTTGAAAGATCTCGACCAAACTAATAGGATATGCATTTGGGATGGTCCTATATATCCTGATAAAATTTGGTTGAAATCGGACCACTATATCATATAGTTGCCATAGGAACGATCAGTCCAAAATCAAGTTTTAGTATGATAAACTTTGTTTTTGTTTGAGGTATCTCAACCAAACTAACAGAATACGCATTTGGGATGGTATTCTACATCCTGAACAAGTTTGATTGAAATCTGATATCAAATAGCTGCCATGGGAACGAATTTTACGATAAAGTACGAAAATTATTGTTGTTTTTAGAGATAAGTCAGCCAAACTCACAGATTCAGAATTTGTAATTTGGTTTAAATCGGTTCACTATACGAACAATTAGCCAAAAAGTTAATGCCGTATCATCACACCTTCGGCATGCCTAACGTAGCCCACATACGTATGACCTATCGAAGAGCCAGGGCACAGGGTAGGGCACAGTCGAGTGTGCTCGACTGTAGCCGGAGCCCCCTTGTTTTTTTTTTTTGAAGTAGCGATGGGCACAAAATCAGCAATAAATTATAAAAAACGCCTTTAGCGCGAGTTTCAAATGTATTTGATTATTCAGAAATTTGAAACACTGCAAGTAATTTGTTCTTGTAAGCTAGTTCGAGACCGGCACCTAATCGATCGAACACTTGTGCGTTTCTCTGGTGCCACTTACCAAAGCAAAACGAATAGATTAGTGTCATATCCATCGCTGCTTTATGGTATTTCATAAAATTTTTTTTATGAAAAATTTATGTAGTTCTTGGAAAGTAACCGAGTATGAAATTGTCAGGCATTTTATAATTGTACTTTAGAAATTCAGGTGTGTCAAAATTCGGAATCCCATTCTCGATTCTAAAAAGTCCCAAGATAAGTATTTTAGAATTATGATTAAGTGTTGCATGATAAGCAAACTATATGCATGCATTCCGAAGGAGTACAATCGACAAAACTATCCAATCACTGCATTAAATGACAAACCTCTTATAATAACTGCTAGAAGTAATTCGGATAACAGTGGCAAAAGCTGTCAACTCATGAATGCATTTCGATCCTGTCTTTATAAAAATCTGAAAAAACAAGATATCGATGGTGGAAACAAAGTATCCGTTGTTGGCACTGGAGCTGTGGGAATGGGATGTTCCATTGCCTTGCTCACCAAGGGCATAACGAACAGCTTAGCTTTATTCGATGCTAATGAGAAACTCTGCTGTGCGGAACGATTAGACTTGCTGCATGGATCGATGTTTCTACATAATTGTCAGATAGACCACAGCTGCAATATTGAAGCCACAAAGAACTCAAGAGTTGTTGTAGTCACAGCAGGAGCTTCGGTGAAACTTCACGAGACACGTCTCCAAGTATCCCAAAAAACAGCGAATATTCTTAAGCAAATTATGCCAGAACTTGTTAAACAGAGCCCCAAAGCCATATTTATAATAGTAGCTAACCCAGCCGACGTTATGTCCTGGGTGGTCCGGAAAGTGACAAATCTACCATATGAGCGATGCTTCAGTACTGGCTGCCATTTGGATACTGCCCGGTTTCGAATGTTTATTTCTCACATTTTAGGGGTATCGTCGAATTCGGTACATGGATTTGTAATTGGTGAGCATGGTGAAACGTCAGTGCCCCTGTGGTCTACGGTCTCCGTAGGAGGTGTTCGACTAAAGACGCTTCACCCGACCATAGGCACTGATGATGATCCCATGCAGTGGTCGAGAGTGCACCAAGAAGTTGTAGACGCGGCCTTTAAGGTCAAATCAATTAAAGGCTACACAAACTGGGCAATTGGCCTCACTGTAGCGGATGTTGTCTCTGCCATATTTCAAGACAGCAATCGCATCTTGTCCTTGTCCACGAATGCAAAGGGAATGTGTGGAATCAAAGATGAGGTATTTCTCTCTCTGCCTTGTATTGTCAATAAGTGTGGGCTGCGCGGCATTATCCGTCCTTATTTATCCGACTGGGAAAAATGCGCGCTGAAGAAATCCGCGGATGAGTTACTCAAGGCGCAGTGCAACCTGAAATTGTAGTTGCAATGAATGGATAGATTTGACTTTTTAATGAATGAGTAGTATTGTAAAATATTTAGAATTGGGACATTTTACTCACAAGAATAACATTATCAATTTAGTTTTTTATTAAAAAGAAAGTTATTTTCGTACATCTACAAATAACGTAGACTTTATTTATTAAATGTTGTTATAAAGAAAGGAGGGAAGATTCAATAACTTGATAGTAATAAACTGCACTGTATGCTCTAAAAATATTGCCGAGCTAATTATACCGTGCATTTTTTACGCTGTGCGGGTTGAATGACTAAACCTGAATGTCACAGAAAACATAATTGTATTATTTACGAGAAAGTTGTTTAATATTTGGAAAGCAACACTGTATGAAATTGTCAGGCACGCTATATTTTTTTGCTTGTTTTTTTTCTTAACAGAGCCGAAATTCTGAATCCTATTGTCGATTTTCAAAAAGTTCCACAATAAATATTTTTGTAAAATTATGCTTAACTGCTCCTTGTTAAATAAACTATTTAAATGCATTCGAAATCCGTTTAATCGGCAAATTTTTCTTAAGACAACTTTAAATGCTTTTATTACTGCTGCTAGACGAAAATCTAATAAGAGCTGCAAGAGTGCTCAACTCGTGGATGCATTTCGAGCTTGTCTTTATAAGAATCTGAATAAACAAGACATCGAAGGTGGAAACAAAGTATCCGTTGTCGGAACTGGAGCTGTGGGAATGGGATGCTCATTACCTTGCTCACCAAGGGCATAACGAACAACTTAGCTTTATTTGATGCTAATGAGGAACTTTGCTGTGCGGAGCGACTGGATTTGCTTCATGGATCGATGTTCCTACACAATTCTCATATTGACCACAGCTGCAATATTGAAGCAACGAAGAACTCAAGAGTTGTTGTAGTCACAGCTGGAGCATGTGTAAAACCCCATGAGACACGCTTGCAAATATCCCAAAAGACGGCCAATATAATTAAACAAGTTATGCCGGAACTTGTTAAACAGAGCCCCAAAGCCATATTTATTATAGTAGCTAACCCATCCGACGTTATGTCCTGGGTGGCCCGAAAAGTGGCAAATCTACCATATGAGCGATGTTTCAGTACTGGCTGCCATTTGGATACTGCCCGGTTTCGAATGTTTATTTCTCACATTTTGGGGGTATCGTCGAATTCGGTACATGGATTTGTAATTGGTGAGCACGGAGGAACATCAGTGCCTCTGTGGTCAACAGTCTCCGTGGGAGGTGTTCGACTAAAGACGCTTCACCCGACCATAGGCACTGATGATGATCCCATGCAGTGGTCGAGAGTGCACCAGGAAGTTGTAGACGCGGCCTTTAAGGTCAAATCAATTAAAGGCTACACAAACTGGGCAATTGGCCTCACTGTAGCGGATGTTGTCTCTGCCATATTTCAAGACAGCAATCGCATCTTGTCCTTGTCCACGAATGCAAAGGGAATGTGTGGAATAGAAGATGAGGTATTTCTCTCTCTGCCGTGTATTGTCAATAAGTGTGGGCTGCGCGGCATTATCCGTCCATATTTATCCGACTGGGAAAAATGCGCGCTGAAGAAATCCGCGGATGAGTTACTCAAGGCGCAGTGCAACTTGAAATTGTAGCTGCAATGAATGTATAGTTTTGACTTTTTAATCAATAAGTAGTATTATAAAATATTTAATATTGGGAAACTTTTTTTACAAGCATAAAAATATATATTTAGCTTTTTAATAAATACAAAATTAATTGGCTTTTTGGGCGTTGTCAGACTACCTCTGGATATTATTTGGACAATTGCTGTTAAAATGTGGCGCATTTATCACATTATTCAACTACAGCCACTGCTAGTTCGTAATCTTGGAACTAATAGCTCTTCGCGATCGCATCCGAATTCTATCATTGACCACAGCAAACAAGAAAAAGTTTTAGCCACTAAGGTGAGAGTTATAAATGTGGGAATATAGCAAAAACTTTAAATATTATTATCGACAGGGAAACTCGAATGAAAATCTTACCGAACAAATATCATCTTTGAGAAAAATAGTAATCGACATGAATAATGGGATGTCTCGAAAAAATACATCGTGGTATGGAGGTTCCAAGGGGCTAATAAATAGATTTAGAGATGTTTGGCGCAGTCGATTCTATGACTGCAATAAGTCTAATGCTGGAAGTAGACTTTTTACAGTTGCAGAAGAGATACAGAATAAAACCGGCACAAACAATTCTCTAATAAGCGAAGAAAATATGTCCACCTTTACAAATACCTTATTGAATCCAGTTGGGAAATTTGAGCTAGACTCTAAACATTCTCAGTCATCTCGATTGAAGCAGGAGTCTGTATTACCAAAGTCAAGATGTGAGAACTATTTAATCCAGAGAGTAGATACTACGGCATCGAAATACAAAGAAAAACTAAAGCCATTTCAGTTTGTCGACAAGAACTCGACTGAGATATGGAGGGGACAACCACCAAGCCAGAAATTAGAAGAGATTCTCATAGATCTGCGCAAGTGGGAAAAGAAAATGGGTTGGTGTTCACCAAACCCTGTAATATCTGTCCCAAAGCAAAAGGAACTAAATAATATTAGAAGATATGCCATTGAAATGCAAATCAAAAACAATATACGCAATCGGGAAAGAAACTTGAGTGTTGAGGAAAATAAATCAAATAAGACATCAGCAATCAAAGAAAGTCCAGGGTTGGTGAATAAACCCTCAGAGTCTGAAAGTATGGGAGCTTCGAAATTTTTTAATCTTGTCACAAAACCAAAGAATAAGCATGAGCAAGATAAAAAACTAACAGAACTGGTTAACAATACTATAAGAACCTTGAATGTAAACTGTCACAAAAAAAATAATATTTCTTCAGGCTTAGATAAAATTCAAGATAGCGACGACCTACAACAATCCAAATTCAACTTTGAAGTACAAGAAATCGATAGCATTATTAGACATTGCGAAAACCTAAAACGAATCTATTTGATGCGAAATTCATTGCGAAATGTTCAAGAAAAATACTATAGAAAAACCAATAGAGAAATTCAACATCCGAAATCAAACCTTCAGAGATGGGTTGTGGATGCTAATAACCATCCAATAAATGGTGATACGAAAGAAGTTTTTATAAGTAAAGGACCGCATTTTGAAATTTCTGAACCTAAGCTGAAAAATTTAACCAAATATAAAGAGTCATCTCCAAATAAAAGACATATAGAACTAAATCAGCATTCAAAACTGTCGCCAACAAACGATGACGATTTTGTTAAGTTGGGACAAAATTCTAGAATATTGCTATCGTCGGTTGGAAGCAACATCGAAAATTCAGAAAGGAAGAGCAAAGAAGAAAAAGACTTATCGAAAAAATGTTGGAAAGCGGTGCCAAAATCAAGAAATCAAGGTGTTCAGATGAATATTAAAGAACGAGAGTTTTTGAAAAAGTGTCAAGAAACCGTAGGTAAAAACAATTTCCTCAAAACTGAAGGGAAGGATGACATGTTCTCAAGAGCTGGATATCGAGTTGCTGATATAGAAAATAAATTCAAGAAAAAATGTATAGAAGAAAAGCGTAAGAAACAATCTGTCACTGACGAGAATAAAAATATGAGGCAGCATAAAGGCAAGAATATACATAGAAGTGATGATGGGTTGACAAAATATGTATTGACTGATTGGCCATCATCGTTTCTATGTAAGATATTCGGATTTGATGCCATAAAAATTGTTTGGAGAAATTGTTTTGAAACTAGGCGTCTGAATAGTATATTTGATATGCCAAATAGGGAGACTCACGCTGAGACTCAAATACAAGAGTCTGATAAACGACCCGAGAAAGCTGATACCAATTCACAGCTCATTGTGGATTCTTACTCAAAAATTAAATTATGGATTCATCAGTGGATGCAAAAATTAGCCTATTTTCCTTTACATTTAAGATCGGGTTCAAATGTCGTGTTACCTTTGCACCACTTTAAATGCGGCTACCTCATTGGCGATACGCAATCGTTGATGAAGTTGCTCGAACTAAAAGAGGATCAATTGTACAGATATGATGAATCCGATTCTTAAATTATTATTATCTATAATCAGAAAAAAATAAAATGGTTAATTACTTGTTGCGAATTTTATTTGTGTAAGATACTAAAAGATTTAAACTAGAATCTATGCAAAATGATTTTTAATTTGTTGGATATTTAAAAAAAACTTTTTTTTTTATGCAAAATCTATTTAAAATGCAGTTTGAATAATTTTTTAACACTCAGAACTTAATTGTGACATTTACTTATTTTCCATTTGTCGAATTTCAGCCCGTTTGTATTGATAAAATAAAATTTCAATCCCATTGCTTTATAAATGTATGCCAAACTGTTCTTCCTTTAGCCCGTCACCAAGAGCTTCGAATAAATAAAACTCAGAGTTTTATTGGAATCTGGTTATGAAATCCGCCCGAAGCAAAAAAAGAAATATAAGTATATGAGTTCGAATACCCACACAATATGACAGACGGGCTAAAGTAAACAAAATTCCATGTTAAAATATTGATTGCCGCATTGTTTTATTGATGAAATAATGAATTTTCTTGCGCACAAATACACACATGACAATCCCATAAATTGCATTGCGTATTTATGTCTTTCGATGCCTAAGGTTATGAATTTTAGGGCATGATAATGAAAGTTATCGGGTACAAAGTAAACAAGCTTGAGGTGCCGCTAGACAGCCAGTTCATCAGACAGATAGAAAAACTGACGGACAGATGGACAGACGAACATGCAGACGATGGCAATGCCTATTTGGTTTTCATTTCGTATTGATTGGACAGCGTGTGGACATTGGCAAAGCAAATTTGCAGACGCCTTATAACACGATACGCCTCGACTGGCCGTCATCAACAGCCATCGGTTTAAATTATTAACGTTTGAGTAATTTGTATGACAAATAAACAAAAGTCTGTGTTAGTTGCACGGTTCACTGCTTGTGGTTACTCCAACTCCATCCTCATACACAACCCTGTCTTTGCTACTGCTTCTGGTTTTTGTCATATGTGTCAGACATCTACGTATGCTCCGTTGTAAGTTTCGTTTTTGGATTTCCTATTTCATGACATCGTTGTCAAGCTGAGTTCCCATGTGGTCCATGAGTTCTACGTCAACAGGGCTGGTTTTTGTTTGCCTCAAATGACTTGTGAGTAATTATCTTCTGATGAAAACGACGTTGAAAATATCTTACATCTACGTTAAATGCCAAATTTTGGGTTGAAATAGCAACTTCAAATTAGTCAGCTTACAGAAAACAAAACACTTCAAAAGCGGCTTAGCTTTGATAGCAGAATATTAGATTTTAATCATCAAGTATGTTAAAGTATTATTTGTAAATACATACAAGTCGATAGCACATAATAATAATTTACAAAAACAAATTTAATATGCAAATAATTAATATTTTCAATTGAATTGCTGAGAAACATTTTACTCAATAACTAAATATTAATATTCTCTAAATAACTAATATAATTTCTTTTGCTTTTTCTCGTTTTAGGTAAGTGCTATGCTCTATCGTAAGTTTTACTAATCATTTCTATAACCAGGAAAATGCGTCTGTCTTGCTAAATTTCATTTCTAGCTAAACTTTTCTCCAAAACTCTTGCATTTAATTTGAAAACTTTCGAACTTTAGTTTCGAACTAAAACACGAAAACAAGTTTAAAAAAACCAAAGCCTAAAAAATATATATGGGCAAAGCTTGCTGGAAAACCATAGAGCAAACAATTCGAACGCCGAATTCCACGTAATGACCAAACGTCAAACGACGGCCACGAAATCAAAGCATACTTTTGAGCATGCTCTATGCAACCGCCAAACTGGCCAGTCAACATCATTCCCCTCCCGTTCCGAGAGACAGATCTATGGACGAATGGACAGTGGAACTGACTAGAGACGATGGACGAATAGACAGACCAACATTGCGAGCCGTTCAACCCGGCCGCATAGTTTAAACAAACTTTTTGTTTCAAAGCAGAAAGAGCAAAAAAAGGAGAAAAACTGGCAACGCCACTATTACATTTAAACAGAAAAATAATTGCAAATATTTCTGAAAACTTTTTCAACTTTCACTGTGTTTTTCAATTTTTGTGCTTCTCTTTCATTTTGTTGGTTGGGGCTTTTGCGTTTTGCCCGCTTTTGTTGTACGCACTCATTCTTTGAATAACTGGCAAAATTTCCTAGGAAACTTTAAGGCACGCTGACAACGCTCATTACAACTAATAATGTTAATAATCATTAATGTGCCACATTAAACGAGCTTTGAGCTTGTAACATCGGTTCGACATCGGTTGGATGTCTGAAGTTGGAAACAATTGCCTTTGTATAAGATATCCTTCGAGATTTCTGTTACCGCCGTGTGGCACACACAAATTGCAAAAATTAAAATACTTTTCAAAACTAATTAAAATTGTGTTGCATACTTTTTGGAGCCCACTGGCCGCTGGCATTTTTGCTTCTCTCGTTTTTCCTTTAAGACTGGCAAATTTTAGCTATTGGCGTTCGACTTCAACTTCGATTATTGTGGCGCATTTTAACCGAACACTTCTTCAATCGCTTGCTCGCTTTAATTTTTGATTTATTTTTGCTGCTAAAGCCACTTGAGCTAAACTTTTACCATTTTATTCTTGTGTCTACCATTTGGTTTGGTCTTTAGGGCAACGCTTTTCCGTTCTGGTAAAGGGAAAAAATTTTGTAGATTTTCTTTATTAAAATATTAAACATTTGAAAACTTGAAAAAAAATTTAAGTTCATTTGTCACTTCATTCTATTGATATATTGCTTGAGGTTCCCTATTAAATGTTACCTACCCGTTCTTTGCAATTCAACATCTGTCACACTCGCTGCATGCATTAAATTTTATAGCATGAGATACATACACACAGACACACACATACACAAAAATACATTCACAATAATGCAAACTCAGTTGAAATGAGCACAGCGAACTATGGGAATTTTTTTAATGTTTCAGGTATTAATAGACCTATTACAAGTGACCAAATTAAAAATTTTTAAAATGAAATAGGAACTTATTTTGGGGATGACATTTAGGAATAAATAAATAAAAAAAACGATAAGACAAAAATCTATCGTTGAGCAAAATGTCAGGAGTAAAATATATTTGAATTAATGGTGAGCTTTATACGAATCTGTTCCGGACCTCTTCACAGAAGAACTTTTGACTGATTTGAAAATTGTGAACAATTTCCCACAGTGCATGGCCTGCAAACATCAAACGCGCTAAGCAACTTCAAAGCTCATCCAAGTGCATGAAATGCGCTGCAGTCGCTGCTGACGACGCTTGGGCGCCAACACATTCACGACTTTTGCTTCCACAGCAAAGCAAGGCAAATCAAAAGGAAATAATAGAACAGTGACATGAAACGCAATGAACGGTGCGAAGCTGAGGAGGGAGCTTTCGGCAAGCGGCCCGACGACTAAATGGCGCGCCCGAAGTGCTCACGTGCACCTGCCAGGCAGTCAGTCAGTCAGTCAGTCAGTCAGTCATTCAATCAGTCAGTCTGCCATTCAGGCATTCACGCAGCATGCATAACACAAGAGAGGGAAGGAGAATGCTTGAATTTCAGGCTGCTGGGGTATGCATTCAAATTACAGCACAAGTGAATGCAGCTTTTCAGGCTGTTGATGCCCGATACTGGCAATTAATTAGGATTATGTGTGTCGTTGTCGTCATCGTCTGGCCAGAGCCTAAAAGCATGCAAAACATGTGAGCCGCCTCATCGTTACCAACGTCAACGGCTTCTAATGGCCATGGTGGCAGCTTGACTTCCATTTCCGCAGTGTGACATACACAGCGTCTAAATAGTTTGATTAGGCAAATTTATCGCAGCACGCTTTCAAGCTCAATTAATTGCAGTCACTGCCTACGCCCCGAGTGCCACGCCCCAAATGCTCACAGCATGCAGCGTGCGAAACTCCAGATGAAATGTACTTAACTGAACTGAACTTAACTGAACTCAATCAATCATCAATGTTGATGCTTGCATATTTTTAATGATGACGTCTTTAGCGAGAGATGCTCATTAAAAAATTTGCAGCACTTGCAACTTGAATATGCTCATAACTTGCACCCTTTCTTCCATCCCCCCACTTCTTCTTCGCATTCTCGGACTTTGTCCATTGGTTGGTTATAGGCATCTATTTCTTGCCGACACTAACGACTTTTTAAGTATTTACACACAATTTGGCGTTCGCCCCGACAAAGTTTTATCACAGACAACCGCAAAGTAGGCAACGTCTCTGATTTGATTTTCCTTCTTCACGGAAATGGCGTCTTGCCTGACACTTGAATTGCTTAAGGGCACAGCTCGGCGCATAATTTTTCTTGTCCATTTCATTTATTTGTGTGGGAAAAGTTTACGCTTCATTATCTCGCAGTCTTTCAGTTTTGTTTGTCTTACGAAAATTGCAACTATTGCGCTATCGGCTTGAAGTTTTTCTAACTATGAACTGTAGCACTTTTAAATGCAGCTAGCTAGAGGCACTGACATTCCAAGTCTTAATGGGACAGTGCTACTCTGGCACCTGCTGATGCCCCCGACACCGACAAGCAAATCTAGTTGTAGTTGGAAGTTGCAACACGCCTCAAGGTGTGCCACATGCAGCTTGACTTCTATATCTTACTTGTTATTATATATCCTTCAGTTCTTTAGTTTAGTCCTCGCAACTTTGCTTGGCCAGATCTGTCGGCCTGTCTCTGTGGTTATGTGTTGACTCTTGTCAGAAGCCTAGCTCCAGGCAGCTGTGAAATTTGTGTTTGCTTTTATCAGTTGAAAGGACTTGGAAACGAGTTCAGCTTCGTTTTCAGTTTTGAAAAATAAAATAAAAATATTAAATTTTGTAAAGCACCTGAAACTTAAAAGTAAAGCAATTCTTGTAAATAATTAAATCTTATCGTTAATATTGTTAACATTTTTTTTAAATTTGATTTTTTAAATAATTAGATTATTATTAAAATTGTTGATAAATTCATACATTTTTTGATAATACAAAGCCGAAAGTTAATTTATCGTTTCACCAATTTCCGATTAAATTTAATTTCATTTAGAGCAATCATCTATATATTTTGTGTGTTGCAGTTCCTTTAACTGGCTTTTCAACGTCCAATGTAAGCCGGGCTAAAAACAAAGTCTATTGACTGAATTGCAGCTGGTGCCGGCATTTTGCTCAGTGGAGCTTAAGTTCTCTGAGGGAATCACCGCAGCTGTCTGCACGTGTTGTCTATGCAAACATCAATGAAAGAGCAGGGCACTTGGAGAGTTTCCCGTATTTCATTTGAGAGCCAGCTTTGCTTGGCTTTTGCACCACGGTCAAATCGACGGCATTGCCATCGGCATCGTCACCCGCAACATCAAAGTGAAAGTCACGCATTTTACGTCTATTTACCACTTTGTCTGGTAGTTTTTTCCACGTTTTTCCATTTTCTTCTATTCTTTTCTATTTTTCTATTTTTACTTGCATTGCGATAGACACAAAGACAGTCAGACAAACTGGCGTTCTCGTCTCCTCGATGTCTGCCCTGTCAGTCGTGTCTGCCGTTAACTCGTTGGATGTTGGATGTGGATGTGGGCCGTTGTCTGCCTCATTATGTTTTTCTTTCACTCGTCCACTGGCGCTGGCAATATTTTTATGTAAACAAGCAACAAACAGACAAACTGGCAGCTCGAAAAAACTTACAACCGCCAGACAAAATTGGCGAATCGTCAAATATACAGCAGAGGGAGTCCTAACGAAGCGATTCCTTTGCTTCTTTCATTTGCTTTGTGCAATTATGGCAATTTATTCACCTCTCTACTACAATTACTTCCATGTCCACCCTTATTCTCTTCGACTCTTTTTGTCATAACTTTGAAACTAGAGAAGATCTCAAATAAAATGTCGCGTCATTGTTGTCTGGCCATCGATTGGCAGTTTCAATAAACATTTCATTAGAGCTTACGAAACCATTGTAGAGTATGACCTTCGGTTAAAGTCTGCCTTTTGTGGAATAGGGTTAAATAGTTTACTCTTGGATTATAAATTAGATTGAATTTCCATTATAGAATAAATATGTCCACATATTTTTTTGTTTTATCGTGATAATACTTAATACAATTTTAATTAATTTTATGCAAATAGCAAACAAAAAGATAAAAAAAAATATATTAGTCTTACCGAAACTTATTAAGTAAGTAATTTGTTTAAGTTTTGGCTCCGATTAATTATATTTCTGACAGTAACTAATTCGTATAGAGAAGTACATTTGGATTCGTTTTTCAATTAATCATTGTATGTTTGGCTAATCTTAAATCTTTTTAGAATGATTTTCTATTGGTTAGTCTAGAGTATAGATCTACAATCTTGTTTGGCTACACATTTTGAGCTTGCCAACGCCTTGGGCTAACATTGAAAGAAACCAGCTGCCTGAAAGTAAGTACGCTACATCGTTTGCACAAACGCACTTGATCGCCAGTCAGGACATGACTACAAGACTCAGGATACGGAGCAGCAGCATCAGAAGCAGCATCAGAAGCAGCATCAGAGCTGAGTTTCTTGCCATGCCAACCGACAAGCTTCTAGTCGTAGTCGTTGCTGTTTTCTGCTGTTTGTTTATTTACGCACATGCGAGGCAAAAACTTATTTCATATTCATGGAAAAATCGCAGACACATGTGCCGTAAAGGTTCTTTTGCCAGCTGTTATACTCTTGCTCTTCCTCTTTCTCGTATTCGCACACACAAACACGAGTGCAAACATAGCTCGGTGGGTTTGGATGGAGTAAATCAGCAGCTAAGTAAGTAAAATGCTTCATAAATTGCTTCAAGTGGCGCAGCTGGCTGACAGCAGCTTTGAAAGCATTATGCGCCGGCAAATGTTGGCCCAGGACCCCAATCCAGCCAAGGATACTCGTATCAGTTAGAGCTAGGGCTATCCCTGCTCTCTTTATTTGTACAAGCACACACACACACACATAATGTTTACGCATGTCCTCGTATATTATGGCATCCATTTTAAGGAATATCAGCATACAAAATTCTGAATCAGAGCAACGAATGAAGAAATTCCAACGAAAATCAAAGTCATTTTCATCATTACCATGATAATACATAATGAAAATTATACGTTTCTTGTTGAACCCATTGGCTTTTGACTTTCGTAAACAGTTGGCAAGTTAAGGCAAGCATAAAGTTCATGCATCAGATAGTCTCCCAAGAATACGAGTATTTGTTTCTTAATGGTGTCCGGACGTTGTCAATAACATTTTACATATTTCATAGGCCTTTCCTTCACCCTTTGTAATGCGTCCCACATGTCGGAAGGATTCGTGTCTCACACATTTGATTTATTTATTAATATGCACAGGATGACCGTAATAAAAAAACGAACGTGTTGCTAATTGTACATTGATAAAAAGACGGGTTTCTGCTTTATCAGTCTCTATTAACTTTGTTAATTCAATAGTTAAGTAGTCGCATAATCTACAAGAATGTTTTGTAATAACTATGTCAATTATATATATTTCACTATCTTATAAGCACAAATTATAAGCATACATACATGTGTAAAACATGTAAGCAAAGCAATTAGCAACATTTATATCACTTAGCCAAGCAGAAACGGGTAGAAAGAGAAAGTCATTTTGTGTTGAAGTGTGGTAACTGACCAACACTTTGTCCATTGTGTTAGTATCTTATATTCCGTAATTGCACCTAATGTCATCCAACGAAATTACCTGAAATTCAATTTCCACAAGTGAACGTCCTGCAGACATACTAAATTCTGGTTGCATACAAAAGCCAAAATAATATAATTATGCTGACGAGCAATGCTCGGAGAGCAGGAATGCTGAGTATTGTAAGGGGAAGTAGGGACATATTGAAACTGGAACTGTTGGCAGCACCTTCGAGCTGTGCAATTAATAGAAATTTAATTGTGATCATAATTAAGTTTAAGTGTGCAGTATGTGTTTGTGGTTGCTGTGTCAGCTGCTCTCAGATCCGGACTAAACTCTGATTCCTGGTACTGCCATTAATAAAAAAATGTAGCTTTTCAAAAATTGTGGTTCTTTATTCTGGCAACCGAACAGAACTAGATTCTCAAGTTATCATTGATGATGAACGTATCAGAAGCCAGATTCTAAAGTTATTCAGGTGCATTTTTAGTCCTAAGTAATTGCTATTATTATAGGGTGTCTTTCGTTTGATTACTTTCTAGTTACTTGTGAATTTCAGACTCCAAACTTCAGTCTTTTCGCAGAGCTCAAACTCTTTAATCATCTTTGTTCTACTCTGTGCTGTCTAATGTACAAAATGACCCAGTAAAATTGTGCAAACAACTTTGTGTTCGCTTTCTTTGTTTGCGTGTTTGCTGTTTTTCAAGTGTTAACAAAACAAGTGGGCGCCGGCTACAGTCGAGTCTGCTCGACTGTATAATACCCTGTGCCCTAGCTCTCCGATAGGTTATACGTAGGTGCGCTACGTTAGGCATGCCGAAGGTGTGATGATGCGGCATTAACTTTTTGGCTAATTGTTCGTATTACATCTAGATATGTGATCTAGTGAACCGATTTAAACCAAATTACAAATTCTCAATCTGTGAGTTTGGTTGACTTATCTCTAAAAACAACAATAATTTTCGTACTTTATCTTAAAATTCGTTTCTATGGCAGCTATTTGATATCAGATTTCAATCAAACTTGTTCAGGATGTAGAATACCATCCCAAATGCGTATTCTGTTAGTTTGGTTGAGATACCTCAAACAACAAAAAAGTTTATCATACTAAAACTTGATTTTGGACTGATCGTTCCTATGGCAGCTATATGATATAGTGGTCCGATTTCAACCAAATTTTATCAGGATATATATGACCATTTCAAATGCATATCCTATTAGTTTGGTCGAGATCTTTCAAGCAACAAAAAAGTTTAATTTCGACTGATCGTTCCTAAGACAGCAATATGATATAGTGGTCCGATTGAATAAATTGTATTTAATTTAATTAAAATTGTAAATCGTTATCGTAATCGCTGAAATCGATGTTGCTCATGCCAAGAGTAGCATTCAACTAAAATTTGCTCAGCTTGTTGAAGTCCGGCAACACCAAATAATCTCTCCCAGTCTTCTTAATCATCGAAATCAGCTGCTTAAGGCTGCTGCGTTGCGCGCGCAATATAAAATTTAAGTGCTATGCTTTAATATTTATGATTCTTTTTGCAGAATTTGTTAAGCATATAAATACAATGATAATAAATGAAAACCTATTGAACATATGTGCGATCTTACTAGCTTATTATTAAACATAATAATTATTATAAATTCAGAGATTTCAGTGTTGTAAAATGATCTGTCGTCGAGGTGTCGAGGTGCAAAATTATAAAGTGGCATTTATACATATCGCTTTTTGCAATGCATACTAATATCTACATACATATATTTTAACACAATCGTAAATATGTATTAACTTAAACCATGTTAATATATTAAAATAGGATAGAAATTGTTGCCAAATGATATCGATAATTTTGCCTATCGCTCGTATTTGCGTTCGCACTCTTCGTACACGTGCTCGCTGTTATGATTTTGCGCAAACAAATGTGTATATGCTATCTCGCTCGCACTTGCCTATGTCTATGATTTTGATTTATGTGAATTAAAAGCAAATTTTAAATATCTTCTCTATTTAATAGTCAATCGCTTTCAAACTTTCTGGTACATTAAATTAGCTTACTTCTTATCTTCCTGTTTTATAAGAAGTGTTTTTATTAAATATCACGTCTGATAATCGTTTTTTGCGATTGGCAGGCGAAAGAGGCGTGGCATCTAAAATTTAAAACAAACTTGATCTGCGCCCGCTATCCAGCAACCTTCTCACCAAATTTGAAGTCTCTAGCTTTTATAGTCTCTGAGATCCTTTGACTCAAACAGCGGGCAGTCGGACAGACAGACGGACATAGCTCAATCGACACGGCTATTGATGCTGATCAAGAATATATATACTTTATAGGGTCGGAGATGCTTCCTTCTGCCTGTTACATACATTGCACAAAACCATTATACCCTTTTTGACCATTTTCAATGGGCACGGGTATAAAAAGAAAATGGAACAAGCATATTGTGCTTCGAATATTGAATACTCTTGCTAAAATGGGTTTTTTTACAGAAACTGAATTTTCAATCGTTCGTTACTAACACAATTACTCGTATATATTAAGCATTTTGATCATTATTTTGCATTTCAATTCATTCTGCTATCAAATTTGATCAATATTGTTCAAATAGTTTTGTGCCAAAATATCGACTTCACTTTACTAGGTATTTTAAGCTTTACACATTTCGCAGTATTTTGCAAATATCCTTAGTAAGAGTATGACAAAAGCCAAAAGAAAGTATATACGTAACGTTCTTGAATGGCAAACACTGTGACCTGTTTAACCGGACGCTTGTCGCCTAGAATTTATATGTGGACTGGGTCTGATTTATGTTTGCAGCCAGGCGCGAAGGCGTGGCATCAAGTACACTTCCGCAGTTCAAGCATCAATAAATTATTGAAACAATATTCGCTGTTGGCCACTTAGGATCATAAATTTACTGTTGCAAATTTCCATTAATGCTCTTGGATGTGCTAATGAAGTCGCTTCGTTTTAAGGACGCCTTAAAGTCTTGCCTATTTTGTACTTATACTTGTCCTTGTTTGCTAATTTGATTCAGGCCAAATTTGTCCGTGTCGCAAGTGCAAATTTAAAGCAATTGCGCTTCGCGCTTTCGCATCTTACACTCTTTTAGCCGTTCCGTCGTAGCCATTTTGTTCGTTAGACCATGTCTGCGTGTGTGTATGTGTGTGTGTGTGTACATCTCCTGCGGGACTTTTGGCCACCTTTCTGCTTGCCTTCTCGGTGCAGCACAATGCGCACGTGGCATGCAGTCCTTTTTTTGCAAAATACAAGTAACACAAATGATGACCAGCAGGGGACCAAGCTGCTTTCAGTGTGTATTCGACAGTGTTTCGGTCTCGAAAATTGCTTGGGGAAGTCCCAAGCAAGTCGTCTGACTGGCTTTATTATGGATCATACTTTTAGAAACAATTTTAAAAGCATTTAAAATGTTTCAGTAAATCTTTTAATGTCTTAATTGCTAACATTTTATAAAAATAAATTATTTTGTACTATACAGGAAAGCACATAAAATGTAAATGTATGGAATAAACTAATAAATGAGTATCTACTAGTCGGACACTGACGACTGGAGAGCCTTTGCTGTTTTTTCTTTAACATTTGTATTGTAATTTGAATGCAAATATAAGTACAAAAAAAAACACTATTGACGTACATTTTTGGCGCATCGGCATGACTGGGCATTTAATCATGCTCTCAATTCAACGACAAAATATGCAGATGAGTCGCTTCATCATAATTTTAACGCAGCAATTTCTTTTGGCTTTGAGTTTGGGAAAGCAAATGCCAAAAGGCTAAAAAAAATGTAGTTTAGCATTTTTGCCGCATTTGAGGGATGTTCCAAAGTCTGCCTTGCCCTGGGTTGACTTTCTGTCTGTCTGTCTGTTGGCAAGACATTTAAATTCAATATGTTAATGAGCCAGCCGATATGCCGGGTCGTCAGGTGTCTTATATAACTTTGTGGTGCCAGCAGAAGGTCAACCAGAAAGTTATCCACCTTAATGTAAGTGGAATTTTAATAATATATTTTTTATTTTATTGATTTTAAATTAATTAAAAATAACATGAACTTAGCAAAGTTGCATTTTATGTTAGATAATGAATTTAATTAAATTATTTGTTTGCTTGCATTTATAGTTTAAGTAAGGTCATTATTTTGCTTTTTTTAATTGCCTTATTAAGCATAATAATTTGATTTGATTTTGAATATTCTTTTTCTTTTTTTTTTGATTATTGCAGTTGTTTATTGGATAATTGACATACGTATCCAGTTCATTGGAGCCTAACGTGTTTCATTAACAAGCTTCATAAATTTATACTAGACCAATAAAACAACAACTCCTATAAGCATCCTATAATGCAGTATTCAATTTTTTGGTGCCGATACAAATAAAAAGTAGCAAAAATACACAAACAAATATCTGCGTCCCATGCAAATAGCCAGCAAAATTCTATTAAAGTTTCTTTTGTGACAACAGAATTCAAAGCAGCACCGCAGGCAGTCAACTGTTATAAACTACATTTAAAAAAAAACCACATATCTCTCTTACTCTCAGTCTATATCTCTCTATTTCTGTGTCACTTGCTCTCGCTTTCTTTCTGTCTCGCTTGCTCCACAGACGAGATGCTGAAATCTAAATAGTGCAGGCATTTAAAAGTAAAAAACAAGAGAAAACATTTGTCAATACTGCAATATAAAACATATAAAAAAGCTAAAATGGTATTGGAAAATTGGTAAAAAGCGCAGCGGCTTTCAATAGCTTATCATGAAGTGGGCGTGGCCATGGCCAGCGGAAATGGCCTTTGGCGGAAATCCGTTTAATTTGCAAAATGTCAACAATGCACGAGCAATAAATGTGACAAAAGCAATGCAAAAATAAATAAAAAGAGCTATGCCGAATGAATAGTACTAAGCTAAACATACCCTGTATTACAAATAAATGATTTATTGACAATTATTATAATTCAATATATTTTTGGAGAAACTTTCTAAATATATACGTATATATATTATTGTCAGCTTTGATTTATTCTCCTCATTATTAAATTCTTCAAATCTTGAACAACTATTTTGTGATTTCCATAATTATACTCATAATCAGGAATTTTTATACTCGTCTTGTGAATTGTCTGTGTCTGACTTTAAAATTCATTTTAACTATTTCAATATTCCCTACAATATTTTTATAAATTTTCTCAAAGCATATAAATTACAAATTACAAATTGCTACCTCGCGAAAGATAGGAAAATTAAAAATAAAATGTAAATTAATAAATCAAACAGGATGACCATTAACCGTTGGCTTATCCCTAAATGTTCGTTAAGAATTCTATAATAATATAATTTTTAATTAATCAAGGTTCAATTAGTAGTATGAATATTCGGTATATTAAAAGTAAACGCAATTTGTTTTCTTTTTGTTTATTTTGGTTGCAGTTGTCGCTGCATTTTTGTCACTGTTGTTGGCATTGCTTTTTGGATCTGTTGGCAATTTTTAATGGCGGCTGCAACTGGCGTCACGCGTATCGCCCACAAAAAGGGTGACTGGAATGTGGCGCCACAACAACGTCGCGTAATGCGTAACGGGTGGATAAGGGGGGAAATTGAAGGGATTGCAGATGAGCAGACAAAATGGCCGCAAGCATGGCGACTGGCATCCAGGCAGTTTACAGCCTGAGTGTTGCATCTTGTTTAATTTGTATACACAGACGCAAAATATAGCCAGACACTGTTTCATTACATTTCATTCTCATGTTCCTTACGAGTATACCCTGTAATCATAAATTTGTCATAGAGTGACAAAGTTCGATGTTTTATATACAACTCATAATGAGATCGCATTTTCTGGCTTTCGGGTCCAGCGTGTCAATATCAATATTTGTGGCCTATAAACTTCCATTAGGTGGTATCTCTTAGTCATATACAGCATTTCTGTCCGTCAACACCCAAAAAAAGGGAGTTCGCGTGCTCTGTGATTGTTCTTATTGTATTGTCATATATGTAAATAAGATACATATTCTTACTTTTTGATGTGGTGTAACTGCATAAAATGCATGCATATATGTTTTTTCAACAGTATAAATGTACGTACATATGTATATGTATATTTATAGAAAATTTAAATATTGTATGGTCAGTCCATTCGGTAACAGCTGTATACATTCGTTACCGGCTCTTTATTCATGCTTTCAGTTTGTTGATCTGTCTGTAGGCAAATTAAATAATATTGTCTCTGTTTTTAATGTAAGCTGAGAGTAATGTTTACTTAAATGTAATTGAAGATATTCAAATGCTTAAAAACTCTGGTAAAACACTTTTTCTGCTCAGTAAACTAAGTAAAAAAAATATCACATAAAGCATTAAGAAAGTTTCCTGTCAGCAAAAATTGCAATATACATATATGTAAGTCAGCTTATCCAATTAAGACATTTATCATCTGAATATCGTACATACCCTTTCCAACTGAACTATTTTGTAGCTGGACTGGCTGATTTTGTAATTGCATAACATAGAAAAGTGGACAAATTGCTAGTAGCAAGTATAATTAAAACTGTATAATTGTGGTTTTCTAATATTTTACTTAAGAAATTGAGGATTGTTTGACAGAAAATCCATTTTTAAAACCAGATTTGACGAAGATGTACAAATAATGAGTCTTCCTTGGCAAATGTATAAGTTAAATGAGTTTTCAGCCAATTGGAGACTATTTTGGAAATGTTATGCATTAAAACGATAAATTCCAATTAATCATAACGAAACTTTAACCCTTGATTTTCTGGTAACATTGCAATGTTTCCTGATGAGGGTCTTTCATAAGCTGGTAAATTTTACATATTAAATGCTTGCTGCTTTTACGTGTCCTCATTCCTCCCGTGACACAACTTAATTTTATGGTTAACGGCAAAGCGCAGTTTTTGACTGAAAACTAATCCTTAGCTTAAACAACATCAGCAACAACAAGGAGAGTGGGAAGAGAGAGAAAGAGTTAGATAGAGGACAGAGACAGCAAATTTCTCTGCACAAGCTCTCGTTCTGTAAACCTCATGTTGTGAAAATCCTTTCCCCTTCCCGAACACCTTTGATTAATTTGTGCATGACTCAAGCAACCCAGGGTTACTCTCTACTCCCTCTCTCTCTCTCTTTCTACATGACTTATATTTAGAGAGCGGGCTAATATAGGTAATTTTACAGGAATCTTCACCATCCACACCTTCAATGTCACATGATTGTCAAGTATGTGGGCGTGATTTGCATGGCGTGTTAGACGGGGCTTAGTTGGCTTTTGAATTTTTGTAGGCAGATGCATCTGCACATTCATGGAGACATGCACGTGCCTTCGAGAACACGTGTCGCTTAATTAAAAGCCAGTTATCTATCAAGCCAGAAAACACATGAACATACATACTAACATGTATTTGTGTTCATTCATCTTTGTCGTTTATTATGTTGTTTCTGTGTTTTACCATCAAATAGATGTCGTCTTGATATTTATGAACTATGTTTCATACTTGATTTGGTCAACTTTTTATTCAATTAGACATATTTAAATTACTATTTGGTATTGTAGTAATACTTAGCATACATAAGCGCAAGTAGTATGTAATAATTATATTTATCGCACTGTCTAGCATAAACAAGATTAAGCTTAAAATTGCACGGTTGCAATTGAGAGAGGGACGAGTGTCACTTTTGCAAGCGACACCGTTCGAGACAATGGAAAATAAAGATATCTGAGAAACAAAGAAAAACCCAGACCCAGACTATAGTATGAAAATATTTTTGGGAGTAAACTTGTTTATTTTCTTTACAGGGTATCTCTCCAAGTCGATCACTTTCTACTGGAGGGCTCTTTCCATTGTTAATATTAATGCTCTGTGGCATTTCTCTGTTAATCATGTGTGTGCATTTTTTAATCAGCTTGTCATTATTGGTGTAATTTTTTATGTAAATTATGCAACTGACGGTGTAATTTCAAAATAATTCCAACGTGGCAACAAACGAATGCAGATCAAAAAATAAATTCTGTTTTGCACAACTATTGCCACCATAAATGATATTTTCGCAGCTATTTAAATTTTATGATTGCACAGTTCTTCTTTTATTTTTCCCTTTCTCCATTGTGTATGTAAATTTTCACAACCAAAAAAATTCAAGTTTTTTTTTTACTGTTAACATTTTTCCTGTTTTTCATGTTAATTTTCTGTCGTTGTTTGTGTGAATATTTTACGCTACTCGAATTGAAAAACACGACAACCCTGGCACTGTTTAACCCCTCGCTCTAACGGCACTTGAGCGACTTTATTGCGTAAATGTGGTGATTTAATTAATATGCTTAATGAGTTGCAATTAAACACAAATAAATATTGAACAACAAAAAACTAACATTAAATATCAGAAAATATAATGACAAATATAAACAAAGGAAATTAGTATAAAGTTGATGCAAATTAAGACTGTAAATAATCAAAGAACCGCATAACCTTTGGCGTTCAATTAATTGAGGAAAAAGGAAAATATAACAACTAGTTTTAACCCAATAATGCTCGCAGTGATAAGCATAATAATTTTGCTTCTTTCTACGAGTTTTTTTCCTCAGAGCTACACTGGGAGATATTCCAAATCCAATATTACTAAAGGAGATTCAAGTTGCAGATAAGTTAAAGTGCTTAGCACAGCTGAAACTTTGCATACTGCAAATCAATGCAATTGATTAAAGCCAAAATGGGAATCGATGGTCTGGCATTAGAAGCCAGGAGCCATCAAGGATTTTTCACATATTTTCGACGAGGTACAAGTGCAGCCAATTGACAAAATGGTCACTCCCATAGCACAGTCTCCCTCATCTGTTTCTTTTATGTCGTTTACTGCATTGTATTCGGGGAATGAGGGAAATAAGGGAAATGGTAGCCAAATAAACTCAGCTTAACCAAAACCAAAATACAAATCCAAAAACTATGCAACTGAATTGCAGTATGGACCGCAAAGCATTGCCCTTGCTCTCGTCCAAAAACCAAACTATTTTTCGTTTTATTTTGCAGAAGTCGCCCGCTGGGTTGGCTGCCTGGGCGGCACATCATCAATATGAAACATGGGACATGCATAATCGGCTGGTTGGTTCCCAGTGCGATCCATTTATGCGTTGCTGTAGGAAATCCCGTCCAGACAGGAATTTCAAAATGCTGGCATGCAAATGCACCGACTACTGAACTGTTCGCTATGAGTGGATAAGTGAATGATGGAGTGTGGGGAGTTAGACTATGGAAGAGTCCATTTCCATTTGTTGAAAATGCTCGTTGTTTTGGTTAGCTACCGGTGGTGACCAGCAAAATAATAAAATCAGACAGCTAGGCATTGCTTTGAGTCGTGATAATAAAAAAAAGATTAAAGTTGATTGGAAAGTTCTCAATTGGCTGCAGAGGGAATCACTTTACCCTCTATTCAGTCGAGTTCTTTGCCAAAATGATCTGACCAACGGATAAATTAGGAAAATACATTTTATTTATTTATTTATTATTTACTTAAATTTTTTTTTAATAAAAATTTAGATTTTGCTATACATTTTTAAGTCAGACCAATAATAAATGATTTAACTAAGATTAAATACATTTCATGTCATGCATAAATATTATTGAATAAAGTTCTTGAACTCCTCCTGGATATTATTATTCACAGAAATGAAAAGGGTTAAGTACCAAAATCATGTCATTTGACACAGCGCCTTCAACTAATTAAATGGCTTACAAGCAAGGTCCTGATATTTCCACTCCCCTCTCCGTCTCTCTCACTCTCTCTATTTGTCACACACGTATGCGTATGTGTGTGCTTATTAATTAATGCAGCAAATATTATGTCCTTTCACTTGCTCGCACTCAACGACATGTCCTCACGCGAATATGAAAAACGTGCCCGATGCTTTGTTGATGTTTATGAGCAAGTCCTTCGCGACTCCCACTTGTCAGGACGTCACCTCGAAAGCGACACGACTTGATCCATGTCGTCGTCGCTGTCCGATTAGTGGTGCGTGGGTGGACAATGGAAAAGCCACGCAACTGTCAATTAATTTGACACTCGTCAAGGCAAACATTTGTCGTCAGACCGACAAACAAACAGGGACAGCGACAGAAACAGGAGACGTTATGGTAATTTGTCTTTGGCAGGCAGTGTCAAAATTGTATTTAACCAGCGTCCCGACAAGCAACGACTACAAACATGTAATTAATATATGATATTTGTGTTGACAGTCATAGATTCGCAACTATGCTCCGGCCTACAAAGTCTGTAATTATCCGCTGATGATAATTAACCGATGTGTGACCTTAAAACTTCTGACACGCTCACCTTCGGGCACATTTCAAGGATTACAAACTCACAGTCGAGTATCTGACAAAGCTATTCAACATTTTCATCTACCCTACCTCTATAAAATTAACGTAATTTGCTTATATGGAAATGCGTACATACATATGTATATAATAGTCTATGGGAGGGGGGTTAAAGTGGAAAAAGCGAAATTATGGCAATGGTGGAAACGTGTTGGTTGTGTGCAAAGTTCAAATGAAATTGCTGTAAGGCACGTTGTCGGGAATACGAGTATGCTAATGAAATCAGTTTTAGAACTCGTCTATGCGCACTGTTTTCATAACCTTCAACTGGTTTTCAAGCATGTTAGACATCTTGCTAATGAGCACGTCTTGGCTTATCAAGGTTAACTCTGACGAAACGAAGACAAGCTGAAAGTGAAATGATAGGTATATTTACAAGTAAATAAAAAAGTAAAAGCTTTGGTGAAAATTTAAGCAGGGAAACAGATTTTAAAGGATTCAACAAATTACGCAATGTTAAATCGTAAATCTATCTAGTTTTGGTTACACATGTCAAAAATTGTGATACTCTTCCAGTGAAAGCGTAAACTTCTTGTCCTTATAACGATTATTGCTGTCAAAAATTTTACTGCGATTGCATTAATTAAGCTCAGAATTAATACTTTCAGCTACTTCACACTCCTCTTCTCAATTTCTTGTATGTATTTCAACGATTTGGAACTTTTCGCAGTTTGTCAAAGTTGTACTCTAGTTAAATTTAGATGACTTCGATTAAAACACGTATTTAAATTTTCAAACCAATAAAATCGTACCTCGAATATGATCGAGATCTTCAACTTTATTAATTTCAGTCTTAGTATGAAATCCAGTTTTAAGTGTGGTTAAGGATTTTTTCGCTCTGTGAAGCCTTGTCTAAACTTTTAAAACTGCGTAAGCTCAAAGTAAAAAACTACTTTGATATAATTTCCGCGTTAAGTGAAAAAGCCGCCTTTCATCTCAATATTTCTGATAAAATTGAATTAGCATAAGAAGTACACTTTTACGTATGTATATATTTGTTAGCTTCAGCATAATAAGACAATTTTATGATACCAACGATACTTTGGACGTTAAAGAAGTTTCCCCGGACGGAAACTGCTGATATTTTTGCTAATACTGATAAAGTGCAGATTTTGGCCAAAATTACTTGAGAAATTTATTATTGGCTTAAGCTTGGCATACTCAATTGGACTGGTGGGCGTGTCAGACTTGAACTAAGTGCATTCTGACGGAGAAAGCTTGAGTTATGTGGCCAGAGTTGAACCGAGAACGGAAGAGGAAAAATATATATTGACGCAAAATAAAAAGATAGATAAGGCATTTGGCCAAAATGACTAAAGATAACGAATGCAGTCGCTCCAAGCAGCCTTTTATCTTTTTTTTCTATTGAAAAGCACAATATAGTTATGTAAAGCCAAAATGTGAATAAATCCAAACAAATAATACCAATATATCGAATTTCACCAAAAAAAAAAATGAAATAAATAAATAATACGTTATGTTAACTAAAATCAGAACGACTTCAAACTTTTATATCTTTGCCGAAACTAGTCCGATTTGCAAGCGGAATGAAATTTTGTTCATGATCATGATTTAATTATTTTGATTAAATTATTTCTTACCTCAAAATATAGATTTTTCAGTAAGGCAATCTCAACCTTGTAAATTAACTAATTTCTTGAAATTATCTTGACATCCTTTGCATACGAATATGCTACTCAAATATTCTTGAAGTTGGAATATAAAACAATCTAATTTTGCAATTTTAAAAAAGAAACTACTTGTGAGCCTAAGTAAGTTTGACAAAGCAAATCTCATGGAACTGGCTGCATTTAATTTAAAAATATTTATTTTAATAACTTTAATATGACAAAAAAAAAACACTTGATTTCAGACAGCAGAGGACAGAAGCAATGTGGAGCTCGGAGAAATGATTTAAGCTGACGCTGACGTTGGTCACAAGCTGTTGCACTGAAACAATTTGACAAAAGTTGTTTTTTTTAGATGGCAGACTATTCGACAGGAAGTGCAGGGTTCGCTTGACTGTCGAACAACTCGTTCGAAATGTTGGAGTCGTTTTCGCCAGGCTGCCAATTTGTGGCGCTGCACATGTCCACATGCTCCTCTTGGTCAAAAGTGCAGCCACAAATGCTATGAGTGTGTGTGTGTGTGTATTTGCCTCTGGCTTCGAATATTTTGAAAAGCATATAATAATTTTCACAGGATATGAAAAACTTTGTTGTTGGCGCATCCGTTGTTTTCTCGGACCGGCAACCTGCACCAGACGACGTCAATATATTTTTATACTTGTGTGTGTGTGTGTCTGTGTGTGCGTATGCGTAGCCTGCGGCGCACCATTTTAAATGCGTTGTTGTTGTAGTAATTGGACAAGTCAGTGACTTAAGTGGCGGCAGCAGACACTTCTACAACTTGCAACAACAAAAGCAACAACAATGACACTTAACTGCACTTATTTACACGTGTGTGCAAGTGTGTATATGTCCATGTATATGTGTGTGTGAATCTGCCATGTAGCTAAATTCTCAAATTTTGCTAATTGCAATTGCCATTGTAGATTTTGCTGTTGTTGTAGTTGTTGCTGTCAGTTTCACTGTCTCCTTTTATATGTTATCGCATCGTCTCTTTACTGGCTTTATCCTGCAAAATATGAAATGCCCTTTTTAATTAAAAACATGAAACTAATTTAAGTTAATTCTGTCACATACATAAAGCCGACACTAACAGTCTAGATAATTACAACAGTCATTAGTTGATGTACATAAATATAGAGAATTCGACTTTTTCTCTTATGATAGTGTTTATTTATTATATGTATTTTATAGTTGACAGACTTCATAACTGTTTCGTTTCTAAATTACAAATTTAGTTAAAAGAAAGGAATGAGTTCATAATACTCATATTTAAATATTCTTAATCAATGCTCTCTATTTTCATTTAACAAACTTTGATGAACTTCTTTTGCATAGAGCAGAGCAGTGTAAACGAATGATTGAAACACAACATTCGCAGGTTTCTTAAATTCTTGAATCATACTGCTTATATACTTGATTTGATCAAGTTTTTGGTTCACATGAAATATGTCAATAAATATGACTGACTGATAATTAAGCCTAAAAATTACTCCTGCTATTCGATTTTTTATAAAATCACATTTAGTCAGATTGGCTTTGAAAAATGTTACTCAATATCCTTTGTGCATTTCGTAATATTCTGTACAGATCTTTTTTTGTCTGTTACTTCGTACTGGTAAAATCCAACTACATCATCTTATGTGTTTTTCAAATATTCGACTTGCAGCTGAAAGTACGAGTAACTAACCCTTTTGCTATCTCACAGATTTGGTAAATTCGGCACGTAAAATGTGTCTATGCCGTGTGCCTTTCAACTGGAGCACCCCTTGATTGCATTCTCTTTGGGCCGTCGAGCACTTATAGAGGTAGAGATAGAGATGTTAAGGCCATGCTGGCAACAGTTTTATCATTTTTCAAAATGCATTTAATTTTGTTCCATTTTGTCGCATTTTAGTGCTCTCCTCTCGTCTTTTCCTCTCTATTTCTGACTGTCAAATAGACGGGAAAAGTTGTGAAACTTAATTTGCAAAAGTGCTGCATCGTCATTTGGGGGAGAAGAGAGGAGGCGTGTTGGTCTTATCGTGTGAGTCAAAGGCACGAGTTAGACAAGTCATCAAATAAATCCCTTTTAGTTATAAAGTTCTTTACTTACTTCTTTTGGTTGTGCGCCCCTTTCTGTGTTTGTCTAGCTCCATTTTCTGTGCTTCATCATTTTTTAAATTTTTTTACGCTTAAGTTGTTTGGCCAGGAATTTGGCTTTGTTTGTCATTGGCCATAGAAAGGGCAAAGGGCATCCTCATTGCAGACATTTCTTCTTCGACTGACTATGATAAGTTGCATTTACTGCAGCACGGTTTAAATTTGTTGGCTAATAATTTTTTAAATACTACAAATTTGTCAAAGCTTAAAATCCTAAATCTAATATTTAATTGCTGCTCAGCTTGGTATCGATTACCCATTGTTCATGAATAAGCCACTTAGTCACTGCAGTGTATTTATTTGCCTCATTCTAGTCAACATTCAAGCGGATATTTGTCAAGCAAACTCAATTGATTTTACCAGACATTGTCATATGATGCTCCTCATGTAGCTCAAGGTGACTCAGTATCGAGCTTAGATTTGGCTTTGGCTTTCGGCTTGCGTTGTTGCTTCATGGCTCATAAGCCACAAAATGCATTTCTAGCAATTTCCTTTATCCGAGTTGTTTGCCGTTGGCCCATTTTTATGCCACATGCCACATGGTGCATACTTTACGGCGCCTGTGCATCATCATCTTGGCAAGCACTTCATCTGCTTAGTTTTTGTAACCGCAGCCTTGACTCGAGTTTTCCCAGGAAATCATTGCACCCAAAGGCGGATATATGAATCACTCCAATTCTCTCTCTCTCTCTTCCTTGTTCTTTCAGTGAATCACTCACACTCTCTTACTGCATCGTTCGCTTTCTTTCTTTTAGCTGTCTTCGGCACTTCAGTCGCCGCTTAAGTTGCACAAAATGTAATACATTTGATTGCACTCATGTTCAAGTTCTGTTTCTAAAGTGGCTGCTGCCTCGACGAAAGAATAAAGTGAATCGGATGCCAGGCCATGCACCCGCCATTTTCATCCCCCCCCCTCTCCGCCTCGTTCTTCTACCAATAACAACAACATATTTTCTGACCCGTTTCTGCCCTGGGTTAGTTGCCATGCTTCCGGCCCGTAAGGTTGCGTGTTCTTGATTTCTCCGGCTGTTTGCCGTAGCCGGATTTCGATGTGAGTATATATGAGTGTCGTTGAGTACTCATGTATGTAGCTTATATGAGCTTGAAAATTCTCTAAATTGATATATCTGCCAACACATTGAAAGACACTGCAACAAACAGCATTTTGTTGATTGACCTGTTTCTGGGCCATACAGAAAATATGAATCAATGAGCTTATCAATAGATTTCAATGTTTGAAAATTAATGAAATTTACAGCCTTGAAAATATTCTTGAATAAAAAATATATACGTATATAATTATGTAAAGTCATTAATTTGTGTTGTGCATTTTTTATGCCTGAACCTTACTAACCCATAGAACCAGCACACGATCATGACGTCTTCCTTTTATTAAAATTAATTTATAAGTTTTATGCAATTTTTGATTCTCATCACTCTTAATATTATCTTTAACTATCCAAAGGATATCTAAAACAATTCGGAAAAAAAATTATGTTTTGTTTTTAATTAATTTGAACTAAATCTTCTATTAAGCCTTCTACAACATTGTTTATTTGTCTAACGCCTTTTTTTTAGGTAATGTTACTGTTAATGAACTCAACGTCATTTTGTTGCACTTGTCCGTTGCTGACTATGGGCTAGATGACAGGGCGGCTTATAAGTGGACATTAATAACCATTAAGGGCATCCGCTGTGACTGCTGTACATCATTCACAATTAAACCACATTAGGCGCGTCCATCAGGTTCAATCAAAACTGACATGCCAAGTGCCAAATGGCCAAGTGCATGGGCCTAAACGACTGGCAGACAGCAAAAATGTCGTGTCCTCCCCATCAGTTCCCGTCCTAATGGACTTTAACCGATGCGACGCGACGGACGGACGGACATCAGTTGCTGTCATTAACCCAGGGCAAGGACTCGAGAACTTCCGTTAAAGCCGCCGAAGGCAAACGACAACACGAGAATTTGAATGGAGAGCAGGACTATGAGTAGGACTAGGACTAGGACTTTCATTGGGAGAGTATGCTAATAGCTTTGAACTTTTCACAAATTACAGGCCAGGCCAAATGGCTTCAGTTCGCTGCTGTTGTACTGTTAATTACCGTTATTGAACTTGTTTGATTGGCGCTAGTTGAAAAGTTACCAAGCTGCCCACACACGCACACACACTTATACTCATACACAACTCGTGGTTGTGTGTTGTGAGTTGTGAGTGCCACAGGTTGCATGCAACGTAGCACTTGTAACATAAAGTAAATACGATCCATGTTAACGTTTGGCAGCTCATTGCAATGCCAGCTTATAGAACTGATGCTGTTGCTGATTCTGAACTGCAATTAAACGTCGAGTTGTTTGCACTGCATTTACACAAGTTTATTCATTTGCATTTCAACGTTCGATAGCTGACCCCTCTGTGCTCCTGTGTTTACCACTTCGATAATTGTATTAAATGGCATAGCTCAAAGGGAGCAAAACGAACTGAAAAGTAACTGCATTCAATCTCGGCATATACATATGTCGAGTGCCCAGGCTCAGACTTCATTCATAATTTATACACAATTCACATCGACAGTTGCTTTACCCGTTTCTATGGGCCGTATATCCAGCTTGTGAAATGCCAACAATTGCCAAAAGCTGGCCAAAGCAAACCAAATCACTAAACAAAAGAAAACAGAGAACCATTTAGTGGTTGTTCATATGTTAGTTGTGTATGTTGTTTTTCGTTTTGCAGTCATCAAAGTGTCATCGATATATATTACAGTACTTTTTATTAAAAACGATTATAGAAGTTAAGATTAACTTTAATGATAAAAATTTAAATCAATCTCATAATTCGTATTTTCGATCCCTGATGAAAGGTATCTCAAGGCTCCGAAATGGTAAATTATTAATTTTGTAAAGCTATTTATATTATTTTATTCTTTTATATTGGTTTTAACTTTGATGCTGAACAAGAATATACGGCTTACAGGGACGGGGATTTCCCTTTGTTACTTTCATTGCAACATATACATAAACAATTCGGCTTTTAAGGTACTTTGCGAAGCTTCATCAGTGATAAAAATGAATTAAATAAATATTATAGATTGCTAAAGGAACGTGCTAAAAGCGTCACATTTTATTTTTAACAACTTTGCTCTTTATTTCTGTGTACTCTTAGATATTGTTTGTTTATCTTTTTTATTTACAAGCTGAAAACTTGGGTCACTCTTTTTAAGTTCTTCGCTGCATAGAGTTTAAAAGAACTAAAGCTGCTTTTCAGTTTGCAGCTCTAGCTGGAATATAAAGTAAAACTTTCGCATAAAAGTGAGAAAATGTCTTGAAGCGTGTGGGATCAGTGCTAAGTCTCAAGTAATACCAGCAAATGATACCAACTTAATATGAGTGGAAACACAAATTCTTTAAAAAGTTGAAAGCTCTCAACTCCAGTATTTACAGTACTTATATTATGTTCAGTTTAAGTATTAAGTGAATTAACTTTATAGGGGCATAAAATTCATTTCCTGTAACAGTGTTTAAAACTTATTTTCAATAAATTTTATTTATTTATGTTGCACATTTTTCACATTCTCAGTACATCGTATTCATTTGAATACGAGAAGTACTTAAATGGATATGCATTTTCTCTGTATCATATAACATTTCATTTCAGGTCATTACTCTGCTCCGATAAACGGACGTTATTAAAGCCATAAAGAAACATGGACAAAACACATGAGAAAGCAGAACGTAAAAAAGCTAATCAAAGCTTATCAAAAAAATTGCGATTAAAAGTGGAGACATGTAACATTAGATGGTCTGAAATCTGACACCAATTTTATGAATTTAGTTTTACCTAAAAAATGCAGTTGAACCACAAGACCGAGAAGCTGCTTCGAAAGCGCAATTCGTTTTGAAAATACATATATATATATATATATATATATATATGTATATGTCTTGAGAAACGCCAATAAAGTGCAAAGTTATCCTCTCAAGTTTATTCAATTTTTAGTGGGTTGATAGAAATTCAGTCGACTAACTCGTACTCTCCCATGTGCGTAAATTTTTATCTTAGCTGGCACGAATTCGATTTTATTTTACTTTTTATTTCTACTTTGCTTCAATTTACAAAATTGAATATTGGCGACAAACTCGATTTACTCACACATGGCAACACGGACAGGCGCCAACACCACCACCAGCACCTTCGTTACCGCCACCGCCACTGTCACAGCCACATTCCAATCAGCCTGCCTTTGTCTCACACACGTTATGTAAGTCATCGAGTTATCTGTAAGACAATAAGCCGATTGGCAAGCACATGAAAGTGGCTGCTACTCCTCACTAACCTATCTTCGTACAATGGGATGAAATTCAACATTTAGCGTGAAAACAATTGCATTGATTATGATTTGTTTTATGCCAAAGAACATCTGAGCAGCACTTTTTAAGTGCGAATCAGTTTTTATTTATTATATTAAAAGCTGTTGTTTATATATTTAAAGTACTTAATCTAGGGAAGCGTATAAGAGACAACAAATATCAATCAAATCAAGAAATACAGTTCATGTTTCAAATGCATTGTACTAATTTAAGTTAAAATAATTATAGAGATTATAATAGAACAAAAATGAATCATATGCAAAATACAGTTTAACTACACTCGTGAGTCTTTTACTTTTTTTTTACATTCTAAATTCATTGACCTAAATTAAATGAAAATTATTTTAGAAAAAAAAAATTTGTCGATATATTCAATATCCTACATATTCTATGGCTTTCAGCCCCGTTTCAAAATTTCATCAGCTTCTCCCATCAGTTGCTTTTCTCCCTAGCTTAAGCTCAGTTATATGGCTTTCCATGCCCTGCATTTTATTTAAATATAAAAATTGTCAGTTTTCCAGTGATTTTTATGCGACGACGTTAAGCTTAACTACTTACCACACACGCATTTATATAAATTTATGTATACAACACACACATACTACTACTTGGCCTCTCTAAATAGCAAGTCCCACTGCATACTGCTGGGAGGCACTGTAGGGACTTATATACAGAAATGGAATACATAAGACAACTGCTCCTTTGTGGGTCATTTAGTTGTTGCCTCACGCGTGCGTTTCATTTCGCTTCCCAATGTCTAGTACTATATCCCACCCGGCTGATTACCAGTCACTTTCCACATCCACACTCCTTTAGCCCACTTCCCTTCTCCCAATGACTTGTTTGTGCTCTTAATTTTTTTTGCCAACTTTGCAGTTTCACAACATTTTTATATGATTTTTATACTTACGTGATATATTTTTCTGATGCGCCGTCACAGCCTTCACTTTTTTATTATCAGCGTTAACATCAGGCAATCTTCTCAGCTTTCCCCACCCCATGTGTGTGGGGGGTATGTGTGTGTGAGTATATATGTGCGTGTTTGTGCGAGTATCTGTCTTTGTCTCTGAGCTTCATTCAATTTTATTTATTGATTTTTATATCTTTCTTTGTTATCGGAAGAAAATGTGAACTGTACTCGATTAACAGCCATCTATGGCTAGCACATACAGTTCCTAACCCTTTATGTGACCGCGATGCATATCGACCACATACATATTATATTCGTATATGTATATATGTATCTCGACATTCAAAATTGAAATTAGCAATGTCTTGATTTAACGGTTTACAGAAATATTCTTATTTAGTGTTTATTTTTGAGCTTACAATTTTTATTGAAAATAATAGCTGTATAATGATTAGAGATCTTGACATATAAAGGACTAATTTAATCCCAATCCAAGGCCCAACGGATGATCATTTTTATCCATGTGCTGATCCAATTTACGCCAGAACTCCATGAATATCTCTTTGTCATTGGCACGCTCGAATTCGGGCAAATGCAGAATATTGAGATTAAGAGCCTCCAGTTCCCGATATATCGGATATCCCATGAAGTGAATGTGGAAGGCGCACACATTCCGACAGATGGTAGCGGGATCACCGTGATGGGGCCAGCCAATGAACTGGGTGTGGGGACTTAGCACGAATACGGCCACAACTTGTCCCCATTCCTCAGTTGTTAGCCCTGTGACGTTATCGATAACACGGTATTGCTGCTGCTCGCCGCGATAAGTGCGATTAATGATGACTTCCTCGAGCAGCCCGAGATTCGATCTTCTCATCACACTTGGCGGTATGAAGCGGAGCTCCTGCAACAGCATCTGCACATTGTGCAGGGACACCAGACTAAGTAATTCCGATGGAACCACAATAATCCGCATGCGCAGCAATCGATTATTACCCGGAGGATTAACTTGCGATAATTGTCGTGAAATCGATATTTGGCGAGCATTCGATCCAGAAATTCGAGTGTTAGTTTTGAGTTCCTGCTCGCCTCCAGTCTTACTAATTGACCTGGAATCCTGAACGCGACGATTGTATTCCGATAATGTGATTGATTGGGTTGCAGGACGTGGATGTTGAAATGATTCCCTTTGCTTTTCCACGTTCATTGGCAGTAGCTCAGGCGGTACAACTGGCACCTCACGCAGCTTCTGTGGCTCCGGCTGTGGCATTGCCACCAACGGCTTTACAGCCGCCTCCCTCGGTTTGTCCAGCATGCAACACTTCTGAAAATCGTAGACACGGGCCAAAGTTCTCAGCACACCCGGCAGCTCCTTCTCGCCCAGCAGCTGCTCCTGTCGCGTTTGATTCTGACGCTCGCGTTCCATCGCCTTCATGGCAATGATATTTTTGTAATTCACCTCCGATTGAACGTCGGCTTTATCCTGCTCTTCTTCTGCCTCCATGTCATCGAAATTGCCACCACTTTGCTGCTGACAGAGGTTAAAATAGTTCTCGGGCTTACCCTGCAATTTTATGCGCTTGGAACTCGAATTCGAGCTAGAAGCTCCTTCTGCTTCTTTATTTTTAGATTCATTATTAATTGTTTTCCTATGTTTCATTCTCGACCTGGTTGCCAACTTTATAAAATAATTTGTCAATTACTTGCAAATTTACCGCTGAGATTGTCAGAAACAACTGTTTTTTGCGAATGTCAAATTAATATAATCGATTGATAATTTCGCATGTCACTTTTACATGCAAATGTCAATAATTTATATAAAGCGGCAATAATATTGTATAAAACAGCAAGATTTTTTTGGAGAGGTGGCAACACCAATTAGTCAAAAAAATGATTTTATGCTTAAAAAGGTCATGACATAATATGATATAAATATTTTAACTTTGAACAGCTATAATTATTAGTCGCATGTAATAATTGAATTAAAAATTGTTTATTTCACCTTAAATAATTTATAAAACCATTTACTCATTAGCTCGTTGAAGAAACACAATTGGGGTCTGTTTTAAGCCAAGCTCCAGCGATGATGTTCTAAAGTTGCCTGAATTTCGAGATGCCATTAAGCTCCAAACTGCTGCAGCTGGGCCGCATCATGAGGTTCTGTCCGAGCTTATTGAATCCTGCCAAGCTGTTGATAAGTTAGACAATTGAGTTATTTGGCTTTTAATATTGTATTATATAAAGGTTACCATTTCAAATCCAGTGCTTCCGTTAGCTGTGAGGTGTGCTCACTGATGCAACGAGTTTGGCGGTGTTCCTGCTGTATGGATGACATCAGATTATCAAGCTCTTCATGTAGCTGTCCATTGTAGAAGTTAACTAGTCTATTCATTGATTTATAGCTGCGTGAGATCAGCTGTTGCAGCTCCAAGCCATTGGTATCAGTTGAAGCAGTTCTGGGCGTGCCAGAGTTAGCCATTTAATTATTAAAGTTTTTGGGCAAATATTTTTGTTTTTTTTTTTAACCGAAATTTGTATGAGGAGATGCTAAAACTAAAATAAAAAAATGACAAACTACTCGACGACGAAAATTCGATGATAAATAAGACCCAGTTATATAATGTATACGCACTGTTTTCGTTAAAGTGGAGCCAAATGACATATACTCCTTCACACATAAAACAAAACCAAGTTTCTTCACTTTTCGGCCGCTAGTTGTAATAAAAGTTTATTTTTTTTAAGATTTTTCTACAACAATTTTCTTTACGCTCGATTCTAGCAACGGCAACGTTTTCACCTATTAACTATACGCAGATAGAATTTATTAATTGGGATTAAAATTGTTTTAAATATAGAAGCTAAATTCTGCATTTAGGATTTGAAGTTCTTAGACTCGTGCCAGACTAGAAGACACGTTTATGCCAGTTGAGCAAAGATTTAAAATGTCATTGAGTTCAATTCAGTTGCGACTTGCAGCGTCGTTTTGAGTGGGCAGCAAATCAGAGAGTGACATCAAAATGTCTTCAATTGGAAATGACAAGGACAATGGGCAGCGACTGCCACACACTGAGCCAGGGCTGTGAAGATGGGCAGAAGTTGGCGAGTCTGAATCTGGTCAAACGGATATGAACTGGAGGAGCGCTGACTGGCAGTAGGAATGTCAAACGTTGACAATGGGGCTACATCATCGTCATGCCGACGTATGTTGTTGCCCCAGTTGATGAGCTTGTTTTCGAGTGTCCACACACTGCACATCAAGAGTGAGTACTCGTACTTGCACTCGTACTTGTACTCGTACTCAGTCTTGTAGTAACGAGCACAGTTGAAGGTGAAGCCGGGCACGAGGTTGAAATGTAGTCGACGCTTTTGCTAACCTTTTCAAGTTGTTCAAAGAGCTCGGCAAGTTGATTCGCATCTTGAAATTCTTGTCGCGTCCACTTGCTGACTTCTTAACTTGCTTCATCTTTCCACATTTTGATGTCTGTTTGATGTGCAACAGTTGCACTTGAAGCAGTTGTCGACGTTGCAAAATGTCAACCGCAAATATCAAGCATACGTCATGTGTCCCACATGATGCAGTAACTCAATATTTTGTACATAATTAAACTAAGTATAATTATGGCAATAAGTTGCAGAATTGTTAATATTAAAATTAAATTAAATAGTTTATTAATATGGAGCGTGGTGCATTTTTCTCCTCATTTATTTATACTGATCTATGCTTATTTAATTTCAACTGTCATGTTGCCCATAAGTAGGCCAAATTCGACAGCTCTTAAACGTGTCTCGCATCTGTTGGCCACTTGACAACTTGCAGCTGGCGACAGCAGCATGACTTTTCCATTAAGGGAGCTACCATTTCTGTGAGGCCTGCGACTTCGTCCTGTCTCTGACTCCGCAGCTTATGCAGCCAATCAAGGAGCCAACACTGGCCACCAGACAGACAGACAGGTGTGTGTGTTTGTGTGTGTGTGCTAGTAAATGCTTAACATTTGCAACTTGCCAGCTGCTGCGCTTCAAACGGAAATTACGACATTCCTTTGCTTTTTACACTAGTCAGACCAGAGAGTCGTTTCCGTTGTTGGTTAACAAAAAAAATAATAATAAAAAAACACTTATGCAAATGTTTCACAGTTATACACACACAAATGCACACACTTCTCACTCATGGCAATCGTTCAAGCACACCAACTAAGTGTTTTTGAAATTACGGTAATTTATTACCGAGGCCAGAAGCGAGTAAAATGTTTTTGCTGGGCTGAAAGCCCAAAATGGCATAAAACTGCAGTTGCAGTTGCAAATGCAATTTCAATTGCTCACATGTGTTGCAATGCTCGGGTTCTAGTTTTTGTTCGGTCGTGAGCAGACTCACCTGACAACTGTTGGATCTTCCCCTTGCCTCTTGTCCCTTCTTTCCTCAGTCGAGCGTCCTCACTTGCTTCTCACATTGGCACTTAGTTCGTCAATTTTTGTTTTTACTGCATGCTTCCCTCTGAACAGTTTTGTGTAAAACATTTTAAGCTGCAGGTTACACACATACACACACACCCACCCGCACACGCACTCGCACTCAGTCATAGAGACATTGCTCTCTTGACTCCCAACTGAAAAACGTTACTAATTGTTTTGCCGCCAATTACGTGCGCAAGTGCGTGTGTCGGCATGTACTTATGTGTGTGTATATGAATGTGTATCTGTGTGTGTTTGCGTGTGTGTATATGTTCATTTGTGTGTTGCCTACCGTTTAATGTATGAGAACAGTTTATTAAAATGTTTTAGTGCCTGTAACTTGGTGTTGCCTTTTTGCACGTAATTTGCAACTTTTGCTTAATTTTTAACATACATTTTTAAAGGACCTGTGTTGGAATTTCTAAATATATGGTTCTCTAAGGGGGCTCTCCACCTTCTCATTGAGGGCGTAGTAAATATCTCTAGTTGGCAAATGGCTTCATTTCAAAAAAGATACCAATTCTGCAATGTAAACATGTATGAGAAACTTTAACTTGACTTCAAAACGTATTATTTATACTTTTGTATTGGTTGAGATTGCGGCTATTTGGCCCTTGGGCAGTTGCATAATTTTTTATCCCATCAGAAAGGGGCCTTCTGTATCCAGCACAGAAGTGTGCCGGCCTATTAATGCCAACTGATTGGGCCGAACGAACGAATGATTCGAGCCTATAAAGCATTCTCCCTTATATGTATTTAATATTTAGGCAACGTTTGTGATTATTTACGCTTGATAAGGACGAGGAAAAGGACGAGGGCTGCCTGCTTGCTTGCCTGAGTGTAAAAATGATTGAGTATCCCAGACTGTACGTGGACCGAAGTATCAAATGGGGCATTGTATTTGTACGAGGGTTGTTCAATATTTCTGTACAAAACAATGGAAAAACTAACAGTTTTTATTGTTTTATTATTTTTATTTTGCAACTTTGTTCTCTCAGGTTTCTGCTATTGGATATTCATGAAAAAAATCATATATAACATTCATAGATTTTGAAGAGATTTATTAAGCAACTCACGTATATATGTGTGTGTGTTTATGCGAATGTGTGTGTGTCTGCATATTTTGCTTAGACAATGACCCAGTGGAGTGATTTATTAAATTAAATTGAAATAAAATGAAATTCTATGTGTGCAAAAATACAAAGAACAAAGATAATGTGTATTAAATCAACAGTGTGCAAAAAAATTATGCAACAGAAAATATTGAAATAATAAATATAAATACGATAACATTTAACTACTTTAACTATGCTTTGCTATTTTAATTTAATATTATTACACTATATAAAATATATTTTACACAGTTTTATCCAATTATTATGTGTCATCTTCTCCCATGTGTTGGCAAAAAGGAATATTTTCTGAGCCGTTGAAACAATCAACGCACCAATAAATTCATTTCCACACACTCTACCAACTCTAAGCTATGTATATTCAACGGAAAGGAGATGGGAGAAGTGAGAAATGGGGGAGGGAAGAGAGAGAAAGAGAGACAATGGCTTGTGTTTGGTCGGGTTGATGGCACGTTTAATGAATTGGAAGGTAATATGGAAAGCCTTACGGCTACTTCTTCATTTATTCCGGCGACCCTTCGACTTTGATTATTGATTTTAATTGAAGCGTCTGTCTTATTGGATTTGTGTGCATTCACAAGAGTCTAATCATGGGAAGCCAAAATTAATAAGATTTGCGTTGTGTTATATTTGTTGCTTTATTTTCGGCTTTTCTTTTTGCTTTTGGTCAAGCGAATTAATTAAAGCACATAAAAAACGGTCGACTGTTAGGAATGCAATAAAAAATGAATGCTGAAGGGGGCCATGAGGGATAGTTGCTGGAGTGTTTGGTAAAATGGATGCGACAGGCAAGGCAGCCACACAAAAAACTATTCTAGCCAAATGGCCACTGAACCGGCGACCCGAACAGATCCCGGAATGGAGGCTAAAATAGACTGGGCAACTGGCCACAGGCACTGAGCACGCATCATTTAAGCGCAAAATTATAGCATACTTTTATGCGGCAGGTTATAATTCACAGTACGTGCGAAATGCAATTGTCCCTCAACTGCTTCCAAAGCGAGTGATGGGAGAGAGGGAGAGGTAGGAGCCAGAGGAGTGCAGCATGTTTGGGGCGTGACACAATACTGTAAAATTATCATTTTAATTGCGCTCTTCCCGCAGCGAAGTTGTGAAGCGTTCAACGAAACAAAGCAGACTTTGGGATGCCCTGGAAATAAATTTAAAAGATTTGGAAATTTATTTTAAATTATGAGACTTACAGGCTTAAAATCAGCATTAAAATATATTAATGAAAATTGTAAACTTTTATACGATCAATTTTTTCTCATGTTTATGTCTCATAAATACTGGGTATGTTCAGCACGACTGACTTACAGCAGAAATACATAAATTATGCTGCAGTCGGCAAAAGCAATAGTAAAATACAACAACAAATAGCTGCAACGAGTTTTATTGCGCTTCACTTCGTTTTATTTGCATTAATTCGAAACTGCGGCTACGCCATCAAACAACAATAACAACAACAAAATGGATACCAACAAAAAAAAATGGTGTTGCAAGTACTTTTCCAACCTCCCTTCAACTTCCCGCTCCACATTTCGTGCTAAATGTGCACAAATTAAAAAGGCAATAGCGTCTGGAATGAAAACATGATTAAGTCGAGTGCCATCGTCTGCAGTCTACTCAAAAAAAATATTAAGTAAAAAAATATAACAAATAGAATAAGAAGAAACGGAAGCGGAAGTGGCAGGCAGCGAGGTTTCCATCGAAATTTGGTCACGTGCCCCTAGAACGTTGAACTAAAGTTATTTACGTGCCTCGAACATTTTTGGCGCTCAGTTCATGTTGAAGCATAAGTTGCAGACAACTAACAAGGACAACAAATGAAACAAAACGCAGGACACTTGGACTACCCTGTTTGTTTGTTTGTTTTCTCAGCAGAAAACTGCAGAAAACGTGAGACCGCCAAGTGTCGACGTCTTTAATGACCTATCCCTAGAAGTATTATAAAAAAATACAGAAAAACTCTTAATGATGAAGAGCCAACAAAAACACTTTACTGCTGATCAACTGCTTAAGGAATTAATTTATCAAAATGATAGATTTTGTGAGCATTTATATTAGATATTTAATATACCTATTTAATACTCGTAACTAAAACATTTTAATTTTTCTGCTTTGTTAATCTAATAACAATACGAAGTAAGCCTCTGTGACTGATTTATCTTCGTACAATTTAGTTGTTGGTAAAACAAGCTGCTGACCATTTTGGCAGCAACAGAAGGCCACATAAATAATGCGGGAGATAAGAGCTACCTTGAGATATGGAACCTTTATATCTAAGAGTATTATATAGAGCAAACGACCCAAGCAACTTTCACCATAAAATATGATGTTTTATCTATTTTTTTTTCCGGTAATGTGCGCGTGCTGAAGTGAGAAATATGAGAAAGGCACATGGCCAGCCAAGAGAATGAGAGTCAGTTAGAAATATAAGCCGAAGAGAAAGAGACAGAGTGAAAGAGAGAAATGTATACTGGAAGGCTGGCAGCAGAAGGCATTCATTTCTATTAGGCTTTTGACTAGCGAGCTACTTCATTCCACTTTAAACTCTACTCAGCTTAAAGCAGCTGGCAAATAAAAAAAAACAAAAAAAAGATGGTCCAGAAAACTGGTAACTGGAATCTGGCATTTCGCAACTGGCTGCAAAAAGGTGTAGAGCCGGCAAAATTGTTTTAATTGGCGTCAGCCATTACATGAAATTTGTCAAACTGACGACAAGAACCGAGACAAAGATAAACACATGCAATAACAAGCAGCTGAGGGAGAAAGATAGCAAGTGAGCATGTGAGTGAGACGAGAAGAGTTGAGAAGTTGACAATTAATTTGACACAATTGGAGAGCAGAACAGTCAACACATACGGATATGTCCAAAATTTGGCCAATTGCATTCACCTTGAACTATGCCCCAGTTGCATCTCGGGTCAACCATGTCAACCTTATAGTTGACATTGTTGACATCGCTGACGTATTTATGAGATAGCAATATAGATAACTCTTTCCATAAGAAAAACTGTAGTGAAGATCCTTATCGGATTTGAATCACAATTAAATTCTCTGGAAGTTAGTCAACTAAATTAACAAAACAAACAGTTCAATCAATTGACACATTCATCCAGAACATATTAACTATTTAATTTTCATGTGTCGTTTTCAACGAAAGCCACAAGAAACAAATTAATTGCTAGACAACTCTACGATACAGTTTATTTTGCTTGAGGCGAATGCAAAATAACAAAATTATTTTACAGCCCATTTAGAATCGATTAAAAGGCTTTTAGTTTAAATAGAAAATGAGCGACATGAGTGTTAAATGAGAGAGAGAGAGAGAGAGAGAGAGAGAGAGAGAAAATTGAGAAAACAACGTGCAGGGAAGTAACAAAAATGTTAAAACGCGCACATCACAGTTGTTTTTGTTGTTGCTGTTGTTAAGTATTTGTTGGTTTGCCACGCAGCCATTGCCACAAAAGCCGCACAGCATGCCAGGCAAAGTGCAAGCATAAAGAGAGACAGAGATAGAGGCAGCGCCAGAGACAGAGTAAGAGACACTGCCAAGCCTCAACCTCAAACCTATTCGCTTCGTTTGCATTAAGTGGCGGTTGGCAAAGTTGTCGACGTCATGGAACTTAAACAATGCACAGAAGCCAGAAGCAAGAGCAGCAAGCTTTGTATGTACATACATGTATGTACAGCAAATGCAGCCACGTCCAGGTGAACGTACAGGTGCAACTGGAAGTGGAACTGGAACTGCAACGAGTTCCCTTACACATGTGAATATTCCGCAAAGCGGTTCACTCAACGCACAGAATCGTGGGGAGAAAAGCAGCCTAAAGTGCTCCCTTTGACGGAGTGGCAAGAGAAGAGCGAAAAGCCAGTTGGTATTATACATTAAGGACATTAACCTAATCAATGTTCAGTCACAAGTCTTACACATGTGAGACCAGAGGAAGCGAGACTTTCACGCTGTGTGTTGCACGCCGTAGCACTCAGTGTACAGTGGAGCTTGGCATGTTGACAACTGCAGTTTGTTCAATTGCAAGGTACTACCATATGTTATTAGGCTTAAATGTATAGTTAAAATACAGATTTAAAATATTATACAAAAGTAAAAATAACATATACTATCTCACTCAAATCGTAAAAATTAATAAATCAAGTCAAAATAAACTAATATTATTCAATGGTCAATTTGCATATTTATAGATCATGGTTTAAAATTGGGCACATCTTTATTAGCATTGCCTTTTTTGCTGTGCAGATAAACAAGCAGCACTTTGTTTTTTGCAGTCCAACCGTTTTTTAGTGAGTCCTTGAAATTTGCATAAAATAATATTATTATTGGCTGCACATTCACAGACACACTAAATGCGAGTGCATTAAATTACTGTTGACATAATTAAAAAAGAAGTGAAGTGTGTGGGCAACACTGACAGAGCGACATTTCGAATGTAATGTGAGCGAATAAAAAAAATGAAATGTAGCTCTCTGCATGTCGCTTAAATATTTGCGTTGCAAAAAATACAAATGGGAAAAACGCAGGAAAGATAAAATCAATAACATTTGCTCGTTAAACGTACCGGAGGCACACACTTGTAACTGTTGCTCCCTTCTGTTACCCCCGTAATAGGGAATCGATTGGCCAGCCTATAATCAGGCTGACATATTCGAATACGAGCATGTAATTATGTCAGCACTTGATTGCCCAATATACCCAGCATGCCCTGGGACATGCGAGTGCTCGTCTTTTGTCAGTTTATGAAACTGCAATCGCATTTTTGCACAGCACTTTGATAGACTTCGAATCAGATAAAATAAAGTGAAAAGCGCATGTATATATATGTATATAGGTAAATCTATTGAAACGAAAACTGCTCGTAAATATCATTTAGTAAAATTGCGAGAAAGAATGTCGAATACAATTTCAGGCAAACTGATTGCAATAATTGCAAAAGTGAATTGATCCAGGAGCTTTAAACTGTACATTAAAAACTGTGAAAAATCGAAATGAAATAAATTTAATTATATAATGTATGGTATACTCAGGTTAAGTTTAAGAAATATTAAGTTAATTGACTGATTAAAACTCTGCGGACTTCTTGCAGTATAAATAATCTTTTTGAGGTGGACAGACTGAGTCATTGGATGTATTTTTTTTTCTGAAATATTAAGTTGAAATCGATCAATTTATTAATTAATGTATACTCTAACTATTTAAGAAAGTATCTGTTATTTGTAAAATAATAGTTTTAATTCAAAAGGCTCTGAAACATTTAAATTTCACTGAAAACCGTCAAAAACGGAGTAAAATTTTGTTTATGCAAGTTTGTAGTCGGTTTGCTAATCATGATAAATCATGTGTGTCTGATTCAAAAACTGAACGATCAGTCGATAATTGAGTAAAGAGCTATGCAAGGGTATAAAATCTTCGGCGTCTCGAATATATAGTATTCTTTGTGTTCTGTTGTCATTGTACTCGTTGTGTCTACCATAACTTTGGCTGACTAACGAGCAGCACGCAGCCAACAAGTTTAGCACCAAAACTAACAATTTTATTAACTGACAAATCACACTGGGTAACAGGAACAGGAAAAGCGTACAGGGAGCAGGAAAAAGAAAGAGGAGACAAGACGCGACGGGGCTCTTAGCGGAGCACCACAAGCAATTTATGCGCCGCAACGTATGCAGCACATTTCGTGTATGTTGGAGAATTTTGCACGCCCAAAATGCATAAGCCGCGCCCCTTTTACTTGAGCCAACAATGCAATGTATGTAAGATTGTGTAGGTGGCAGCTTCATTAAATTTACATGTGCATGGGCGGAGAGATGATGCAACGGCATGAATTGGCTTGGCTTCGCATGTCTTCTCCTGGTTTCTTCTGGCCATTTCCTCTCCTATCCTGGTACAGCGAAGACGCTGTCAGTTTTGTGCAATTTCCGACGCAATCTTCATTTACAACTTAAGTTACAGCGCAAACAACTACAACTGTGTGCAAACAAAAAAGATATACACACACACACACACAGACATAGATACACACACATGCACACACACACACATCTATACATACCCAGCATCATTGTCGCTCTCCTGGCTGCCTATGAAAGATGTTGAGATGTATAGAAGGCCTTTAAGCTGTTGTGAAAACATTTCAGTGCTGACTACGTATGTATGTACACACGTGAGCACTCATGGGTGTAGTCAGGATAGAAACTTAGAGGGGGAGGCGGAAAATTAGACACAATTAAATTCGATATAAACGGAGCATTTAAATAACACCCATAATATTAATTAAATACTGTTTTGAAGTTCTGTACACTATTTTGTAACTGAACAAATATAGTGACTTCTTCAAGCCTTCGGGTGAAGACTTGTGTCAGCATATATGATCCTCATTCTCCTCGGATTGCTTTTGGAATTTTATTTTAACCATTTGAAATACTCTAACCACACTCAGCAATAAAAGTTTAACTTAACTTGGAAACTTAGGCAAATATTTTTAAAAACATACTTAACAGTTTGTCAAATAATGTTTTGCAATTTGTAAGCTGAATTTGGTGGAAGAGCTGTCCCCCTTGCCAATACCTGGCTACGCCCATGCGTATACTCGCTCATAAGCATATCCTGCTGTGCAAAGGATTCGCTAGAGCTCGGAAGTTATGCCTAGACTAGAGTATCCAAGGGCTGGCTCGGTTGCGAGTGCAAATTTATTAGTCGCAATGCATACTTTTGCGCGTTCACTTGAAAAATTACAATTTTAATTTAGCTGCAAACACAGACGAAAACAGAGAAAGACACGAGACACAATGAGTCGTCCTCTTGAATAAAGGTAAATCTTCCCAAACCAGAGAATCCCTGAGACAAAGGAAAATGTAGAAAAATGACAATGACAATGAACAGGGTATTCAGCCTACAGTGTCTGCGTCTGCCTCTGCTTTTGATAACTTACCACAGAGGTTGCCACTGAGCCTCTTTAACGGCCCTAGTTGACTCCCATACACCGCGTGATTATCAGAGAACGTGATAGAGTAGACTCTCTGAGAATGAGAAAGTGGCTAATACCAAGATAGAGTCAGAGACTGAGAGATGGCCTCCGTCTAAGATGAGTATTAATTACCATTTGAAAGCTTGACATACACTTGTGCAAATTTATCAACAAGAGACAATATGCAGAGTTGCCAAGTGACATCGACAGAGAGAAGAAGAAGCTGCAATCAAGCAGGGAGAATGGGAGAGAGTGTGAGAGAACATTGTGGCTGTTGTCAAACAAAAGTTAAGCATGAAAATTGTTTTGCATGGCAAAGGATTTGCATTCATGCAAAATCGTTTCGACTTTGGGCCACACTGGGGTCTCTATCGACTGTAGAAACAGACTAAATACAACTGCAAATTGCACCCATTTTTGGTGCCTTTCAAAATGTCATAAATAAATGCATGAGTCCTATATGTGAAATGTTTACACGTTACATTGCAGTGTAATTGATATTCCCATCTCCGGTTATTTTTGCATGCAGCCGCTGGCACTTTTGTATCACTTCAGTTGCATCTCCTTCGGGATTTGAGGCTGAATTGTTGCCAGGTAACGGGCAAATCGGTGTAAATTGAATTGTTCATGAATTCAAATTTGTGTCGATACCTTTCAAATGCCGCTCAAATCTATTCGACAGTCTGTGCAGATTTTATGAATGAATATGTGAGAAGCTGTTTAAATAACGAGACAGTTATCTATCTAAAGAAACCAGTTTTTGGTTACATTATCTGTCTTTGTGACTCCTGGGTGGGTATGAGTAATAAATTATTTGTGGATGGTTATATTTGTAAAAGATAAAAAAATGTTTTGTATAAATACTTTGCTTCCCTTCTAGATATTATAGATGTTCCTAGGAATCGATTTATTTGAAATTTTATGATTTAATAGTATCATCTTAACAAAATTTCGACAGAATCATAGTCATGATAGTCTAAATCTTTCACAATTACAATTGCCTCTTGAAAGGATTTACTTCTGAAATTAGCTTAATAATTATAATTAAAATGCAAGACTAAATTTAATGAAATTTGTACTTTGTTTGTCTTTTCACAGGTACCACCTACACACAACCACAAAATATCAACGCCAAGTGGCAATTAAAGACGACGCCTGCCGCACACGCATCCAACAGAAAATGGCGCAGCATATTAGAGCTGACGCCGCTGGAGAATCCATTTGTTTTCAAATCCGATGTACAGAGAATACACCATGCAGCAGTTGACCATAGGCAAGATGAAGTGAAGTGTGCCAAAAACTGTGCGAAAGCCAAATTAAAGGTTGCCAAATGGAAGGCGCAACTGAAGAATCGACATGTTCATCAGGCACATCGGGCGGCGTCCCGCAAGGAGGCCAAGCGACGTTGGCGCCGGGAGACAGAGGAACAGGACGAGCTGTCCACGGCCATCCCAAGTGCCAGCACATTGGCCACCAGTGCCGTAATCACAGCTTATGTAAATAAGTCGCTGTCCGGTCTGGTGAGCACGGCGAAGGCGAAGCGAGCTCGCTCCATGGTACATCTGGCGCCCGAGGATCTGAAGCCCAAGCCGAAGGAGCCCGTGATTATCATCGACGATGTGGAGGAGTTTGACAGTGGAACCTCGACGCGCGATTTGTTTGCCAAAAGTGGCGATGATGGGGATCTTTTGGACGAGGATGGTTCACTGGAACCGCGTGTCCTTCCCCTGCGCCCTGTGCCGCCCAATCCCTATGAGGACGAGGAGATGTCTGTTGTCTATGCGGAGCAGCATTCGGAGATTAGGCTGATGTGCGAGGTGGATCTGGACATTTCCTCCAGCATGTGGTACAAGAATGGTCAGGTAAGTGACAACAGCAATTGGAACAGTACTTTATCTGAATGTTAGCCCAGTATAATCGTAACTTCAGCTGTCCGAGCTGCCAACTTGCTTACAGCTTTTGACTTTAATTGCATTCTTGGGCGGCCCGTTAGCCTCTATTGCTTCCGTTGGGTCTCTTCAGCTGTCTCGCAGTTTTCGCATTTTAATATTCATACCCTCTGGCAAACATAAATCGGGTATCTCAGACAATATAATAAGATGAAGTTTCTACAAAGAAGTAAGAAGTTAAAATCAGAAAGTTATCAAAAGAATTCCACAGCAGAGATCAATAAAATTCAAACAAGTAAGAACTTTTTGTTTTAGCCTTCCAGCTTTAAAAGATTAAACTTATTATTTAATCAGCTAATCACGAAGTGATTCTTACCTAAATCCAAGAACATTTTCTAATAAGTTTAATTTTGTATTTGAAATTATTTTATTTAACTTTTATAGGGTAGTTCATTGATTATAACAATCCTTAAACTGCCGCATTCTTAGTTGCTTTTTATTGTCGCCTGCACTGCGTTTGTCCTTTGTGCCTGCCTTCTCCCCTCGGACGCTGTCTTCTGTCTTCCTGACAGACGTCTCGAGTGCCAGTCCTTTCTTTCTTTCTTCTCTATTTTTATTCTCATTCCCATTTCGTGTCTGGCTTTTGTGCTGCTTGCTTATTTGTCGCTTAAATGCCGCATTATGCAAATAGGATAATCGTTATTATTTGATAGTTTGTGATGCTCAAAAGCTTTTAAAAGTTCATCTGTCAAACGACCTTCTGTGAACGTTCGCCCTCGCCCAAGCCACGCCCATTTGGCGCTTAACTCGATGCTTTTTTATTTGTTTTTTTATGTTTCATGTTTTGCATGCATCTTCTAATTACAACTTTGTGCTCTACAGCAACGTGGCAAGTACCACACAAATTTAAATTAGTGTTGAATATATACATATATTTTTATTTTTTTTATTTTGGTCTGTTGCTATGCTTTAACTAACAAGTTAAATTGAAAACGCTGAAAACCCCAACTGACGGTAGTTGTTCCAAAAAGCTGGCAACAAATTAAACAAACAAGGCGAAAAAGTTAACTACCATCCGGCAAAAGTTATTGAGTTGTAATTGCAAGTGCAACCAGTCGACGATGCGATGCGTCGGGTAAAAAGCGTACTCTACCTTTTTGGTGTAATGCAATTATAACCGCTTTCCTGATGGCACACACATGCATACGAATACATACTACAGTTTTCCAGACAGCAAAAAAAAAAGAGTTTTCACATTTTGAAAGCCCTACGAAAAAAGGCAGGAAAAGTTCAATATAAATAATAAAGGGTATACTATTTTCCAGCAACTATACTTATATGCTGATACCTATAATGATAATTGCGAGTGTTATTTCATTTCATTAATCATAATGAATACAGTCGAATTTTTATACAATTTAATCAAAATTGTTCATAATAATTAATGAAATTTCTTGTAATATTTTTACAATCATTACTATGTCACTTTTAGATTGAAATAAATTGAATAAAAATTTAATATTAGGTAACAATAGATTTCGACAGATCTATACCCGTTTGTGTTTAGGTGAATACAATTCTTTGTAGCAATAAATTTGCGTAGAAACAAGACTCTTAAAATAACTATTGTTTTAGAAAACCATTTGATTTGTGTATAACTTACATTTACAAAAACTCTATCATAATTGGTTAGACCTCAGCAATGCTTGTTCTCTTCAGTTCTCTTCTCGTCCACGCAAACTTCATCACAAAGTCATTATACACAAGTTGAACTGCTCCCAAGTTCTACATAAACAACTAAACATCTGTGCGGTGTTCAACTCGTTGTACTTTGCTCCTCCTGTTGTTGTTTATTTAACAGTTGCTGTTGTTGGGCTGTGTAAATTGCAACAGGAGCAACAACAGCAATGAGTGGACAGGCCAAGTTGTTGATGGGCAAATAATAGCTGAAACTAATACAACAACAATAGCAACAATAACAACAAGAGAAACAACAACAAAAACACTCTGACTACGTGCTTTGGGTGTTGGTCTGCGGCTTGGTTTGGTTTGGTTTTACTTGGCCAGGATGTTAGCTGACGCTCCAAAGAGCACCTGGCCCAGGTGTAAGTGTCAGAGTATCTACAACTATATACATATATACTTATATATGTATGCTTGTGTGCGTTTGTTCGGCTGAAAGCGTTGCATGCCGCAAGCAAACAATGTTGCCGCCAATGTCGGCATGTTGTTGTTTTGTGCTGTTCGTGAATGGTGTTTATTCTATACGAAAATTAAATTCAATATCGCGCTGTCGAAACGTGTAAGCAAGAAATGCCACCAAAAAATCACCCAAATTGGCTGTCAACAGCTGCCATGAAGCGAATCCCGAATATCAGACACGTCTCCTATATGTTGTCTGATGTCTGTTGTGTGTTGTGTATTGTCTTCTATCTGCCGTCTGATTGCTGCACTTGTTTGTGCCATCAAATCACACTGCTTGCAATCTTTGCGTCTATTCACATCTATCGATTGCGATTGCTGTTATTTACCATCAAAATTTGTCGCACTCTGATGTTGTTGGCATGTGTTGCAACTGCGGCGTTGCAGTTGTTGCAAACTTTAGACATCTCCTCAATATTCTAGACTTTATTGGGCAATAAGTTTCGTGAATAAACAAATGTTCTCTTATTTTAAATGAAACTTTTAAACTTAATTGTTTGACTACTGCACATTAATTTTCACCTTAAATATTAAATTACATATTTAGTATGATTAATTAGAATAATCATAATAATTAGAGTTAAGGTGAACAGCTTAGCTTGTCTCTCAAATACAAAGAATTTGTAATGTCAGCCACTTAAGTTACAAATATAAAGTGGATACTTAATGCCTTACATCTTGCAGTGTCGTTTATAAATCCTAACTAGTATGCGAAATATTCGTAGTATACCCCAAGGAATATGCATTGTTGCACACTTTGCTGCACTTGCTACGAGTAGCCTGCAACTTATCTATGGGCCTATTGTAAGTGGGCTATTTGGTACTTTTGCTCCCATAATATAGAATGTAACATATTTATTGGCATGTTGTCTACACGCTTTTTATTTCTTCTACTCGTCTTTTACATTAAATTTGTCCACAATCCGCACATTTCATATTAATCTCAAAGGGATTTTGCCTGTCAAAAGTCGCGACAAACCGCCATTAGTCAAATAAGAGACGCAGGGCGAAACTTAATAGACGACATTAGCAGAGTGGTGCAGTCATGGGCTTTGGTGGCTCAGTGGTGCAACGACAGCTGCAGCTGCAGCTGCAAGTAAATAACATCAAGCCAAGAAATTAATCACTCAGATTAGATGCGGGCAAATTCCCAAATGAAAATCAGCAACAATGCGACGTCAGATCGTCTGTCTGTCTGTCCCTCGACTAGTCGAGAGTAGGAAGTCGCTAACACGCCGCTCACTTTGTACCTTTGACGACTTTATTAAGTTAGAAGCAATGTTGCACTGTTGTCGGGAACTACTCCTCTGCTGCCTGCCTTCTGATGGCGATGCCTTCTCTGGCAAATAAAATCAACGCCGCTGACGTTGGCAACATCGCGTCGTCAGCAGCATTTCCCCACGGTGCAATTGTATTAGTTGTGTTAAAACAAAAGCCAGCCATGTGAAAGCGCAGACATGGAACAGATTAAGGAGCGGGGAGAGAAGAAGGGTAAGGTTTCTTGCACCATGGCAATTACAACAATGATGCGGCAACAATGTGAGGCGATGTCTAAATAAATGCGAGAGGAGTCGGTGCCAGCTGCAATCCGGGGGAAAGCACCAAGTAGATCACCGCAATTAAAGTACCCTTCCTGTTAAGTTTTGTGGATTACAGGTCAAATGAGAGATATTTATTTATTTATTTATTAAAACTAAAATTGTAAATTAATAAATTTAATTAATTTAAGTTCGAATTTATAAATTGTAAATTAGAAAAAGTTAATTGGGGACTGTCAGAATTACAAATAAGAGTTGCAGTTGCGATATTTTATTTTAATATAAATCTAATATATTCAAAATATTAGAAAATGAAATTTGGCCTTGATCGAAAATATCGATTAATTGGTTGCTTGTGTCAGTTATACTGTATAGAGCATTAGAATTCCTTTCGTTGAATTTCTCGCTGTAACAAACCTTTATAAATTCGTTATCTGTGATGGCCCCTCACCCCTTTCGCTATTGGCCACAAACTAAATTTGCAATTGCATTTGAGCTGCTATTCGCTGACTCTTGTCTTGAGCGCTATCTGCTCTTGTCTCTCCCCTTTCCTCTTTCTCCATTCCCCTTTCGATTCCTGGTTGCAACTGCAACTGCGCAATGACAAGCGACAAGTGTTCCAGTGACAGCTTGCAACATGAGCGACTTTTGTTGTACTTTCTGAAGTGCTGCACAATGCATTCGAGTCCCCAGCCATGAAGCTGGCTCCAGCTTCTTTGAGTGCCTGCCAAGCCCCCGCACTCCGTATATGTATGTTGTGTGTGTGTGCCAAAGAATTTATTGTTGAAAATTATCAAGAGGCTAATATATTTGCCGAAAGCAATTTGGAGTTAGTAGCTTTGGGACAACAACAACCCGAAAGTTACGACTCAAGGAGCAACTCCAGGCAGTGAGCAATATTTTCAGTCTCGTTCTATCCGCCAATTTTAGGAAAAAATATGATTCGAACTTTAAGCTTCTCGTAACCTTAATATTAATAAATATGTAACTTGTTCTAATTCTTAATAATTTTAAAAAAATACTTTACTCGAAATTCAATATTTATACAAAACACTTTAAACTGTTCCAACTGATTTCAGTATGTAAACATAGTCGAATACATAAGCAAAATCAAATATTGATATTATTGTTTTGTTAATTCAATCGAATAACTACAATTATCAACAAATATTATTTCTCCAGCACATTTATAATTTGTTTATTGCAACATTTGTAAAGCTAAATAATTTCCAAATCTCTTCTGCACAATAATTAAATCATCTAACTACCTACTCGAAAATTTGTATTTTTATTTCCACATAAATAAATACATTCTCGCATTAGAAAATAAATGCGCATATGAAATGGAATACTCCTAAAGCCGAATTAAATGTTAAAAATTAAAACAATGCAATTAGAAAATACATTTCCATAATCACACAGAAAATACATAGTAGTGTCCATGTCACAATCCAGGATACACGTATCCAATCCCAAATAGCAGTGCCAGATAACGACGCCACAAATTATGCAAAGTTATGCGCATGTAAAACTCAAATGTGCCTTCAAATATGCAACAATTTATGCGAATTGACGTAGCTGCAGGACAAAAAGGGAAAAGAAAAAAAAAACAGAAAAAAATGAAAACAAAGACACAGTCACACTCACAGGCAAAAAGGCGAAAAATCATTATTACCAGACAACAGATCGCAGTCGGGACGATGCATGCGTGAGATTTAATGCCCAACGTTGGTTGGCCAACTTGGACAACAACTGGACTGGCATTTTCATTCCATAAAACTGGTCCCCAAAACAATAGAGCGTGTAATCCGCTGGCCGCTCGACGCTGTAAACAAGGATTTGCCACGCTCATTTAACGCTTTTGTCTAGCAACCATGTTGCCAAACCAAAATCATACACACACACACAGAGCAGCAGGTGTGCTGCAGTTGCAAAACTCTCCATGTCATGTTACCTCATAAATTTCCAACTGAATGCGCCGTTGCACAGCCTGAAAATCCAGTCGCCGGTCGCCAGTTGCACGTCGCCAGTTGCAATGCGTCCATGTCCATGTATTGTCCACCATTCGCCGCAGGTTAATAAATTTCTGCAATAGCCGCTTCGGCAAATGTGGCAAATTCTCAACGGAAGTAGAGACACTATACACGAGTCAACAAAAAAACAAGAGAAAATTTTTAAACTTCATACACGCATAAATATTTTGCGTTGCATTTCAAAAATGCAGTCGACAATCAAAATCGGGGCTATCAAAAATTGGTAACTCGCACGCAACGGAAACGGAAGTAGCATGCTATAATATTATTTACACTGGCTCCTTTTCATAATTTCATACTTTGTTTGTTGTTTTTTTTTTTTAATAAACAATAATAATAATAATAATTTATAAAATTGAATTTATTGCTTTGAACCTGCAAGGAACTTGTGATAATTGGGAAAGTTACCTCAGGGAATATGTCCAGAAATCTGGTTAAAAATAAGTCGACTTTTTATAAAACAATCGTGTTGGACTAGAAATCATATTCCGTTTATTTTTTCCAGTTATATATTATGCAGGGACAGAAATATTTCTTGTTGACTGATCAATTTTCGCAAAGTTGTTAAGTAACCCTCCACTCTTATTGTGTAATTATTAATGATTTACACAAGTGGACTTTGCGTTGTCTATATGTATATGTATACCATTAAAAACGTGGTATATTTTCAGATATTTAAGAATCATTTTATATATTTATGCAACATTTCACATAAATTTCAGAACGCATTAAGCCTCTCCCAGAAGCAAAAGCTGTAATCCAGAAAGCTGGTAGAGAACTATTTGTAACTTTTGTAAATCTTTAATACAATCTTTATAGGAAAAAGGTCGCAGAGTGGTTTTCATTGGATTTTCAAACAATAACCAATAACGAAATTTTTTAAAATAATAGCAATTTTAATTGCTTAAATTAACTATGTGGCAACTGAATAAAGGACAATGGATTATGTAAATAATTGTCTGTAAATTAATATAAGCTTATTAAAGAAATTTTTAATAGTGAAATTCACGAGCATTTAATGCACGGCATTAAAAGTTGAGAATTCAGCGTTTGCATAATAGCTTTCGCCACGCTGGGCTGGTGTCTTGGCCAACTCAAGTGGCATTACATTTTTAGCTGCAAGTTAGCAGATGGCTAGTGTGAGATGCCTTTGTAATAACCCTTTCCTTCTCATCTCCTCTCTTGCCTTTGCCCTCAGGTGGTGCATGCCATGGACCGCACGTCGCGAGTCACCGACTATCGCTTTATCAAGGAGGCTAATGGGGCGCTAACTATCACCAACGTAATGCTCGAGGATGATGGCAAATGGCAGTGCGAGGCGGAGAATACCCGGCGTTACACCGAGAACGCTCGACCCGTCAAGTTGGTCGTGCTTGGTGAGTACCAATGTAACAACCACAATAGATAATAAAAACAAAAATTAATACGATTTTGCACATATAATAACTAGGTCGTTTTAGTGTGTATGTATTAAGCTAGATGCAAATGGAAAAGCAAATGTAAATATTTTATTTTATTTTATTTTATTCTGATTAGCATCCTAATACTACAAGTTATGAATTAGTGTGCTAGTATCGATTATAATTTCAATACGATTTTTTAAATTAAACTTAATTTTCTGCGAGACATGATAGTGAGTCAGTTGAGTCGTATGATTACTCAAAACTTATTTTTTAGCCTAATAATACAACTTAATATATATTATACGTTTATTTTAAATTTATATTTCGTAGATCGTCCAAAGCCTCCATATTTGCTAATTGACTCTCGACGTCTGGATGCTGGTAATATTTTTGTGCCCGTCAAGGAGAACTCGGAGCTGAACTTGGCATGTGTGAGCGAGGGCGGCAATCCCCGACCCACACTCACCTGGGAGGTGTTACTGAGTCCAGGTGTGGATCGGCATGCGCAGAAGGTGTCCGCGGAAGTGCTGGAACTGGAGGAGATCAAGAACGAGAAGGTAAGTCTTAAACAGATTTCGTTAGTCATATATTAGGCAAATGAAGTGGCAAGACACGAAAGACTTTAGCTGACACTTTGACATATTGTAACGTCATCTTAATGAAAAGTTTGAAAAACCACAAGCAATATATAGAGAGAGAGAGAGAGAGGGGGACATACACGGAGACAGACAGCAAACACATTAAGTGTGGATGAAGGAGGCTTTTCGGTCAACTGCCCAAACAACGGGACGGGAAAATGGACTGGAATGGAATGGGCCAACAGTTGCGGTTGCGCCAAATTTGTTTGTCTTGCACTCGAGCATAATGAAAAGCAGACAATTTGGTCAAGCTTTGTATAAACCGCCCAACCGCCGAGGCACCAAACTCCCCAACCACCCAACCACATGCAACGACCTGTCAAACACATCGAAGTTGTCCACTTGAGTGTTTAGTTTATGTGTCTCCTTTGTGTGTGTGTGTGCCTGTTGTGTGTGTGTGGGTGTATACGTGTGTTTGTTTGTCGTAGACCCTAAATGCCACAAATTTGCGTGCTTGGTCTGGTCCGCTCCATCTACTACAACTACAACCCCGCCGGATGATTGATTGAAAACTGTGCCAACAAATTTGCATGTCAAGGTGGGCGGGTGGTTGGGGGCGTCTCCTGTCTGGAGGCGTAGAAGCGAAGACATTTCCATGGCCATGGCCATTGCCATTGCCGATGCCGTTGCCCTTGCTCTTATTCTTGTGCTTTAATTTAAATTAATGATGTCGCGTTGATAACAAGCCCGACTAATTGCCCGTCATTTCGCCCAATTTGTCCTGGCTCTAAGCCTTAAATTGAAATGGAATTTTTATCGCCTCCGCCGTGTTTCTTTTACATCAGCAGGATAAAAACGGCTACAAAATCAACAGTGGTGCCAAGAGCGAGTCTCGTCTGCCCGCCGTCTACAGGGCCCATCACAATGCCCGGATATTGTGTGTCATGGAGCATCCCACGCTGAAGATTCGGCAAAATGCCTCTTTGCTCCTGGATGTGCAATGTGAGTACTAAACATTTTGTGGAAAATATTATATTTTCTATTATCTAATAATTATTTTAATAAAATAAATATAAATTTAATAGGTACGTACATATATTTATTTATATATAGTCAGTCAAATGTTATATTATCGTTATTTTTATAGTAAACACTACAATTGTTAATGCTCATTTTATGTTCATTAATCATGGCAATTTTGTTATCATACTCTCAAGATATTTATGTTCATTTAAAATTATTATTTTCAAATTAAACCTTTAATTATTTTCCAAAAATATCTTTAGTCACATGTAAATAACGCATTTGGCTTAGTTACACAGTCAATTAAGCAGTCTCTTAAGTCATTTGACATCATATTTAAATGTGAAAAGTTTTTAATAAAAGCCAAACACGACGAAAATCGCACCTGGTTTAATTAATAGACTGAGCGAAGGCGAAGGCGAAAGTGGTGCAGGTGGGGCAAGTAAAGTAAGAGTGAGCAGCAAGTAAAAGTGAAAACCAGAAGGCAAATGTTGATTAAAAAGTTAAATTGCAAAAGTTAACACACGCTACGAGGCACTCAGAGTCCTGGCCGGGTCCAAAGGATGCTGTGGGGCAATGGGCAAAAGGAAAATTTATAATTATTGTGCAGCTGCGGAAATAAAAGGAAAACGGGGTGACATTATATAAATAAAGAGTGCAGCAGGAAAAATATTTAAAAAAAAACAGCAAGTGACACTGATGGAACATAAGATACCTTATCTTAAGTAGAGATTAAGTGTTCGTGAAAGGCAAAAACTAAACTAATATAATATATTTCATAGATTTTCATAAATCAAGCTGAATTACACCACACACAGTTGTGGTTTTCCTATCAGTCCAATTTTTGCATAACGTTGTGTGGCAGACATTCAGCAGACGTGCAATCCTTTTGATGGATTATAGTTGATGCTTACACAAGCCTCAAGAAGTCCGCATAGAAAGAGGGAGAATCTCTGCACTAATTGTTCATTTCTCGGCCTCCACGTGACTTTGTTCCTGCTACAAAAATCCAAACAAAAATGTCACTAAAAGCTCAGTTTGACGGCAACAGGCAACTTCAAATCAAAATCAAAGGCAGGTACCCGAAGCAATTAGAAGGGCTCGCACTAATTGGCAGCAACAAAGCCGCAGACACGTGCTGAAATTGGTAACAGAGGCTGGCCAGGATCAGGCTGGCCAGAGAACAAAGTGCCACAGCTATTGGCGTTATTAATGGACGTCAGGCCGCATAATGCCATGACAAATGCCAAGGTAGAAAACCATATAGAGGCCCATGAAATTGATGTACAAATATAGAAAAGCCATGCGGAATGTGCATGACTAAGTCCTGGTATGGAAATGGGAAAGTGGAATGCGGATTCTGAATGTGACTGTGACTATAACTGCGACTGTGCATTCGCATCCATCCATTGGATATGTGGGAGCTTTATCCAGGCATGAAAATTGCAAAAACCGCAAGAGCAACAGCCGAAGACCTGCAACAATAACAAAAACGCCAGCTGAAACAATAACAAAAACAACAACAACATAAACAAAAAACAACAACAAATGTTGCCCAACCACAACGTTTCACAACAAAGAACAACTGAGAAGAGTTCCTGGTTTCCATTCGATTCAAATTCCTATTCCATTCATTGTTATTGTTTGTTAGGGTTGTATAAATTAAAATGTACATACATGAGAGCACTTGCTCGGACAGTCAGACAGATGATTGTGTTCATAGTTCCCGTAGTTACTGCTTTTAATTTTACAACTTTATCCCGACAGTTGACAGACACAAATCAAGGACAACAATCGTTCACAAATATGCTTTAATGCATATCAAATAGATTTGAAATGCAAATTTCACAAATACAGACTATATTTAAATTATTAGCATCCATGGACTTTTTCACAATTTATATCAGAATGTGATTTTCAAAAGTCTTCGACAGTTCGTAATTATACAACTATACATAGTATATCTGTGTCCCTTTAAAGGCCTATCTGTTTCCCAATTGATAGACGAAGAGAATTAAATGCCTGACTAACAAGATCCTGTGCCCCTTCTGACTGTGCTCTGAACTGTGTAATAGTTAAACAAGCGAAAATTAAATTTAAAGTGCTCTGTTCAATCAAATTGTATTAGCGAGAAAAAAATCTAGACATATTGCCAAACTAAAATAGATTTAGATTCAATGCATTCTGATTGTGTTCCATGTTTTTCCACATTTTGGCTAACTCTGAATAAAAACATTTTATTATAGCTATAAATATGCATTGAATGCAACTACATAGATGCTTGGGCCTTTCATTCATATTATTTTATTTACATGTTGCGAATCTATTTTTGGGATACCTTTTCTAGACTTCTATTTGATGCTGAAATTTATTTATATTTAATATTATATAAAGTCTAACAAATATGTTGGAAAAACGATTTCTGAGAAATATAATGAATCAGAGTATTGAAATATCCCATATATCGATACTCAATAATTTTGTCGGTGATCGGTAACATAAATATTCAATATACAGGTATTTTCAGTAGTATATCTCAGCAATACAATTTTATTTTATCAAAAACAGTAATATTGCAAAAATCGTTCCTATTTATTATTCACATTTTATTGTCTCACATGAAGCTTTCAAAGATTTGTCGGAAAAGAAAAAAGTGTCTATGGTAGTTAGTTTTTTGGTGCTGATGAACATCAAATAGCCAACACTCATTTGCATTCAGTTTAATTATAAAAGTTTCTTTAGCCTTGCGTTTATTTTTGTGTCGTAATTTTTTAATTAAAAAACTATTTTGTAGATGTTTCCACGGTCGCCAGTCTAGAGACGACTGTCGACGGCAGACCGCAGACAGAAATCCGAAAAATACTAGCCGAAAATCTCATCGTATCTGTGTGTGTTATTCCATTCTTATTCGCTTTCCAACCCTTTGCAGATACACCCTCGTTTGCCATCTCGCGAACACCTGGCTTCGGCTATCCCCTGCGCGAAGGCATCGAAGTTAGCCTCAAGTGCGACGTCGACTCGAATCCTCCGAGCACTCCGCGGTGGCAGAAGGACGACGGTGACACACCGGTGAGTCTTATGAAACTTATGCATACGTAAGCCTCTGACTCAGACTCCGACTCAGACTCAGATTCTGGCTGACACTGAGACTGAGTCGGAGACGGAGACTGCAGCTCTGAATGTTCTTGGTCGCTTTGTGATTTTTCGGCAAAGGAGCAAGTTTTAAATGGATTTTCATGTAGTTATCGCGAAAAAGTGCTTGGACCAACTATTTGCCTTGCCTTAATTACCAAAAATTGTTTACGCATAAGTCCGAAACTAATTTTCTTTACTCCAAATGAATTTAACGTATTTCTCTCTATCTGAGTCTTTCTCTCTATCACTTTCTTCATCTATTTTCAGGTACCTCAAACGGGCGATGGCTTTCTCAACTTTACATCCATTAGGCGAGAGCATTCCGGTTGGTACAAGTGCACATCACGCCATCTGAACTTTCAATACTCGTCGATTGGTTACTACCTCAGTGTGCGCTGTAAGTACTTGATATAAATTAGCCCTCGTATGCGTGAAATTGCCTTTAAAATGGCGCGTGATAATATTTTCGCCATTAGTTCTCATCTAATAAAAATGGTGGCCCTGTCAAAAATTTGCCAAAAATGCTAAGTGGGTTTTACGACAGTCACACATGGTGCGTCCCATCGTTAATGTAAGTGTCCTCATTCTAGTCTCAATGTCTGTTCTTGTTCTCGGTCTTGATTTCGTCCTTGCTGAGGGTTGCGGTGATGATGACGATGCCGATGCCGCTGCTGCTGTTGCGTCCTTTGAGCCATTTCGTTACCCTCCATATGCAAAATGTTGCAAATTTCATTGGCATTGGCATTGAGTGGGTGCTGAAAGGCAGCGACATTGTCAACCCTCTGTCTCATCATCTTCCCATTCCCTCATTTCCCCACCAAAACTCACTATTTATGCTTACGCGCCATTTTGTTGTCAATATTCTCTCTCTTTTTGCGGCTGAAGATTTGAGTTTGGGAACTTTTGGGCTGAGTTTAATACACATTTTATGCGCTGAGCGCGTGTTTATGCTTGTAAATATTTTTATTGAATTTATGTTGCTGACAGACGCCACTTTCTTTGCAAATATTGTTGCTATTTAGCCTTAAAGCAGGCTGCTAAAATTGTTTCCTTTTCTATTTGTTTCTTGCCGGCAAAAGCAAATCGTGCATACGTGTGTGTATATGGTCTAAAAGAAATTTTCAGCCTCATTACGTGCCTCTCAATTTATGCATTTCATTTAAATTGCTTACAGACTCAAACTTTTAATCTGTTATTATATTCTTTACCAATTGGCAAAATATGGTATTAGTGTTTAGTAAATATTTAAAATATCTTCATCTTTCATTAAGTTTTCCACAAATTTATTCCTATCCATTTACTAGAGCTTTTCTTAGACTGACCTAGGTGAATACAGTTGAAATACTAAAATATGATTCTCTTCACACCTACAAAAATATGCCGTTGAATGCGCCCTCCCAAGGGCAACTTGCAAAGCTCGTAAAATAAGCGCTCATCAATCACGACAAACATAAAATGACTGGCAGACGCCTCCTGAGGCAGAAGCGGCAACAACAAAAGCAAATGGCAGCAGTTTCGACTAGGCAAAGAAAGAAAAGCACAAAAAATATTATTGGTAATAACAACTTGACAAAGTGTTTCCACTTTTTACGTGAATCCCATCGAGGAAGCCTCCACATTCACATCCACTGTTAAGCCAAAGTCACACCCACATCTCCAGCCCAAGCAGACCCAGGGGAGAGATTTTTCGTACATTTTCTAGATTTTCTTTTTATATTTTTAGAAAGAAAATGGCGATAGCCTAAAAGAATCCTGACAGGCGGCTGTCGTTGCTCATTATGGGAAAACAAATGCTTTATTAATAAAAAATAAAACCGCCCAAAGAGGCCAAAAAGTGAAGTCAGAACATGGGATAAGTACGCATCTACCCTCGCGGCGACTGATGGCCCGACATATCGGATCGGCATTTATCGATGATTGATGTGTCAGCCACGGCTTGGATTCAGTTCTTGCTCTCTCGGTTGCCGGCGGAGGCGGAGGCCCTGTAAAAACTTTTGCTGTTGATTTTGCAGTGAAATCTAATTGTGAGAAATGTTTAGAGGGGGCTGCCAACGAAACTGGCAACATGTTTAGCACGTAAATCAATTTGAAAAACGTTTATGAAACTGCCAAATGGCAAATCAAACTCTGGCAACAGTCGAAAAGTATAGTACGATTAAAGTACCCACTAGATCCAGTCAATTTATGACAGTCTTTATATAACATATCTGTGTGTGTGCAGATAGAGTTTAAAACAATATCTATAAGATGTAGTACGTGAGAATTAGCTGTCATAAACTAGCAAACAGCTGCAGAGCTTTGATAAATTGCGCATCACATAAAACTGACAAAAATTTATAGTAAAATATAATCCCTTAAACCGATAAAAATGGCACCACGAAAAGAAAAGAAAGAAAAGCAAAAACATGAATACTGAGAAATTGTATATTGATTCGAACTTTCCATCGGCATCGAATAAAACAAAAAACCAAAGCTTAGGCTGACGAAAAAACTGAAATCCAGTCAGACGTTTGAATGCGCGTTTAATTGCTGACGATATGTTTTCTACCTCCGATCTAAAGTCTTTCAGCCACTGAGCTGCGAAATTCGCGCAGGTAGCAGAAGCAAAAGAACACTTTGATTTCCACAACATGGCGGGCTGGCTGTGTCCCAGACGGTCTGATGAAATGCAATGAAAAAGCAATCAGTGTCCTGTGCGGAACACCGTCCAAAAACTACACGAAGACATGCTCTGGGATACAACGGACTGAAGGCTAAAGTCAACACCGAGATGCGATGGTCGTCGTCGGTTACAAAAGTAGGCAATTTGAGTTGGTTTCTCTAACTTTTTCGCTAGCTCCTTTCACGTGATTGATTTGCCCGCTATGTGGGATGCCAGTCGAAGGACGATAGACGAGGGACAAACTAACGGTTTACGGACGCAGTCAGCTTGTTAAAACGTCGCTAATTTGACACGTACGTGAGTCGAGAGACTGAGAAGTAAAAAGTGACAGTGAATGAGACGCATCTGTAATTGGCTAAAGTTATCGATACTCGTATGTAGCCAGGCTTAATCCCAAGTATGCGAAGACCGTGGCGATGGCGATTGCCAGTTTGTTTGCCAACCTCATTAATGAGTTAAAGTTCAATTTGAGGCTAATTAATGTTGAGTGGTTTCTACCATGTTTGCGCTGCTTAGGCTAATAAAGTGCAATTAGTAAAAGCCTTGGATTAAAAAATGTAAGTAAGCTATATCCTAAAGTAAGATCGATTCGTTTTGAACTGAGGGAGATATTTTCTTTTATTTTACTTTAATATAACACGTTTTTTTCAAATAAATTTAAATCAATATTAAGCCCGATTGTTACAATCTATATTTAATAATAAAATTGAATTTTACACGTTGTCGTAACTATTTTCCTTAAGATTACTGCGATTCAAGAACCTTGTACTTATTTCTTACGACATGAATGTCGTCTACGGTTAAACGGCTATGTCTTTGGAAATAAATACAGATATTATCGTTTGTCATACTGGCTACCGCGGTTTAACTTTATCGTTATGTTCGCCTCCTTCAATGCGATATGAAGCATTTTTCTGGCTGCCCTTCACCGATCATCCCTTCTGACCCATTACCAATACATTAAACTCCTCATGCCCGCTGGAAATTTTGTGTTTATCGGAGCGCATGATTATTAGTTTTCTGTTTGCTGCTTTTGTTTTTATAGCCGGCGATTACATTTCACTATGTGTTTGTCCTTCGGCTTGGTAGAGCTTTTGGGGCAGGAGTCCTCAAGAAATTGGATCCAAAAGCAGCACAGGAAGATTTGCAATAAAATTTTATTTGACTTGTTTTTTCTTTGTTACTTCAAATAAAACACAAAACTCATTTGGTTTATTTTTTTTTTTCGTTTCTTTGTCATGATTCTATGGCCGCTTAAATATATATTAAAAACTCATTATGCGTTAATCATGTTCTTAAAGGAAAGTATTTTTCTTTCTATAATCTTAACATTATCTTAAGTTATTTTTTGTTTTTCATAACTTTGCCAAAACTGAAGCCTCTAAATTTATTCTGCACTACGCTGAACAAACTCCTGTGAGTTGTACAGATTTTTCATGAAAATCGATTTAATTAACTCAATTTACTCTAAAATAAAATTTAAGTTGAACTACTAGAAAATCGCTTCCGCGAAAATCGAGTTGTCGATTTTTCAATGTAATTTTACGTCACTAGTTAATGCCTTTAAATATGCATATTTATTTTCTTAAGATTTTCTGAAACCTATGGAGCATAGTCTCAGAAAGGACTATCTCTTTTTCTCAAATCCAAAGTTCATCCACTAACTTTTGCCACTGCACATCGCATTGCACACTACAATCATCTTCAATTTGAGCTCATTGCAAATTAATCGTATACTGAATGTGAAACCCATCCGACCAACCAACTCACTACCAATCTCCTTGCCTTTAGTCCTGTCATAAGTTCTGCTCGGAAGGCAGCAAGAACGGAAGCAGGCAAATGTGAAAAATTCGAAACAAGTTGAGACTGCTCAAAAAAAATTAAAATGTATAACCAAGACACAAACGCAATCAAATGCACCCACACAGATTCAGTTCTCGAGACAGGCAACTGTCTCCAGCTTCTCTATATCCCCTTGCCCCTTTTGCCTGGTTGTGTCATCAGCTTTGTTGCTTCCGCTTGCTGTTTATGAAGCTTGTAAGTTAAGCTGATTGTTGCTGATGCTGATACTCAAGATGGGGCTTCATGAATAAATATGATGATGCATTTTTGTACGCTTGCGGATAAAGACTTGCTGGTAATGAAAACTGAAAACTAGTTAATTACTATATAAGCAAATATTGTAGTTACTTGTGGTCCATGACAAAAAAGAAACGTGCAGATACACTTAAGTGTGTTTAAAAGTTTTCAATCTGTGAACGGCGACACTTTCGCCGTATTCAAGGACTTGTGAATACAGAGTCTTTAGGGTTGTGTGAACACTTTTCCATCTGCCCAAGCAGGGTGTAAATTCTGTCTCTGAGCTGTATTTGGCAGGCAGAGCATCCCAACTCAACCCAATCTTAACTCAATCCAGCTCACTTAACAGTCCTTTAAGCTTTCAGGGAGTCCAGGCTCTACTTAAAGCCAACGTCAACATGCTGATGTTGATGCTTTATGATTAATTATTGGCGGCGAGAACATAGTGAGACTTTATATACGCTCCTCCTTCCTCGGCAGCCGGTCGTCTAGAATTTACTGCCTTTGTCTATCTATGAATCTCCCTTTATCTTTCTCTTTCTCAGTTTCTCTCTCTTTCTTCCTGCGTGAGTGGCATATTGATTTCTCCTGTTTGCATTAGTGTTTATTGTTTGCTCTTCATATTTGTTTCCGTTGTTGTCCTGCTCCATCTCCTCATCCTTAACCCTCCTTCTATCTAACGCCAACAACATATGAACGGTACTTGAAGTTATTTGTTGCCTTTATTTCTTTCTCCAATTGTTGGTTGTTGGGGGAGGATAGTACTTCCTTATGAGTGGTCATTGAACAAAATGTACATATGCAAGAAGTTAGTGCTGGGAATTATGTTATTCCCGAGTAATTTACGGAGAAAAATCGTTGAATAAATTATCTGGAACACTTATAAATACAAGTGATTGAAATGAATCAATGTAATGGTGCAATTTGTTTTGTTCTTTTTTTTTATGACACTTTATAAATTTTTCTATGTACGTTATCTGTGGGCCATTCTCTTTGGTCTACCTTGTATTTATTATCAGTTGCTTGGAAATATCTTGCGAGTATCGTCAACTGTTTGTACACTTATTTCAGGAATCAACAATAATATGGCGATACCAAAATTTTATTTGTCAGTAAGAAGAGTCAAGAATAGGCTATAGGAGGAGATGAAAAGTAAGAGACAAACAAATCCCCAATTTGTCAATTTAAGCAGCGTTCTTTTGTCTTCTTATGTTCAGAGAAATAAAATTGTCTATAACTACGTAATATTTTTTAAGACATTATATTGCGCTATTGTCAGCAAAAAGACTCGCAAGGGTTGCTTGTGACACTAAGGGGTTGCTTTTAACCACCCAGGCCCAAGTTACTGAACACTTTGAAGTGTTCAACTCCACCTCAATGTAAGCAACCTATGTCCCAATCATTAATTGAACATAAGTGTTTCTTTGTTCGTAGTCGAAGGTACAAATATAATAATATATAAGTATTGAAAACAGTCGAGTCGAGTCCAACTGTTATCAATGGGAACACCTCGATCTTAGACACTACTTAGACGACACCGGATACACATCTATTTTTCTCTACCGGTTTTCATTGATTGCATAGCGTTTCACCTTTTGAGGTGTGAGGCTAATTTTATAAGCGTTTTGTGGTGCAACCACAAATTGCCGGACTTTTAAAATTCTTGTTGCTCAGTGGATATTTGTGACCCAAGTTCTTGCCTCGAAGACCCACACACACATTGAGACAAATTGCAGGAGTCCTTTGTCATGATTTTTGCCCAAGCATCCACTTGGCAACATATTGTTATGATATCCGGTCTCAAACAAAAGCCGCACATTGCATACTTTTAGGCGCATGTCAACGCTAATTGTAATTTATACGTAATATGAACAGCCCTATAAAGTATGTGGCACAAAAGCAGCTTGAAAATGTCTACATCCCCACGCACAAACACACACTGCTACGAGTTTTCCCCATGTTCAGCATGAATATGTCGCATAAATTTTATGTCATTTTCTTCAGGCCACGAAATTAGAATGAAGCATCGTAATGTCTTTCTTGTTCTTATTAAAGAAGGAAGAGTGGTCTAGTCGCTGTGATAGATACCCTGCACCTATGTAATTTAAAAGATGCAAATGAGGAGGATTTATCCAAAATTGTATTATCTCGGATCAGAGATGTGTTCATCTTACATATGAATTTGTTACCCTTATATATTTATGAGTTAAGGTCGAAATTGTGTCAATTTTTAATTTTCCAGCTGCTTGTGCAGCGATGTTCACTTTAAGTTGCCGTTGAACTTCAGTAGCCATTCAAATCACGCAAATCGGAAATGCCAACTCATTGTGTTGGCAACTCAAGTAAGCCCGGGAAAGACTCAGGTGCTTCTCAGCATCCAAAGTGTCACCCGCATCCTGTCAAGGCAGCGCAATTTGTATTGCTTAAAGCTGAGGAGCTGCCGACCTCTGAACTCAATTTTCTCAATGAAATATTGTCACAATTGACAATTTCTGAAAAGCTTATCATATTTTATGCTCTCGCAGATGTGACGCCAGAGTATAACTCGAATATTCATAAATTTTCACACACATTTTCTCTCGATTGCAGATGACTCGGTGGATGTCACATCGGAGCCCGATGATCAGGATGTCTCGGTGGCAGCTGCCTCGCATAATCCCAACAAAGGGCAGCTGGAGGTGCAACTTGGCGGTGCCGTGACACTGCAATGTCCGCAAGGTAAGCACAATTTCAAAGCCAAACTAGAAATGCTTTCGGCAACAAATAGATCAAAGCAATTGTGGAAAATTCTAAAAACTGCTGACAATCGATTGTAGGGGAAAAATGAACACTGTAAAATGCTTCTCGTATCTAATTACATTTTACATTTTCTTGGACTAATTGAGGTGGAGATCGAAGAAGTCCAAGATTCGCAGAATGGAGGTCTATTCATTAATTAGCACAATTGAAAATTAATTATGCGTGCAATTTACTTTGCTCACTTTTAGGCCGTCGACAAATACTCGAAGACAAACGGCCTGGAAGAGCTGTTGGAGGGGGGATATGGTGGCTTCCTTTGTAAATGAAAGTGGGAAGCATTTTGTTGTTTACGACTCGGAACGCATCAATTAAAGAAATTAGAACTTGTGTGCCTTAGCCAAAGTCAATTAATTAAATTAGAAATGGCGCCCACTCGATTTATGCAATGACTTTAATGTTCTCTCTCTCTCTCTCTGCTCTGCCTGTCTCCCCGTTTTCTTAGGCTCCTTGGGATGTTGGTCGCACTTGGACCCTGTTTCGGCTAGGCTCCGTGGCCTTGGTTATGGCAGCTCCCAGCCAACGGGTCAATTCTCGCTCAAGGATGTCATGTACCAGGATGCGGGCACCTACAAGTGTGTTGGCCAATCTCTGGCCAATAAGAAAAAGCTCGAAGTGCTTCAAAGTGTCATCGTTGCAGTTAAAGGTAAGTACAATTTGAACTTTTTTAACAAACATTTCTAAAATTGCTGTTAGTAAATTGTGGACTGTTTTCTTCCTAGTACTTGAGCTTTAACATCTGGTATTTTGAAACTGTTCCGAATATAATCAAGTTTGTGGACGATCCCGAAAGATATTTTTAAGAAAGACTACTTTCTATTGGAAGACGTTCGTCAAGTATTGTGCCACACAACTTTTAGAACATCATTTTATGTAGCCTACTTTTCGGGTTTGGCAGGTGACAGAATCGAGTTGAAAACATTAAAAACTTTGACAGCAGTTTTTCAACACGTTGCAAAACAAAGGAAAAACTTTTGCGTCTCAGCTTTTGATAATTTATTTTTTTTGTTCCCTACGTTGACTGTCAAAACTTGAACATTTACTTAGCATTTGACTGTCGCAACTTGGCCAGAGATTTTTCCTCTTGCTTTCTCGCTTCCTCTCTTGGTCCACAGCTCTGCCTTGTCACATTGACACTTGTCAAATTTTTGCCTGTGTGTGTTTGTACGTGTAAGACCGAAGCATGATTGATGACTCGGCGAAGACAGAGCCAATTCCAATCAGTTCTCGCTCAGGCATGGGAAAATTACGCATACGCCATGAATAAAATGTTCAGCTGACAATGTCAACGTGTTCGAATTTTTAAAGAATAAGAATATAAAAAATCATACGACCGGAAATTAGAGAAAATTCTCAAGGCTTTGATTTCATATTGACACTTGCAACCCTCTCTCTCTCTCTCTCTCTCATACTCTGTATTATTCTCTGCGTTTCTCGTTGGCTCTCACATTAAAACGCGAGGAGCATTAAGTTGTCTTGAGGCGAAATCTAAGAGGACACTGAGACAATAAAACTTGGCAAGTGCTTGTGCTGTCCTGTTCCTGGTGGGTTAAGCGAACAGTCAGGAAGCTGACAGTCAGTCCAGTCCAGTCAGTCCAGCCTGACTTAGAGCCCTCGAGTGCAATACAAACATGTCAGCTCACAGTTGCTCCCGAGCTGTGGCCAAAGCAATCAAACAAAGTCGCTGAAGTGAGCGTCAATCAGAGGGAGGGAAGATTTGAACAACTAAACAACATGTGCACAAACATATACATACTTGTATATAGACATGAACACAATAGTTACACATACACACTGCTCACTCGTCTACAATTTAAAGGTAAGACAGTTTGTCATTAAAACTGCGAAATTGAGTGCTGTATAAACAAATACGCAGTCAGGGCCAGGGCCACGGCCAGGCTGAGGGCATGGAGTAGTCAAGTAGTCAAGGTTCCCAAGGAAGACCGAAAGACATGGAGAGCAAGTAAAATATGACAGAGGCGTTGCATCTAACGCTTTGCGCAAATAAACAAGTTTAGAGGGTGGGTTGGGAAGTCGCTCTCTCTCTGGCAGCGTAAAGTAGTCATATTTATCAAGTGGGAGCCAGAAAGGATTGCCTGGTAACCAGATGGGAAGTCAAAGATGACAGACGGCAGCATATGGGATATGTGAGAGATGGCAGGTGAAAAGGTACACAGAAAAACAAAAACTTGGGACTCTGTGATAAAATTAATCCTATGTCAGAAGGTCGAAAATCTCGGATTTTTTAAGCCGAGTATAAAATACTTGATTCAAGTACGATTTTGCAATTCTCTCTCCGCAAATAGTTGGATTATCGGGGTTGTCTAAGAATATTTTCTGTAAAATCAAATGTCTTTGGCTTTTTTGACTATTTAAATGCTGAGAAGCTGTCCTTTTGTCTACATAATATGCTAAACTAATTCAGCACATACTTAAAATGTACATGTTTAAATTAAGAATGTTAAACTTGATTTTTAAACTGATTTTTTTTTTCTGTGTACGACACAAGCTGCATGAAAATGCTGCAATCGTGAAAGGCACACACACATGCACGCTCTCTAATAGTCGATACATATACAACTGGCTCACAAGAGATTAAATTTACTACACGCCAAAAACGAAGAGAGAAGTACGAGGAAAAGAGATAGTCAGACAAGTCATGTCAGAAATTGAGTATGTTAACCCCCTTGGGAAACATGGCTTTACTGTTTTTGTGCTCGACTCCGTTCCGTATTTGTATTTACTTCTAAAATTAAACAAAACTCAAAAAGAAAATGGCACAAACTCGAAAACTACCGAGTGAAAAGCGAGCAAGTTTCTCTCAGTCTAGAAAGTTTCCGGTTCTTTTATAATATACTATTTCAAGGAGCATCACAAGCAAGAAGCTCTATAGCAATTGTTAAGACTTAGAGTTCAAGGGAGAATGGATAACAACATTTATAAATTTACCCAAGTGATAAACAGTAAATTGTCCCGAGAGTTAACTTCAACTCAAACGAAACTAAAGTTGAGCAGAATTTCAACTTTCCGTTAATAAAGTTCAGATACCACTTTAAGTATATCTATTAAGTTAAATTAAATAATCGCAGGCTAAATTTATGTATAATTTGAAGAATATTTTTTCGTTCTCTTCAGAATTTCATATGTTTAATTCACATGCTTGCAATTAAACTAAAAAGTCAATACGTGATTAAGTTTTTTGTTGTAATTTATCATCCGAAAATATCTCCATTAAAGAGCACTTAAAAGCTATTATAAAATTCCGCTTTTTTTGAAAAACACACAAAGCAAAAACAAGATCTCGCTGAATTTTCTTTAAATTACTTAAAATTAAATGTAAGCAAAACACTAACCGCATGGCGGCCAACTGGGAGCCAACTGTGGGCCAATTGTGGGCCAAAAAGTAGTGAAAAGTCTACTGAGACACTTTGCAAGTATCCACTTAACATATGCAGACTTAGCCACGCCTCCTCCTCCACCTCCGCCCCTTACCCTTTCTTGCACACATTGTCAACAAGGACGCCCACATAAAGTTAACGGCTGCGTTTGGCAAAAAAAGTAAAAATGAAGTGGGAAAAAGAAGAGTAAAGAAAACTCAACGAAAGCCAAAGCGAAAACGTTGCGAAATTGTGAGAGAAAATTGTTATTTAATTTGTGTGAGTGCTGAAAATTTTTGCAGCTGCTGTTGCTCAAGTTTTTGCACACAAACTTTTTGGCCAACACACGCACTAGAAACTTTAACACAAGCATAAATTTAGCTAGCAAATATGTGTGTGTGTGTGTTTGCGTGTGTGTGTATTAGTAAGTAAGTGCACGTTTGCATTGGCAGCAGCCGCCAAGACTTTGCCGTTTCTTCAAAATTCATATGCACATTTATTTTATTCCACCTCCCTCCCTTCTTTTCTGGAAACACTTTTCTTTTTTTTCTTAAGCGTACTGTATATTCAAGTAGTTGATTCTTACGTATTTGTTGCATAAATCGAGGCGCTTAAGAGAAGCGTTTCAGCTAACAAAACAACTCTGCCACGCCCCATCCCATCGCAAAGAAAAAACAACTTTTATATTTTTATTGTATGGGAAAGTCTGTGTGAATCTTTGCTCCCTCAGTTTTTCGACTGCTCATATTTCAGCCAACTAATTAAAAGCCACAGAATATCAGCTACTAAGCGAAGTCATTGAGCTGGCAATTCATTTACTTGTACCTGGATTGCTTTTGTTGCCAAGATTCTTAGGTCGGGATTTTGTAATTAAGTGCTGCGTACTCTCGGATTTTTCCTTTGATTGTTTTCTCAGAAGACAATCAGAATTATAGTTGCAAAGTTTTTTGGCCGCTCGTCTTTTAGTAGGTCATAACGAAGAGTAGCTATTCAACTACTAATAAAACTTGTCCAAGCTTTCTTACCATTTTTAACTAAGTACTAGTATTTAATTCTTAGGAGCTTAAATTACAATACGAGGGTTATATAATCATAAACTTATTATTAATTAATGAAACCATAATTGCGTTTTTTATACTGTATCTTTTCTTATACTGTATAAATTCATTACTTTTTGCATTCGTGGATCTAAACTTAACGAAGCCAAAAATTACATATTATTCCTGACTAAAAAGTATTATTCTTTTCTTGGACTTGACAACATTAAAAAGGTTTTTATTTTGGTGTTTTATTATTGATTTATTGATCTATCCCTGGCGCGTAGTGTTTAAATTAAATATTTGTTAACATTCATTTGATAATTTGGAGTATGACAATTACTGCTAGCTGTCAGCTATAGCATTAAGTCGGCTCCTTTCCAATTATTTATTACGGAATTTTTATTATAAAGAAAGCGCAACGAGTAGCGCTTAATTTTTGCGGCCTTGTGCAATTTAATACAACAATTCCAAGTATCCCCCTCTGTTTTCTGTTCTTTTCTCTCTCTCGCTCTTTCTCTCTGTCGCTCAACACAGCTTCTTGGCTGATTTCTAATAAAAGAACGCCGAGCATATTTAATGCTTAATTTAGAGAGAAGGGTAAGGAAATGAGACGAATTGTTTGCCTTCACCAAAAATATGCGCACATAGGCATAAATATTGCTTTATGCTCACACATACACACTTACCGACACGAATCCTTGAGCCACTGACACGCCCCAATCCGAGTAGAGGAGCGGGAAAAAGTGGTGCCGTTGTTTTATGCATGCTAATTTGTTATGTGCGAGTTTCTTTTGCCGCATGCCTTTTGATCAACATTTACGTATGTGTGTACATACATACAACATAAGAGGCCGGAACGACCTCACACCTATACCCACCCACGCAACACTGCTCATAAATATTTTCATTGCCATTTTTTCATTTTCCAGGCGTTATTTTTCTTCTTGTCAAAATTTTTGCTGCGAAATTTGACGCATTGCTGGCGAATATTGCATTGTTTCTACTCATTAGGTATACTAACATGGCTAAAGGCACAAAGTACTTCTATACATATGTATATTGACGAAGATATATGAATGTATGTTTGTGCGTTTCCTCCTTTGGCGTTTTTCATTTGTGCCTCATTTAAATAGCAATTTATGAGTTCTTTTCAATTTTTACAGCAGCTGCGCCAAATTGCATGTTAAATGTTTACGGCTCACACCCCGCACCACTCAATCTACCAATCCGCAATCCACCTCATTTCAATCCCTTAGCCTCGATCTTAGGCATTAGATAAACGTTTTCTGAATGGATTTTTGCGAGGGTTGCTGAGCCACAAACGAAATGAAAATTAAGCTGACAGTCGCCAAAACTTCAAAGCGCAATTTTTCATCACAGTCCCCAATGATATAAAAAAGATAATGAAACAAGTCGAGCCCTAGGGAATTTACAATACATATTGAATAGTTCGAATGTTGGAAACACTTTAAAGTTGTCTTGTTGAAAAAAAAATTGATTGGATATGAAATAGTTTTCTTTCGACAAAAAGAAAACTTTTTCATTATTATGAGTTTAATTAGCTGTTATAAACTCTAATTCAGTTGTTCCTGAGATCAGCGTTCAGACAATTGATATGCATATTATGAACTGACACTAACCAGCATAATTTCCTATTTGCAACTTCTTGCACCCAATTTCCGTTCCTGCAGGGAAATGTAAAATTTTATTTGATATCATTGTTCAAAGTGCATACAAATTATTTTTATTTGCTTAAAAGCTATTGAAAAATTGCCATAATAATTTTTCTTTATTCTTAGCTCTTATTGATAATTGTTAGTTTTGTATATGTGTATGTTGTCATTTCCCAAGTTCATCCAAGCATTAACTTTTACGCTTCAATTTTCAAACAAAACATGCGAATCGAGAAAGCGACAGAGAATGAGACAGAGAGAGACGGCAACTAAAAAGGCATCTTGCGAAGCTGACTAAATTATAATTTTCAATGTGTCGTGAAAGTCGCCAGTCGTTAGCTAAAATCTGAACAGAGAGAACTTGTCATCTGAAAGGCAAATAGCCGTCCGACCCAAAATGCCCTGTGTAAAAACTTTGCAGACAGTTGCAGACATCATTTTGAGGGATAGTCATGTTGCGTAAGAGAGAGAGAGAGAGAGAGAGAGATTGACAGAGATAGGAATAGATATATATGTATCTAGACGAATAGTCATATTGTGCAGCTGACTACTATGTGGGTGACTGTCTGCAACTGCAGCGGAAATGAGTTGCAAAAGTTGCGCAAATAGACTCCAAGAGATGTCGTAATGTCGCCGAAAGCAACATCAAGCCCAGTCACATCACACCCAACTCCCATTTCCCTACTCCCAACTCATCTCAGGACATCTTCGTGACCGGATATAAGCAGTAAAACAAGCTGACAGTTCAACTCGCCCTCGAGCTGCGTCTGTCACTTGGTCGCCGTTGTATGCGTAAACATATGAAAACTAATTCCCGAGTACTTGTGCCAACCCCCAAGCTTTCCGCTTCCTCACTTTATGTTATACATCAATTGTGTCGTTAGCTGAGCTTAAAGGGCAAAAAACGTATAACTTATTGAATGCGCTAACAAAAGCAATTGCCATGCAGCTGAAATTGACACTCGAGCATGCAAATTTGCACCACAAGACATCGACATCGAAATCGACTTTGGCTGTTAGGCTGAGCTTTTGCTTAAGGGTTGTCAGCTTTGAGCAGCTTCCAGCTATTGGCTATTTTCCATTCGTGGCCCTTGCCAGGCCACCAATTGTGCCCCGCGGCTGCCACATGCGCTGGTTGCACCAACTAATAAACGGCACTACTTCAACTGAATCGCTTTATAATGATGACGACCACTGTTCCACAGCAGGATCAGAAGACCCCCCGCCAGTTGTCTCAAGTGGATTACGTGAAATTGCTAAAGCTATTTTTTCGCCGAATATAAAAATGTCTGGCGGGCGGTCCATAGTGCATTGTAGAGAAGGGGGGCAAGGGGTAAGTGAAGCGCATTAATAATGCAATTTGTCGCCTGACGACACTGATGATGGCTACGAGTATGAAGATTGCATGATTATCAGGCAAATAGGCGATTGTAAAGCGAATAAAGCTTTTAGAAAGCAATCGCACAAAAAAATATAATACACAGATTTTATTCTCAGCACTTGTTTCGGGCGTACAGACTTTCCACAGGAACTGTTTGATTGTAAGCAGGAATTAAAACCGTAACCATAACCGTAACTGTTAACCGGTATTAACCAATTGAAATCGGTAACCGTAACAGAAATCGCAAGCGAAACTAAATTTTTTTTATTAAGAAACCTAAAAACCGCATTTAGTCCAACCGAAATAACCATTAGGATTTTAACAAGTGGAAATAAGTTCAAAAGTAATTTTTTACTCTAATTTTATTACCTGGATATAAAATTGTATATTTAAGTTTTAAAATTTTAGAACATTTTCCAAAAATTTAAATGTTCGCAAAATTCGATAAAATTTTGAAAAAAATGTTTGTCTCAGAGGCATAAAATTTAAATGCAAAGTTAAAGAAGGGTTATTAATATGAAAAATAAGACATTCCTCATGAAAATAGAAAGAGCTCTAAGAAAGTTGTTCTTGTTGAAAGTCCAAAGAGTCAAAATTTCTCATATATAGATAATTTGTTTTGTATTAAATAATTATTTAATTTTATCAAACTACCTGGAAAGTTTAATTTTTAACAACAAACTTCGACTTTGTTGAGATATCTCACTCATTGTTCTGTTATTTTCACCGGAAGATACCGAAAGCAAATTTGTGTGGTTTCAAGGTAACAGAATATCAAAAAATAGAATCAAAGTGTTATGGAAAGCTCAAAATTAAATATTAATTTAGCTGGAGATGCGTTTAGTAACCGCTGACCCACAATCCGTTCGACATTGCCGTTTAATAAGCTGTTCACGCATAAAATTTGCAAATTTTCAGTGCGCCTAAGGCTATGCAATAAAATTCAAATGCAAATTTTAATTGTATTTCAGTGCACTCAAGGGTCGTTGTTATTGTCAATGCTATTGCCATGACAGGCACAACGACCCCGATGCAGATAATGCATTAAAATGCCGTTGCTGTTCGTGTTCTTCTTGTTGTAGTTGTTGCTGCTGTTGTTGTTGCTGCTGCTGATGCCGTTGTACGCAGCGCGTAAAGTAATTAAACGTCGCCGCCACAAAGCTAATAAAAATGTCAAAAGTCAGACTATAAAGCATAGGCTTGACACAGCTCGTTGTGTGTGTCTGTGTTTGTATATGTGTGGGTGTGAATGTGTGTGACTGACTGGTAGCCTGGCAGCCGCAGCGTTCACACCCTCATTCATTCGCAACAAATTTTATGAGGCGCCATGTAGTGCATTTTAGAGATATTGTGCAATCCCCACTTTGCAGCTATGGGCGTTCCTGTGGTCAGTTGATTGCACGAACCTGACACGCTTTTACTGGGAAAACTGAAGCTATTGTTTATATTTACTTTGCAAGCAATTTGGTTAACAAACCTGCCTTTATCATTATTTTATCGGGATAAGTAACACAAAATGTTCGATATAAAAATATTAAACACAATCTGTATCAAAACTTTAAAGCTAAGAGAGTAATCTACAAGGTGAAGTGCAGTAAGTGCCTCACTGACTGACTGACGAGCACATAAGAACATATCGTATTATATGTTTCAACTCTGCGTATGTTTATGTTGATTTGTGCAAATATCTCTAACCCAAATCTTAAAAATTTACAAAGCGTATTTCTCTATAGAGCAAGTGCTGAACCAACAAATTTCCTCACCGCCCCGACCGTCTCATCAACCCAACACTGGCCTCATTTGGCGTTGTCAACACAAATTAAGCCAGCATGTAATAGTGAATAGTAACAGTTACTCGTTGCCATTCTGTGGCACAAGTATATTTAACTATGCTCTTTCACTTTCAATATCAAATGAGTTGCCAGCAACTTTTGCCTGGCAGCGAGCAGTCAAGATTTCTTCTTGTAGATGTTGTACAGATTGTACATATTCAGCTATGTCTTTAGAGCAGGATGTATCGCGTGTAACCTCACGATATCATTCTTAATTATTCAAATCACAGTAGAACTTTTAATTGTTCGATAAAAATCTCATGTATTCGTTTGAAATTTTCAAAATATTAAAACTATTCTCTATAAATAAAAGTCACGCGTGCTCGTGTCATCTAGCAAATAATCACGTGCCCATCTCTAGTCTAGCTGGTCTTGACTTGTCGTACCACAAAGTTTGTGTTTGCATCTTACAGCAAGATGAAACTTTGAATGTAGCAACCCTAACACAAACCCTCCGCCCTCCCCCTATACAAGTCAGGCAATACAAATTGCACAAGTTGCCAAAAATCGCTTCACATGTGCCACTTAAAGTTTTGTTGGCTGTCTTGTGTGTCGTGTAATTTACAAGTTGAAAGTTTTCTCCCTGCTATCATTTGAAAATTTAATAAATACCATTCTTTTTATTATTTACTTATTTCCTTCTAATAACACGAAAATGAAACCATAAAACTTTTAAGTGATGTTAAACTGATTACTAGAATTTAGTAATCTAAGAAAATTTTCTCAAATACAAACTATTTGTGGTATTCAAAATATGAAGACAAATGCTTTAAAGAGCTGTTTAAGGATGTCTTATTCAGTTATCGATTTAAAAATATTACATATTCTTAAACTTGTAAGCAAATTTTTAAAGAAATCTTTGATCTCAATGATCAATTTTGACTTTCGTGCGCATTCAACAGCCACTGTTCAGCTCCAATATTCTAGTGGCATCAACTCGGACACATTAAAGTGCATCTGTCATTGAATAGCACCCTGGAGAATAATCAAAACAAATCCGACATGTACAGGTGCTAACCTGACTTAGAGACACAAACAATGATACTCCCGGGGCAAAGTCCGAGTTGCTAAGCAGCTGAAATGAAAAGTACACATGGCAACCAAATATATATTTTAGGTATTTGTGAAAGTAGTTTAATACTAAAATAACAGACAATCCGACAGCCAGCAAGTGAAAATAACAATCATAATATTCAATTCCAATGCTTTATTTGCCCGGAAAGCAACTCAGTCAGTTGGCTGACCAGAGGCATTCGTCTTACTCCGTGCCCTTTGCCCCTTGCCCTTTGCCCACCCTCTCGGTGTCGGTCTTTAAATAATTAATAAACATTGTGTGCACTTAATGCCAAGGCAGCAAATAAAATCACCAACAGCTCTGCCAGGTCGTAATAAACAAAAATTCACTTTCATTGGTCTTTATTTTGGTAATACAGTACTGGAGTACTCGACTATATTAGATCCTGTGCTTCACTCTGAAACATCCCAACACGAATTTATACGCATATTAATTCATACTTGGGAGAAACTGATCACTTATATAAATAATTTAAACTGGTCTTATAAAATTGATAAAAAAAAAGTAGAAGATTCATAGGGATGAAGATACTGCCTAGAGCCCGCAAAGTAACAATATCTGTATTCTGATGGTAAAAGGTATGCAAAAACGTGTTTTGACAATTAAGTAAGGAACTTAGGCTTGCCACTTATCGCATTTACATTAGTATTGCCTACCTTGGGGCGCTTTAATTGAATTATTCTTATTTGTCGTTGGCATTGAATTTTAAATTACTTTGTTGACAAGCATCCGAAACAGGTAACGGCTTTCAAAGCATCTCAGATTTATTTGAAGTTTACCAACTTTTTGCCATCTAAGCCGCAAGTGCTTAAAAATTAATGTGGCAAACTTACCTGGAGACATTTTTAATCTGAACACGTAGTATTTTAAACGAATTTTGCTTACCAAATAATGGGTATGTATTTAAGTTAAAGAATTGAAATATTTTTTGAAAGGTTTAAGCTATTTCTATTTAATAGACAACCGAGAATTATTAATTTGTAAGAGTTGATCTATGTTTAACCTTGTTTTGTAAAATTTTTATGGGTATATAGAGAATAATCTTATAGCGAAATGTTGCAAATAAAGCACAATAATCGTAGAGAAAATGCAATAACAGGGCAACAGTGATGCAATAAGATGGAAAAACAACAAATCAACGAAGTGACAGTGGACAAAGACAAAGAGAGAAAGAGACAGAGATGAGACAAAGATAGAGAGAGAGAGAAGTTGGTGCGGCTAACAAAGTAATTGCAACACGCGAATGAATGCGAAAATTCAATTATTTTCGGTCATTATTGTTTTTTCTACACCCAACTCTCTCCAGAGCGTCTCCAATGCTGACATTAAAATGCTTTTCAGCTAGGAGATACCCTATATTAAGCTAAAAAAATAATGCAATAAAATATATCTCATTTTTCGATTTGGTTTGTCGAATATTGAAAGGTTTTTATATTGTCTCATTGTGTGTTAAACGTTTCTTTTTATGTTGCGAGAGATAAACGGATGCATTAAAGAATTTAAATTAAATTAAACACTGTATGACGTACATGAGCATTGATACAAAATATACTTGAGAAATTTTTCAAAGGCATTTCCTCCTTACATTTTCGCAAACTTATAACACCACAGTGCAAGTGGCTACAGGGTATATATAAAAAGAGAAAATACTTTCAGTAACGTGCAATCAATGGGGCGCGCAGTTTGCCAACATCCACCCGCCCCACTACTCGCCCCTCCACTCAACAGTGCCCATCCATCCCTGGGTAATATTTGCAACCCTGTCATTTTGTACTCGCTATACTCGTCCTCGCATTGTCCCTTGTCTGCCCAGTTGGGCGACGGGCCGCCAAAGTGTTTCAAAACGTTTCTGTTTCTGTTCTTCTCATTCTTGATCATCTTGTTGTTGTTGCTGTTACTGCTGTTGCACTTCTTCGGAAACTTTGCTGACAAAAGGCAACTGCAAAAATTAAGTTAACTTTTCTGAGCAACGGGAATTGAGTAATTTTCAGCTGTAAAACTTTATTATTTTGGGCCAGGGTTGCCGCTCACTATTATTGTTATTTTTACTGTGTTGCTGTTAACAATTGTCGTACATGCAATCTTGTTGTTATTGCTTAAATGTTAATTTTACTTTATATTTTCAATGTAACTGAGGGCCACGTAACCGTTGCACTTCTTAAAAGTCGGCTAAACAAGCAAACTGAGTTTGTGAAAACAAAAGGACCTCAGATTAAATTTTGGACTGTAACTAAAGGAAGCTTTTAATTATTTATAAGGGTTTCTATTAGTTCTCTATTTAATATCCTAAGTAGTTGACTGAAATGTATTCAAGCTCCCAGATTCTTACGTGTTTTCTAATTATTCTGATATTTAAAATTATTATGAAAATTAAAATTAATCATTTTACATAATTACGTACTTTTGACTTTATCATAAAAAAATTACTTTTAAGCCTCAGTCCATTTATTCTTTTCGTTTTCCTTTGAACATTTTGATGCTCTCTTCTATTCGTTAGATAGCATATAATTCGATTACAAAACTCAAAACTCATTTAATTTAGTGCCTGGTGCTTAAATCAAATTAAAAATCGCACCAATGACCAGTCGCTGACCCTTGGGCTATGCTCGTAGCCGTAATGAAGATGTTACCTGGGCGGAGGTTAAAATACTGCAGCGCAGTACAGTGTCTGCGAATCAATATAAAGTACTCGTACAAACCCTCTTTGAGTGATGGGTGTGTTTAGGACTGCTCTGAAATCAGTTTAAGCTGTGAAATAAATTGCATTTGTTGTTTATCGTGGGTGGATTTGTCAGCTGCCCCTGAATATTCCAAAAATGGCGACGAACGCATAATTTAACATTCGCACATACATACACTGAAAGAAACACACCCCTAGTCCTCTGTGAACTCACTTGCTTTAATTGATTTTAAAGTTAATCGTTTAGGACTGGGAGTTATCAATTTGCGAAATGCCGTTGGGTGCTTCGATTTGTCCTTATTTGTGTATGAGATTTAGCAGTGGCAGCCCTGACGTACATTGATTTCTACTTAACACTTTCAGCCATTTTGTTTTTGCGAGCCGCCATTGTTTCCCGTTCTTCAAGTTAATTTGGTGAATTCCCGGCTCCCAACACCCTCAGACTGATGGGGGAAAATCGCAAAATTCTCGTACCTCTCGATAATTAAATATGCTCAACGAGAGTACCGGGAGGGGTGTCACACATGTGTCTAATTGGATTGTCACAGTGTTGGCTAACGTTGCGACATCCGAAGAGAAACCAAGCCCTCAACATGTGACCCACAAAAGTTCCACAATTTCGTTCGTTCGTTTGCCTCTGCCAAAAACTTTTTAATGAAGTTTCGGGGTTCTTAAAAACTTTCTGCTCGACGACATGTTGTTCAGTATTTATTTTGATTTCCCTGCATATTGCACAACACTGGCCCAACTCTGACTGTGTTGAGGCGTCTTGCGGCCCATTTTGTTGGTGATACGTTTTTAATTAGTGGCGATAGTGTTGGCACTAAACTTTTCACAGCACTTTTAATTGCAACTGATGCGCGAATACAGATGTGCCTTGTCTCAAGGTGGCTTAGCTAAAGTACAGTTGTGTACAAGTTGACTTAGCAACTGCGATATAGTATGTCATCTATTAGCGACTGTTAGTTTGCGCAGCGAATCGCAAACTTTGTCGATCTGCAAACAGCTAAAGACTTAAGACAAATCCAAGAAGTTAGTAGCGAGATAATGACCCAGGAATTATACGAGTAAATGGGTGTATGTAATGTGCAATGTATAATCGAAAACTTTGTTATTTTCCAGGTGCACCCACAGCTGTGGCGTTGAATGCCACACCCGTAGCTTATCCAGGTTCCCCACTGCACCTCAATGTGGAGTTCTGTGCAAATCCTCCGGCACATGCGGCTCGCTGGTTGCACGGCGATCGAGTCTTTACGCCGGGAAATCAATACGGAAGCACGGTGTTGGCCTACTCAGTTAAGGTATTATAATTATTATTATTAATTTTTTTATTTAATTGTTATTAATGCAATTCTATCAATTTATTTAGGATCTACCTACACCCTACTGCAAGGAGGCTCGCCTCACATATGTCAGCATGCACGAGCGTGTGCCTCGAACTTTCTACTTTATAGTCTCGACACCAGGTGGCGTTGCTGAGGCCGTCTTCAATGTGAACTTTACAAAACGCCACCGGCAAATGTCCAACACCATCGATGATGACGAGGAGGAGGAGCTCAATCGGCCCGAACAAATACATTTTCCAGTGTTCAGCAATAACACAGCGAGTGAGCAGGGACTCGAATTGGCCCTGGCGTTAACTCTTTTTGGTATTACGCTGCTGCAATGCCATTAGCTTTAAGCTTTTTAGCGTGATTGAGGTAAAAACAGCCAATAATAACGTATGTCTGAGTCTATTTACATGTGTGTGAGAGAGATTAAGAGCGAAGGAAGAGAGTGCGAGAGATTGCTGACTATTGCATGCAATTTAAAAAGCTATCTACTATTATCTACCCACTATGTCTAAGCACATACTCGGATACATGTATCTACTATATATCTAACATATGTATAACTGTACTACTGTATTACTATATGCTGCTGCCCACAACTACTACTATTCTAAAGCTATTTGTATGTGTATGTGTAACCGATTAGCAATAATATCAAAATGAAATTAGCATCTTGAATCTTTAATCTAAGATCCACCAACGACACTGCATACACTTTGTAGGCACCTAAGTTGTCTCCTATCTAATAAACCCTCTAATATAAAACCAAACTTGTATGCTCCTAGCCCCTAACCCCCACCCCAAACCCCTACTTTATTAAGAAATACTCAATGTTTGTTCTGTAGCATGTACCAGTAAGTGTAATTGTGACTGTATCAGTGTGTGTATGTGTGTACTTGTAGTACTAGTAAAAGCGCTTAACTTTAATGCCAAATTACAAATCGAAAGGAAAAATATAAAAGGAAATATAAAAATGCGTTTACTTATTGTTAAAAGTTGAGCCAGAATTATTGTACTTTAAGTTCCTTTTTGAAAAATAAGCAAAGTGACTGATTTTGTTAAATATTTTGAGGCAATTAGAGTTAAAAAGACAATGAGAGAGTTGAAATATACTTTAATGTAAATGAAAGGCAAAAGAAAAACCTACCAGGTACGAACAAATTCCTTCCATTTCAATTTTTGCGCATTTGAACCAGCAAAAATATTACAAGCTGTAAGAACGTAATTGATAACGATTAATATATGAATGTTTAAATTATATGCATTTTTAACCTTTAAAAAAATTACTTTTTTCTTAATTGAATGTCAAGCAAAAATCAAATTAATGGAATAAACGAAAATTGTTTGACAGTAATTAATTTTATATAATTTACAAGGACCAAAAAAAACTTGAAATATTATTAAAATTCAATTTTATTTAATAAATTAAAGAACACTTGATATATCGCAAAAAGATGAAAAGTTAATAAGAGATACATGAATATAATAAAGCATATTATTAGCTCCAAAGAAACCCTCCACACATACAAAATGTACATAAATGTTTTTGAAGCAAAAAAAGCAGAACAATATTAATAGTATATCAAGTGTTAAACGTTGTTTGAAAAAGGAAAGACCAACAATTATGCCAGAACTAAGAACTCTACAAAGGCATGCCAAATTTAAATGTCAATATCCAAACAAAAAATATAATAAAGAACATAGAAAATAAACTCTTATAATGCGCTGTTGTAAAATAATTAAATTAAACTTCAATTGGAGCAAACAGAACGCTTGCGCTCAGTTTTCATGTATAAATACACAGCTTTTGTAATTTATTTCATAGAGCATCTTAGCTTAGTATTAGTAAATAGTATTATATATCGTATTATGTATAATTACATACTAAATAAGAAATTAGGCGTACGAGTATAAGACATGAATGTAAAAATCAATACAAATTACTTAGAAGAACGAAACGCCAATTTAAACAAAATTCAAAATGCAAATGCAGGAGGTTTACGCAGAATTCAAAGAATTCAGCAGCACAATAAATATCAAAAAAAAAACAACACAAAGAGTTTTTTGAAGCATTGTGAAAATATAATTTTAATTGAATTAATTATGCCAATAAGCATTTACTAAGTATGGATTTATCGATAGCCTAACTGTGTGTGTGCCATGTAAAGTTGATTTAAGAGATTTTCGTTTTTATTATTATAAAAAAAACTTGCTAATTGTATTAACAAAGCAAAAACAAACACGTCGTCATGTTAACTAACAAAATTAATTATTAACATATTATGGTATTATATATTTATGTATATATACATTAAAAACATATTAAAAAGGGTGGTCAAATGCATACTGTATTTATTATATGAATAATTATGATAATATTTAAAAAATATTATTTATTATTCAAGCCCGAAAAACAAAACACATATACGAATAATAGCATAATTCTCAGAGCATAAGAGAAAACTAAAACCCGAAAGAACATGTGGCAAATTAAATTTTAAACATACATATAATCTGAAAAAACAAAGACCCTCAATTCATTTGTAGCGCAAAGTGCAAATTGTTTTGAAATAAATATATATAAACAGAACGAATACGAGAATACAATAAGCAAAGGTTTAAGTCATAGGCCCAATAAAATGTAACAACCACCAACAAACTTGTAGTTATAAAATATAATTGGGTGAGATCTTGCCCAAAAAGAGCAGAAAATAGAATCAAAAGGCGAACCAACAAGGTATAGAAGAAAACAATAATAAAATTCAAAGCCTGCCCTTTTAATTTAAAGCATTAAGAAGTTTAATATTTGGGCAAATAACAATACCAAAACTGTTAAATTTAAGACAGAAAAATATGCAAAAAGGCCAGAACAAAATTAAAAGTTTAAGAGACAAAGCAACCGACAAAATAGCCAATTTAGCATAAAGAGAAGCAAAACAAACTAACGACAAACACAAAATGAACGAGAAATAAAACATTAAAATAAAATTGCAAAATACAAATTTGAAATGTTTTTATTTGGGATCAGTGGATTAAAAAGTAAGTTATTAGTAAAAACAGCCTTAATGTATCAAATATGAATTATGATTGCATCCTTCAGGATCCCGCCGAGTTATGATTACAAATTATTTGTCCTTTGCAGTTTATAAGCTCTAGTTGGACCATTTTCTTGCGTATTTTGACAGGACTCGGTGCGTTAAGTTCACAAGGACGTCCACTATCGATCCCAATTGAAACATTATGGGGTCATCTAAGAATCGAACACTTTCAGTCTTAAATCTGTTGCATTAGGGCAAAAAATCCTTTTTTTGCTCGAAAACCACTAAGACGATCTTAATGTCCTTTGGCCATTTGGAACCATATCGCTTAAAGGAATCCGGAGTAATTGCGTGTTTTCTGTAGAGTAAAATGTCCTTATAACGTAGCTGTTTCAAGGACGATCAAGGATTTATTTCTGGTTTCTAAATTCTTATATTGATATCTATCGTTGAATCATTTTATAAACATCTTGAACTAAAGATACATATTGTTGTGATTGCGAGAATTGTGTATAGCAACATCTGCAACAAATTGCACAAATTTAAAGATAATTATTTTATTTGGGTGAAATGATTGTAATTTCAGTCAAATATTGCATAAACATAAGTTAAGCAGGCCTTATCCAGTTACTTGAATATTAATAAGAAACGGCGTGGCCAATGAAAGGGAAAGGCCGCTAACGAGTCAGACAGACGGTCGGGCAGTGCAGTTTATAGACATTGAGGACGCTCTGGGCAAATCGAAAGATTCCGGTTTTAATTTCGTACATTGGCCCAATGCGATGTTGACTTCGGGTTATGACTCGCTGTGATCAAGTGTATTAGTTGGAAATCAAGAGTACGACGACTCCTCAATAACAATCTGAACATGGCTATGTGGCATCGGGTACTTCAACTTCTGCTACACATTTTGGCCTGAAGAGTTGGCCATGCAACCTGTTTTGCTGACAGCATCAGCGCCAATGCCAATGATAACAACGCCTTGGTTAGTTGCGTGGAAAGTTAGGAGGCGGGCAGCCGGTTTGCCACTTTGTGGCGCTAATGACGAGCAAATAGTTGAGGCGCCACGATTACACGACTTGTCCGAGAGCCAATGCAGCGGGGGCGTATTGGCCAACCCCCCTTTCTCCATATTCCATATTCCATGAACAGTTCATCAACTCTCTTGGCAACAACTAATCGAAATTCCTTTTTGAGAGTAACAAACTCCTAATGGCCCGGGCAACACACACACCTTAGCCAAGCTGGCAAAGCCAACTTATGTGAATGCCGACGCACGCGACAATGACGCGAATGAAACAGCGAAAGGTGCACTGCATCATTGGAAAGGGGAGCCCGGGGTTCCGGGGGATTGGGAACCACAACAAGCATCCGCAATTGCAATTGCTGTGCGCATTTCTTTTTAATTGTTGTCGCGACCAAAGCCAGAAACCGGCTATTCAATTGTCTCCCCCCTCTGAGCACATTTTTCAATTGATTATCGCCTCGGTTTGAGGTCTTTTGAGGAACAAATACGAGTACTCCAAAACAAATGCAAAAACAACAAATATCCAACAACAAACATCAATTGCAAGCTGCGAGTGAATCCACTGATTGTTTTATACATGGACTTATGAATGGTTTTGAACATATGTAGTTTGCCACTTTTGGGCGTGGCTGTTGCCTCGCCAAAGCAGGAGATTGCAAAGCACACTCACATACACAGACACACATACACACACTTTCCGGTCAGATTTTGCGGTGGCTTATCATGATGAAGTTATCGAAATTAGTTGGTTTCTGTGAAATTGCCAATTCGGACATAGGGGAAGAGGTTGATGAAGTCTTTTGAATTAGTCTGTACATTTGCGCCGTGTGTGGTTGCATTTGTTCATTAACGTCAGAGATCGTTGCAGTTGAGAGTGATCGACTGCGAGATAATCTGTAAGTTGGACAAGAGATTAACCACATTATTCACATGTTAATATACAGCAGACTCGACCTTCTATTCTGTTGAGACTCTTATTTAAAAAAATTGGTTTAAATTGCTAAATCTTTTAAATATTAATACATGGAGAGAAAAATATATTGTTAATATAAGTTTATTGAGAACTCTTTAAGTGGTATACGATACAATTTTTCCTTGCTCAACATTATTAAATTCACTTGCAACTTGCACTCACACTGGGGACTTAAAATGACTTTAAATCGCTGACAATTAATTCATTGGTCTTGCTCTTCTTCTTCTTGTCCGTTGACGTTGTGCTCATTGGCGCACGCTCAAATAATTTTTCATACACTTTTATGAAATTTTACAGTTCAATTAATGCATTTTAATTTTAACTTTATTTTCCAATTTACTTCACACACTTTAACGAGCCACGCGCAAAATCACCGACAACGGTGCAATAAAAAAAATTAAAAATATAAAATAAAACGCAACGGAATGAAATGCGAGTACAATAATTGTTAACGCAAAATTAAAAATGGTTTTTGATTGATTGTTGCATGAAATTGGCTTTTGGTTTGAGTCTGGCCACCGCCCATTCATCGTATTTACCTTTTGACTCATTTTATTTGCCCTGCGCACTTAATTAGCACGCTTAAGGGGCGGAGATGACGACGGGGAGGTGGGGTGACCGGGCAGACTTTGTGGGGACTCATTCATCCTGAGGGCTGATCGACTTTTACGAATCAATGAGCTTTTCGAAAATACAAAAAATAAATATAACAGAAATTGAATAAAATAATAATTTCATTTTATTAATTTTCAAGACTTATCGATGAGTTTCTACGATTTCCTCATCAATTATTACCCATTTTGGTTTTTGGTTTCCCAGCAACAAGTTTAAGGAACTCGATTGCGTGCCAACAACAACAATAACAACTAACACTAATCGTTGACTTTGTTTACAGTCTTTTTAAATACTAAGACTGCGTAAATTAGCCATCAATAGGAAAGCTGGCTAATAGGTGACTACGGATAACCGAAGCAGAAAGTGACCAAGTCAATTTATGAAGTGGACTTCCCTTGACAAAACCATTCGAAACTCAGCTGGTTGTCGCAATTACTTGGCTTAGTTACATAATCTCAGGCTCTCACACTTTAATCATAATTGTCTTTGAATGCATTTAAACTCTGTGAATTTTGGTTTTGCGGAAGAGCGGAGGAAATGCCATCAAAATCACACCAAGCCTAGCGTCTTGGTGAAAGCCATACTGACCATATACTATGTGTAATATTTACCGCTACCAACTATCTCTGATTTTTATTGTATGCCATATCCAAATCTTCATAAAGATCAGAGTTTACGTTAAGCTTGAAATCAATAAAATATATATAAAGTGAATGAGAAATATTCAAATATTTGCATCTTAAATTCTCAATTTACCATAAATTGATTAATAATAAAAATTCCCAATTATTATGAACGTATGTATAAAATTAAGAAAAAAAAAATGTTTATATAAGTTTAAATACATACGCACAATAACGAATACAAATATTTGAATTCCAAGATCTATCTGAATATATTTTTTATAGTTTATTCACAAAAACGTTAATATCCAGTTTCATCAAATGCTCATGAATCAATCAACTGCAGATGTCAAATGCCTGACAGAGTGTCGCTCATTAAAATTAAATTTACAATACTAAAGTCTACTATGATACCCCATTCAAACACAATGAGAGCAGAAAAACAGCAGAAGACAACACAGGTGTAATATATTAATGCGATAATCGTAAATACCTGTAGTCACAACAAAAACAACAACAACATTATCATCAGACAAATGAAGCTGGTAAAGATACAGATAAATATAAAGTCACAGTAGTCAAGGGCGATCGAGGTAACGAATGGTAATGGCAAGGGCTTTCACTTGAAGCGGGCTCTGTGCGGTTATCTGTTTTGCACACAATTGGCTAAAACGGCCAAAAAATAATAAAAAAAGCAAAAACTAAAAAAACCAGTTGCAGAGTTTTCCCGCATATATGTTTTTGGCAGGGTCAATGCTGCCGTAGAAAGCCATAAAAAATGTCACTGCATCAGTGCAACAGAGCGAGTGCGAGAGTGATCGAAAGTGAGAGAGTAAGAGAGAGAGAGGTTGCAAGTTGCGCTTGCGCAATCGCTGGATGGACAAGTTTGGTGCTACAGTTTAAGGATCGACAGCGGCAGTTGTTGCGACAACAGCAACAACAACGACAACCATGAAAGACTACGAAAACGACAACAAATGCAACATCGACAGCTTCAGGTACAACAACGACTTCAGGTCCAAAGCTGACGCCGATCGAAAAGAAAACGAAATGCGCGATCCACAGCGGTTTCACTTTCATTCGCAACGTGCCCGCGGAGCTGACAGGGTCGCCAAAATTTGAGTCCTCCCCCAGCATGAACTCGTAGAAAGTGGCTAAAGCTAGAGCCCAACTCAAGACTCAAGAGACGACGATTTTTGTCTGTGAATTTTATGAATCGGTTCAGCATCAAATATTAAGTATTCATATTAAATATTGTAGTACATCAATTGCAGTTATTTTTAACAATTTAAAAAGTGATTAAAAGTGCGTTTTAATTGTGCGGCTTTTAATATTAATAATTGAGTGTTTTCATTTTAACGGCTTCCCCTTAGCCAATCGCTCCTAATATTTAATGGATGCAGGTAAATTAATATTCAAGTGCAGCAATTTAAATACAATTTATGCGTGCGAAAATTAAATAAAAAACTATTTGATTATCTGCTCAAAAGTGATATAAAAAAAGTTGCCCGCAAATATTATATTAAACAAGTGCTATTTGAATTTAATATTTAAAAGCAAAAAGCATAAAAGACTTTTATTATGAGATTGAATTTAATAACAGAGCTTGTATTAATTTATTGAAAGTTTCTTACCGTGGTCGAGTTCGTTTTGAGATTGCATATTTAACTAAAAGAGAATAGAAACTAGTAGATTTTAAATATGATATTTGAAGATTTTTAGTTTACTGACAAGTGAAAAATGTAAAAATAAATCTACAGTTGAGTCAGCCTAATTTAATTTATTTTAATTTTACCAAATTAAAAATCCCAAAGTTTACATGGTAACAACTTTGTTATTTAGTAAACGTTTTTTATAAAAAAAATGCAATGTGTAAAACCAAATGAACTACTTTTACAAGGCTAAGAGATGGAGACATTGTCAGAGACTGTGGCCAGCGGCTGGGGATAATTAATAATTCATTACGTTGTGGCAATTGTCAATGACATAAGTCCAAAGCAAACCAAAGCGAGTTGAACAAGTTGCAAAGAAAGCGCCAAACGGCAAATAGCAAGCGATGCATCTTTAGGGAAAAGCGTAAGAGAAAGAAACACCGCCAAAATGCTCAAAGCGAATGATGCGACTGAGAGAAAAACAAAATAAAAAATACAACATCATCAAAGTTATCGCTAAAATCAAACAGACCCGCCAAATGTGTCTGCTTCACTCAGTCTCTTGGCCTTTTAGCTCATTGGCTTGCCAACTTGGTAAATGCCAGCAATCATTTAATGTTTATTTGGTATTTTTTTGTTTTTTTGAATGAGTTACTTGGGGTTATTCACATTGAAAGTTAATGCTCTTTTGGCTATTTCCGCACAGCGCCGCTGATATGTGGCCTAAACTACAACTGCTAGCAGCGACTGCCGCTGTCATTGCCATCTGCCTTTTGGTTTCAGCAGAAGTTGCCCACGCAGCCGAAGCAGCCAGCACCACCACTGTGGCACAACTCTTGCCACTGCCCACAGTGCCACAGAATGTGACAACGCCCAAGAGCAATGACAGCAATGACGATGATGACGACGTCTTGAGTGACAGCGGCAAGGAGGTGAGTCCAAGTCCAAGCCCAAGTTTAGTGAATGATTTTGACAGGTAACGAGTGTTGTTTCTGACAGGTTAATAAGCAGGTCAACGGTGATCAACTCTATGACATCGAGGCACTTAGCGAAGCTGAACAGCTGGGGTAAGTTGCTAAAAGCCCTAATTGCTCGAGTACTATATTTGATGATAGCTTAACCCTTAAATGCCCACGTCTAATTGAATAAATGTAAGTAAATAGTAAATTTCATGGAAGAGACTTAAAAACACTGGCTGACAGCTATTTTGTAGCTATTTACATAATAAATTATAAATAATTATTATTTTAATAGTATTAATGGAGATTTTTGATGAGGCATTTGAGGTTTAAGGCAATGACCAGTCGCCTTAAAATGTATTTCCCCTTCTTCTCTTCTCCCTCATAGAAAGCCTGGATTTTTGCCCACAGCGCTGCCTTTTGATGAATTGAGTAGCATCACCGACCTACCCACGAATGGTCATGGTTATATACAATTCCAAATTGATGAAGAACAGCCTAGAGAGGATGTCCTTTTGCGACAGGAGGAAGAGGAAACCAATGCCAAGAAAAACACCGTGAACGAAGTACTCTCCAGTCTGTTCCCCGATGGTTTCTCGAACATCTTTCGCTTTAGTGGCAGCGAGCCAAACATCGAAACATCCTCAGATGCACCCAGCACCACATCGACCACTACTACTACCAATAATTCTGTGGTGCATGCCACAATCGCTGAGAGCCCGACCACCACAACAAAATCACCATTTTTGGCGCCCAAAAATGACACCTATTACAGCTATCAAACCACTGTGACAAAGGAGTATCGCCGAGAGGTGCGTCCGGGACATACACAAATTGTGGTTGAGAAGATTAGCAGTGCCGAGAGAACTCCGGTCAGGGATGGCAACAATCACATAACCAGGGATGAGCTGCTGCGCATCAATCGCGCCGCAGTGGCATCTCCAGTGCTGCCCAGTTTGCTTGTAAATCCAGAGAATGAGGACAATGAGACTCTCGTCGCCGCCGAGAGTGCACCCATTGTCATTCTGGGCGAGCAGGAATTCGACATGGACGATGGACAGAGCATTGAGGACAATCAGATAGCCGAGACACGTCATATGGGTCAGCACATCTACCAGCATCGATTGCCAGCACCTCTGCCAGAGTCAGAGTCGTTATCCCCCCATAAAATCGAGAGCTATAGGCAACAACATGGACCTGCCGAGAATCAGCACATCAATGTACGCATTGCCCATAACGAGTCGCCGGACAAACCCGAAGATGTGATAAGGACACAGCCGCAGCAGGCTATTGATCAGTATCGGGATCACAAAGAAAGACATTTTCAGGAATCCAGCAATCAACAGGATCAAGAGGCACCCTCGAGACAGTTCTTGAAAACCTTTAAGCCCATGGTGTCCGGCAGTGCCGAAGGACCCATATCCAAGGGTATCTTTCACTACGAGTCCAACAGTCCGCCGCAGCGTCAAAGCTGGAAACCCCCCAAGGAAGTTGACTATCCCAACTCCTTTGAAAGTTCCGCCGCTCAATTGGCCTATCAACAGGAGCTAAATCAGCTGCAGCCTAAACAGGAGGGCACAAATTCCAAGTTAAATACTCAGGCAATTGCATCTCCATCAAAAAATGATGCGTCAATTAGTGACTACAACTATGGTGGTCCCACGCCCCACAGCCTGCTCTTCGTTACCATCAATTCACCCGATCCCCCGAAAGCCCCTTCCACCACCCACGAGGCTGAGAAGCCTCAGCTGCCTAGTCCTCATGACTACGTCTCCGAGGCAGCTGCCGAGCCCTCTCAGCACCATGTCCAGCAAGTTCCATCACCGAAAGAAAATCCTAATTCATACGCTCATCCCGAAACTCAACTCTTGGTTAAGCCCAATGGCTACACCTTCGTGGAGGTTCAGAAATCTGTAAACATACACAACAAACTCATCACTGAAAAAGACGGACGTTTGGTGGAAATGCATGAGACCATTTATCATCCGCCGCCCTATCAGCAGAATCATTACTCTCTGGGTTACAGTCCCAAGGACTATGTAGCTGCTGCATCACCAGAAGTTGGATCTGCATCGACATCATCTCAGTTACATTCTAAAAATTACGATTCCCTGGCCACTAATCCCATTCACGTTGAGCAGGTGGAGTTTGAGAATTCTCAGCAAGGGGGTTCAATCTCACATGGAACAATCAATCATGATACTGCTCCAGCTTCCACAGATTCACAGCATGTAGAACAGCATTCCCATCAACCGTATAAGGTTGAGGTTGAGAAAATCATCGATCGACCGGTTAAAGAAGTTGTGGAGAAGCACATTCACGTACCCTATGCTGTTCCCCAACCGGTTGCAGTGCCCGTTCACATCGAGCACTATGTGGATCGTCCCTATCCCGTAGAGACCATTGTCGAGCAGCCTGTTCCCTATCCAGTAGAGACCATTGTTGAGAAGATTGTCGAGAAACAAGTGCCCGTCGAGGTCGAGCGCATCGTGGAGAAGCCCGTGGAGGTTGAGAAGATTGTGGAGAAGTATGTAGATCGTCCCATGGCAATACCAATTCATGTCCCCGTCGCCATTCGTCGCCATCCGAATGCGTTGCATCCCTGGTCGCATGCCTCCATTGCCCACATTCCACCCAAGGTACTGCAGAATTATTACACGCGCATGTTGAAGAAACTCTTGCCTGAAATCACGGCACACAAGTTGCCAGCGAAGACAGCTACCAAGTCAGCGAAGGCCACTCTCTTGAAGCCCCCCACAAAACCGGTTCATGGCGAGGCGCCCAAAGTGGCGACCTTCAGTCTCGCCGATATGCGGTTCGATCTGCGCCCGCCACCTCCCCCTCAGGGCTCCGCTTGGCTGCAGGGCGCCCGCTACATTTACAACACGCTGCCCGAAGATTTGGCCACAGCCGCTGCCTCGGCACCTGTGCACATGGTCAAGTCCTACATTGGCCCCGTTCCGACGACCAGCACGAGCAACGAGAACAGCGGCAACGATTTTGACGAGTTCCAGCGCTGGCGAAGTGGCCACTCCCTGAAGCGCAGTCCCGACTTTGGCCGTAATCTTCACATGGAGTACGGATTCAAGCCGCCCCTGGTGCCTTCGGTCGAGATCGACGACAAGGGAATGCCCCTGAAACAGCCGGATGCGGAAGTACAATGATGTTTTCAAGTGGAAATGAAAAGCGTGCCAAAATATACAGTTATAGCTCTTATTATTTATGTCAAATATTGCTAATGCACATTTAATAAATTTATAATATAAACATTGTTTCTCTATGATTTATCTTCTATTTTAAATTTTCATTGATTTTGTTCTCAGAAAAAACTAGCTTTGAGTCCTGTCATGTTATAGAGAACCATCATACATAGAGAGGTTTCATTAGCTTCATTTGTAGCCAAACATGTGTTTCTAAGTCCCTTGGAATTACACAAAAGATTCATTCATGTCGTGATAAAAAAAATCAAAAATCGCTTTTTAAAAACTTACAGCACTCTTCAGCATTTTTGTTAAGACGAGCAAAAATATTCGGCATTATAAATATAGTATTTCACACTCAGCATACAAGTATTTATACAGCGAACAATTAGGCACAGTTTTAATTAAGCAAATGAGAATGACAATGTCACGAGTGGAAGTTGAAGTAATTACCTCATCTGTAGGTCCAATTAAAGGTAAGCCCAGAAGCGGACTCTGCAAAAAAGGCGAAGACGCATTAATATTCTTGAGTAGCATTTATGTAAATGAAAAATTTTGCACATTAAGATGAAGGGTTGCAGTACCCCAATATCTTATCTTTATATGCCAGAAAACAGACAGCCGAGTTTTAAATAGCGACACATCTGAGGACTGAAGGGGCAACACTTGGCCATGGGTGGCAGCGTGCAAAGATTTATATGACAGCTAATAAATTTACAACACATGTATCTCAAGATATTAGAAATATTCCCCTTCGCATGCGACAAGTTCTAAATGTTCCGAATGTTGTTGAAGCCAACAAAATAAAAACAAACTGCCAAAAATTGTGCAACTCCTCGAAGAACACGTCGGTTCAGGGCTGTATTTGACATCTGACGGCAAAAAGTGTCGATAGTTAAGTGGGTAGGAGGAGGAGCAGTGGGAGGGGCCAACACACAAACCGTTTAGCGCACGTGCTGGTGAAAAACGGAAGCACTGCGGCAAAGCGTCAAGTAGCAAAGTGGCAACTAGGCTGGCGAAAAAGAGCATGGCGACATTGTGACGTCTAAAAAGTTATGACAATAAACTTAAAGTGCCCTTGATTCATAGGGTTCATCAAAGCTATGAAAGAGTATTTAAAAGTCGAATGATTTGGAAATACTTACGAATATATGTATATATACATATATATAAATGCAATATTATTTCATATTTTTTGAAAGGGCAAAGAGTTAATTCTGTTGAAAAATTGCTTACAATTGCATTAAGGATATTTCTATTTTTGTGGGTAGTGCGGTGGTGGAATTGCAAATGCAATATTATTCAAGTATTGCCAAATATGCAAACATAAATCAAAAATTTATCACAGTGCCACGCCCAGTTTTAGAGTCAGATATCAGATATCAGAAATCAATTGCAGTTGGAATGCATTCGGCATTTGGCATTCGGTAGTTTTGATAGACACCACAGGGAGCAGGAGGCTGTATGGTTGTGGGAGGGGCCTTGGATTGCGATTGCGAGTAGCCAGCAAGAAAGATAAGCCAAGGAACAATTGAATAATTTATATGCAAATAAATAAAAGTATTTCAACAATTCATTGTGTATGCAAAAGCAATGCAAAGGCACACACACACGCACACACAATACACATTTTCCAAGTTGTCGAGAAATTCTCGCTCTCGTTGCATAAAAAAGCGTGTGAAATATATTTTCAGACCATGCCACAAAAGGCATAACACACACAACAACAGCAACAACAACAACAACAACAGAAAATAGCTCCTGGTGCTATTGGCGACGCTGACGCTTTTAACTTTTTCTTCTCTCATTTTTTGGGTATATGGCGGCATTCTCTGAGCTCGTCTCTCTCCCTATGTGTCCCTGTCGCTCTCTCGCCGTCCTTGTCGCACTCGTCGGCCTTTTCGGCTTGGCTGCCGCCGCTGCATGTCATTGTCAGGGACTGCCAACTCTGCGTTTGATATACGATTTGGATGTGCTGGCAAACCGCCCAGTTGTCCGGCGGGCGGGAGGTTGTTCGGTGCCTGACCGAACTCCAGTGATCGGGCTGTTGGATATTTGGATAGCTGGACTGGGTTGGGTTTCGATGGGTTGGTAAGCGACTGCGAGACAAATGCAGCTGAACCGAAAATTGCATTTCCGCTTTGAAAATTGCGCAAACTTCCGCACAAAAAAAACAATAAAAAAGGAATCTAGGCACGACTGCATTGCACGAGCCGCCACGTCGCCAGACAATTGGCAAAAATTTTCTATAAAGTGTGAAATAGGCCGGCTGTCTGCCAAAGAGACCCTGACATGCCGTAAAGTGGCCTCAGTAAACCACAAAAAACTTGTCACACAAAATGAACGCAAAAATGTCAAAAGCACACACAAAGTGTTCACGAATCCAGTGAAAAATGTCACTTACAATGTCATCTAAGAAACCCTTCTAAATACATACGGAATCAAAGTTTCCACTATTTACTCAGGGTAATCTTTGAGTGAGCTGTCAAAAATGAAATGTGAAAACTTAACACAGTAAATAAAATGTACAACGGTATTATAAGACTTTGGTAATGCATAATGTGGGTAATATGTTTGCTTATGGAAACATCTCTCGTAGAAAGTATCCATACTAGTATATCAAGTCAATACTGCGCACCGTCAAAAGATCATTCGTTTAATGGGTACGGATTGGGCAAATCATTTGCATTTTGAGAAACTGGCTCAACTACACGAAGATCACAACAAATTTGCAAGAGAGGAGCTGTTTTAACAGATTTTAACAGCCGTTAACAGAGGTATTCAAAAGTTAACAGTCATTACAGCTGTTAATGTTGTACTGCTAAAGTTACGCATTAAAATAAAATGCCTATAAGTATGCCATGCATTTTGTGTTGAGAAAAATCAAATCTGGCAGTTGAAATTTTTAACACTGCTATATTTTATAGCAATACATCTTAATAATAAAGTATATGAACTTAAGTAAAAGTCTGCTTAAGACATAAAAATGATATCTTCCTATAGAAAACTAGTCAACAGCGGAACACAAAAAGCAGGGGAAAAGGCAACAACAAACAATAATGAAAATATTAGCAGACCAATAAGAAATTGCAACCGAGCCAATCTTATTGTATTTCATCCATAACAAAAAAAAGCAAAAAATAGAGAGGCTGAAAAAATTCTGATTAATACTTTGCACTGAAAGGCAACTTGCAACTGACAATAAAGGTCGATGAAGAAGACCGGAAAGGAGTTATCGGGCAGGTAGTGCATCGATATACATGATTTTAATAATAATAATAATAGCAACTTCTCGTATAATGAAAACTGGCTATACCAGAAATGATGATGAAACTTACTACTTAGATGCTGTGCCCAGGCTGAGAATTTCAATCAGTGGCTAAAAGACTTGGCTGGCCCAACTTTGTGATTGCATAACTGTGCTGCGGCCTGCGTTGGCGTTGTTGTCGTTGTAGTTGTCTGGCCCAGCGGGTGGTGCAGCTACCATCCAGATTCACAGGTAGCTCCACTTCCTGTCAGCAGCCAGACATTCTTTGTGTGCATTGAACTGAGCATCTTCGGCAAGCGTTGGCCAATAGTTTTCTGTTGTCAAAAACAACAACCACTTTGCGGCACTTTAAGCTCTGCATCAAGTTAGCAACCACAGCCGCAGACACAGCCCCATCAGAAAACAAACTCTGGCCACACTTTTATCATGCGTGTGGTTTTCTGCAGCGCGGTCAGCAGGTCAACAATAGACTGAGGAAATGTAGGAATTCGATGGCTCCCCCACTGCAAGCCCAAAGATGAGAGCACTGACGCACTGAAACTGCATCCAGTATATTGGCAAACTTTTCATGTTCGACTTTCGAGTGTGGTACGGTGGCCCAGCTCAGGGCTAAAAGTTGTTTGTATCCTCGCTGCGGTAGCAACCAAGTGTTTATTTTACGTGTGTTCCAAGAGGGTGTTTCCATGTTGCGGGGGGCTTGAGAAATAACTGATCCTTGACTGTTTGCTTGTTAGTGTGGTAAATTATTCAAATTGGAAAATCCGAGAGTAGTCAAGAGGTTTGCACACCCGGTTAAGTATCATGACAAGGAGGAATAATCAGAAAATGAACAACACTTTCATTGCTCCTTACTGTTCAATTCAGATCAAATAAATGCATCGTATCACACACATACATACAAATAAGAAATCTCGAGTATATGCATACAATGTGATGGATTGAGAAAGCTCTTTACTGGTCGAAGTTTTTGAAAAGTATCAGGGAAAAGGTCCGAACATTTTTGGTAAAAAATTAATTTTTCTAAATGAATAAAACTTGCATGCAGAATCAAATTAGTGGTCATACATAATTGACATTCCGCAGGAAAATCTGTTAAATTTTGACAAAGCTATGATGACATACAGATGAAGATTAATGCATGTGGATTGGACACAAGTTATCTCGTGGTCCTCTCGACTAGAGCGATCTTACTCAAAAGTCAATATTGCCTTAAATATAATATATAATATGCGTCGAGCCCTTCGAGTATAATATTAGCATTGAAATTTCTACCAGAGTGACAAAGTGAAGACATATTCAAAAGAATCCCACCCAGGCAGTGTGTGAGATAAAAAGAAAAGGTCTGCTTTGCCAAATGGACCATTTGCTTGGAAAACCATTTAGCAATTTTAAATAAAATTGAATGCGATTACGAAGAATTACAATTGCGGCTGGGGTCGCATTGTCTCGATAAAAATGAAGTGGCTTAGGCCCAGACTATGTAGGTAAAGCCCCTGAAAAGGGCGGCATGTGAGCAGCAGCGCCGGCTCATTTGAGATCCAAATATTCTACGGGGCTTGGCTAACAAGCTAAATGACAGTTCTCACCCTTTCCGCACCCTTCCCCCACGACACGGAATAGACAAGGCAGAATTTAAAAGGAGCCATCGAGTCGGAATGGGAGTGTAATCAGTGTTCGGCTGAGAGGAAGTATTGTGGTGGTGTGGGCGTGGAAGTGAAAGTGGGCGTGGCCACAGACAAAGACAATTGAAGTTAATGCGCGCCCAGGGCACAATGCGCCCACACACCGGCCACGCCCATTGGGGACAGCTGCTGGCCATGCGGTTGCCATTGCTATTTTACTTTAGGATTATTTTGTGATTTATGCGGTCTTCGAGTTGACATGCAGATTTAGATTAACAGCGAAGCGAAGGACATCTCTAGAAATTGCCAAAAACGATGCTAGGAAATTTAGTGGCGTAGCTATCGGAGCACATATATTCTGGGCGGGTCAGAGACCCCCAAAAGAGCACTGGCACCACTTGGCGTATGAGTGATATTTTAGTTTGTCGTTTGCGGCATTAAAAGATTTCGGAGTTTAGATGTTTCCGTTGAGCACGCATACAAAGGATTTATTATTAAAGCAAATTAAATACCACCCCTTGATAGTTTGTCAGTTACGAGTTGGACTGAAAGAATGGATACATTAGCGAAAACGATAAAAGTTTAATTAATTATATGGACACTGTGCTTTATTTGCTGAATTAATTTACCGAAACTCCGAGGCGGTTTTATCTGTCATCTTGGCTTTTAGCTGTGCACAGATAAACCATTAAAATAATAATCTTTAGCTTATTTATCAACTTTATTGTGCGTCTTTTAAATTAAAGAAAACGTTGGCCCGTTTTTAGTAAGATTTGCCTATTAGAAATAAATTTAAATTTAATTGTTACTGTCTACTGTCTAATTCGACAAGACATTTGATCATATCTTATGGACCAGGTCAAAAAAGATCTTAATTTCATGGCTTAGTGATATGATTAAATGTAATAAATTTGGATAATATTTTAAATTTCCTTAATCGTATGTAAAATATGAAATGTAAAATTAAGTTTAATTGAAATTTAGTGTTTTTTTAAAATTCTTTCTTTTTCCAAAAATTTGCTTTTTTTTGTTTCACATGACACAACTGTCGCCTTCATTTGCTACATTTGCCACATTTTCCACATTTGCCACAGACAATGCCTCAACGAAAAGCAATCATTCGCACAATTAGAAATCGTACTTAATATCAAATTGTTTGCAATTACAAAGCATTTTAGAGCATTGGGACTTGGACTAAAAGTTGGAAGAGGGGAGAGCAGGGGTCAGAGACAATCAGCAATGCAGCGACACATGAGACGGGGTCAGAGATAAATTCACATCGCACCCTTTGGTGGAGGCAACGTACATTGGAAAAACATAGAGCAACAAGAAAGTAAAATCAAACAAACTGAACCAAACCGAATCGAAATGAAACGAATCGAACAGAACTGAAAACAACATCAAGTGAATTTGACTTAAAAATGGGCAAAAAATTACGGCAATTAAAGTGGCAAATTGTCTCGAAGAAGCAACATTCAGTTTTGCAAGGTTTTTTTTCTCTCTCTTGCTCTCTCTACATCTGTCTCTATATGTCTTCCTCTTTCTCTCGCTTGCTGGCTGTCTTTTGGAGTCTATCATTTTTACTTGGCTATGGGTAGAAACACATACACATATACATCACCATTATCGTACACGGACTTTGACTGGGCAATTGAACCCTCTTCTCTTTTCCCCCTCTGGCACCTCCCTTGCCTGCCACCTTCCTCAGTTGTTGATATTTCGTATTGTGAAATGGAGCCTTAAATGAGTTTTCAGTTGACTTCGCAAGACTCTCACACTTCCACTCTGTACCCCTCTCACTATGCCATTTATCAGGCTGCGTTCTGTTCGTTTTCGGTTTTCGTCTGAGTTTTGATTGAAAACCCTGTAATTGTCCTTACAACGCTATTAAGAAAAGGATTACGTTGGAATACAACTAAAATGCAATGAAATAAACTGCTTAAAATAGAATAAAATTTAATAAATTTAAAACTAAGAGTGTTCTTACTAAGGGATAATTTTTAACCCATACAATATCGCATTTCATTACACAGAAGTCGGACGCTGTATTTTTAAAATAAAATTAAGTTTTAAAGTTAGTTTAGCACCAGTTAATGTTCTCGGTTTCTATTCTCTCCACCTGCCCGTTTAATGTTTCTTATGTCCTTTACCATCCACCTCTGGGAAAACTGCAACAACCGCTTAGTAAGGTTCTCAAAATATTGGTCCAGTCAGCAGCTGCTATTTCTTATTATATCGGTTTTGAAAATCTCAATTAACATAACTCACCTACCAATGGCCAATGTGCGATGCGATAAACTAGCTTGTCGGCATTGGAGGCCAGATAGCAAAGGACTAAGGCAACTTCCGGTGCCACGGCATTCGGTATTCGGAATTCGGAATTCGGTGCTCCGTATTCGGTATTCTACATTCAGATGAGAGCAGGAGGAGCAAAAGGAGAGCAACGGGGCCATCTAGGAGTACACGACTCATTGTCAAACTGGAAATTGTGTTCATAAATCAGAAACTGTCGCACATGTGTGACACCCCAAAAACCAATGTGTGCAGCGGAATCCTCACTTCCCATCACTTGACATCATCCATGGGCCATGGCCCACGTTTATTGTGTGGTCAATTTGCTGCGAACGTTGGTCACACTGGCGATGGCGATGGCATTGGCGTAATTAGATTTTGGGCTGCTCGGGCGACCACACAAACGGGAAGTGGCAGACAATTAAGGCAGCAGCCAAACATCCAGTGGCCAACAGACAACAGGCAACAGACTAACAGCATCCAAGCCTGCAATGGAGGAAGCATAGGACGGCTCAATTAAAATTTACAAAACTGATCGCATCAGCATCGACACAAAACCACAGCCATTCCCATTTCCTCCTAGCTGAATGACCAACTGTCCAAGTATACAAAAAAATACCAAAAACAGGCAAACAATTTAGCGACTATTAAGTGATTGCGAGCTCTGTTGTGTGTTGTTGTTGTCAAAAACTGGACCATGCCCATTCATCAAACAGATGTCCAACAATTAAATCGCACGCACTAAACCCGAGCGTCAACAGCAACACATTTGGCCACAAAATGTCGTACCCGGTTCCTCATAGATTGTTGAATGTTTATCTTGTTGTTGTTTCTCTTGTTGTTGCTCTTGTTGTTGTTGTTGCTGCTGCTGTTGATATCATGCACAATAAGAGGCGGGAGGGAAGTGTCCAAGTGTTTGGGTTGCTCCTCCGTTGTCATCTCATCCTCAGTTTGTTAGTTGGCTAAACTTCCGCACCACGAGAGAAGACGACGATGACAACGACACTGCATCCGCATGCAACTTTCTGTGTGAGATTTCCGCCTATTGCAGCTGCAACACAGTAGACCAGGGGCAGGTCGGTGTATCTAGTGGCACACAGAGCTCCATAGATAACTCCTTTGCTATTAATGCGCATCTCTGAGGGTAAGCGAATTTATTACCAGATTATACAGCCACCAAAACTGCTGCAATTATATGGCCTAGAGCCGAGCGGACAGCGGCACTTGGTGGCCAGGGCTCAAACTGACAAGACTGATAAAAAAATACTACTAAATATACTATTAAAAAAATAAATAAAATAAAATGAATTTATTTTATATGTGCCAATGTATATATCTAATCACATAGGTTTTAACCCTTTTCAACCACTCCACTGTGTCGATCATAACTCTAATGCTAATAGCTCAATTCCAAATGCAATGAATATAGTAATCCTTACCCCGACCCATCTGTCCACGAACGCGAGGTGAAAGTGCCACCCTGTCAACCCTCCGAGCCCCTCATGGCCACAGTGTCTGGCTTTATTTTGGCGTCAAAACTTGCACTAATCGCTGCCATCGCCGCAGATGCATCGAGACGATAACTCAGGCCAAACCCCAGTCAATCTCTCAGCGGTTGCTGCAATAAAACTAATCTGCGAGCTACTTCATCAGCCGCGGCGCGTGCGTGACTTCGACGGCGACTGCGAAGCTTGCAACGTGTTGACTGTGCCTCATTTTTATGGCTGTCTCTTGTTGCATAAGTGTTGAACTTTCACATGGCGCGCGCTTGTGCCAATTGTTTTTCCAACTGTCTGCCCGCAAATTTAAATAGTCTTCCTATAATTCAAATGATTTAGACATGGAAAGGGTGCGTAGAATAATCAACTACTTATTATATTACTCATATCCTCCATTTACAACAAGGAAAACATAAAATGTATTATGCAATTTTTTATCTGAAGTTTTCATACACTTGACCAAAGCCATGGTAAATTATCAACAGCAAATTAGCCACAGCATACATCAATTGTAAGCATAAAATATTGATAAGACAGACAATATCTATTTAAAGCTACGAAACCCTTAAGATATATTTATATAAATATATACAAATTTAATTTCAAATAAGAAATCGCCTTCATCATTAGTCTATTAGTTTTATTTTACTTAATATATTTTTGCTAAAATTAGTGTTAGCCTTAGCCAAATCTAAAAGATAATATTATTAATAAATTATGCGTAAGTTCTTTTCATAATGACAAAGCTCGGAAATGTTTTGCCATGTGAGTCCCATCATCATTTAATTATACCCTCTCCTGAAGATAGCAGACCAAAAGCAGCGCGGGAATTAAACATGCAGCAGACACTCAGGCGAACAAGCGAACACAAGCAAAGCAACCTCAATGGCAACAACTACAACAGCAGTAACATCAACAACTAAAACAACAGCAGCAGTAACAGCAACAGCAACTTTTTGAAAAACTGGCTGGGATGTTTGTGAAAAATGCGAAGCTGCAAACACACACAAAACTGAAGTGGCGCGAAAATTGGAGGCACAGTTGCAGCAACAGCGCGCAAGCGTGCGGTTTTCCTTCAGTTTGAAAAGGCTGCGCCAAAAATCAACAAAAGAAAGAAAAGCCAACTCAAATTAAAAGTCGCATTAAATAAATGAGAAACGAACGAAGCAACGGCATCGGCAACAGCAACAGCGACGGACCAAGTTTAAACAAAGCTCAAAGCTAAAGTTAAATTAAATAGACAAAGTTTGTTTTTGCAAATGGTCGCAAATGGATATGAAAAAATATTTCGAAAATTTTATACGAGTAATAAATGTGAACAGTGCTTAAAATGAAAATAAAATACAATTACGCTAAAAATAATAAATCCACAATTTGATAAAAATCGCAAATATTAACAATATAAATATTATTCAATACATAACAGTTTCAAAATTTAATATTTAATCATTGCAAATTGTTCAGCTCTCAGTTCGATCGGAGAAAGAAAAAGTTAATTGAGTTTTTTATGCAAATTGAGACATCATTTAAGTAAATACGTCAAAAGCCAAAGAAGACAAGTTAACAAGGTTGCAATTCGCGCATCATTTGTGGCACTTCCGACGCCAACGAAGCGACAAAAGTTGCATACAAATCGGTGCAAAAAATGGAAACGGGCCATGTTAATAGTGGCATCTGCATTGGTCTCACTTGGCTGGTAAGTCTGGAACGCGCAGTTAATAATATGCATACGTGAGAAGAGAAAGGGGAATTCCATTGTTGCACTAAAGACTCAAGCGTGAAAACGTCAAGCGATCTTTTTAGTATCAAATTTTTGGAAATCTTAGCTCCTTTTTCCCAAGAACATCTTTATTTCAAGCATAAGGCATTTAAGCTTAAATTAGCCGGAAGTCAAGCTCATTGGCAACATTTTGGAATGGCCATCAAATTTATTCATTTCATTTGGTTGCAGTGTTTGCAAACAGGCTTTTTCGGTTGGGATGAAGTTTATGACCTCGGCCCGCATCATAAAAACGTTCACGGTTATCTAAGCGCAGACTGCGAAATTTAAAAAAAATAAAAATAAAAAAAAAAAACCCAGACTTGCCATCAAGGCAAAAACCAGCCACAAAACCAGAAACTAAAATCTAAAAGCCAAAAAAATAAGTAAAAAAACATTTGCCAATTGCAATCGAAACTGGAAATTTGCAATTTAAATGGATGAAAACTTTGCGGCAATTTTCACATTTCTTTTGAACAATTTCTCACAAGCAATTCCCCCTGTGGCAGTTCCTGCTTCCTGCACCAGTCAGGGGCAGGAGAAGTCTATTGTAAACTCGCCTCTCCCACGCCAAACGGTCTTTCATGTGCATTGAACTTGACTTTACTTTTCCGCTGGCCACCGCAATATAAACACAAATACGAATAGGAGAAAAACTGGTTCTGAATTTAGCCGGCCAACAAGCCAAACGTCGAGCTCTGCCACATGCCACATGCCACTTGCCACTTGCCACTGCCCTAACGATTGCATGCCCAGCAACAATTAGTCAAGCTCTGGCCCAATATCTTTAACTATGTTGCAGAGATTTTCCGTCTTTTTGACCCCCACAGTAGGAAAACAGTGTAAGCAAGTAGAAGAAGAATAAATCGCTCCCTGCAACGAAATCTGTTGTATGATAATTTGGCTTATTATTGTATTTCAAGATGTTAGATTCCTTTCAAAATGTTAGATCAGTTCGATCATAATTCGGCCTAACATTTATTTTTAATATAAATATTATTTTGAATTTATAACTAAGTTTATATAAATATATGGCATTTAATGTCAAAATAAATAGAGCAAATCTCAGACAATTGATGGAAGATATTTTTATGTTAAATCTATAAACAACAGGGATAAAAAGCAGTTTTAAATTCAGAAACTGCATTTTTCAGAGCAACGTTAAACCTCAAAGTCAATAAGGCGATTGCATTGGACTGAAATGAAATGTCGACAATCTCATGTCGTTTCTTGAGGTCATAAAAAATTCTTAACTAGTTTTCGCAGCGCATTTCAAGCTATAAAACTCCAATAGTAAGAACAAAAAGAATATGACCAGAAAATGCAAGAACAACAAAATATAACAACAATTTTTTATTGGAGTTTTCTATTGAATTTTAAAAATGTGCGCTCGTGTCCAAATGAAACGAAAGGACTTTTAAAACCACACTAGCAAACAACAACATCAGATATACATATATGTGCATACATATGTACATAAAGCTACTCCGTGGGTCTGAAGTGTTAAATAGAAAACACATAAAATTTTATTTAGTAAAGATGACAAGGCGCAGCGGGTAAGAGGAAAGGGAAAGGAACACTGACGTCAGCTAAAAGGATAACTGGAGCATAGCTTGGTGGGTGAGGAGAGACAGGTGCAAGGGCGCAGCTAGTTGGCAAGTTCATAAAAATTCACTCAGGCGCACTTTTAACGACCGTTAAATGTAAACGCGGTTGACTTTTTTACGGCCGTTGACAGTTCATTTGGATTTGGATCCGACGGATTTGTTAAATGGCCTTTCAGCGTATCCTCTCTTATCCCATCGTTCTCTCCATTGCCAGTTTTACTTATCTTAAGGGTCTTTAAAAACGAGAACGCTTGAAAAATGATACACTTTCCTAGTTTCTTAAATATATCTTACTTTATTTGTAGAAATTAATAATTTGACTTGTTAGAAGTCTAAAGATGCAAAGTACATATTAAAATCGTATAGTAGGATATTAATTAAGCAAATAAATAAATAAATAAAAAAAATATTTTAATAATTAATATCTAAACATATTCATATGATTACTAGTATTGTCCTTAGTTGTTAATAATGCCTGGAATCCATTATGAAAATTGCACTCAGCCTAATGAGCCCCAGTGGAAGCTTGGCCGACATTGCATAACCAGAGATAATGCCAATACTATAATTGGCCTTACATAAGCAATGTGTTAGTCGAGGCATTGGAATTGTGGCCAATAAGTTAATACCGCAGACTGGTCCACAAGTTTAACGACCATTAATCCAAAGCCATGCAACAAGTTCAACGTTGTTGTCGTGAAAGTGTGGACCCAACTAAACAGCTAGACAATTGGACATACAGTGAGTCCCGAGACTAGGGAACCCGCTGAGAGGTGCGCGTGCGCAACGGGTTTTATGGAATCGAATCAGCTAACAGGTGTTTGTTGGATGGCTACAGCCAAAACAAAAACCAAAAGCCAACAGCAGTCGACATCCAAATGTGGCAAGTACTTGGCTCGTTTGAAAGTGAAAGTGGCAGAGAGGAGGACGACAGCTTTTTGATTTATTTATTAAATTCAAATATTTAAGTTACAGATAAATAAACCAAAGTTTATTGAATTTTTATTTCAATGTGCACTGAATTAATATGTTAATAAAGCGACTCTCTATTTTAAGCTGCTGATCCCGTTTGCTATACATTTTGTGGTACTGGCTAACGCCGCGGATAACTGGCAACGTTTACCCACACTGGACACCTTTTCAAGCTATGAGGTGAGGATTAGAAAATATGTAATAACTACAAAATGGAGCGAATGATATCCGGCTTTAACCGGCATTAATAATATCCGATAGTTTTATATAATTATTATAAAAAGATTTTTTTTTTGAGCTGGGTGATAGTAATTCATATACCTTAATAATTGTCTGTTATTCTGACATAAAAATGAGCCAGTAATATCTAATCATGGGCTAATACTTGAATATCCTCAGGACATGCAACGCTACTTCGATCAGCGCAATTTTCACAGCATGCGTCACATTGACAATCCCACCGAGGACAGTTACCTGGCCGCCTTTAATCAGTACAATGAGCAACCCGCACACTCTTCCCAGCCCAATCATCCACGGTCCAAGCGGGAGCAGCGGCAACTGCCAAGTGCTCCACGGATGCTGCGCTTCGAGCTCAGTGATGCCGTGGAACCCAGCGCGGAATTGAAGCAGTATCTGCGACAACATCATGACCGGTCACTTAGTGTCTCCACTGAGCCAACTGGCAATGAAATGGCTTTAACAAGTACAACCGCTAACAAAAAGAAAGCTGGCAAGTCGCGTCGCTCTAAAAGATCGACGGTTAATCGCCAGCCGGCCAATTTTAAGGTGCAAATGATTCCCTTCGAGGCGACGGATGCACGAGAACCGGACGCAATCACAGCCAAGCTGATAAGTCGAGCCAGAGCCTTGGACTTGGAAAGGCAACCAGCCTCGGTTCAGCAGGGAGCCCGTGACTCAACCGTATCCCAATCAGCTGAGCAATCCAAGTCCACAAAGTCGCGAGGACGTAAATCCAAGAGATCCAAGAGATCAGCTTCATTGCATGTCATGAAGTTCGAGTTGGCAGATGCGAAGACATCCTTGCCAGCTGCTCTGCAACGTTCCGGCAAGAAGATGTCAATGCCCAGTCTGCTGACAATGGAAAAAAAGACAAACACTGTGAATAAAAATCAAACGAGAGTTGCTGCCAATCAGGAAACCAGCATGGATGACAACCTGGTATCGTCGGGAGAAAGTGCAGCAGAGACTAAACGCCTCTATGTCTATAAGGATGCACCCTCCTCAACTCACATCAAGTCGAAGAAATCGACAATTGGTCTTCCCCACGAGGTGCATAAGGTCATTACACAGCTGATCAAGGACGGACACGGGGGCAAGGCGTATGTCAAGTACTTGCCACCTCATAATAGCAACTATGAGCACTTCAAGACCAAGGCGATCTCGTACAGCCACAAGCCAGCTGTCAAATACGTGCCCGTCAAGCCCGTCGAACCGGTTCAGGTTCACATCCAACCCGTGCCCGTTGTGGAACAACTGCGCTATGTTTATAAGCCAACATATGCAAAAGTATTCCCAGTATCACCCACCATTAGTCAGCCAATTGTGGTGCAGGAAGCACCACCACCACCACAAGCAACACACGTTGCCACTGCCGAGGAGGTTCATCACACGTACAATGCTGAATTGGCTGCTCCTCAGGCAGCAACAGTTGCAGAAATACCTCATCCTCATCACTATCAGGCAACGAATATTGTCCATCCGCAGTTTCGGCCGTCCAAGCCAGATCCTCTGCAAACGGAGCTAGTGCACTCGAGTCCCATCTATGGCAGACCAATCGAGCAATACAATTATGAGATTCAATCGCAGCCACAGATGATCAAGATCGAATACCACGCTCCGATGGATAGCATCAATGAGCAGTACAAGCAGCTGCCCGAGTTTCGGGAATTATCGACATTGATTGGCAAGTCGCCCGATGATCAAATCCATGGCCTCACCTACCTTTTGGCCAAGGAGATGCAGGCCAAGTTGCAACGCCAGCCAAAACAGCTGCTGGTCACCCACGTCCAGGATCGTCCGCAGGACAACACGGCGCCCATTCAATTTCATCCTGCACAGCAGACGGCCGAGTTGGCCAAATTGAATACTCCCCAGATACACGAACATGGCCCTTTGGGCGTTCAGCCAGGGCGACTGATTGGCATGGCCAAGACCAAGCAGTACGTGCCCATTGTGGAGCCGGGCAACAACGATGTCGCTGAGGTTCCTGTGGTGGTTCCAGCAAAACTGCCCACTCCCAATTCCTTCATAGATTTCACACCTGGCCATGGACTGTCCAATGGCTATGAGGGAGTTCGCGATGAGCATCCATTGACCACCGTTGAGCACGTCGTACATCATCCCACTTCGGAGCATCATCACGAAGTGGTGGCTTCACCTTTGCCAGCTCAGCTGGAGGCGGATAAGATTGCAACTGGATTGCACTATGTGCACAGCCATGGGGAAAAGGCGGTGAGTTCTGTACATATATTTTATATAAAAATACATTTTTAAGATCAGGAATCGAAATGTAGATAATCCCCCAATACTAACTATATATCAATGTTTTCCACAGTAAACGTAGTTGTATATAATGTTGCTAGGTCAGATGTGTTACCAGCTTCAAACTCTCATAACCTATTCAAAACAGAACAGTTTTTTAAATGGAATGTCATTTTGATCAGGTTTTGACCTTTTATTTTAAGAATTATTATCGCTACGGTCTCTGATTTTATTAATGCACAGCTCACAAATACATTAAGTAAATCGATTTTAATTTCATGATTACATTATTTTAATCGAGTTGCCATGAGTTGTTCTGGCAACAACAATGTCAACCTGGGGACGGGTCGAAAAGGCTTAGCACGTCTGAAAGTGTGGTCTATTGATTGGCTTAGGCAGAAACACAGTCAACACAACATAAATATGGCCGGGCAACAATTGCGAGCAACAACAATGGCAACAACTCCCCAGACACGACAATGTCGCAGTCACAACAATGGAGCGCCTGCAGCAAGGTCCTCACCTCTCTTCATCCTCATCCTCATGCTTCCTCGGTAGCTGCAATGACTCCAATGCCTGAAGTTGGGGCTGGAGTTGGGTTTGAGTTTGGGATTGAAATTGGGATTGTGTGCAATTCATTTTGATTGCCGATCCATGTCTCGCCGGTAATGCACTTAATCGAATAATTTTCAAGTTCGACAAGCATTTTCAATGTCGTTAGCTAGGTCCCTCAAGCCCAACCCACCTACACCTCCCCCCCCCCCCCAATTCCAGTCCAAACCAGTTACCGTCTGTTACCTGCAACTGGAAGGCCACAAAGCAATGCAAACAACTTCGTCTATGCGTTTAAATGCAGACTACAGACTACAGACTTCAGACAGCTCAAACTGCAAACTGCGAGCTGTGGCTTTGTCTGTCCCGTCTCACAAAGCGAACCCAATAGATAAAAAAAAGATATACGAGTTTATATGTAAGTGAATATATTCCTTTGAAGCACCTCAAACACTTGAAACGTTTTTAGCAACTTTATAAGGAAAGACAACTTCTTTATTTGCACCTGATGGCATTTGAGCCGTCGGTGGTCGTATTTTATTTTTTACTTTACCCAACAAAGCTCTTGAAATGTTACTACTGATACCTTAAAGCATTTATGTATTTGATTGATGGAAAGTACATTTGTAATCTGCGGTACTTCAAGTCAGAGTACAGGATATCTCTGTATCGTTGATTTGCCTATAAATAAAACGATTACTCATTTACGCATTTAAGCTTAAAAATGCATTACCTATCCCTGAACGAAAAATTTAAAAAATATTTTTTTTGAGTTCATTCCTGAAAATAATAGTGTACTTTGTTTTTCTTGTCGTGTATTGGATTATAATAGACGCCTTTGAATACAAATTGGCAACTGAACTATCGAAATGGTTAATTAAAATTGTTATTGCAATTTTCAGCCAATTGTCAAATAAAAATGCATTGGAAATTTAAACGTCAAGTACGTCAATGCGTTTCTTTTTATGTACATCATTTCTGAAACAGCGAAAAAAATCAACAATACAACACTCAACTTCTTACTTGACTTCGGGGCATGCCATCTGGTAAACGAACTGCACCAGGGTGCGAGTTGGACGGCCAGTCATGTAGCCCTGGGTCAGATAGGGGACAATGCCGTAGGTAGTCAATAGGCCAGTACCACGTGTGTCGATGTGGGCCCAGTCGGCGCAGGGCACCAGTTCATGGAGGATGGCAGCAGCCAGACAGGAGCTGGCCTCGCCACGTCCATCGTTGCTCAGATCGTAGCCGGTCTCGTCGGTGACCTGCTTCTTGTAGTACTGCCACAGTGGCATGCGCCATACACGATCACCGGTGAGGGATCCAGCACGCTGGAATTGCTTCCAGATGTAGTGAGAATTGGAAAAGATGCCGGAGGCGCCGCCTCCGTAAGCGTTCTTCACTCCGATGCCCAAGGTAGCCACATCCACCACGAGGCGGGGCTTGTATGTCGTCTGCCCGTATAGCAGTGGATCGGCCATGACCACCACACCTGCCTTGTCCACATCCCGAATGGCCATGGACCGGGCATTCAGCAGGGTGACAACATCTCCCGGCTTCGCCGACATGCCCGATGGCATATTCTCGCACAGGGGAATCACACAGGTCACATTGATGGGTAGAGAAAGAGCCGCGACGCAGCGCATCATTCCAATAACTGAGGCAGCTGCGGACATGCTGCCACGATACTCGTCCATGCCCTTGCAGGGCCGCAGATTGATGCCGCCCGAGTTGAAGGTGATACCCTTGCCCACGAAAAGGATGGGCTTGTCCTCGGGTGCAGTGCCACAGTAGCTGATCTCCAGCAGAACCGGAGGCTCACAGCTGCCCTTGGCTATCATGAGGAATGCATGCATGCGCTGCATTTCGATCCAGTCCATGGTTCGAACCTCGACGGTGATGCCGCAGGGACACAGGGCATCCACAGTCGCCTGGGCGAACATTGTGGGCGTCATGCAGTTGGCTGGAGCATCGGAAAGACGTCTGGCGAGATTCTGGGATTCCGCCTTAAATATACCGCGTGTCCAGCCATCCATGTCAGCCGAGTCGTACAGTTCCAATCTGGGCACGACAAGACGATTCTTCTTGGCCAAATTATCTGTAAATCTCCAGACACCGAGGGATGCACCTTCGGCCGCCTGCTCGGCATAGTCCATGGCATCGACTGAGACAGTGTGGCAACCCTGCAATTGCAAAGATCTGGCACCAACGCCAGCTGCAACACGAACGTTCTCCATGCCCTCGTCGAGCATCTCGAGCTCATTGAATCCAATGCCTTCGATGCCGACGCCCACAACGGCCACCGAGCTAAAGTCCGGATCAACGTTATTGAAGACACGGCCGCGTCCCAAACGTCCATCGATCTGTGTCTCACAAACCAACTGTCTTAGTTTTCCTCCGATGCGATCGTTGATCTTCTCGGCGGCCGAGGTGAATTTGGGCTCCTTGTCGCCCTCCTTCATGTAGATGCCCAGTACGAGACCCTTGCCGCCGCCGGCAGAGGCTTCGGCTCCGCAGGCAAAACGGACGTTCATCAATCTAACCATACGACGGAGTCCGAGGATATTACTAATGGTATTACGACGCATGTGCTTCATCTTGAGTTTTAATTTAATTTAATATTAACAATGAATTTCGAATTTCGACGCGATGGATAATCAATATGACCGGGCGATTTTTTGTGTATCAAAAATATATGTATAAAAAATTTTACAATTTTCACAGAAATAAATTTAGGGTTTTTTTACTTTTATACAAACTCTCTGATGTGTGCAGGTTAGCAACTAAAATACTTGTGGAAACCTAGAGCCTGTCGCTTTCAAGGTATGAAAATCTCGTCGAATTTTCATGGATAATATGATTGAAAATATTTATAAAGTTGCTTGAAATGAATTTAATTAAAAAAAGAACAAGTAAGCGATGAGTGCTCAAATAGTAGACTTTCTGTAATCCACAGCACAGGCACACGAGTTGATGAAGAAGATCACAAAATATTTCACTATTCTCTTCTTTTTATACGCTGTGCCCATTGAAAATTGTCAAAAAGGGTACAATGGATTTGTGCAATGTATGTAACAGGCAGAAGGAAGCATCTATGACCCTTTAAAGTATATATATTCTTGATCAGTATCAGCAGCCGAGTCGGTTGAGCCACGTCCGTCTGTTTGTGCGTCCGTCTGTTTGAGTCGAATGATCTCAGAGACTCTAAGAGCTAGAGACTTCAGATTTGGTATGTAGCTTCCAGGATACCGGGCGCCTCCTTCGCCCACATATCGAAAAAAATGGTTTCCAGACGCACTTTTTAATAAAACTCATCTAAATTGAAATGTAAACATATTAAATGACCCTGAAAGATTCAAAGAGATTGTCCTATAAACAAAGAAGATAGATTTAGATTTTGCTTTTAATTCACTTAAATCCAAATCATTGACATTTTGAGTTTGAGCGAGATAGCATATGTACATTTTTTGTACAAAAAACATAACAATGAACACGTGTACAAAGAGTGCAAAGCAAATTCGAGCGATAGGCAGAATTATCGATATTTTTTGGGCTCAATATTGTATGACAATATATTAACATGGTTTAAGTTCATAAATATTTACGATTGTTGAAAAATATATGTATGTAGATATTAATATGCATTGCATACTGCCATTTGATGGCACTTTATATTTTAAAATCCACCTTGATAAAAGCTGAGTGCTGTGCATTCTCCTGTAGGAGAGACGGCAGATCATTTTACAACACTGAAAACACTGAATTCATAATAATGATAGTATTTAATATGTACCTTATCGCACACATTTATTAAATTAGTTTTCATTTATTATCATTGCTTTTAAATACTTAACAGTTCCTACAAAAAGAATCCCAAATATAAAGGCATTGCATTTAATTTTAAATTACGCGCCCAATGTAAAAGCCTTTAACAGCTGATTTTGTATAGTGCAGATTTAATATACTGCATCAAAAAAAGTTTATTTTGCTTTTATTAAAATATTATTATTTTTAAAAAGATAATGCTTAGCGAGAATTAAACTTGTAATTCTTTTTTACCAATTTAATTTTAAAAAAAATCCCTTAATCCATTTGCCGTTTTCAGTTGATTTGGATAACGTATAGAAACTCTGCATATTTTATAATGAAGTGTTCTTATAAAAATCAAAAGTTATATTACTTCTCTTGAATTTTTTTTATTTGGATAATATACAGAAAATCTCTGCATATTTTATGAAGAAGTATGTATTTTAACGTGTGAAGCTATAGCCTTCAAAAGTCTTTAGTTGACTGTGCCAGGATCGCTTTCATTTCAAATGATATTGACATTTTAGGAAAGCCAAATTGCAGAACGGGAATGGACGGAATTACGAGTGTTATTGCCAACATGCCATTAACGAAAGAAAGTGCAACAAATAGAACTTATTTGTGTCAGTTGCTTCAGTCGCAAATCGACTTAAAATTGTTTTCGAGCCATTCGACTTATTGACATTTTGCTCATCGTTTTATTTGATTTTTGCTATCGCTATTTGAATTGCTGATTTCGTTAAATTCTGCAGCTCAAAGCAATGCAGCAACTTACATACTTATATAAGTTTGCTGTTAACTTGCCGCATTAGCATGTGCCGTAAACAAGTACAGATGCCGTCGACACTCTGGGCCATCAAACTAAGGACAGACGGACGGCTAAATGATCAGACAGTCCACACACAATGTTTTACTGCCGTTTAGCATGATTTTTAATAGGCTTTAAGCCCTTTTCCTGTTCATGTTGGCACAAACATCCACCGTTGCTCGGTTGGAATTTTGGCATGCAAAAAGGATGAAGGGATTCTGTCAGTACCCGATGCTGATGCTGATGCCAGACAGACTGACTGACAACCAAACGACACTTGTTAGGCCCAAGTTTTGGGCCACAGCTCTCACCCCGAACTTGTCTTAAATACGCCGTTGCAATGCCTGTCATGGGACTTGTTTGACAACAGCTGCCACAGAAGCTGGAGACGGAAACGAACCTGCCATTTTCCACTTGCCCCCTGTCTCCTGTTTCCTGACTCCTGGTTCCTTTAGCCAGCTTGTAACGCGTCCGAACATGGTCAGATTTTTCGGGCATTTGTCATTTTATTGTGGTCGAAATGGTTGGTAATGGCCTCTCAGTGTATGTATGTATAATTCTGTGTGTGAGTGTGAGTGTAAGAGCCTTCTGTGACCAGCTGCAGGTGCAATATTTTCTGGGGACTAGCTCACATATTTTAATTCCATTTTTATGTGAACCCTTTTGCTGATTTGCTTGCTTTTATTTGGCAACTTTTTGTGCTAGTGTTGAAAAGAGCTTGTCAAGTATTGGATACAGTGTCCACTCTGTGGGGAGAGCCTGGGTAAGCAACTTCAATTTAATGAAGAAACATATGTGCATTGCAAGGGTTGGTATTTGGCATTGAAAAGTACTCGACTAAAGATTTTTATTTGGGACTCGTAAAAGGTTCAGCTACTTTATGAGATCCTTTACTGGAGTTGGGGTCAAAGATTTAGTTCCAAATCGGCCGGCATATGTTGCCAATGTGAATTCTGGAGTGTGTGCTTTATAGCCATGGCTAATGGACTTACTAAAGTGCCAAGTGAAACAAATAAATATTTGTATTTAAAGCCACACTCTCAATAATGTTTTTGGTAATATCATAACTTGAAGCCCAATCATAATACAAATTTCACAAACATTTCAAGTAGTCTTTACTTTTTTACAATATCAGCTAATTTTCTGGTATTCAAAAGAATGGATAGCAGATATCAGGAACTTATTGCTAGTTCAGCAGAACCAAAAGTTGAACCTAGTCTAACATTGACTTTAAATTAGCTTTAGTTCACTCCGTCACATAATAAACCGCAGCTAAAGTTCAGCTTTCAACTTCAGACTGACAGAAGGAAAAAAGTCACAGCATTTTGATTCCCCCTTGTCCCTCGGATTCCCTCTGTTCTCACCATGTATTGACAGTCACATTCGCATAAAAATCACGTAGTTTGTCATTTTGCCTGCTCCTCTGTCATGTCTTTGCTTGGACGCATTTTATCTGTTTTTTTTTTTTTTTTTTCAGCAGCTGCCACGCAATCAGACCAAGCACATTGCTGGCAAAGCCAACAAACTGATAACTCAATTTTGGTTAGAGATATGGCCCCTCTCCTCTTGCCTTGGCTAACCCCACCTCTTAACTCCAAATATTCTTTCTCTGATCATAATTCTGGCGGAAATTGCTAACAAGCGAGCCAGAAAAACTGTGTGGCTGTGCGAATTATTTTTTCTTCATTTTTGCATTTTAAATTTTTGCCTCGTGTCTCGTTTGAAATTATACAACACTTTTGCTGTGAACAGATCTGTAACTAGAACTGGATTTGAATTGTCGCCTAGCCACATAATTGCATGTGAAACTTTTCGACTGTGACTGTGACGTTGCAGACAATTGTGTCAATGACTGCCACTGTGGCAAAAGGCAGTGACAGTGGATGCCAAAAGGCCCGGGACGAACACTGGCATATTCCTTGACTACTTTAGAATACGGTCTGATCAGGTACACACACATAACACACTTACACTCGCGAGGATTGATTCGCCAACTCTTACGATGTAAAATTGGTTTTTGTAAATTGTTTGGACACAACATTTATTTTCATTTTAATGCGATTTGGCTTGTTTTTAACTCCACACCGACCGTTGTGTGGCGGCTATGAATAACTGTGTGTATGAGTGGGTGTATCTGTGAGTGTGTGGGTGCTAGTGTGTGTGTAACCAAGCCAACACTTGTTCAATTTTAAATGAACATTCTGTTTGGTGCTGGAGCAATTGCCACTGATGCACATCTGGCATGGAGTCTACCCTGGAATCCACCTCATCCCCATAATACCCCTACCATATCTAGGCATTTTCCTGTACTTTCCAGCTGTCCCCCAAGGTTTTTGGGCATCGCTTTCAAAGTGTTTTGCTGCGCTTAAACGAATTGTGTGAATAATAGAAGATGCACAGGTATTGCAAAACACATTACGTTAGTTACCAACACGGCTTAGTAATAAGCTCCGACCGTTAGACCAATTTCGATCCTCCTACAGCCAGTTACCGGTGCAAATAAATAAATAATCAGAGAAATAGGTAAAGAGAAAGCTATTGAAAGTATTATTTAACTCGTTTTTGGATTGATACTGCTTCTATAATAAATAACGTTAACAGTCCATATTTAATTTAGCTTGCACAGCTTTAAATTTATATTAAAGTGCTGAAACAATGAAACTCTACAAGTCCTGGAGCCAGGAAATTCGTCAGTGCTACAACAAATTTAATTAACCAGTAGACAAAATAAATCATCATCAAGCCCTACGCAAACGTGTCAGTCTAATGATGACAATGAGTTCCGATGAGTGGGGTTTTAGATTCCGGCCAACGGCAATCAGTTAACCACAAACAGCACACAAATCAAGAGGGAACCAGGGGTAGAAGAGGTGGCATTAAAAGCCGCCAACAGGATAAAAGTGATTTTAGGGCGGGGAGAGCGCGACGCTCTGGCCAACAAACGGTCAGATTAATGGTCCAAAGAAGCAGCTTTCTGAAACGGAAAGATCCGGAGCGCATAATGAAAATCAACAACAATGCTGATTATACGAGTATGCAAAACAAAAGAAATAAAAGCACAAACGCCTCTAAGTGCCATATAATTTTCAGTGCGTCAAAGGCATTGCTCAGCACCACCCCCACCACTATCCCATTCCCCACCCCTTTGGCAATAAAATGCTGGCAATCATCGCCTCTGTTTCCGTTGCCCACTCAAAGCGCGCATTTCCGTGCAGATTGGCAAAAACAAGTGGAAACGTGCAAAAAACGCGTCCAGTTACCAAAAGTTGCTGTAGAACTTATTATTGTACTCGTACTACGACGGAATGGGAAGAGAACAGAAATGGGAAGAGAACAAGTGGGAAGAGAACAGTTGTATGCTAAAAACATCTCGACTGAAGTGCTCGGCGTGCACGCGGACAGAAGCTGCTTGGCCTGACAAGTCGCAATTTGCATCACATACTTTTAGGCTGCCCCAGCTAAATAGCTTTGAAATTGTCAAAAACTTTTTTGCGCTGTACTTAAAAAATAACTTACAAATATTTTCAGACCTCACATAAAATAAAATATGACAAATATAACACCTTAAAACCATGAAATATAAGATTAATTTAAATGAACGAAACTTTATTAAAAAGAAAATGCGAAAGCAACAGTTTGAGGCAAACTTAAACTACACTGCATATTTGTCCTGCCTAGAGAAATTTGCCGCATCTAATTTGAGGGGAACGCAATAAATAGAAGCATTTCATAATGCTTGAAATGACAGAGTTCCACTGTACTTGTACGTCAGTCAGTCCACCCGCACTCAACTGAGCAAAACTAAACGAACTCACGTATTATGGCCTCAAATTGCATTTTGCACTCGACTCGGCTCACAATTCGCTAGCACTTTTCGAGAAACGTGTTAAATGCAAAATGTGTTGCTCAAAAGTGACTGCAAATGTCCAAGTCCAGGCAATGTCTTTCGGATTTCGTGTTCGACCAGTGAAAGGAACCAACTGTTTGTCATATTTTTCTAAAAACTACGGATGTGCCTTTTTAATGCGCAATGTCCTGCCGGCAAGAATACTACTTTACGTCCTCTTCACCCGGGTGTCTGCATCTAATGGCAACTCAATTTACAGTCGAGAAAAATTGCATTGTCATCCTTGCAGCTTGTTGCTTTCATTCGCATTGACTATCAGCATAATATAACAGGAATGTTGACTCACAGTTGCCACAAAAGATATGTGTACGTTAGAACTATTTTTAATATGGCACGTGATGTGATTTGGCCCTTGCTCCTTTCTACAAAATGCATTTTGATAAACAAACATTGATCATGTCATGAACCAAGTCCAGTTATCAATTTCAAAATGTGCTTAGAGTGCCCTTATGTTGCTTTTGACCAGCTATCATTGCTTTTTATCTACATTATGTACATTTAATCAAATTTAAATTTAAATTAAATTATGCGCTCGTAATAAATTACTTGTCTGCCAAAGCCAGATTCATCGAAAAATTCAAAGAAATTTACATATTCGTTGGCAATGCAATAATATACCCTTTTAAAATGTTACAAAATATTTTTATGTTAAAGCTGTACGAGTATCAAATTATAGCTTGAATATTATTTTGTAATATTTCTATTTGGTATTTTTAATTTCTCGATGAAATTTTAAATTTTAATCTAGCTCAATTTTTTAATAAACTTGAATAGCGAGTGTATTTGGTCTTCGGCAATCTACTCTTTCTATTTTATATGTTTTAAGCAGCTGCTTTGCGTGGTGAAAGTCTATTAACATTTTGCAGTGTTATTAATGAAAGACTCGCTGTATTCTAGTCTGGCCTGTGGAACTAATTTTTACATTGCATTAAAGGAAAATCAGGATAGTAATGTAAGCACACAATGTTGGCTGATTACTGGGGCGTTAAATTTTCCTAAGTGAAATCACTGCGGACGGCAGTCCGCGCTAGTGACGAAAGCATCACGAATGGTGCGAAAGGTGACTAGTAATATACCCAGGAAGAATGGCAAATTCGCAACAACCGATCGGATCGAGTTATATACCGATCGAAAGGTATATCTCTAACCAACAAAAGTGCATACTCAGATTTTAAGAAACTCACCTGTAAATGGGAGGGGTGAAATTATTATGATTGCAGCAAATGGGGCCGTTGAAGCCTTTCGGTTAAATTATTTAATTTTCTACGATTCTTATCAAAAATACGCGTCGAATGACACCTCAATCTTAAATTCAATTTAATTCCATTCGTCACAAAATTTTACATCAGAAATTTGAGGGCATGAAAATGTTCTCGTCACTAGAATTTTACCTCGTAAAGAGGTTTTCTTTTGATGATGGGTGTGCTTGACTATTAACTGCAAAAATTGGAAAAAGCAACTAGACCATTCACTTTTGTTTTATTATTTTTTGAGTAGTTTAATTCTTTTTATTTAAACAGCATTATTTTCATTTAAATCAAAGCTAAGTACATAACTAAAAACGTTTTCATTTGCTGGAGACTTTTCTCTCATATCTCAAAATCTCAGACTTGTGATCCAGCTTAGACTTGTTTGACAGAGTTATTCAAATGTTTTAACACTCCTAAAACCACTTGACAATTTCACTATCCTGCACAAAACCTCAAAACACATAAATCTGCCAGAGCCCGCAATTCTTTGTATGGGCATTCAGAGTTTCCCGTACACTTGCCTCAGTTGACATGAAAAATGCAGGCAACAACAATGTAACTTAATTAAACTTAATTTACAACTCATTAACATATCACAAAGTTTTGCCACGCCTTCATCCCTAGGCCGTAAAAACCACAAAAGCAACCCAAAACATGTAGCGAAAGTTGTGACAATGTCGAGTCAAGATTCATCGAGATTCCAAAAGCTCCAAAGTGAATAGAAATGGTAACACACACGCACACACACAAACGCGTCAACATTTGCACAAAATATTTTATTTCCTCGTGAATGTTTACCAGCGAAATACTTACAGTAAAAAAGCAACTCTGAAATTCGGGATAACATATTGTATACAAAAACAAATCTAAGTGACAGCTGCTGATGGGGAAGATTGAGAAAGAAGAGTGGAGGTGGCAACTGAGGGAGATGGCAATAATGTTGGCGCATTCGCTGCTTTATACATAGATTGTTGCAAATTTCATTACACTCTCGCCTGCCTCAATACAATTTACAATCACATGCGTTACAAAGCGCCAACTGAGTGACAGTTATCCTCTATCAGCAGTTCCAAATTAATTCCCTAAGGAAACCTTTGTGCTACCCAACAAGGAGTATAAGCCATATATTCTAGAATGTGTATAGAAAGATATTGGATGTATAAATATGTTTAAAAAAGTTTGAAAAAACCTTTGAGCTTAGTGAGAATGACAAACTTTTTCATACATAGCCCTTAATTTAGACTTTAAGTTCATATTAATTTCATAGTTTATATAAATTTTAGTTTTACTTTAATTGTGAATTAATTAGTCAATTAATAAATAAATAAAAAGTCGATGATTATATAGCATTCGTTTCCGACTTGGTAAAGTTTCTATTGGGTATTTTGTTAGTGCTGTCGTTATTGTAGTTGCCACCTGTCGCCAGTCTTCACTGTATACGACAGCCTGCATAATACATTTTCGATTTTCGACATGCACACGATTTGTCAATGGCATATCCATGTCGCATATATGTTTACTACACACTTATGTATATATGTTCATACATATACATATATCCAAACATGAAGCTGACTTCAACTAACCTAACGCGCCTTGTGGTGCTGTGCTCTTCATTACAGCTGCAGTATGCCTCAAAGTATGCCTTTGGTTATCGCATACGTGATTTCCATACCGGCAACGATTTTGGCCATAAACAGAACAGAGATTCGCACGGCGTGACACGCGGTCAATATCACATTTTATTGCCAGATGGACGCATCCAGAACGTGATTTATCATGCTGACGATACGGGTTTCCACGCGGACGTTAGTTTCGAGAGCGGAAAACCAGGGCACTAAAATGGCAACCGGAAATCAACTTCTAAAGCAATCATCCCAACTGCAGCGGGTAATGTGCAATCAATGAATATGAATACAAGTAAGTGTAAGTCTTAGCTTTAGTTTTAATTTTAGTCGAGTCGAAATTTGTGCAGAGTGTTTAAATTTGATATTTTTTCATTTGGTTATTAATTTCCTTTATGCATTTTGTAAAGAATAATTAATTCCCAATATATATTAACTATAGCTTTATTTACATTGTATTGTCTAATTTATCATATATTCATTTACTTTATTAACATTTTGACCACTTTGTTTTCTATTTATAATTTATAATAAAAATGTTAATGTTTTTTATATCTTATGAGTTATTTGTCTGAATTTTAGCTGTTTTTCGACTCATTTATTGTTTCATCATTATACAATTTGAACAAAATTTAAAAGCTGATAAAACGGAAGAGACAAGTACAGTTTCCCATCCTTGGATTCCTTTATTGAATTATTATCTAATAATAAAAGCAAAGCACACCAATGCAATTAATACAATACTGTGAAGGTTCTATTTGTTGCAAAAATAAAATCAACTAACTATTATTTTAAAGAGTGTAAACAAGTTTATTAGCAAACATTGAAACAGTTAATCATTTTGTATACAATATACGTTTTATATATGCGAAATGTTGCAAGCGGCACTTTCAATATATACTCCGATGCACCAGACACCAGGCGACAGAGAAGGGGAAGAGATCGTATCCGGTAGCTATTTGAACTGTTTGACAAATTGAACAGCGCTCAATGGAGAGGAGACAAGGAAAACCTTCAAATGGCAGATGCGTTTCAATTGCATCCATAATTAACTTTTTATGTTTTGTATTTAATTGTAATTGCTCAATGCCTTCTTGTTATTGTTATTGTGCGTTAAATGCGTGTCGCAAAAATCGAAAATAAATCTAAAAAAAAATATGCATGCCTTGTCGCTGACCTTCAAGCTTTCGTTATTTTGATTTTTATTAATATTTCACGAGAGTTGTTTTTCACACTTGTGAAAATGTGAGCAGCGAGTATTGATGGCATTCCTATTTCGAGATCGTCAACTAAATAAATAAATGTTGAATTAAAGTAAAATTTTAATTCTATTATAAAATAATAAATTCCCAAAAATAATTTAATAATCGGATAATTAAATCTTTAGTCTAAACTAAATCAAATTGTTAAGCTATTTGAAGAAGCCCATCATTCATCACGAGTGAAGGCTATAAAGAGGCACTTGGTTTGCGGAGTCAAGGTGTCCGACACTCGACATTTACCGCTTGATTTGTACATGCATAACTCAGTTTGATTTTTAATTAATTTCTGCTTGAAAATCAGATCGGAATCACAATCAAAATTAATCGTTTTTAATGCCGAATCATTGAGGTAGCATACTTGGTTCCGGTACCAAGCCTTTGGCATAGCTTTCAAATTTGATATCCTCCCAATCTATAGAAAATATTTGAAGAATCGCAGTTATAGTCATGAAATCGCGCAATTGGAATCCCAATCACAATCACAATCACATGTGGCTTTGTTGCTACCATTTAAAGTTCAATGCTGGCAACAATTGTAGAAACAAATTTGTGTGCCTGTATCAACAGATTTGCACGTTGTTCGTTGTTCGTTGTTCGCTGTTCTCTTGGCTTGTTTCTGTCGTTGCCAATTTGCTAGTTTACGACTGCATTCAAAGTCAACGGCTACAACATCCGCACCTTTAAGTCGTTGCCATTGCCAATGTGGAGTCTTTGGCATTTTTTCTTCGTATGTTTTTATTTTATTTATTTTGCCTTTTTTAATTTGTTGTATTTTTTAATGTTTTCAGTTATTTATTTTTTAAGGTTTTATGGTGCTTCAAGTTGCGGCACTCATTAGCCAATTTAGGTGGCATACAGTGCAACTGTAAAGAATGAAAAAGCGTCGAAAGGCCAACTAAATCATCATTTTATTTGAGAGGACCAATACCATTCATTTATGGTTAAAAGCAAGGCACCAGAAAATGTTTAAGATTCAAATCCCATAGCTGACATTAATTATGATACATGACTTATATTATTAGAACTTAAATTGTTTGTATTCTGCTAATTAAAATAATAATTTAATAATTTTATTTATCTTTTCTGGAATTGAACACTTCCAGTTCTTAATCAAAACAATTCGTTATACCGAAGTATAACTGTATCATAATTAAATTTTATAAATCATTTTAATAGATTTAGAATAAAAATACAAGATAAATGCATAAATAAAATGATGTCTGCCGTTTTATTTTTTTTGCCATCTCAACAAAGTTAATGACTGCGCTTCTCATATGGGAGCCCGAGTGATTGACATTAATTGCCAGGTCAAACTGAATGTGAAATTGAATGCAACATCAAAATATTACAGAAGTCTCAGCAAATGCAACAATCAAGTTTGAGTGCAAGAGATTGTTATGCAATGCTATTACAAAAAAAATAATTAAGCAATTTTTGTCTTAATTAAATATTTATCAAGAGTACAACAGAAATACTTGTGAAGGTTGATCCACAGACAAAACAGAAACAAACGATGAGAACCAAGTGCATTATAATTATACACGAAATAATAGTTATTATATTTATAAAAACAGCATATCAACCGTGGTAAAAAGGCGGCGGCTATGAAAAAAAATTATAATATATATGCAACGCCCACACGTCTGGCACTTGAAAAACTCTCAGACCACGCCCAGTTTTATGGGCATATGAAAATAATAATAACAAGTGAGAACTTTGCGGTCGTTGAGCACTTTTGCTAGACTAAAACATATCCTTTTTTTCAGCTCTGAGATAAACTGAGACGTGTTTTTGTTCATACCATTTATACTTTGGTATAAAGTTTTTCTGAACGCCAAAATATTTCCACTAAGTTTCAATATTCCTCTTCTGCCATATCGACGGGTAGAGGGTATCAAAAGTTTTGGCTGCGATAATAAAATCACATTTAAGTTTGACGATAAGTTGTGACCATTAGCTACTGAGTTTGGCGCGCTGTCATTGCAAGTTAAATGCTTTAGATTTTCTATTTCCTTTTTTTTCTTATTTTAGCCAGCTCTTTTGCCAAGTTATGGAGCTAACTGTGGCCCTTAGCACAAATGCTATCGATAAGCCGATGCGGTGGGAGTCATCGCGATGTGGGCATGGCAATTGGTTTTGAAACTTAGCCAGAGGCTTGTCATTGTCTGTTTTTGATATATGGGTGCAGATGGGCCTTTCTAAAAGATCGTTATTTAAGTTAGGTCATTAGGCATGAGAACATAACCTGAAACAGCACAAATGGAATCTGATTCTAATTTGACTTTACAAAACAAAAAACTTAAAAATTCTTCTTTGTTACTCAAATGTCTAGTGTTGGCCATATTGTACATTTTAATGTAGTGTAAATAAAAGAAATGAAAAATTCTTAACTTAAACTTAAATTCTTTTCGTAAAGTGTCATTCTTTTCGTAAAGTGTCAGCCGTCCCATGACACGCTTTTAGTTGTCAGTCAGATTGGGATGACTTCATGTGCCACTGACAACAGCATTCAGATCAACAAGAGCATCACAAAGTATCTATGCAGCTGCAGAATAAACAACGTAAACAAGTCAACGCCAGTTACGGCTCAATCACTCAAGACCGGTAAAAGAACGAGTTCGAGAGTATTCGCAATCGCATTTAGTAACAGCAGGAGAATGTCGTGATTTCCTTTAGGTTGCTAAATAAAAACAAACAAGGATAAATGATGTGAAAGGCAGCAGTCGCAGCCTTCAACGCGGTAGAAAACAGAGAGCAATCACAGGAAAACTGTAGGATGAGAGAAACTCAGAGAAAGACGCGCATCATAGCTTCATACTCCGGACACTGGATTCCTTCGTCCTGCGTCCTCCAGGAGTCAGTCGCGTATGTGCGTTAAATTGATTAAATGTGAAATTGGAATATGCAAATGCAGTCGACACTCTCTGAGAGGGGCGACACTCAGAGGGGTGTGGCTGCTTACAGGGCGTTGCTAAAATGTGATTTATGTTAGGTGCTAAGTTTTTCCACAACTTTTGGGTGCAATGAACAGAAGTGCAGCGACTCAAGACGATACCAGTGATGACAATGCAAACGCGAGCTAAAAATGAACCAAGCTAAAATTGTGTGAAAAAAATCGATTAATTTGTCTGCGAAAAGAACAGCCAAATGAAATTTTTATAAGGAACAAGGAGATACCCTGTGTGTAATAGATGACTGTATTCTACTCTTTACAACTCTAAGGTCAACTGCTTAAGCTATTTAATGTCTTTAACGTCAGTACACAAAAGAAACCGGCAATCTACAAATAACTCTTCTCATTAAATCGTTTCTTAGATTTACCTTTAAATGGTTGAGACTTTTTTAGAATTTTCCAGTATTTTTGATGCTACTTGTTTCTAGCTTGAATCCCAAAGCAAAAAGCATTTAACCTATTTGTAAAAGCCAATCTGCCACTCCTCACGAAAATATGCAAATCACCTTGCGCATCTGGACGACGCTTTGATTTCAACCACTTCTCACACCAGGTAACCAAAACTAATACCAATTCCAATACCAACTCCAATACCAATACCAATACCAATACCAATACCAATACCAATACCAATACCAATACCAATACCAATACCAATACCAATACCAATACCAATACCAATACCAATACCAATACCAATACCAATACCAATACCAATACCAATACCAATACCAATACCAATACCAATACCAATACCAATACCAATACCAATACCAATACCAATACCAATACCAATACCAATACCAATACCAATACCAATACCAATACCAATACCAATACCAATACCAATACCAATACCAATACCAATACCAATACCAATACCAATACCAATACCAATACCAATACCAATACCAATACCAATACCAATACCAATACCAATACCAATACCAATACCAATACCAATACCAATACCAATACCAATACCAATACCAATACCAATACCAATACCAATACCAATACCAATACCAATACCAATACCAATACCAATACCAATACCAATACCAATACCAATACCAATACCAATACCAATACCAATACCAATACCAATACCAATACCAATACCAATACCAAAACCAAAACCACAACCAACAGCACCGACAAAAGCAACAACAATGGTAGGAGTAACTAACGCTTTTGGCAATAAACGCGTCAATTACATAGCTGGCTATTCTAATTCACTCATTTTTAACCGAAATAGGTGCGCCTGCATCGGTGTGCATTTTATTCGGGGCTTCTATTCCAACCCCAAGCCAACAACAACCACAACAAATACAACAGCAACAGCAACAACAGTCAACAGGTGATTCGCCTAAATGTTGCATGAAATGCGCAAAAAAAAAGTTGCGGCAAATCGAAAATGTTGCTGCACTTCAAAATGAATGCAGTATTCTACTAACAGATACTCAAAATATACTTGTGTAAATTTAATTAACTTATTTGTAGCTTTTAGAATTTAAAAATATACCTAAATTATATCCAGAGTCCTACGCAAATTGATATTCAAAAAATGAGTAACATATAATTAAGGATATATCTAAAAATAAAACTGAATTTCTTATATCACATCATTTATTTTTTTTAACAAAACCACTCGCTTTTTTTTTGTTTTTGATACAGGGTATGAAACATTTTTAAATGCTTTAGTGACTGGTGACCGAATACAGAATTCTTGTCTATTCTTTTAAATGTTAATTTGTGCAACACCGCAACGATTCAATAACCAATAATAACAACAGCAACAACAATGAGGAACGTCAAATTTAAAATGTCATCAGCAACATATTTTAGCCAGCTTTTTTTTAGGAATTTCTTGTGGCACATCTGCTCTGTTTTGACGGTTTTAGCTACAATATTTTGTTAGCTTCCGTTTTAGCCTTAAGTACGTCACGTTATTAATTACGGAACGTCGCGACGTTCGTATTGTACACTTGAAGTTGATGCTAAGTTTTTTGGGATCCCATCCCCACCCACATTGGAATGGCGTTGACTTCGTCAACGTCTTGGCACATGACAAATGATGGGATTCGAAAAACTGCAACAGCAGCGGCGCAACGTCGAAAAGTTTCGGGTAACAAAAGTTTCCCGAGTGCGAATTGATGTCAAGTTTGTGCTTCGTTTTGTATCGAAAATGTTTATTATTACCCGCACTTATATAAAACAGCATTTGCTCTAATTACATTTTAAATAATCTTTTCGTAATCGTAGCTACCACAAATTGCACTCCACCAACTTCAACTTCAAGTGATGCTCCAAGAAATTTCGTTACTTCGGCACTTCGCTGGAATCGGGTATTACCAACTTAACTTAGGACTGTTTGTGTCTGGTCGGGTTGAGTGCGTAATTTACAATTTACTTTGTTAACGGGTATTATGTGGTTATGACAGTTTGACAGTCAGCTAGTTTTCATGTACAATACCACGAAGTACTCAAGTGCCACGGAAATCAAAGACGCGCAAGTTATAAATATATATAATAAGAGCATATTATACACTGCATAATTTTAATAATTATATTATTATTAATAAATAAAATAATTTAATTTTAAATTATTTGTCAATATCTTGATCTGCTGATCATGTTTTATAAAAAATTATTCGTCTATTCTAATACTTAGCAAGGTAAGGGTACACGCACTTTGGCTTTACCGAAAACTCTTCTTCAATTCATAATTATTTTGAAACTCAGCCAACCACACACACTCGCTTTATAAGTGGGCAATAAAATTATAACAGCCACAAAAATCAGTAATCAAAAATAGATTGCTTTTAATTGTTATTTAATCTTTGCTTGTCTTAGGTACATCAAATTCGTTTTGGTTTATTTTATGTGTATCTCTTTTTTTGTTGCGTTTTTTGCCTAACATATCAAGGTTAATTGGTATTTGAAGAAGTTGTGTTTTGAATATATGTATATATACATACAATACATATGTATGTTGTACTTACTTGAACTTTTGACATAAGGAAGTGCAGTCTTTTTTATTTTGAGCAGATTGCGAAACGGAACGAAATGAAACGGATCTGTTTGTTGCATGTTGCACGATGCCAAAATCAGAAACCTCTAGACGATACGACAAAACTAAATATGTTGCAGGCAATAGATAAGTTATGATTTTTAGAATGAAGCTCACGTCAAAGATTGCATTTTGGCATCAAACATAGATGCGAAGAGGAGGAGTACATAGAAATCTCTACGTGCACACGTACACACAGCTTGTGCAATTTTCACTCACCAGGTTTTGTCACGTTTTTGGGTTGAAACTTGTTGGGCTCTCAATGTTCTCGGGATCTGCAGCTTTCTCAAAGGGCAGACGGGCGCCCAACAACAAACACAACAAACTACGAGTATGACCAAGCACACTCATCTGACATTCACAGTGACATTTTCAAGAAGGGAGGGAAGAGATGGGGTTCAGGCCAGAATTGAAAGGCAGGCATCATAAAATTTAAATATCAAATTTTGTGCATTTAATGAAGTCATTGCGGGCGTTTTTACAAGTCTCGGCAACAGTTGGAGCCTACGGCAATAGCTAATACCTAAGTAAAAACATTTAGCAGAAAAAAATAAATATTCAAGGAACTTGTTATACATCCGCCAAGCTACAGCTCGCTCCAATGATCATCGTGAGCTCATTTATCAACTCGTCTGTTGATCATCATCATCATCAATATCATCATCATCAGTATCAACAATTGTTTCGGCTGCTGTTGCTGTTGATGTTGATGTTGATGTTGATGATCTGCAACATTTTTCACGTCAACAGTCGTCGCTATTGCTCTCAGTGCTGAGCAGCAAAGAGCTTAATGCTCTCACTCTCAATAACTGTTGAGTCATTCTAAAAGAGCGGGATAGAGAGAGAAGAAGATGATCTAGAAGTTCGACTCTGTGAACCTGCCTCAATTGTTGTAGTTGGCGTTGTACAGAGCTCTTTTGTTACTTTTTAATGCAGTTGGCAACGCGATTTCGCTGCTGCGCGCTCTGCCGCTGGCGCGGTCGCTGCTTCTGCCGACACGAGAGCATCGCTGGCTGCTGCGACTGCGCGTTGATTATAAAAAGCAAGCGCATCTCCATTGTCTAACCTAATTCAAATCGTGTACTTTTGCGCGGTACTTGTGCTCTCTGGCATAAACAAAATCAATTGCACATTACAATAGACAGTTGAAACAATTGGTACGATTGAAAGTGAGAAGCGTTTAACTTGTGTTGTCAGTGAACTGAAAGGACACTTTAAGTGCGTTTACGAATGTGTGTAATACGTGTGTATATAAAGAATATATTAAAAATACAATAAAATCATAATTGATGAAATAGACAATTTTTGTATTTGAATGTGCAGTTACTTTATTAATTATTTAAAAATTTATTTATTATCAATTTAGCGTCAATCTCCAAATAAAACATATTCAAAGTGGAACTAATTCAACGCCATTTAAATATAAATTCAACAAAATGATGTCGTTCAAATCGTTCGTATTGCTTGTGAGTATCAACCAAAAAAATCACAATATTTAATACCACAATAAAATATAATAAATCAATATTGTAATTAATATAATCTGTTAATTTAGAACCATAAAAAATATGTAATTACCTAAAATAATGCAGTAGAGAGTATTATCATTTTCAAGTTGATTTATAATAAATTCTTCAACTAGCGAATTTTCGTTCAGAAGATGCAGAGATATCTACATAAGCCTACATAAATCAGCCATAAACAAATCATTTAAGCTTTTTGACCCTCCTCTTGCCAAGGCAAATTACGAGTAAAACAAAAGCTCGCACAAAGGACAACAAGTTAAGCTTGTTATATGTCAAATTTGTTTATAACTATGCATACGAGTAGAGCACATGTCCTGGCCATGGCAATCCTGGGGCTGATGGACACGCTCTGTGAATTCTGCTCTCTGCTGTCATTTTTCTTCCGGGCAATGGCAGCTTAGCTGAATTTTTAGCAAACGGTTTTCCTTTCCGAGTTATGTATGTTTGTATGTATGTGGTGAATTGCCGTTTATGACATGTCAGACTTTGTAGCTGCTTCAAAACTTGAAATAGATTGAATCTGCTTATGGAAGGATGCAAAAAAATGGCTAACAAAATACTTTGACTATTTAAAGATGATCCAGAATTTACCTTATAGCTTCATAGATTTATATAGATTCGCCCAAGTTTGAGATACTTTTCTTGAGCTATTAATACAGGGTATGGGTATAAAAAGCAAGAGGGTTGACAAACCACTTAGCCAAAACTGCTCGAGCCTCTGGCAAATACACAATTTGGCAACACTTGGCGTCAATGGTAACAAAAACAATTACATAACTTTCATATCGAAAGCCTTCTTGCGTGTCAGTCAGTCAGTCAGTATAACTGAAGTGGCAAGCAAAAGTCCCAAATCGAACAAATTGCAAATAATCAAAGATACTTAAGAGATGTGTGTAATATACATGCAAGTATGTGTGCTTGTATGTTTGAAAGGCATACTTATAGTAAGTAACCTCCCACCAATCCACACAAGATGTGGCCTCATCTGGCAACAGCTGCTCGACAAGTACACCTAAATCAGTAGTAGCAACAAAAACAACTTGGCCACTTCCCAGTGTGTCTAGGAAATAAATAGGATGCAATCATTTTTTTTTTTTGGCTAGTTTTCGTCTACACAATCCCAAATTTCGGATTTTATATGACAGCTGCGTCTGATTATAGATAATATGTGAATACGTGAACGAATTTGTTAACTTATATGGTAAAAGAGTACGATTTCTAAAGTGGAATAATTTATTTCTGTGGTGCTATTTAGTTAAATTGATTAGCTAGTTTCTTCATTATAAATGTTATTAAAACAAGCAATAAATCTATTAATTAGTTTCTTCAATTATCAAGCAACATGCGCTATAACTTTCACTTGTTCCTTTTAAAGTCACAGAATAATCCCTTTAAGATTGACAAGAGAATATCAGGTAGAGAGACAGGGCCAGGAATGTGGCAAATAAAGCAGACTTAACTGCCAGAGGTGCTGGGGGAATAAAAAAGGCGTGCTAAATTGTTGGTGCGACACTCGGATACCGTCGACTGTCTACTCTGTTTCTGTGTGTGTGTGTGTGTGTGTTTTTTTAATGTCTGGGCTGCCAAGTAGATAACTAGCAGAGGTAGTGAAGACAGTGGGGAGTCTCGGTAGTCGTCGCTTTGCCAGACGCGTGTAATTTGCCGCTTGTAACTTTTTGACTTTTGCACTGTTCTGTTTTCGGGTTTCCCTTGTTTTTTTTTTAACCATGCTCGACACGCCCAAAAGTAGACTACGATGAGTACTAACCTTTACAGTTGAGTTAAGCAGACATGCAAAAACCAGATCATACAATATGGAAAGGCTCACGCCGCCAGGCAATTTCAATCGTTAGACAGGCCCAAAACCAAATGCTTGAATTGCCTGCCGAACATGTTAAACATGTTCAATTTTGTCCATCGTCTGTGGTGTATGGGAAAAACAATGATGCAGAAAAGACCACAGCCACAGTTTGTAATGGAGGGCATATCGTACTCGAATTAATATGCCCAGTTCTCAGTACAGCTGCTCATTTTCGCACGCGAAGAAAAACGTGAAAATGATGGACGTCAAACGCGTCCGCGGCTCGAAGCAGAAAACTCGAAGTTCGATGTGCTTTTGAATTTCAAATGACAGAGTTAAAATATGCATCGTTTGATATTTGGCTGATGATTTTGATGATGGAGCCGTGAAGCCAATGGCTGCCTTGCCCGTTCGAGAATCTGTGTAATTTTCCAATGGAAAAGCAGCCAGGCGGCGAACACATAGGCCAATGCTGGCTTTGATTACGACTGATGCTGATTCTGATTCCGATTCTGATTCTGGCCACAGTCAAGTCAACCCACTGGCTGATGACGATTGAAGTGTGAACGATTGCCCAATTGTACGCCTCATGATTGCCAGGTATTTGAAAATACCCTAACAAACAGGCAATTTGATTTATCGATGAAAGATGAACACTTATGAAAATTCTCTGAAAACCATTTGCATTACAAGTTTGCTTGTAATTTAAGTAATTAACTGGATTTCGTTATCTGCATCATTAGTTGCATTCTCAGAGCAACTAATGTGCTAACAATAATAACTATAATGCAGCTATGAAAACATGCTGCGGTTTGATGTGATGGCAGACATAAGAAAATATGCACAATAATATTTCGGACTTTGTCTTCTCAAGATATGACGATAGGACAACAGCTGCAATTGTTTGGCTGGTTACATTGTCTTTGGCAATGTTTAAAAATAAAGAAAAAAATTAAAACAAAAAGTAACAATGGTTGTTGATTCTGCAGAATGGGCTTTGCGGTATTGGCTTTTTATATGGGTATGCAGCAGCTTTAGCTTTATTGAAACCATCTGGGTCTAGGTATGTGCGGTAATTTAATTAAATCGAAACATCAGCTGATTGCAAAACCTAGCATAGAAGCTAACTTGCAACATGTTTGAGTACAAAACGACAGCGGCAATGGCGGCCGTTGTGGCTAATTTCCCAACGTTCAACGGGGCGTATGCACAATGAGAGCTGCCTCAGTTAGGGCCTCCCTCAAAAGGCATTTTTAATTGCATCGTTGGCCGTAAGTGTTGCTTTGTTCTTGATTCTCCGGCATCCCTTAAGCCTGGCCAACAGCTGCGCGAAAATCATGGGTAGTTATACTAAGAATATGCGGAAAATGTAATGAGCATTCATGTACGGGAATTCTTTTGAATAGCCTTGTTGATAGTGCAATAATTAACAGAGAAATTAAATAAATTTTCAAGTACCTGAAACACATATGGAATTTAAATATAAGTTAACTTTAATCTCTTATAGATTAGGCTACAGGGTATTTCCGTATTGAGCACTCTCCGTTAGAGAAGTCATTGCTATTTATACAAGTTTTGCTACCACAAAAATTTTTGAATTGCCATCAGCAACCACTTGAGATATTTGCAACACCTGATGACTACGAATGTAATATATAATTTGCAAGACATTTTTTTATTAATCCTCTTGCTAGTAATTTGAATGCGCTGCCGCTTATTTTGACTTTTTTCTTTTGTTTTAGTTTACCTCATTTGAAAAAAATGGTTAATGTCTGTATAAGATCGCTGGCGGCGTAAATTTTATGAGCAGTTTTATGTCGCGTTTACGAACTGTGGCGTATGGCCAGTAAATTCAGGTTACATAGGGTTAATGTGGACCATGAGTTATTGAATAATATAAAAGAATTTAAGCAATGACTTAGACAGGTTCAGTAAAGAATAGAAATAATAAAATCGCGAAAATAGTCAACTAGAAGGTAGCCTCTTCCTAGGTCTACAAACATATTACTGAAATTATATATTATAAAATGTTTAACTGTTACTAAAGAATATATTTGGGGTACCAAAAAATATATATATTTTCTCTGAACTGTTTTTTGTATTAAAACAAATTATAATACAAATTTTAATCAGAATTGTCCTTTTTGAATTGCCTCCAATAATTTATTCACACTTTCACTTTTTGAAAAAAACAAGGAATAGTATTACAAAATATTATACATTTTATAACTTCTAGAGATAACTATCAATTTATTGAGCTGTTAACGTTGATGTCCGTATTTCTTATTGAACTGCAACCAAAACCAACAAGCGATCAAATTGTTAAAAAATTGGTAGACCAAATAAAAAACACAAGACTCCAACAACAAGCTTTGGGGTAATAAATTCAGATTTCTCGACTGTTATATACTCTTTACACTAGTTCATAAGTACACATAACCTAAAAATCCATATAACAAATTCCAAAAATTATATCAAACTACTCAGACGATCGTCTGATCGATTAGAATAACTTCTCCGTCTGTCTGTTTCACATATTAATACCTACAAAATGAGCATAAGGTATAATAAAAAGAAAAACAAAACACAATATAAGACAGTTTAAGTCACTTCCCATTGCACATACTCAACTACTCACAAGGAGAGGCAGTTGCGGTTTTTTGTTGCCATTCACATGGCCCATTAACTTTTATTTTGGCAAATTTGCATTTCAATGCCCCAAAGTGGGGAAACAAAAACAACTGCAGCATGCAACATGCGATGAAAAGGTCAGCCAAATGTTTGTTATTTTATCAAGCGAGCGAGCGGCATCGTGTGTTGCAAGTTGCAAGTGGCAAGTTGCAAGTGTATGACGCTATCTCGCATCAATATAGAGGAGTTTTGCTCAGCGGTTGTACCAAAAAAAAAACATACTTTGGTAACTTGCTTAATTGCTGGGAACGCTGCAAATTCCATAAATGCAAAAAGACAAAAAACACAACGCATGCATCTACATATTTATAGAAACAACAACAGATAGACCAAGAGATAGGCCTGGCCTAGAGCTCGTTAAGCACATCATGGCAACGTAGGCGTTGCAGAATGTTGTCTTGGGTGCTGCTGCTCAACAATGAGGCAAGAGCGAATGAGATACTTGCCACTCAGCTCTGGCTTACATTTTAATAATATGTACTTGTGTACCTAATAAACATGCAGATCGATAAAACAAAAAAAAAACTATGGTAAATACAATAGAGTTGCCTGGAAAATGTCATGAGAAACAATCGCTGTTTAACTACTGGAATTTAACTCACTTAAGTCACCTGGTCAATTAAATTAATTATGTTTAATGCACGTTCTGTACATCCCTCCCGGCTAACGTGGCAAAAGGCACTTTTATAAAGACATTTTATTGCTTAAAATTTAATTGTCACCATAAATCTAGCCAACTCTGCCAATTTCGATTCCAATTCCAGCTGCTTAAACACATTTATACTCCATAGTAAATACTAAGAGTAACCGCGCATAAATCAATTTTCCAGCCAACTTGACATTTAGCTACAGATGCACTCAATATGCAATTGTCATAAACGTTTGCTTTTTTGTATATTTTTTTCTTATTCTTCTAAACGAACATACACGAGTACGTCGAGTATTATAGAGTCTTTGTATCGTGCCTAGAACTCGGTCGTGATCAAATGTGGATGCAGACGAAATAGTTGAGATAAACATTAGCTCTAATGTTTTTGCTTCTTACGTGTACTTCTAAAGATTTCTTCCAAAATTCACAATTTGAAATACAATTTGGTGTTTGATGTTTATGGAGTTGATATAGTCTAAGGCTAAGTGATTTTATTGATTAATTATTTTTATTTTCCAGTTTCCAATTTTATGGTGAGATATTTAAAATGTAAGGAAAAACTAATGAACATCATGGAGTGATAAAGATACCAAACGTGTCTTAACCACTGCCCACCTGTAATTATTTTTAACTATGTTCATTGATAGTTTTTTTGTTGTTTGTTGCTCAACCTTCAACTTGACGCGCTGCTGACATGAAACACGAGAGTGGCTGCAATTGTTGTTAGCGTCACGCATTTAAATAATTATGCTTAAGCGCACAATGTAAAACTGGCTGACAAAATTTACTTCCGCTAATTGGGCTGATTAATAATGGAAATGTTTATTACAACACCTTAAACTGTCGATTTAGTTAAATTTATTTGTATAATTTTCATTAAGTTTTGAATAAAATTAAAAGCTCAGGATGATAAATTACTAAAATTGTTAATAATCACAATACTAATTTAAAGAATAATAATAATGAAATGTTTTGCAATTACTATAATTATTTATTATTTATCTTTAAATATGTTGAACTGATCATCACACATACGACTAGCATGAACAGCATGAATGAATAAATATCTTGCCCCACTGTGCGAGTCTAGTAACGACTCAATTCTCCCCTTCAACTTATTTGTACAACGCCAGGCGATTTTCAATGCGATTTGCTTTTGTTATTGTTGGCATGCAGTTTAATGCAAGGCTTTATCCATCTAAATATGTATGTACAAGTATTCGTATATCTTTATCGTTTGTTGCCAACATTACCTTTTTGGCTGTCGACAGAGTGCGGTAATTTGTTAGACGCTCTTTGACTATGCATTTTATTTAATTTACACCCAAATTAATTTTTGTTTTTCGTTTTCATCTCTTTTTTTTGTTATTTTATTTTATTTAAGCTAAAGCAAAGAGCAGACAATTTTTGGAACCGCTTTTCGACTGGCGGTAATTGCGTTGCTTAACATGCGAAATTGTTGCTGACATGCTTATGGCGTTTATCGAGTTTTCGGTTTGTTTTTCCTATTTTCTTAAGGCTTGGGCCCGCTTGAAGGTTGGGACCACCCTCATGGCTAATGTTCGAGTCATTACAGAAATTCGCTCAGTTAAATGATTTAAATTTGTAAGCCAAGTGAAGTATCTGAGCTTAAATGCTGATAAAATTTAATAATGCTAAAATCAATATAACTATCAAATTTAAGGTCAATATTTATATACATTTTGTAGGTATTTAATTGAATCAATCATGCTAAAACGCATAAACATATTTTGCTCTGTAAGAATCACTGATAAATTCAGTTAAATATTTGCACCTGGCGCTCAAGCTCGAATCTCTCGAGAAGCACGCGTCGCATGCTCAATTAACAAATCAGCAAACAATTTGAGACGTTTTGTAGCTGACTCAGCCATTGACAATAGCTAATGATCATTAACTTCAGATTTATGTATAATACAACAGTTCTTTCTATACAGCATTAACATTTTATATGCACAGATACAACTTTTCGTTGTTGCAGTTAAGAATATTTCCGCAATCCGCAAACTGCATTTATCAAATGCAAATTGATAAAAAAAAACCGTTAACGAGAAGCCTGATGACAGGTAAAAAAACTCACGTCTGGTCAGCGTTTAGCTGACCAACTTAGTCAATTTGATGGACACTTGACTGAGTTGCATATGTCAATTAGCCATGTTTGGATCATTCAAAAATGAAAAACTAAATAAACATGATGACGCTTTCAGTTAGTTGCAACTATAAATTTTGAGTCCGCAAGTCCGCCTTAATTGTCAGCTAACCTCCGCCATTTCTTGCCCTTTAGTCCAAGTGGCTTTTTGGTTTTGGAGCCATTCCAAATACGAGTAAATTGCTGCAAGTCATCGTCAACTTTATTTTTGTACACCTGCCCCAGAGCAACTGCTGTTGCTGTTGTTGCAGTTGCTGTTGCTGCTGAATGTCAGGTGTGATCTTATCTCAGCTTCTATTTCTATTTGCGAACGTTCACTTTTTTTGTTTCTCTTCTTGATTTAATTTAACCTTTTTTAGCGCTTCTAATTTAAAAGTAAGAAATGCCAAGTTATGCTTGCTTTTGCTTGTACTAAATATTTTTGTGGTATCTTGATTTATTGCAGAGTTTATCACTTGCTGCCATCACCGCATATGTTTACGCCCAAGTTGCGCCGGGCTCAAATGCGTATTTGCCGCCCACCAAGAATGGATACGATTATCCAGAACCCAATAAACCATTCGTAAGTAACCAGTCAAAATACAGACTTTAAACTACTGATGTAAAGAAACTCGACTTAAGCACTTCGATTTCAAACTTGATCCATAATTTGGATTTATGTACATATAACAACTTTAATTGATCAGCGATATTCAATATATTAAGAAATTCTTTTAAATATTTTTAATCAAACTGATTCGAATAAAATACATTCGTTATATATTCTGCTCATTATGGTATTATCTCTTTAATCCTGACAGCAACCCAGCCAACCAGGCAGAACCCCCGGAAATGGTCCTCGTCCCCCACCATCTCCACCACGCAACATTCCCGGTCAACCAGCCGATGTAAGTACTTGATATGCACTACTTTAATATTGATCATAATCTAAGCTCACCGGATGTTTTTTACCAACAGGATCACGTGCATGTGCCCGGCATGCCGTACGACTTTGAGTACGCTGTCCAGGACCCAGAGACGGCCAACGACTATGCCCATAAGGCATCCAGTGATGGCGATGTGGTGACCGGCGAGTACCGTGTCCAACTGCCAGACGGACGCACCCAGGTTGTACGCTACACGGCCGATTGGAAGACTGGCTACCATGCGGACGTCAGTTATGAGGGAGAAGCTCAGTTCCCACAAGGACCCGCTGCTGGAGGTCGCGGTGGTGGTGGCGGTGGTGCCGCTGGATACAAGTACTAAAGATCTACACTCGCATCGCGTTTTGACTTATGTGTGATGTCATTTTTTGTTGTGAATTCCATTTGAAATGTCTAAACTTAATGGTATACCAGTAAAAACTATTGATAAAATTTGAACACTCGAATTTCACTTACTACATATCCATATTCCTTCTTTTTCAATACGCCAAGCGACTATTTTATAGGTAGGTAATAAATATTCTATACATCGGTCACATCAATTAATAATTATTTTTAAAGATCAAATAGTTAGTTCAATGGAATTTCGATAATGGGACTCAAACGAAGAAACAAACTATATGAACTACAACTAAGAAATCACGGTTGATTTGGATAATAAGCAAAATCGCCAAGCTTTTATTTTGGTTTTGTCATATTGAAAATTGCACTTAACAAGCCTAGCATTTTCTTGTTCTTTTTTTAAATGGCTCTTTTTTGCCATGGCTTTGAGTCCATCGATGGTTCCATCCTAAAAACTCAAGCCAAGCTTAGCCAGGTTCGAGCACATGAACCTTCTCAAAAAAGCTCATGAGAGCTTTTAGTCGCTAGAGCTGCAGCCCTTGTATGGAAATCGCCTGTCAAATGCTCCACAGAGAAGAACAGCTGGCGCTCAGCTGTCAGCAGCCGTCTCAGCTGGCAAACGTCAACAACGTTAATGCGCAGCTGCAGGACGAGGTAATCAAACACTTGTGGAGCTTCGGCAGATGTAAACAAAGCAACTGCGCGGACGCCGCAAGTGTCAACGCAGGCGCTGAACAATGTGTGAGCAGTGCGGCGTACGTCAGATGCGTGTGTTCAGCAGTCGTCTCGCTTGCACACATGAGGAGCAAGCGGTGAAGTCATCGCTGACACAGAAACGTCAGTAGAAACTTAATATCAGCCATCAACCAAAAACAGTATACAGAGAAAAGTTTTTGCAGACCTCCAGAATTTTCACAACGGCACCGAGCCACTCAAATTTTGAGCATTCAGAACTAGAAATATATAGAAAAATTCACAGAAAATGTGCAACGTTTGAGAAAAGTGTAAATAATTGTTGAAAAGTTCAAAATGGTTGTGTGTTTGGCGTGAACGAGAGGCAAAAGCCTAAATCTAAGGGGCTTACGATATGTCCGAGTGTGTGTGATAGTGCGTAAAATTGGGCTACAATTAAATTAGGCCGGATCAGGATTTATGTCGCGGCCCAGATCAACGCTGCCAGTACAGCATTATGGCGAGACCAATTTGGGCCTGGAGGCGTCTCTGCCTGAGTCTTCTATTTGTGTTCATCTACTGTGCGCCTGGCGTCAATCTACTGCCTGGCGAAAATATCAACTACAATCTGTGAGTGCCTCACACATCAGGGTGTATCGAATCATCGAATCCTTAATTTTGATCTTCTCCTTACCAAATAATAACACAGCGTGCACTCGTGGGCGGACAAGCTGGGCTTGGAGCTATTTACACTGGGCGATTTTATCACCAGGCGCAAGGAGGTGCAAGAAGTAAGTTGCCTTATTGATTTTTCCCACTACCCTCCCATTGCTTCTTGTTGACGTTTGTCGACTTTAACGCCGACGTCGATGCCGACAGCGATAGCAGCAGCGACGCAGCGTTATATTTGGGTTAAAATCTGGCTGAGTAGGCAATCGTATATATGTACATATACACAAAAATGTTTGAGGCACCCGGCTTGGCTCACAACATTCCCATTTGCCTAAGCCCCCTGCTGGTCAATCCAGTCATTGTCTCTTCTATGAAGTCAGTAGCTGCTGCTGCTTTGGATTTTTAATGAAATTGATAAATCTGACGCCAAGATAATTGAGACAAAAAATATATTGAGGAATATGTTAAATAAAAAATCAGTACTCGTATTGTTCTAGCATTATAGTTAATTTAACTCTGGACCTATTACTCAAATTTCTTCTTTAGCTTTTAAAAATCAGACTTGAAAACAGACTATTACTATTACTATACTAAATCTATACTCGTATTGTTCCAGTATTATAGTTCATTGAACTCTGGACCTAGAACTCGACTTTCTTCTTTAGCTTTTAAGAATCAGACATGAAAACAGACTGTTAAGAGTTGCGAGCAGCGCATTTTATTTTATTGGAACCTTGACTGAAAATTCAGAGATATATCGTTGATAGATGTCAGGATGTATAACACTATAGCATATAATTAGTCTGCGAATTTGGTTCGGATATCTTTAGAAAAAACAAAAATGTTTATACTAAACATTCCGAATTTTAATAATGATAACTCTTGAATAAATGTTTGCAGAGCTTCAAAGAATTCAAAGTGGAGCAGCGAAAAGGTGGAGAACTTGTCGAAATGATGGCCAAAGAAATAGAAATGATGATGGATCTCAAAGTGAGCGCCGTGCGTGTAAGTAATTTTTTCAATTTTATATTTACACATCCATCTATTAATTCTATTTTCTCTTCAATAGCGAATTATGGACACCGCCGAGAACACTGCTCTGTCACATCAAAATGATATGGCTGACAAGATGTTTTCATACTACAATGCCAAAGAGATGGCGGAACCGGGTGAACCAACGCCCCCACCTCCCACAACACCACCGGATATGGATGATCAGATTGGCGAACCACTCATCTATGTTCCGCCCAAGGTGTTGGTTCTGGAACCTAGACCAGAATTTCATAATGCATCGGTCAACTTCAGCGTCAGTTCAGTTCACGTGCCAGTGAATGTGTATGATCGAGGTTTGAGCTATGATTTAATCACAACAAATACTCATCATTCTCTCTTCTCTCTCTAAATATCTCTGTATACTGTAACTGTTTCTCTCTTTGTTAAGCACACTACGAATCTGTGACTTCTATGTAAACGCTTTCATACACGAGCACGCACAACGTTATCAGAATTTGTCTCTGTCTAGCTGCCTAAAAGTAGACTTCATAATCTGTATCGATCATTGCATTAATTAGCTACAGAGTTATTGATTGCTAGTCGTATTACAATTGTTAACGTTTGTCGTGTGTTGAGTCTTCTTGTTTTTTTTTTCGTTTTGCAATTTCCAACCGCTTGTCACAACCGCATACATATCCCATTAAAAAGCTCAACACAGCATTCTGCGAACCAAACTTGGCCTAAGTGTGTTCCAAAAATGCATGATAGGTACATATTTTCTAATATTTCAAAAAATTCTTTTCAAAAAATACAAAGATTCCAAGATTCTAATTATGTTCAGCTCATTTTATTTATAAAAAAACTAATCTTAGGGTTAAAGCCTTAAGATACAAAATCTTACTAGCAATGGTTGCTATAGCCTTCAGTTAGAATTAGTCACATTCGATTTGAGTAATATTTAAATATTTTTGTTGATCATCATCTTTGCTGGTGTTGCGTTGTGAATTATTTCTGGGAATGTGTGCGTAGCGCTGTGAATGACTTTTCCGACACAAGAAATGCTTTGCCAAATACCGTACAACACCCAACTAAGCCACGTTAACACTTGATCAACACGCCCACCACATTGCCTAAGAAGCACATACACTTTTACACAAGAAATGCACTGCCTTGTGCTCTGTTTGAAACGCCTGTCAATATATCAAAAAATATTTCTGAGAGTCACATAAGTCTAGGTTTTAATTTGCATCCCCAGTACAGAATACAGAAAACTAATGAGATTCTATATAAAAATTCTTTCCGTTTCTTTGACATCATGACCAATGACAACAAAACCTTAATCGCGGACACTACACAATTAATAACAATACAAAAAAAAAATACACAGCATCGGATGTTATAAAGGCGATTCAATGGTCGGAGAATTTGGATCAGATATTTCGTGATAATTACAAAAACGATCCAAGTTTGTCGTGGCAATTTTTTGGCAGTTCGACAGGCTTTATGCGTCAATTCCCTGCATCGAAATGGAAGAAGGACGTGCCGGTTGATCTATATGATTGCCGTTTACGCTCTTGGTACATGGAGGCAGCGACAAGCCCCAAGGATATTATTATCCTAATGGATACATCTGGTTCTATGTTGGGACAGAGGCTAGATATCGCAAAGCATGTTGTCAATACCATACTCGATACGTTAGGTACAAATGACTTTGTGAACATCTTAACCTTTGATAAGGAAGTCAAGCCAATTGTCGGATGTTTCGAGGACACACTGATTCAAGTATATACCATATATTATTTGATTATCATTTAAATTAAATACATCATTTTAAATTATCATTCTAATTTTTCCCTCTCAAAAAAACCAAAAAAAAAAAAAAACTAAATTCAATGCGGCACAACACACAAAATCCCTCCAAAAACATAAATTGGAAAAACAATTCGTAACGCAACTTCGAAATTCATCCAGGCAAATCTGGGCAACATACGTGAACTGAAAGAAGGGATTGAATCGATTAAACCCACATCGATTGCCAATTATACCGCCGCACTGACAAGAGCTTTCGAAATGTTGGAAGAGACGAAGATTAATTCGCGCGGAGCGCAATGCAATCAGGCTATTATGATAGTCGGTGATGGGGCACCCGAAACTAATGAAGAGGTCTTCCAGTTATACAATTGGCGTGATCCGCCCTATAGGCCGGTGCGTGTGTTCACCTATTTGATTGGCAAAGAGGTGGCAAATTGGGATGATATACGGTGGATGGCATGCGAAAATCAGGGCTATTATGTTCATCTCAGTGATACCGCTGAGGTACGCGAAATGGTATTAAATTATATACCGGTAATGGCAAGACCACTAGTATTGGGTAGGCATGATCATCCGGTCATATGGACTCAGGTTTATGCTGACCTTGAGGTGGGTAATACTCTGGGACCCTCAAACTCCATAACTCTACAATCGTATAATACCATCTAGGAAACGAAACTCTCCGATCATTTGTGGGACATCAAACAGTGCGAGGAACAAAAGGCTGATGTCCTTGAATATAGACGAGTTCATTTCGATATGTTGCAAGCAAGCGAAATGCATAAACGTGAATATCGACGTATGAAGGAGGTCAGTATGAAACTAATTTCAAAATTCGTAGAAGTATTGTTTTTAACTAGATGTTATTCAAACTAATATGTTTTTTTCTTTCTAGACTTGGAACCAACCAGTAGACTCCAATGTCTACCAATTTATGACCACAGTATCGATGCCAATTTACGATCGACGCGAAAATGCGGTAAGTGAGGTCCATGCGAACATACGTGCCCGAGCACGAAAAATTTTCAAAATCAACAAATGTCAAAAGTTAGCACCGCAAAATTCGTAGAGAAAATCTTATAAACGACAGTCCGACGTCGCACCGCAGACAACGTTGCATTCATTATGCTCCCTCATCATCAGAACTATTATTAACAAATATATTTATATAAATATAAGAATATAAACCGTACCCAGTCAAACAAATTTCAAACCATATATCTAAATACTCACTATGTAATACAAGTATATTAATATTTTATGCGTTATATATATATAACACACAACAACAACAACTACTACTACTATCAAAACTATACACAACTATACCACAGAATATCACCGAAGAAGTTTTAATAAATGAAGCACTCTGGGAATTGCAAACACGTGAGGTACAAACTATAATGCCAAATTCTAACAAAGCTACAAAATTCAAATGAAATTTTGAGTAAAAGTATTTTAATGCTCTTAAGCGAAAGTTTTATATACGCCAATTAATTGCATATATCGTATTGAATTCAATATCTTATCAAATATATATCAATATATATATGTATAAGACTAAAGTAAACGATTTGTTATACTTTGCGCTACATTACATGCATACCTATTCCATATTTAACCGATTTACTTATGTAACAAACTATACCTACTCGTATATAACTCTAGCTAACATGGTCTAGGACCATGCTAATTTATTAGCTACTTTTTGACATTATAGTTGACCACGTACTCGTATACTAGGTACAATCAACAAAATATATATAACAACTAAAAAAAAAATGCCAAAAGAAAATAATAATATACAAATTCAGTAATTCCATTCGGTTTGTAAAGTATTAACCAATATACTACAAAATTATATATAGCATACATATATAATTTTCCTTCTATATTCGTATTCGTACAATTAAATATATAGATATGCCTAGTTAATTTAAAACCGTAACAGTAAAATAGAACATTTTATCTAGCATTTTGTGTAGTTCAATTAAACATTTGTTGTTTTACGTAAGAAACAAAAAACAAAACATAACAAATTAATATTGAGCTTTTGGGCGTGACGTGAAACTTACACTCGTATTTAAGTACAATTGATAAAAAATACCTAATAAAAATCTCCTAATCAATGTTAGGGATCCGTACTCATTGATGTTAAGTTATGAATTGAAAACTTGAAAACTTATGCTAGTGCTGAGGCCCTATAGAGCACATACATAAAACAACAAGGACAACACAACAAATATAATATATAATAGCAACCTAAAAACACAATGAACACTTATACTTGAAACCGCAACAAGTACACTGAATTAGGAACCGATGATTAAGTTTTTATACCCTTCATAAGATCTGCCCAATGGACGGCAATTGTTTATTAGGGAGGCACCTTAGTTCCAGCTTAGTTTAATATACACATTATGCCCTATATACATATATATAAAATTTTGCTTGCTGCTACGCCCCTAGGTGTGGAGCACCTAAGTTGCTTCAGATTGTAGACATTTATTTATTAAAATTACCACTACAAATTCACAGCTCATTAATCTAACGACCGATATAAATCCGGCTGCAAAAATAAATCTTCAAGTTGTGAGTAAATTGTTTATAAATCTAAGCAACAACAACTGCAACCTAAAAAAAAAAAATCAAAATCAAAAAAAGAACGAAATTATACAATAAACAATTTTTATTTGTTTCGATCAACGTCTGTGCCGCATGTAATAATTTGTTTACTAAAAAAATAAAATCAATATTGACTTTTTTCGCTTCAAATTAAGCACCTCCTGACGTTTTAATTTCCTCACTCCATTCACTCCCATTTCAATTAATCTTATATTTATTGTCGCTGCACTTCGGTTTTCCGTTTCACTTTCTTTTGTGCTAATGTCCGACAACTGCTTGATATTCTACAATTTGGACATCTAATCCTACGACACGTCGCGACGTAGATCAATTATTTACCTTAAAATAAAGCTTCTTTCAATCACTACTAATGGGCACCCAATGTATAATTTTCATAGGTAACTGTAACTGCAAATACCCTACTAGATGTCTATATGAACCGTAACTTTCTTACAATTCACATACTCTTAACTGCAACTGGTAACACTCACTACCTTTTACATGATCAGTTAAGCAATTGTAACACATATAAAAAACAATATTTCTCAGCTAGTTTACACTGCGTAAAAAATAACATTTACCCCACACTTGACGGTCACTGTGTGAAGGGTATAAAAACTGTGCAAAAAGATACCACACCAACTACTATAGTACAAATTACACACATACGACACAAACTAGTCAAAACTGTATTTTCCAAATGCGCTGATCAATAATTTCTAACGCAATCTTATTAATCTATCTTGACACTTTGTAAACAGCTTTTTTACATCTTAAGTTGATTTCTTAAATACATATGTACAACAAAATTGTAAATGAAAGCTTTTTTTAAATTTGCCTATTTTTCTTATTCTTATTTGTTCCCTATGTTTACACTGCGCTACTCCGGTAACACAGTCACTTTACGCTCTCATACGCTCTTAGTACTACCCTGCTAGCCGTGTAATTAGCCTAAAATTAAAAAAAAAACACAAATTAATAATAATAATTTAAAATTAAATTTGCCAAAATTGTTTTTCAAAATACAATTGCAATCAGCTCTCTTTACTGTATTTGTAAGTTCTTGCGTAGTAAAAACAAATGCTTTTCATACTCGTATTTGCATTACAAATTTCCTGGTTTCTTTTTTTCGAGTTCTTTTAATGCCATTAAGTGTAAGTCAAATATATATATTTTGTTTTGTACTAGCAATGCCATTTGAACTTTTAAATAAATTCATTTTCAGTATTCAGTAACATGCCAACAAATTAATTTATCTGTACTCGTACTTGTATTTGTATTTGTGCTAAAAACTAAAATACATATAAAATTCAAACTTGTGTATTGTTCTGATCACTCACATCACAATCATCTTGTTAAATATATTTTTGAAAATCTTTGCTTGTGCACAGACAAAAATCGCCAACATTTTGGGTGTGGCTGGCACCGATGTACCAATAAATGAAATTAAAAAGTTGCTATCGCCGTTTATGGTAAGTTAAAAAGTAATACTCCTTAAATTGACGATATAATCTAATTTTCCTACAGCTTGGCGTGAATGGCTATGCGTTTATAGTAACCAACAATGGTTATGTACTATTCCATCCAGATTTTCGTCCAATTGTAAGTATTTTCATATTAAAAATCATTCAGTATTCTAAAGATATTATATTATTTTGCACAGTTTCAAGGATATATATTAAAACCAGCTTACAATAGCGTTGACATGATTGAAGTGGAGCTACTAGATGACGATCGAGTCGCCAGAGACTTTAATCCAGTACTGATGACGGTAGGCTTTAATAAATAAAAATCGTATGCATATTAATAATATATAAAATTATTTATTTGTTAATAGATACGTGATTCTATAATCAATCAATCGACTGGCAGCAAATGGATGCTGGTAAAGAATCATTTCGATGAAATGGTAAGTCATTGGGCATTTGTATCTTTTCTATTTTTAATGACGATCTCAAACCGATCAATAGAAACGTGTGGCTCGAGTCAAGCGGCAGTATTATTGGACTGCTATCAAGAATACACCATTCACACTAGTTATAACGTACCCAGAACGGTATGGAGTAAATCGCATGGAACCACGCACCGAACAGGACATACATCGCACATATATTACGGGCAAAAATATACGCAGCTTCTTTGATGGCAAACGCTGGAAAATCCATCCAGATTGGTACGATTTTAAAATGAATTGAATAAGAATACAAATATTCACATTCATTTTATTTAACTCTTTCTTTTTTTAGGCTATTTTGCAAGCAAACCAATAAGACATTTAGAACTCCAGAAACTGAACTATTATATTTTGTTGACCGTATGTCTGAGCCTGGTTGGCATTGGCCATCGAGTCGAAGCGCGATGCCCCCGGAACATGCGGCGGCCATATACTGTAAGTAGACCACAATCGAAATTGGCCAACTGCAAAGTATTATTGTTTTTGAATCTGCTTTGATAAGCAATTTTCGCTTAAGCCGATTATGAACTATGTTTATGCATATTTTGTTTAATGTTCTGTTTATGCTCGATTATAGTAAAAAAAAAATTAATAATGAACATAAAAAAGAAACTGCAACAACCGAAACTTTCGATTACGATTTCACTAACCATGCAAATTCACAGCTAACAACGCATCAACTGGCCGTCATTCATCAATCAATGAAAAAGAAAAATACTATTGTGAGTAACGAAAACCAAAGCCAAGACAAGTCGTAACATCCACGATCCCCTAACAACTAACAATGGCACAAATCAGTAGCACCAATGCATACAAAGTATTTGAGTCATGCACTTTGCACTTTGCACCCACATTCCGTTCGTAAAAGATCAACCATTTTGGCAAAACGAATTGGATAATTGATTAATAGTGTCATAAAAGTATTATTTTAATTACTTTAACTATCTTTAAGTACTAGTTACTTGTGTTCTATATATTTATGTGTGTGTATGTTGCCACCAGTTAGCTGCGGAATTTGCACAAAATATCAGGAAAACAAATGAATTGCATGAAATAGAAAATGAATTTTAATTTTATTATTTAAAGTTTAAGTTAGTAAATCTTAAGCAGGCCACGTTTACACGACTTAATTGTCGATGGCCTAGTGTAACAATTGCTTCATTGTGCTACTTTCTCTATAATATTACATGTTATTTTTTAAATTTAATTAAAATTTATTGACATATTTTAATGTGCAATTTCTTTAAAATTCCAGGTGATCGTCAGTTAATGCAATCTCTTGTGTTTGACGCACGAGTCACCAAATGGTTTTCAAATAACACCAGCTTCAATGCCAGAGACAAAGATGAAAAGAGGTAAGTTTAAACCTTTGCTGGAAGGTACAATACTCGTATGTTGCGGCTCGACTTGACATCAAAAACAGTCAACGTCATGCCAGCGTATTATACTTAACTCAAATCTCAAAACTGAGGCAGCACATATTAACAATTATAATTTGTGTGTACGCCTTTCTTTTTTCTCACTTTTATTTGCATATTATTCCGATTTTTCGTGTATTCTTGTTGTTGTTTGTCTATTTCATAATAACTTTATGCACCCACAAATGAATACTGAATACTGCAATCTTGAACCAATCTTAAACCACATAACATAATGCCTTTCATAATGTCTAAATCAAAATACAAATACAATATACTCTATATCTAGCGTTAGCGCATCAAGCCCAATAGCCGTATTAATGGGTTTGCTGCCAAGGTAAACAGAAAACTCGTCTAAACTATTTTCTTATATTCACTAAACATATATTCTGTCATATATATATTATATATGTTTTCTAAATGATATCATTATTTGTTTGTATATATGCTAATATTCGATTTTCCGTTCCAACAGACATGAATTTAAACAACGATTTGGCATCACCGTCGCCTTTCTGGCCACGCACAGTGGTTTGACTCGCTGGCATGAGTTCCACACAAATATGGCGGAACAGCCCGGAGTGGGGTTAGCTATAAACTAGCAATTTATATTTTTAAGTACTACAGCTCTTAAGATTTCAGCGAAAGCTTCAGTCAGAATAATAAGCGTGCCATTGACGAGATTTGGTACAAACGAGCCGTGGATCAATATTTTGTACACAAGGAGAGCTTTGTTTACTCTGTGCCCTTCGATGCTGGCGGTAAGTCCAATAAACTTCAAGTAGTTATACTTATCCATTCTAAATAAATATTTTTGCAGAGGCTGGCCAGGAGATTATTGTGACTGCCAGTAATGCCATATTTCATAATGAGAGCTTCAAATCGGCGCCAGCTGCCGTTGTCGGTTTCCAGTTTCAGCACTCTGCCTTCTACAAGCTCTTTCACAATATAACTGGCAATGTAATTACATTTTCTTAAAATGTACACAATCAATTTGATAACTTTCAACTAATTTGTAATAGGCTTGTGCTGTGGATGATAAGGACTGTTATATTTTGGATAATAATGGATTTGTGATTATTTCGACACGAGTACACGAAACTGGCCGATTTTTTGGCGAGATCAATGGTGCGATTATGAAGCGCTTGGTGGAGGAGAAGGTGTACAAACGTGTCATTGTCTACGACTATCAGGCGGTGTGCTTTGAATCGAAAACCGATGTCAACGCATCCAATACGCTGCTGTCCGTAAGTAGCTAAAATTGATACTGAATAAATAATTTTAAAAATTTTAAAAAATTTAATTTTAAAAGGAAATCCTCACTGATAAGTCATTTGAACCTCTTTCGTTTTAGCCTCTGTTTCATCTCTTGCGTATGTGCAAATGGCTGCTGCATACGGCGCTGTGGTATATTGTACAACTGATGAGTCTGGCTCCTGGAATCAACGCCGATGTGGAAATTGTATATATGAACTTGAATGGCACCGAACCGAAGCCGGAGCTGGTAGATGAGAACATCAATGCAAAGAACAGTTGGCTGAAGTACATAACGTTGCATCGCACACGACTCAAGTCCTGCGACATGCAACGCGAGCTATATACCCTGTATAATGAGAAGGATAACGTTGTCTACAATATGACAGCGCACGCATGCGAGCGGCCATTTGTGGTATTGCCAATACCAAATAGTAATCTTATACTGCTTGTCATCGATCAGTTATGTCCGCGTGATGTAGCCCTGGTCCTCACGGTGAATCCCAAAGCGGTCAACTACCCGCTGGCGATAAATGAGACCTTCTCGTGCTATAAGCATGCTCGAGAATTTAATCGAGTGCGTCCTCAAAGCTGCATCAGTCGCCATGCAAATGTAAGTCACTCTTATACTCTCTCACGCTCTTATACTCTTATACTAATCCTTCATTCTCTCCCTTTCTTTTGTGTAGGAGAGCCACATCAAGTTGTGCGGCAAGGGCTGCACAATCTACGCAAATCTCACGCTCCTGCTGCTCAGCCATGTGTTGAGTCGCTTGCTTTAACGGCGGTCCCATTATCTTTAGCTAATTTTAGGCAACATATAGATTTATTGATAAAGTTTTTTGTATTATACCGTTGTTGAAGGGGGAGTACGATTTTTTACTATACTCATAAACGCTTAAGCGCTCTTATATTTTTTCCACAATTTGTTCAATATTAGCTATAAGGTGAAAAAAGTCTTGCATATGTAGCTACAAAACAAATTTGTTTCAAGGCGTGAGTTGTGTTTTATGTTAACTATGAACTAACTAAGAAATGTAACAGTGTGTGCTGCCTATTATGACCCAGGTATTGCGCTTTATACTTAGTAGACATTTCAATTGACAAAACTAAATATCTACAAGTATATATATATAAATTTATTATTATGCTAATAACCTACAAATCCAACAACGGCCTTAATCAACTCATAAAGAAAAAACCAATTGCAAAAAAAAATGTATTGTAAATGCCGATCGCAATAAATAGGCTAATGAATAACTGCACACACTGTTCAAACCGACTACTGCCCATGTTAAGTGTGTGTATGAATGTGTGACTGTATTTGTATGAATGAGTGTTGTTGTGTGTGTCTGTTATAACCTAATTTAAGATGGCCACATTTGTAAGTAACACTTAACAAATTATTATGTTAAAGTTACACCTATCGATAATGCGAACCATAATGAACCATTTAATACACATACATTAAGTGTACTCAAACCAGGTATATTAAATATGTATGTTTAAGTAGCTTTTGTATATTTGCTTAGCTTAGCCAACTAAAGATACAACTTATATACATAATTTAATATACATAAAAAAAAAGAACGATAAACATAAAGGTGCTTCAAGAGTTCTGCTTGACGAAGCATCCAATACTTACTTTTAAACATTCGTTATAACTAGCGTTAAAGCCTAAAACCATATACAACACGAGCAAAAACCTAAAGATACCTAATTCATTGTTTTTTATATAAAGCATATATACAAAAATAATAATAATACTAATTGAAACCTAGCATAACCCACAAGTACCTATTATAAAAACTTTTTATTAAATACTACTAACTAACTTGATACGAGCTACGAGCCAAAGAACTGAGCAGAAGCAGCAGCGTCTAGAAAATTTAGAATATAACAAAAACATAATTAACTAGTTGAAATTTACCAAACAATGTGCAATATTCATAAAAATCAATTTTCAAAGCATTTAGACGAACTCAAATACCAGCTTTACACTAATTAAAACACACTCAGAACAATTTTGCTCCCGATATCAACATAAAGCTTTATATAGCAAATTTTAAGTCCTTCCTTTTTTGATAGGATTGGAGTACCAACCATACCTACGTTGTTCAATGGCTGCTATTTGTTATTTACTATTTACTCTAAACATAATTTCTCTATTATTTGCCTGTATTAAAGAAACTCAATAAAATTGTCCCATTTCGTATGTTAATTAATTTCGTATGTTAATCTATTCAACAAAATGTTTAATGTAAGCCAAAAATTGGATATGTAAGCTATATTTTCTCAATTTCGCAATAAATAATAGCAACTGGTTCTGTACCATTTTCATGTCAAATGGATAAGAATGTTGGAGTATACAAAATTTGCTTTTTTCTGTATATTTTGGGGTTATCAAGATTCGCAGATGTTTTTTTTTAAACCTTAACAAAAATAAACATTTTTATTTTAATAAAAAATTTGAAATAAATATAAATTGACTCAGATAAGGAAATTTATATTTGAATTGTTATTTACTTTTTAATGAGGGTAACAATGTAAGTACTTATCCGAGAGCAATTAAATGTAAACAAATGTTAGATTAAAAGTTATATTTAAATAACTAATAACAAACTTTAAAATATTTAACCACAACCACCACTGGTAAAATATATGGCCACAATCACGACTGACTCAATCAGGATCGTTAGTATATAAGCTCCGCACAAACAACATTAAGGTGCAGTTTATTTTCAAATCTCAAGAATAGAATATTGAGCGCTTTCAGTTTAAAATTGTAAACAAAAATGGGGATTGCATTCCCATTACTTATTGTGACAGTGCTTATTTGCAGTAAGTAAGGGGTAGCCAAAAAAATTACAATGTCTGCATTGAACAAAAGAATATTTCAACAATTAACTTTAAAATAACAAATATTGATTTAAAAAAGCAACCAGTTTTTTTATGCGAGTTTATACTCAGATTTCATTTTGATCGAATTGGGTATCCTGCAAAATAGATAGATATCGCCAGACAATACTAATATATCGAGATTATTTAATATTTAAATCTAAAGTTTTAAAATTTAATCAACTCCTTACGACATTAACATTTTAAACATGATTCTGAGACATTTCACTTTTTTGTAAAAAATCATGCCAAAATAAACAAATATATTTGCATTGAAAATACTAGGCCCTGCAGTTTCATCTACAATTTCTGAAGACCCTGCTGAAAACAAATGCAATTGGAGTTCGACAAAATTGTGCAAGAATCTGAGGTAAGATGCAATCACAATTTTACGACTTTTATTAATAAATTATAGAATATTAAAAGCAATATTACTATTAAAGTAGAAATCAAGAAAATATATGTATGTATATGCAAATATAGAAAAACGATTTTCATAAGGAACATATAAAACTCATTTAAATAAAAAATGCCGTTCATCGCGCAACTTTATTGTTATCAGGATAAATAAATTAATAGTCGCAATCGACTGATAAGATAACGAGATACCTTATTAATATATTGTATAAAACAGATTATTCTTGTCTGAACTCAACTTAAGGTGTTCTGCTGTATGGAATTCAATCAAAATTATTAATATTTGATTTGTAGCAAACATGATGATTCAAAGGCTAACGATGTGGAGAAATTTGTCGAGGCAAGTGTCCTTCAGCCTGATCAGTTGTCCTGCAGCACTTGTAACTTGCTGTCCCTGATAATAAAGGAAAAGTTCGAGTCCATCACACTGGAGGAAATGGTTGAACGAATGCTCCATTCGTGTTATAACCTACATGTCTTGTCAGAGACTTGTGCCAATATAGTGACTAATTACTTTGATGACATCTACGAGCTTATGAGGGATCAACTCCAGTCGAATGACATCTGTGCTATTTCCGGCATTTGTGTGGATGAGGACTTGAAGATGGAGTCGGAAGAACTAAAATATCAAGGAAAAAATGATGAATTTTACTGTGTTGGGTGCAAAAAGATTGTGAAACATCTCCATGAGTCTCTAATGAAAAACTTAACAGAAGCGCAGTTCAAGAAAATGTTGATGGGTTCGTGCACATTGACTCGAAACCTTAAAACTGAATGTCTCCTAGTTGTGGATCAATATTCCCATGCTATTTATAGTATGCTAAAGACAAACTTGGATACTGACGGTATCTGCTTGTTTATTGGAGTGTGCCATAACAAAATAGAAGACGTGGATTTAAGTAATGAAATACAGGTGTTTTTAGACTCTGACGAGGATCCACAGATGCCTCAATGTTTATTGTGTAAAACCGCATTTAGAATTGCAAAGAAAATAATATCAAAACACGCAAGCAACGACCAAGTGAAGGATGCTATGAATCGGGCCTGCAACAAATTGGGAAAGGTTTCGCAAAAGTGTCATGACTTTGTGAACAAGCATGGCAATGGAATAATTCGATTTGTTAGGAATCCTAGAGTGATATGTTCAATGCTAGGAATGTGCTTTCCCATTGGCCAAGAATCTATCGAGTACGAAATAGTTGACCCAAAATATCAACACACTTTAGATTATAGCGAGGATATACTGTTGATAACGGATGCACTGACTAAGGATTCAGAAAATTGTCTTCTCTGCAAAATTATTATCAAAACATTACAGAAAATGGTTAAGCATGATTATGACATCAATAATGCGTTGAATACAATTTGTCAAATACTAAAGGAACAGAGCCAGCAGGATAAATGCCAGAATATGATAGACAAACATACAGATCTGATAGTCGACTTAGTATCAAAGAATGTAGCTCATCAGCAAATTTGCAGAAGCCTTAGCATGTGTCTATTGCTTGAACAAGAAAATGGTGAGTAACCAACTACAAAAAGAGAGTAAAATTAACTTTATCAGATATCTATGATTTGTTCTTAAAAGTAATTGAACAGAAAGAGATACTGCCTGAATTAGACAACGATATATTCGAACTGGAGATGTCTCAGCCTATTATTCAAGAGGACACAAGAGCCTTACCCAAATGTAGCATTTGTACGACAGCAATGAAAGCTTTGAAGCAGATGATTCACCATGGGGGTAAAGATGAAATTAAAAAGGCTCTGAGCCATGTTTGCCAGAAGGTAGGGAAGCTGCATCATGTTTGCGAGAAAATGGTGAATAGTCATTCGGATCAGATTGTCGATCTCCTCACAAAGCATACGCCCCCTAAAGTGATATGCAAGATGATCGGTATGTGTCGCAAGTCTGCTTCAGAAATCGACTGTAAGTATTTAATAAACATTAATTGTAGACATATTTAAAAAAAAAGTTTCTGTTTCCATTTCGTCATCAGTTGAAATCAATGAGACACTGTCGGACGACGAGAATAATCAGATTGCCGTTGATGTGGAGATTACAGCCTCGCCCAAATGCTTCCTATGCAAAAAGGTTATGAAGGCTATGCAACATATGGTACAACACCATGGAGATAGGGGCAGTATACAAAGGGCTATGCAAAAAGTCTGTTCCAAGCTGGGAAAATTGTCGAGAAAGTGCGATAGAATGGTCCAGAGGCACGGGAATAAGATTATAGATCTGATGGTTAAACATGTAGGAGCCCAGCGCATATGCCATATGATTGGCGTGTGTAAAAAATCCATTTCCCTAGGAAACTGTAAGTATCAAGCGCATTAAACACAAAAATAAAATATACTTATCGGTATTTCTTATTTGTAAGTGGAAATCAATGACATCGTTCCTGAGGAAGAGTTTACTGATTATAAAACTGTCAAGACCATCTGTGAATTTTGGGAATTATTCGTCAGCAATGAAACTCAGGTGGCCGAGCAGTCGAAGGATCAATTTGAGGGATCAACTGATCCTAAGAAAGGGCCTCTCTGCATTATCTGTGAGCTGCTGATAGCCAGGCTTAAAGCAACAATGGATACCAAAGGGAAACGTGATGAAATTTTGAAAAGCGTCCTGTACACCTGCGATCACTTGCCCAACTTTATTCGAGAGCCATGTCACTCCATTGTTCAGGGCTATGGCTACGCTATCCTAGGTCTGATAGATAGGATAACGCCCCATAAGGTATGCCATATTCTGCAGACAAGTGCATATGAGACAAACAGCGATGATCTTGGTTTCCTTCAGGACGTTGCCCAAACCTTAAATGAATTTTTACATACAAATTGTTCTCTTTCTTATTAATAAATTTCAGTTTACACTTATAAACTTAGCCTCCTGGCCATATGTAACATTGCACTCTATAACTATAACTTTTATCACTCTATTCCTAAATATATACTTATTTGCCAATATTTTTATAAATCTTAATGTTTCATATAAGAATTATAAATAAATATAATTTGAGTTCAAAACAAAAAGTTATATATCTATTAAAAATATTTATTTATTTTTAAATGCATATTTCAAGGTATCTGTGAGTAATTAATTGGAAAATTGAAAGTTATATATAAATAACTTAGAAAAACCTTAAACCTCAACCCCATATCAATGAGGAAATACATGGATGCGGTCACTGGCTCATTCACTCTGGATCGTTAGTATAAAAGCTCCACAGAAACATTATTCAGTCGCAGTATATTTTCATATCTCTGGCTGAGAATTTTGTGATTTGTAGTTTAAATCTGTTGAAAGAAAAAAATGCGAATTGCTTATCCTTTAGTTTCTGTGGTAGTGCTAATTTGCAGTAAGTTAAAGAACTTAAAAGAATTTTAATATTTATATATTAGGTTAATCAACGATATTACGAAAAGAGTACCATGAGGTATTAATGAGAGAGCGAATATATTTGCGAAGCAGTTATGTAAATATAAGCAGTAGTATAGATTAAATTTCGATTACGAAATAAAGACAAATAATTGACCAAATTCACAGCTAATGGGACTGTAAGAAGCTCTTAGTTGGAATAAAGTTCTATTATCTTCTTGATGAATTATAGTCTAATTTTTAATTGTATTGGAAATACTAGGTACTGTTGTGTCCTCAAAAAATGTTGGAGGGTCTGATTTAAGTAACTGCAAATGGAGTTCTACAAATTTGTGCAACAATCTGAGGTAAGATTCAATCACAATTTCAAAACTTTTATTATGTTCTTATTTTTTACCAAATATAGACTTTTATAACAATCACAAATGTAAAATCTAAATTTTAAAAAAATTTAGTTTTTCCAAAAATATGCATTATTTTATTTTTCTCCATTATTAAAAATAGACATTTAGTACAGCGTATTAAGGGTTTATCCTTTTGTAAATATTATACACTTTAAATTTATTTATAAATGCTGACAAAAAGAATTGTGATTTGTAATAAATTCTTTTCAGTGAATAATTTTCTTTATAAAGTTTTTAACCACAGTCACAACTTGCAATATCTCTGACTAGTACTTAAGAAATTGTATATTATATATTAACCCGCAGCTTTATTATAATTCCCAAGTTAATAATAGTGTTTCATTAAATCATCAATTTCACCACTTGCTTAATGTAAATTTGCTTAATCAAAGCTGAGAAAGTGAGTTGTTAAATTTATATTTGATCTCCTACATCGAATTCCATCAAAATCTTTAATTTTTGATTTGTAGCAACCACGATGTTCCAAGGGCTGACGATGTTGAGAAAGATGTCGAGGCAAGTGCCCTTCAGCCTGATCAGTTGTCCTGCAGCACTTGTAACTTGCTGTCCCTGATAATGAAGGAAAAGTTCGAGTCCATCACACGGGAGGAAATGGCTGAACGAATTCTTCAGTCGTGTTATAACCTACATGTCTTGTCAGAGACTTGTGCCAATATAGTGACTAATTACTTTGATGACATCTACGAGCTTGTGAAGGATCAACTCCAGTCGAATGACATCTGTGCTATTTCCGGCATTTGTGTGGATGAGGACTTGAAGATGGAGTCGGAAGAACTAAAATATCAAGGGAAACATGATGAATTTTACTGTGTTGAGTGCAAAAAGATTGTGAAACATCTCCATGAGTCTCTAATGAAAAACTTAACAGAAGCGCAGTTCAAGAAAATGTTGATGGGTTCGTGCACATTGACTCGAAACCTTAAAACTGAATGTCTCCGAGTTGTGGATCAATATTCCCATGTTATTTATAGTATGCTGAAGAACGACTTGGATACCAATAGTATCTGCTTGTTTATCGGAGTCTGCCATAGCAAAAGAGAACTAAATATGAATTTGACGGATTTTGGGAATGAAGTTCAACAGTATTTAGATTCCGATGAGGATCCACAGATGCCTCAATGTTTACTCTGTAAAACAGTATTTAGAGCTATAGAAAAGATAATAACAAAGCATATTAGCAAAGAAGATATAAGTAACCGTATGGATCACGCCTGCAAGAAATTGGGAAGATTTTCTAACAAGTGTCACGACTTCGTGAAAAAGCACGGCAATGATATTATTCGGTTAGTGAAGAGTCCTACAGCGATATGTTCCATACTTACAATGTGCTTTCCCATTGGCAATGAAGCAATAGAATACGAAATACTTGACTCAAAATACCAATTCTTAACGTACAATACAATACAAGATTATAGCGAGGATGTGCTGTTGATAACGGATGCTCTTGCCAAGGATTCGGAAAATTGTTATTTGTGCAAAACAATTATCAAAACCTTGCAGAAATTGGTTGAACAGCAGCATGACATCAATAATGCTTTGAAAAGAGTTTGTCAAATGTTTAAAGATATGAGCCAGATGGATAAATGCCAGAATATGATAGACAAACATACAGATCTGATAGTCGATTTAGTATCAAGGAATGTAGCACATCAGCAAATTTGCAGAAGCCTAAGCATGTGTCTATTGATTGATCAAGAAAATGGTGAGTAACCACTTACAAAACTTAATTAGTTCTCTATCATTTGTTCTTAAAAGTAATTGAACTGGAAGAGATACTCCCCGAACCAGATAAGTTTGAACTGGAGATGCCTCAGCCTGTTTTTCAAGATGTCACGAAACTCGATCCTAAATGCAGCATTTGTAAGGCAGCGCTGAAAGCTTTAAAAGAGATGATTCACCATGCGGACAAAGAAGAAATTAAAAAGGCTCTGGGCCACGTTTGCCAGAAGGTAGGAAAGCTACATCGTGTTTGCGAGAAAATGGTGAATAAACATTCCGACCAGATTGTCGATCTCCTTACAAAGCACACGCCCACTAAAAAGATATGCAAGATGATTGGTATGTGCCACAAGTCTGCTTCAAGAGAGGATTGTAAGTATAACAGATTTATTTTAGATTTATTTTTAAAAGCTATTGTTTCTGTTTGACCATTAGTTGAAGTTGACGAGACACTGTCGGAGAAACAAGAGAACACACAGTCGACTGATCAACTTGAGTTACCAACTGATCCAAATGACGGGCCTCTCTGTCTAATCTGTGAGTTTCTGATAGCCAGGCTTAAATCAACAGTGGATACCAAAGCCAAACGGGACAGAATCGTACACAGCATTCTTAACACCTGCGATCACCTGCCTAACTTTATTCGCGAACCATGCCACTGTGTTGTCCAGGGTTATGGATACGCCGTTCTAGATCTGATAAGTAAGGTGACTCCGCATGAAATGTGCAGTCTTCTGCAGACAAGTGTATATGAGACGAACAGCGATGATCTTCGTTTCTTGCAGGAGTTTGAGGAAATGTTAAATGAATTTCTACAAACAAATGGCGTTCGTTCTACTTAATAAATATTTATTGCAGTGCACACTTATAAAGTTAGCCTCCTGGCCATCTGTAACATGTTTACTGTATAACTAATGTATCACTTATATCACTCTATTCTAAATTATATATCTATATGCCTTTTTTTGTGATTAATTTTGAATATATTACAATTTAATTATCTTAAAAACTACACACAATTTTTTTTAAAAGTTAAGAGATCCCTATTTATGCCATCAGGATCTGGTTGAGCGTTGTTTGTAGAAAGATCGTTGCAATGGAGATTTCCAATGTACAATTAAATAGAGAAGCAGGTGAAAATTACAGCAGAATAAAACTAACGAGTTGATTATTTCAATTTTCTTTACGCTTAACAATTTATTTTAACATAAGTTGTAATATTTGATACAACTTTCTTGTATTACAAAAATTACTTAAATTAATTATAAACGATAATTTTGCTAGACGTCGGCTAGGGTTCGACGTTATTAGCTTTTCAAATTCCATTTAAAATAAAAGTATGTAATTGTTTTAATTTGATAAAGGTTAATGTTATTTCCTGTCAAGATTACGAAGTGTTCAAAATTGTTTAAAATGGTATACTACATATTTATAGTATAGTTCATATATGTCGCATGCATGGGCATAAACAAAACTATAATCGTATTGTACAGTACAAATGTGTAAAAAGAAAAAATATATATTTTTATTATATATATAATAAACATCAAGTCTCTCTTGAATCTCAATTCACAAAATAAACGTCAAAAATTAACGATTAGTATTATGCATATGTCAAATGAAATGAAAAATGTAAACGTCCTGATACCATCAAATACATATTAGCACGCATTTTCACAAAAGTCTGCTGGCTCAGTAGTCAACGCCACTTGAACCATTTTGTTGCATGCGAACCGATCGACGTCGCGTCAGAATGCGTGCTGGGGCCACAATCGTTGGTGTCTCTTCACGTGAGTCCTCTGTCACAACTGGTGGCGCTAGATCAATGATATTTGAAGCAACTGTAGCTGCTGCAGGTGCCTCCACGCTGGCCATACTGGCCACCGGATTGTCCAGCACTAGTGGCGTAACTGTCACCAGACCCAAACTCTGTTCATCTTCAACTTGCGAGTTGCGTCGTGTTGCAATTGCACGCAGCTTCGACTTTTTGGGCGGCAAGGTACGTGGCGCACTAATTTCCCGCATTATCGGCACGACCGATGCCTCCGGAACGCATAAAGCTGTTGCATTTTCCTCCTCGTAGTTGCGTTTTCGCGCCAGTCGCGCGACAGCTGCATTTTTACTGCCATTGCAATTGCTGCCCTCACCGGGAACTATGAGCTCTGGGGTTACAGTTGGTTGATCTTTGTTGATGCCGTTGTAATAGTCAGGAGCGCTTGTTGTTGCTTGTGTTATTGTCTCCAGACAGGCATTCTCATCAATGGTATCCAGTTTACTACTGATAATGGCTGGTTGGAACTGGATGCTGTTACTGTTACTGGTGCTTTGGCCATTTGTGACCACAGTCGTTGTCGTCGCCGTATTCTCGTTGGTTTCCTTTGGACTGTTAGCGGAACTCGCTTGCCGCAGCTGTGAATTTTCCTTTTCTAGCGTCTGAATCCGATCGCGTGTTGTCTTTAACTCTTGTTGTAGAAATAATATAGTGCTTTGCATGCCCTCCACATCCTCATCCAGCTCCTGTAGAAAGTCATCTAGCTCTGTACACATGGGAAAAGTAAAATAAGAGTTTGCCTTATGTATAAATATTTAGGTGCATACCTGATTGCGATTTCTTAACTTCCTCACTGAAGCTCTTTTGCATGGCCAGTTCAGACTCCAGTTTCGCCAAGCGTCCATTTGATGTCATTTTACCCAACTCTTCGTTCTCTTGGTACAACAAACGACACTTGGCCATCAGACGCTTTCCTGTATTTGAGTCTGGTGTAAACTTCCAGGCAGAGAGCTCATTTTGTGTCTCTTCTAGCTTTGACTTGGTGGCCTTTAATTCTTTCTTGAGACGTTCAAACAGTAAATTGACAGCCGGATCAAGTAGAGCAGTTCGAAGGGCCAAAGCTGTGGGCGCCTGCTGTGCCTTGTATTCAGCAATTTGGCTCTGTTGGGGTAAAAATATATAATTTTCTTAAAATAACATACAATCTTATCAAATTTCCATAACTTATTTAATTTTATTTATTTTTTTTAATTTTAAATTTAATATTCGCCATTTTATTCAGAATAATTATTATATTTTCAACAAGATCACTCAAGACCCTGTTAAACTTAATATTTAATTTTAAAACTTAATAGGTCATTTCTAAACGTAATTTCTCGATGCTTACCACATAATCCTGAAACTCTTGCTCCTTGTTAGCCAGCCGTCGCATGAGAATCTTCTCACGTCGCTGTGCGTCGGCGCATTGCAATCCCAGACGCGTTTGCTCCGCCTTGAGATTTTCAATTTCATCTGCATGGACGACCATGTCGGAAGATTAAAGTAGAACATGACAAGATGGAGAAGTATTAATGTACAGCTCAGCCATAGGACAAAAAGGGCAAGATCGGTAATCGATCGTATCAAGAAGAGTAAAAAGCATCGAATGCCGCAGAAGCAGTTCCAAATATACAAGTTCTTAAAGGTCAACAAAGTTGCACAACTTTTGTGTAATCTAAATATTGGTTGTAGTTGTGGTTTGTACGTAGATACATATTTTTTTGTTTTTGAGATTTTTTTAATGAACTTAATACGAATTCATACCAATGCGTTGCAATCATTCGTGTTAGTTCGTGACATTTTTGTACGTTGTTGTAGCGATCTTGGTGTTGTACTTGTAGTTGCTGTTGTTGCTGATACCGTTGTCGATGTTGTTGTCATTGCCATCTCTCGACGCCGGATTGGATTTTTGTTGTTGTCACGAACGTTGCACTCGCACACGTTTAATTCTTGCATTTATCTTGGCTTCTTGCTTCTCTGGATTTTGCCTCAACATTTACTCAACACTGGCTTGCACTTTAAACTTTGCTTTCTTAATTTGCATTTTCATTTTTGCTCGCTTTATAAAAGGCACACTGTGAAAACAACAAACGATTTGAAATTTTTGTGACAAAACTGAAAAATATTTAGAAAAACACTTGCAAAAAACTCGACGCGCGCACTTTGCTTTCAAAAAAAGCTCATACAACATCAAACATTATTTGGCATTTTCCAACACTCTTTCTCTCTCGTATGCTCTCATAAGCTCTCTCAATAACCAAAGTTCATCGACTTACTTCTTGTTGTGCAAACACACAAATTATTTATTTATATAAGTAGTTTTTGCAATTATACTTGTATATGTATTTATTTCTGCGTTTTGCTATTTAACTTGGTAAATACGTTTTAATTTTTTGTTATTTCTGTGCACGAAATCAAATGTGTGTGTGTCTAGAATTTGAATGTTTTGAACAACGTGTTTGACCCCCATCGTAATTAGGGTATATCAAATATATGCAAGTTTAAAAGTAATTAACATACAGAGATTGGAAAACATCTAAAAATATTTAGGAAAAATTCATTTAAAAAATAGCATTCTATGTATCGGTATATATATAAATCATAACATATTGTATACATTTTGTATATTTGCAATAAATTTTTTTGCATAATGACATTTGCAATTTTAAATTCAAATTATGTGAAAATTATTTATTTCATCGCTGATAACAAAAATAACCTAATTCACACACACACACATTCGCACACAGCGCGCAATTTGTATAGATTTGTATTTATTTATTTGTTGTGATCATTTATTATTGAATATTAAGTTCATTTTGGGCCACAATTTGCATATAAATTTAACACTGGCAAAGTTCTTGTATTTTTTATTTGAATAGCACAAATATTGAATAATATCATATTTATATAATTTGATAACATTTTTATATATTTTTTATGCACTCGCCTTAACGTATTTCTGAGATTATTTATTTATTTTTGAACTCTTTTTTACCGCTTTGTTGAATGGCCAATAGAAGACGCGTAAACATTATTAGCTCAACAAACAAAGAGAATGTGGGGGTAGATAGAGAGATAAAAACAGAATCAGAAAGGAAAACGCGCACGCTCAGGGGCTCAGTTACGAATGCGGGCACGTAGACAAATTGAGCAACGTTGGCAACGAATGTGGCCAAAACGCAAACTGTACACACGCTAGAAACTCTTAAGACGAAGATGATGACGGCGATAAAAGCGTAGACACAGAAACGAAGTAGAGAAATTTGATCAATGTAAAAGCATTGAGCATTTCCTTTTTTCCACATGGTACACTTTTTTTATTTATTCAGTTTTTTTTTTGTAATTATATGCATGTATTTGAATATATTTATGTTATTATTATTATTTTATTATTACAACTGTTCTTTGCACAACACTTTTCAGCACTTGAATGAGCTGATCTTTGATCAGATTTATTTTTATTTATTTATTTTTTTTTATATTTGCATTTTACTATTTTAACATAAATTATATAGTTCAATTTGCACTCACATTTTTGTTATACACTTGGCTTTCATTATTTCAAAATTAATTTTTATCAGCTGTGTTGAAAAAATAGCTTAACAACTAAACAAAACGCCAAATACTAAATGTTTCAACGAGTGTTCGCTTCAATATTCGAGTTCGATCTTGTAAAAAACCAATAACAAGGCACACGTGGAGTTCTTTTTAGTGTTTTTCATAATTCATATTTGCACAAAAACTCAAACGTAGGCTGTAAAACCCTAAAGACATTTCTATATCTTTCTATATGTGGGAGGTTTGTAAAATGACTAAAATCATTAAATTTTACGAAAATTGCAATCTTTAAATAATTTTATGCATTAGTTATATCACGCTCCTAATTCACATTTATGTATTGTAAAAAAAAACTAAGGAAATTATAAAATTTACACAAATGTACACTGATTTTTGTTGTTGTGGTGGATTGTTTGCAGGAGTATATTACATAGTATGTATATATAATATGTTTATAATTTGTTTTGCATATTTTTATAAATAATAATTTTATACCTTCGAGCAATCGTCGTTGTTCGGCTGCGGCGGCAGCTTCGGCAACAGCGGCATCATGTTCTTGTTGTTGTTGTTGCTGCTGCTGTTGTTGTTGCTGGTGATGGTGGTGCCGATGCTGCGGTTGTAGTTGTTGTTGCTCCTGTGTTTGCTGCGCTTGAGATGAAGTCGAATGATGATGATGATGGTGATGATGATGATGCTGTTGCTGTTGATGCGATGTCGGTAGCTCCTCGGAGCCGGACGGTGTCGGCGATGCCGGGCCAGAGGGGCCGCTATTACCACCAGGCCCGATACCAGCGCTTACCCCAGCACCGCCAACAACACCACCACCCCCGCCGCCACTGCTGCTGATCATGTGCAAATTGTGATCATATTTTGTCGACATTTTATCGTAACTGTTCATCAAGGGTCTCTGATCGTCCATAGTCATTGCAGCGACACTCATAACTCAATATAAAATCCTTTGCTTGCGCCGATTTTTACATGGGCATGTACACACTGAAAAACACACAAAACTCTATACTCTTTATCCACTGCCAGTGGAGCACCTTTTTCTCTCTATCTCTCACACGCACGCAGTATTTGTGTTGGACTGCCTGCTTGCTCACCAATACCAATGTAAAATTTTGATGTAGTTGACGCGAGACAAGCGAAAATTTTTTTTTTGTTAGCTACTACTTTTCAGATGCAGATTTTTCCTACTTCTCACGTATTTACAGCGATGAATTATTAATAACTTGCTGGATTGTTCATTTATTTTCACTTTTTCAACATTTTTATATGGTTATAAGCACTTTAATTACGTTTTTTTAGTAATTTTGCGTGGAACCGTCGATGCTCGTGAGTTAGAAGAAAACGTATGAACAGTGCTGCCAGAAATTTAGCAAGCAAATTCAATATGGTGGACCGATAACAATAGCACGCGATACATAACCAAAATCGAAGCGGTAACTCTAACGCGCTAAATTTAGCAGCTGGTCACTCTTGACAGCACTTGTTGTTTATTTTTTTAAAGAAGAAGATTTTTAGTCAGCCCTGGTTCATTTTGCAAATTACATAAAAGAATACGACAAAATCGACAAAAATGTTTCGACAAATTGCTGGACCAACGTACGCAAAGTTAATAAACGCCACGCGAAACACAGCGAATGCGTCAACCACAAAAACCGCGATTGGCGGCGCACTAAGCACTTCTTTGGTGCGCCAGCAGCAAACGATGCCCGTTGTCGATTCGAGCAATACTCTGCCAAAGAAAGGCTACTCCCCCTTTGGAACGAAGCAAGCCAGCATGGCCGAGTGGTCGCTGGCGAGATTGGATGATCTGCTCAATTGGGGTCGCAAGGGTTCCATTTGGCCCCTGACATTTGGTCTGGCCTGTTGCGCTGTGGAAATGATGCATATTGCAGCACCACGGTAAGAAATTAATAATTATAATGCACTTATGTATTCATCACTATATATATTTCAGATATGATATGGATCGTTATGGTGTTGTGTTCCGGGCATCACCACGTCAAGCAGATGTTATTATCGTGGCTGGCACGCTGACAAATAAAATGGCACCGGCTCTGCGAAAGGTCTATGACCAAATGCCGGAACCTCGTTGGGTCATCTCAATGGGAAGCTGTGCCAACGGTGGTGGCTATTACCACTATTCGTACTCAGTTGTGCGTGGCTGCGATCGCATAATCCCCGTCGATATCTACGTGCCCGGCTGCCCGCCCACGGCGGAGGCTCTCATGTACGGCGTTCTGCAGCTCCAGAAGAAGGTTAAGCGCATGAAGACCCTTCAGATGTGGTACAGAAAGTAGATCTACAATAAAATAGATAAAAGCGAAAAGTGTTAAATAAATATTGCGTGAAAATTTAGCTAATATCAAAAGCATTTGTTTTACCATAGCAACGCATCCATTCTCTAATTTTATATTTTAAACAAATTTTTCGTTTTTCATTTTGAGTTGTGACTGACTTCGCAGTTTACTTTTAACACCAATCAATAGGTGGCGTGTCGAACTTTTTGACCAAACGGTCGACCGATTGTGGCGGTCGGGCGATAGATCGCAGGTTTTTCAATAACATAAACAGATGTGCGATGGCCGATTTGCCAGAAAATCTACAAGTGATTAAATTGGAACCTCCGGGCACGCCGGAAAAGTCAAACATCAAGGAGCGCCTAAATCTGCATGTGAAGCGCCGCTTGCAGCAGGAAATACCAGAAACACCACATCCCAACGACATTGCCACACCCACAACAAGTAGCAAACGTTGCAAGCCATCAACTTTGTCACAATCCAAGGAAGGCCAAAAATCACGAAAACCTTATCAGAAGCGAGTAGATAAAATTAAAACAGAAGGAACCAGCAGCAAATGCAAGAAGGGTGAGTGCATTGACAATAAATTTAAATCAAACAGTTACTAATGCGAATGTATCAGCAGTTCAATTAACCTGCCCCTCAGCGGATTTGGAGACTTTCGACGAGGCCGCAGATCATCAAGACGCCGCCTCGCCGGAAACTTCGGACTCGAAGAATTTAAGCCGAGATCGCTATAAAAATGCGGATATACTTAACATTGTGTTGAACAGAAAGAAGCGAGCTCTGATGCATAATCCGCAGGTGCAATTATTCTGGTCTAAAATTCTGTCGGCACTAAAGGACTAAATTATTTTTAATGATGATGATAGACGGACAGCTTACTATAGGGCTCTATGTATTCGATTAAGGAAGGCTTGACAGACCCCGAGTAGTCAATGTATTAATGTCTATCTGTTTATATGTAAACTAGTCTTTTAGATTTGAAGCTTTCTTGACAAATCCGTCATTTTGCTGCAGGAAGTGCTCCGGATCGAATTTTAATATCAAGTAGCTGTCATAACAAAATTGGTCTACTTTGAAATACTACGTCTTATAGCTATCAAAGGGAAAATAACCAGGGTAACAAATATCGGTATCAGTTACGGTTTCGATTCAGTTCGAATTTTGATTTTAGGCTATTGTTGCTCAAAATCTTAGGATATCGGTTTCCTAACTGTTACTAGTTATTTGTTTGTTTCGATTTTGAAATACAGGTATGATATTGGATTGCAAAACAAGAATACATTAGTATATATACCAAAATTAAATTGTCGAAAATTTAATACAGACTTCTACAAGGGTTGTAAGATTTTCGGCGTGTCAAAGAAAACTTTTCTTGTTAATTGATAAAAACATTTTAAAAGTTTCAATATTTGAATTTTTTTGAGCTCAAATGTTACCTTATTTAGTGCGCACGCTCAGAGAATTTCAGCCTCTTAAATCTCGCCGGCCGTTGCCGCGGCTGCTTCTTTCCACCCGTTGACGGCATTTCTGACAGCTGCAATATTTGCAGAGCCGCTCAGAAGGCAAGTTGACGTTTTTGGGGTTGCAACGTTTTGTGTCGCGTATTCGAAGATTTTGTGTGACTAAAATGTAAAGAATTCAATAATTATAAAAAAAAATATAAATTCAAGTGTATACCTTAGCTAATTATTTATTTGAGTCATTACAATTGTATTATTTAAAAAATAAACTAAAGCTCTAGATAAGTTGCCATTTATCCATGTTAGATAATAACCGTTTAATGTTCGTCGTGGGTCGTTTGCTATCGATTAAACTAGTTTTTTTTTTTGCTCTCTTTCTCACATTTTGTATTCTCTTTCGTGTACCTTCACCACTGTGACGGCGGCAGCTCTCTTTCAATTCTTACTCACTGCGCTTTGACTTTGTGCTTCGTCCTTGCCTTGTGCACGAATTTGTGCTCAAAGCGAACTCACCCACAACAGACGCCCACTGTGAGCCCTTCTCGGATGCTTTTCGCTTTCGTTCGTTCGCTCGTTCGTTTTCGTTTTCGCTTCCATTCCCACTTGGAATCAGCTTCAATAGGCCTTTCTCAGCAGAAGCTCGTTCATTCAACGGTCCTTTCAATTGAAAGAAATTCGCAACGACGCCAAGTTGTCAGACTCGTTAAATATTTTTCTCCTCTTATGTAAATATACAACAACAAAAAGAATAAAAGGGGTTTCTTAAAAGGCTTTTATAAAAATACACATAAAAATCATATTGATCTAAAATGTGCTATATTATATAATTGTGCAAAGCTATGTGAAAGCAAAAGTTACGCGAAAATAAAAGTGCAAAAGTGATTACAAAACAGTTACAGCTATTAGAGAATCGAAAGTACAATGGAATATAAAGCACTGAAATTTTATTAAAACCCCATACAAATATATTTTATAAATGTTTATTATGCATATAAATACTTACATAAGTGTTGTTCAAAACTACTTTATTTAATAATTGAAAACAATAAAAGTGTAAAAATTAAAAACAGTATTCATAGACGTCATTACAAAAGTCTTATAAGAAAAGAACATTTTTTAAAATGTCTAAAAATTAACTAGAAATAATAGGTTTTTTAAAAAAGTCCCACTTGACCTTTGCTGTTATACAAGAGGATTACTAATATCTACTTCAACTGTCCGCTTTCAACATCCATTTCATTCCAACCCATTCAGAATAATAACAACAACTGCTACCTTTTCGCATGTCTTGAACCACCTGGTTTACCCGTTCTACCTACTTTTTTTAATAGCTAAATCGATATTTCCCGTAAAACAAAAAGCACGAACTGAAACCTTTTTCTGGCATTTGCTTTGCTCTATGTTAATCAGGAGTGTTACTATTACTATTACATAAGCCACAGCAGAAGTTGCGTTAAAAAATAGGAAGGAAAACACGACATTTCTTTACAGGAAATGCCAAAAGTTTGTAAACGGAGACAACACATGGCATGTACAGCTAGCAACTGAACTAGGTCAGTTATTGAATTTTCCCAGTCGCAGTCTCCGTGTTACGTCTTTCGCCCACACACATTAAAATTAACTGATTCAAAATATAATACAATATATATAAATATGGTGTATATATCGTGTTGCTTATCAGTCAATTGCTCATACTATCGAATTCACACTCGACATGAGCTGAGCATGACAAAGAGCCATAGAAACAACAACACTAATAATACAAGTATCTCAAATAAGTAGTACAGTGATGTGATTGACGGCCCGACATGACAACGGCCCCTTGGCTACCTTATTGATTGCCACAGTTTTTCTGTGTTTGCCACACCTCCCACCCCTTCGGCAATGTTGCCTTTTTGTACCAAAGACCCAAATCCTAACTGAGCACCACTCGAATCATTTTCTCATGCTCTGATAGTATCGGAGTGAATTGAGTGACTTGCCACACACTCAAGTAATGCAACACAAAGTGCATGTAGAAGGTGCTTCCTATGGATTCCGTCGGTGCATTGCGCTTTCCTTGTATCAGTGGCGTGTGGCATGTTAAATGGGGACTGCTTCAGACAGACATCTGAGATCCCCCCTTTCGGTCCCTGGTGGACATTTTGCACCCTCTGCTGGAAACCACACACTCCAAGAGGTAGTTGGATTCGTAATGACTCAATTATGGAATAGCGGAAATAAAACAATTTTCAATCCGTTGAGCTTTTTTTCTACATCGTTAACGTATTATATAAACTGTTGCTAGTTCAAATAACTTAATATATAGGTAAATAATAACCATAGATCAGTATCTAGACTCGGCTCGCTAACCCTAAGGTTTTCGTTCCAACACCGATTTTTTGTTTCAAACAAAATGTCCACAGTTTCAAGGAATCGAACTTACTTTTATGATTCATAAATAATATTATTTAAGAAATTTAATTTGTTGCCTTAAATATTTGTGCGATAGAAGAAAGTCTTAAGACTAGTTTGGTTTCTTTTTATTAAGTTCAGGTTCTCTGACTGAATAATTTCGGATAACCCAAAAACCCGATCTGAACCTCAGAACCTGTTTGTAGCCTTGGATATATGTAATTATAGAATGGATCTACCTTCAAGAATCATAAAAGTTAATAAGAAGTAATTTGAGTAGTTAATTTGCAGTGAGGAGCTTGTTGTTTAATCAGCTTCTACTACCTCATGCCGCATAAATAGAAAATGAAAAAGAATATTATACAATGTGCAAGTGCTGCTCAGTGGGAAAATCAATTTGAAGCGATTGGCTGTGGCACAGTGAGGATGACACACAGTAAATATACATAAGAGCAGAAGTACTCGTACCAACACCAGCAGCAATCATTGCAATCCAATTAAGTGGCCAACATAAAGCGGCCGTTAGGCTTGGGCTGATTGTTGAGCTTGTGGGCTGTGACTCAAACATTGAGTGAACATTTATGAGTACGAGTGCAGCACACTTACTCTGACATTTAAGATCCACAAGCTTGTGGACCTCGAATTGGGCCGTGTGCTAGCCATCAAACCCTCTTTTTAGCCCACTTTTGCTCTCAGTTGGGCCAACAACTTTCTCTCTTGCTCTCTTTCCCTCTCTCTCTCTGCATTCAAACTTCCTTTGCTTGCATCTGCAGTTTTTCGCAGTATTGAGAGATTTTGTGCCCTCATTGTAATTTTGTTTTCCTCTCGGGTTTTCACTTTTCTTAACCGCTAGATAATTGCTTAGGGTTACGTTTGTCATAATATTTAAATTAAAAAGAAATATAATATGCAATTTCTTCTTCAACCTTTTTAGCATGAGCATTTAACAGAACAAAAATAATTCAAATAAATATCAATTAATTAAGAGGACAATTCAGTAAATATTTGCTATATATAAACTACTGCAAACCAGAACAACAACAATCGGAAAAGCTTAAAAATGTCGCCTTTCATGGAAAAAGTGCTGCTGTTGTTAGGCATGCTGTGTTGTATACAAGGTAAGCGCCAAAATATATGCAATTTAAGAAATTTGACTTTCTTTTTGTATGTCATTTGACCAAGTCTTTACATATTTAATGTAACTTTAAGTCGTATTGGAAAATATGAATAATGTATTTCCTGCTTACAGTATCCACTGCCCTGATGTGCTATGATTGCAACAGTGAGTTCGATCCCCGTTGTGGGGATCCATTCGAGCCTTACTCCATTGGTGAAGTGAACTGCAGCAAACAGGAGCCCTTGGAGCATCTCAAGGAAAAATACAAGCCCATGCTGTGCCGCAAGACTGTGCAGAAGAGTAAGTGAATCATGTTGTGTTCAATATTGCTAATATTAAATTATTTTCAATTAAATTAAATCAAGTATCAGACAGTTTTATCCCTGTACTAATACAATTTAACTTTCAGTCTACGGCAAGACTCGCATCGTCCGCGGCTGTGGATATATTCCCGATGAGCGTACCGATAAGGAATGCATAAGGCGCTCGGGCACCCACGACGTGTCCGCCACTTACTGCGCCTGCACCAAGAAACTGTGCAATGGCGCCATTGTTGGGACTGCATCGCAGATGCCGCTGATCCTTGCACTGGCCACAGGATTAATACTGTTTTTGACAAGACAAAGCATAGGAGTTCACAGCTCATAAATATACTCGTCTTGAATTTCCTTTCTATTGCTTTTCTTAATTTTTTATTCATATTTTCTTTAATCAAAAGTTTTCTGTTTCACTTTTTATTAGATTTTGGAATAAGGCAAAATACTTACATGACCGGCTTAAGTTAATTATCGATAAATATTTTCGTACGCGTAAAAAGTCAGAAATTAAATAACAATAACACATTTAATTTGTTGGGCTCATGAAATAAACAAATTTAAGAGTTCCTCAAATAATAAAATTTACACAAACAAAAATTTGGGCGGTAAAATCAATTATATTATTTGTATGGATTAAGCTCATATTACTTGGTTATTATTTTGAAAAATATGTATGTTTTTCCAAAATAAAAAAATGAATAAACAAAAAACTGCCAGTAAACATCTCCGCCTAATAAAAAATATATTCATGTCCAACCAACCACAACAGGCTTAACATCATTTATATTATCCTTAATTGGAAGATGATAATTGTTTAATTGTCCACAAAATGTTCCAGATAAATTAAATGTTGAACACATTTTGCAATGTTTTTAAAATACTTCATAACAATGAAAAAATTAAAAGTGCGAATATATTTTCAACTACTAAGAAGCGATATTTACATATAACAGAACAGCCCCGAATGGAATTTTTCAAACAAAAATCGTCATATGAGATTTAAAAATAAATTCAAGTGAGAAAGTTAATAGAAAATAGTATTTACAGTAACTAGGACTCAAAATCATTCAACAAAGAAAACAATTGTAAGCCATTGCAAATATAAAAAGGAAACAAAACAAGTGTCGAAGTTATATTTCAACTAAAAGCGATAGCAAACAAAAAAAAATAAGTAAAAAAATAGCATATATGTATGAATGTATAAAGAGCAGAAAACTTTTTAAAAACAAATAAATTATTCATTAATAGATTAAAAAGCTATAAAAAATTATATTTTGTCCACTTTAAGCTTCATACAACTAAACATAAAATCAAAACAAAAAAACATAAATAAATAAAAAAGAAATAGACAAATAAATAAGCCTAAAAATCTTCCTAACAACAACAATATTAAATTACATCGTGTAGATAATTTTTGGTATTTATTTGATTTTAAGAAATAAAATTTTTTGAAGAGCATTGCATTGGCCCTTGGTAATTCACTTAATAGTGCTGTATTTGACAAGTTGATAGGCACAAATCAACAACAAAAATATATAAACAGAAAAAAACACTAACTACACGGATAATAGGCAGAAAGAGCTACAGTTATCATAAAACAGTGTAAACTCAACAACAAACACTAGCCAACTCATTAAAACCAAATACATTTTAACGCATTATTTTGTGTAGACAACAAATTTTATTAAATCACTTACATACAAATCATGTTTACTTAGTAAAAAATTATTATATTGAAAGCTTAAAAACGCATTGTGAGAATATGTAGGTAAACTTAACTAATAAAATAATTATTTAAAATAATAAAATTAAATTTAAAATAAAAACCTTGAGGATTAAATTAACACTAATGAGTTAACGGTTTACATTTTTAAACTCATTTAAAAAAGCAAAAATAGAATAACAGACAAATATTATTTAATACCGATAAATTATATTCCAAACACATCCTTCACGTTGAGACATAAACAGGCATGAAAAAGTAATAAAACAAAAAATAAAGAAATTATATATATATACAAAAAAATGTCATTGTGAATCATATCACTGAGCTTTGCTTTATGAGTAACGAGATTCTGGGGTAAAACTAAAAAAAGAAACTACACAACATAAATGTTAATTCAAGTACACATAAAGCTAACTACAATGCAAAAAAAAAATCTCAAACCTTAAATATTTTAACAAATAATTTAGCATAATATATGAAACTAACAACAATGTTTGGTTGATCAGAAAAATAATAAATATATAAAACATACATACATGATAGTCATAAAATTCGTTTCGAACGTAAAAACAACACAAAAAAAAAAAAACAATTAACACACTAAAAATATGAATTGTTAAACAAAAGAACACAAAGTTGCATAATATTTATTAAAATAAATAAATAAATGTGTTTTGTCTGCGCTGGCTGAGTCGTAAAAATTATAATACTTTATATTGGGTTTATGAGTTTCTATGCAAGCCCAACCAATATATATTGAAAAACAAAAATAAACGTAAAAGGAATAAAAAGAACAAATCCAACAACAATTTACAAAAAAAATTATGTGAACTTGTTAATTTTTAGCGTTTAAGTCTGTAAAGCTCCGCTTGTAGATGAAAAATCAATAAATAAACTAAATACAAAATTGAATATGAAGATGGGAAAAAGTTATAAGCTTTCACAAAACAACAAAACTTGTTGCTACTTTCTCAACTTAAGCAGTCGTAAATGATGTAATCAATAAAAAAACAACCAAATGTTAACTATGATTTAGTATTACATATATTGAACCCTTAAGCTGAACTAGGGATACAAACTATTTATTAAGATATTTCGATGTAGTATTATGTTGAATTTTATCCAAGGGTATTTGGGAAAATGGCTCCCTTTGCAATGGGTTGCTTGGAACTACGCACTATTCTGATAAAGCCATCTTCACCCCACTGAGGGCCAAACGAGTTGAGACATAGCCAATAGTCCAATTTACTAGTTGCATCATGGCCATAACCGACTACAACCAGAAACTGAGAGCTACTCGCCTGGGCCCTTGTCGGTGGCACATAGACTCCACTGCTGTAGTGCATGAATCCAAACGTGGCCGGATTGTACTCCACAATGACGGGAATTGAGTTCGAGACGAAGCGCTTAACCGATGTATCATCGCCTTCTTCTATCGTCGCGTATGTCGCCAGCTTAATTCCGGCTGCAGGCAGTGCGGGTGGTGAACACATACCCTGGAGAGAGTTTTCATGAGATGGATAGTCCATTTCTGTTAGCAGACTAGTGTCCTCCAGTTGGGTTAGATAGTCAAAGGCCTGTTGGGGCACCTGTTTGGTACAACTGGTGCTCATGCCAGCACAATCAATCAGAAGCTGTGCCGAATATTCCAATGGTTCCTTATCACTTGGTAGGGCATTCATTATCTGTAAGGCCTTGGCCGAGGCATAGGCCCAGCTGCCACTACACAAGGTGCCCTGATCCTGGGCCGTCACATTGAGGCCATATTCGGTGAGGATATTAAACTCATCGGCAATTATATCCTCCGTTTCAACAGGTGTCACATTGTAAGACACGGCCGGATAGACGGCCTGAGGTAAACGGGCCGCAAATGTAATCAGTCTTATATCCGAAAACTGATTGACCTTAACGCGATAGCTGCTCGCCTTCCGGTCTTCCAACGAATTTTGCTGAGCCACCAATTTGGTGTGATAGGTGAAATAATAGTTGGCATTGTTTCTCTCCGTATTGCTGGCATAATGTTTATCGAAATCGGCCTAAAAAAATTAAATTTTTTGTTTTTGTTTACCCATGAAATGTTGCAATTAAACTTACCATATACTGCTCGAAATCTTTCAAGTCCTGTCCATGATTGAAAGCATATGCGCCTGTAAATAAGGCACAGCAGAGCCACAGCTTTAACATCTCGAAATTATAACAAATACTAGTTAACAATTGAGCATTAGCTGCGCATTTATATACCCGCATCCATCCACTTTCTTTACGATTAGACAAGCAAATAGAAGATAAAAGCCACACCACGAACAGTGCAAATAGATTTCTACATACTCGTAGTCGTACTCATAAATGCGGCATTAAATTCACGACCATCGTTCTTTGGGCCCACCACAAATGCTTAATTCGCACTTGGCTAACTATGATATTCACGTTTAGTACTCCCAACTTCTCCCATACGAGTATGGCGTCTGTCGATATCGCCTATTCGTAGTTCGTATACGCCTAGGTATATTATGGGCGTGCCGTGTTTACACGGCCCACTGACGTTGCGTTCTCGTGTGTCTGTTAATTTGTAATTTCCACTGGCCTACTTTAATCTAAAGTCGTTCTGCAGACACTGCATTGGATTCAGTACTCGTATTTGGCAGCACCTGTAGCCATATAAATGTTGCGCCGGACAAACATTTCTTTAGAATGTTAAATCATGTGCAGGCGCATAAAAAATATTTGTTATTCAGATCCTCTGATTATGTATAAGCCGGTTGATAATAAATGCCAACTAATAACTCGAACTTATCAGTTCGGTCTGTCACCTTAACATGATCATCAATTTTGTATATCTAAATTACAAAGATCAAATTCAAGTTGATCGTTAATAATTAATTAATTATAATTATTTAAGAAATTAAATTTTCCCATAAAATGATTTGGAAATCCATCATTATAATGATTTTAAATTTGTGTACAAATTATCAAACTATACAAGCTTTACTGCATTCATTTACATATTATTGTGTATAATTTATTTTGCTTTAACTGACTTTAGTAAGAGTAGACGAACAGAAGAAGTCAAAGAGTCAACTTTGCTTATAAAATGCTCTATCTTTATCAGGGTTTGGCAAGATATTTTCAAATTAATTCTTAATTAATATTTTCCTTAAATTTAATTAAATTTGAGAATTAAGTTATATGTATTTGATGTCAAAATATCCCCCTTAGTTTGAAGTTTTTTAAAAAGCGTATGGAAATTTTGACAATATTGGAATAAAATAAATCGATAATTTCATTTTATTTATAGAAAAAGACAACTCTTCTTCCGTCTGCTACAAAGCCCATGTTGTATCTAAAATACTCTACGGATTTCAACAGTCCACATAAAAGATGAATGATTAATTTGCATTTAAAGCGAAGAGCACATACATATGAGGAATACAGATATGAAAACATTTTCAAAGCCGAAGTTGATATGCTGAGCGAGTTTTTCATTCGATTCGTGGATCGCTTAAGCAATGGCCTATAAAACCGAAGCGTCTATCGCCAGCGCGTCTTAAAGCATTCGCAGCCTCCGAGTCAACGGCATCTTTACCAAAACATCATCGGCGATAAAGACGAAAAAAGACAGTTAAAAAAGGTGATGAGTGTTTGTACTTACCACATGTGGGAAGTGTGAAAGCCTCGAACAAGAAAATTAGTAACAGTTTAAAGTGGACCACATGTAAATTTCCTGGCCCAATAAATAAACATACTCTTGTTAAAAATATTTTAACAATCTCAACATCAAGTGCTTTATGCGTCTAAGAAACCAAATTCAATTCATAGATAATCATTTATTACGTATACGAGTGTAAACAAGAAACTAGTGAAAGTGAGTCTGATAGAGCGGTTATAGAATGCTGACTATACATTAAATATACATACTTTGGATACACGAAAATTTGGAGAATCTACAATTGTAAAACAGACAAGTTTTAAAAACCCTCAGACTCCATCGTTTTCCTGCAAACACACATTTAAAGTGACCAATTGAGATGCCATATTCAGTATATATATTGTCTCTGGTTATGAAATTTCCACATCTGTGTGTTCATATTTTTATAATAATCATCGTCACAATTATGAATTTCGCAAGCAAGTCAGCACTTTTAAGTACGCGAGGGTCTCTCCCTCAATTGTCCAAGCTTCCCAGCTGAGACTTGAGCACCTTTCACCCTTTCATCCAAAACCATGTGAAGCCCCCACATTTGTGCAAAACGAAGATGATTATAATAGAGCGTATTGAAAGAGAAATTGATGTGTGTTTTTGTTTTAATGGTTTTGGCTACGGAAATTTTACAAACAAAGAAATGCATAACAATCGAATTCGGTTTTTTATGTTAATTTTGATGAATATGTAAATATAAATCAAAATACACTGGAAAACATAGTTCAAAATTAATTACACTCATTAAAAACTCATTCAATCGATATTCGATGATAATATGCAATAGGCAAAGCAACAGATGTAAATTTCCTGGTTGAGTCGAACTTTGAATGCCCTTCATATAATTTTATTATTTATTATTTGAGTCAAGCAATCAAGTTTGAGTCTCACCTAAAAACTTGTAAAAGTTACTATCCGTTTTTAATCATGAGAAAATAATGATAATAAATGAAATACTGAAGGGCACCTAAATAATAACTTTTATATCTCTATATGTATAGTTCATACAGCTCAACTTCAAATAACATAAATCTTATCACAAACACCATAAAGCTGTTATTCTGGGAATTCATGAAAACAGACAATCGTCGTGTTTTTTTATCGTATATATGTAAATATTTATCACTGGAATTGGGAGTTGTAAAGCCGATTGCGATATAGTGAGTGTAGATTGATAGAGAAAGATAGAAATGCACAACGAAATTAGACACAAATCGAGGCAATGAAATTGTTATGACGCGTATTAAAAATTATATTATTTCACTATTTTTTCTCGCAGTCTAACATTATATCATTTTATAGATGGGGATAGCGAAGATATTACGGTGGATCTTGATGTTGGGCTGCTTAAATGCTGTGTCATTGCAAACACTGCAAACATTCCCAAAACTCTGCGATGTGCGAGACTTTGATGACTTTCTGCACAAGACGGGAAAAGTCTATCCGGATGAACGCGAGCGAGAGTTTCGCGAGAGCATCTTTGTTGCCAAAAAGTCATTGGTGGATCTATCGAATAGTCGAGTGAGCAGTTATCGCCTGAATCTAAACACATTCGCTGACATGACCCGCAAAGAGATCTCCACATTGCTTGGCTCCAAGATCTCATATCAGGGCGAGTAAGTAAATAATTCAAAGCGATTCCATTTGAAAATTTGGAATTCTTTTTATTCGTTTTTCGACATTCATACAGCGAATATTTAAATACAGTCAATTAATTTTTATTTCGCAGAGAGTTTACTGCCCGGCACATTAATTTTGTGCCAGCCACAAGTACACTGAGTGATAATTTGCCCGAGTCGTTTGACTGGCGTGAGAAGGGAGGAGTCACTGCAGCCGGATTTCAGGGCGTTGGATGTGGCTCATGTTGGTCATTTTCCACCACGGGAGCTCTTGAGGGACATCTTTTTCGTCGGACTGGTGTTTTGGTGCCCTTATCCCAACAGAATTTGGTCGACTGTGCCGATGATTATGGGAACATGGGCTGTGATGGTGGCTTCCAGGAGTATGGCTTTGAGTACATCCGGGATCATGGCATCACGCTGGCCAACAAGTATCCCTACGAGCAGTACGAGATGCAGTGCAAGCAGAATGAAACAGCCGGAGTTTATCCACGTGAGAGCATCGTTAAGATACGCGATTATGCCCGCATCGATCCGGGGGATGAGCAGAAGATGAAGCAAGTGATTGCCACCCTTGGACCTTTGGCATGCTCCATGAATGCAGGCAGCATCTCCTTTGAGCAATACGACGGTGGCATCTACGAGGACGAGGAGTGCAACCAGGATGAAGTCAACCATTCAGTCGTTGTCGTTGGTTACGGCAGCGAAAATGGACGGGACTATTGGATCATCAAGAACTCGTACTCCCAGAACTGGGGCGAGTCTGGATTCATGAGACTCCCTCGCAATGCTGGCAGCTTCTGTGGCATTGCCAGTGAGTGCAGTTATCCCATACTTTAGTCAGAGCGTGTTATCTAATTGTTACTCACATGTATACGAATTTATATAGTTATTTTAATTTATAGAAAGCATATAAAATAATGCCAGTTGGGCTACTTTAAGAAAAAAACCGAAATGGCTTATTTAACAGTGTCTAAAAACATGATTCGATGGAACCATTTGAGCTTAAACACTTGGCTGCGTTAATATATGATGATTAGGTGATATATGGGAATATTTTTAAATGTGATTAGGGTATTTTACAATTACAATCGATTAAAAAAAATATAGAAAAGGTTAACATTTCAGTATCGAAGCCCGAAGTTAACATGAATGTTAACTTAACATGCCCTATTAATCTATCGGCCGACCGCCACAACCTGTCAAAGGAGTCAAAAATTGGTCAAGGCGCACAATTCAAATAAAAGGCTTGATTTTTAAGAACTTGTCTAACTTGGCATCAAGGTATAAGGTAATAGTATATATTTGAAATTAAAATTAAATTACAAAAAGATGATCATTTTGCGAACTCTCGAGTGGTATTAGTTTATTCTGAAAATGTCATGTGTATACGCCACCTATGGTTTGATTTTAAAATTAGTATGTCTCCAAAAAAGTGACAACAGCGCCATCTAGTAAACAACATAACAAGCCCAGCGACGTACAACTTTTGAGTCAATCAATTGCGCCATCTGGTGGTCAAATATAAAATTCTGTTATCTTAAATTGTTTGAGAGAGAGAGTGTTAACTAATATTATTATTATTAAGCTTAAATTTTAATATGTAATAATCAAAATGTTGATAAACGTCTAGCTGCAACTATAAATAAAAGCCCAATTAATTAAATTACAAATTAATAGAATTTATTAAATTGTTGCGCAATGCTGAGACCGGTTTTTTGATCGCTCTATCAGCAGATGCCGCTTTCTAGCTTAGCGAACATATACAAAATGCATGCGTACATATTTGCTTGATAAGCAGAGATAGGTTGACTCGTCTGATTTATTTAAAAACAAAACAAGCTCCGCATTCTCCAACGGGTTTTCAACAGAATTGGAAATGAGTTTAGCATTTCGGAGCGTTCTCATTCTGACAGCAGTGCTGTCGAGTTGGGCATACGAGGTGCCAAATGCCCAGGTGAAAGTGTTCTACCCCAAGGGATTTGAGGTGTCCATACCGCATGAGGAGGGCATATCTTTGTTTGCCTTCCATGGCAAGCTAAACGAGGATTTCGATGGATTAGAAGCTGGCAAATGGTCACGGGATATACCCAATGCCAAACGGGGCCGCTGGACATTCCGGGACCGTGAGACAGTCTTGAAAGTGGGTGACACGCTTTATTACTGGACCTATGTTATCCACAATGGCTTGGGCTATCGCGAGGATGATAAAGCTTATGTGGTAACCAATTACTCAAGCAACACATCGTAAAAGGGGAGTACTCTATAGTACCCAAATTTCTTATTGAAGTATAAATTCGGATTCATGTATTTCTACCTTTGATTTAAAAGTCTTTTTTTTAATTTAAATATGTTACTATCGAGTTTTATTTATAAATTTAAGCATTTACTGTACTAAATAACAGTCTACCCGCTGCTGTCTATAAATTAAGGGAACTGTAATATTTAAGTCAGTTTAATTATAATTTTAAATTATACAACCAAACTTGAAGCCATAAATTGTTGCCCTGAAGTCATATTGATTGAAGTAACTCAGGGGCTTAGCTAAGGGGGTAAATAGGGGCAATTTGCCCAAGGCGTTGTAGACGTTTTTTCATGCCGTAAAAATGACAACAAATAATTATTGTCATGAGCTTAAAACCAATTACACGTTCGTTTGAATTATATGAATTGAATTTGTTTGAATTGGAGGTACGCTTTTAAACAAATTTCTAGCTCCGAAATTTCTAGCTACGCACCTGAAGTTGCGCGTAATAAGAATTTTGATATATACAAAATCTGATAGCTTGTTGCCTGGGTCTACATATGGAGTTTGCCATGAGTAATGCAATTAAGTCAACTGATTTTTAAGTAAATGAAGAAAATGGTTTAATGAAAATGGATTTATTATTCGGCCGGTACTGCGCTGTGTGATGAATTTAATTATTTTTGTTAATAAAATTTGCAATGCATATTTATGCGCTTTTAAACGCTGTAATTAATCATAAATAAAGAGCGATGCATAATGGGCAGCAACATAATGCAAAATGGCCAAAAGAACTGGAGTTGATGCATCGATTCGGCCAGTATAATTTCCTTTATGGGAGCAGTCGGTCACATGCTCAGTGCATCACCCAGGAAGATCCATCACACCACCGATGGGAGCAGAAAGTTGCCAAGGATTCGCAAGGCAAATTGATGAAGTTTTAGTTGCGGCAACTGTACTACGTGACGTGTGCGTAGCTAGACAGACGCAATGGGCCACGCCCACTGTCACAGCAACCGCCCATGTTTAGTTAGTTCGCTTTTATGGTTTTTCCTTCTTTTTCTTTTTCTTTTTCTTTTCTTATATTTTTTTTTGTTTGTTGTCAGTCTTTGGACTCTTTGTGCGCCCGTTCGTTAAGTTTTTTGGATGTAAGCAACAACAAAGCAAATGCAATTACAACGCAACGTGAACAAATTTTTTGCACTCACTGTGCTCTGCATTCGGCAGAGGACTCAAATTGGTCTGGCAAAAAAGCTTTTTTCGAGACTTTCCAAGTCTACAACTCTTGCAGTACTTTTATAATTTTTGTACTTTGTGCATTGCGTAGTTGTTGGCACCGTTAAACGCTTCATTGCCGCTTGCTTTTTTCCTTACGCCAATTGGCAAAAGTGCAACAAATGTTGCTAGCAGTGCAAGCAGGTGGAAAGTGACCGACGAGAAAATACCCTATAGCCTGGTCTCACAAGATAGCACTCTGAACTCAAAAGCTGTCGATAGTATCGATCTTTATTTGTCCAATTATAATTGATAAGGTTCTTCATTATAGATTGGATAACTTCTTTATCATTTAGATAGATTTGGAATCTAGAATAACTATTAGCACAATTATTTAAAGAAGAAACATTTTTTTCACTTTAAATTACAGGGTATTAAAAGGAGATAATTCCATCTTGTTTGGTTACCGGAAGATTGAATGCGCTTGATATTATTTATACTCCTTATATCGGTATTCTTAATAGTTAATATAGGTATTAAAATTGCTTACTTTTTACCATAAATAACTGAATACTTTGAGCTTTTCTGAAAAACAAAAAACATATAATCAGGGCCTTGAGGGCTCTACATCAGTGAGCAGGTGTTTGAATTTCGTTGAATATCTTATAATATCCTTTGGTTAGGGTATACAAGGCTGCTACACACGTTCAGGCGCTTAATGCATGACACGTTTTGCTTTTGGGGCGTGCCCCAGCAGCTGGTTGCATATTTTTTTAACACAGTTTGTTGGGGCATGGCAAGTGTCATAAATATTCTTTGGCGCTGCTTTATTTCTTGCCACGACGACGACGACGACGACTACGATGGAGACGACGAGCAGTTTATCAATAATGCAAAACATTCGAGCAAGGGGTATTTACACCCGAGTCAGCCGAGAGGTCGCCACTCAGTCAAGCGGTATAAGTTGCCTCGGCCCACCCAACAAATTCCCATTCCCATTTCCATTTCCATACCAATTCTCATTCCTATTCCCCAAGCGACAGTAGCAGCATCAGGATCAGCATCAGCATCAGAATCATCATCAGCTTGGGCATCAGCAGCCGTTGCATTTTGTGTGCATGTTTGTCGATTTGACTACGATTGCGGAAACGTACACAGTTCGTTGATCATTATCCGGTTCGTGAGGCTTTCTAGGCAATCCGTTTCCCAGACACGTGATGTTGTTGGCTAGACCAGAGAGAGATACATAGAGAGATAGAGAGAGAGAGAGGTCTTTCTTATTACAGTTACCATTTTGAGTGGGTATTTAGTAGTGACATCTCAAATACATTTCGATTGCCGGACACCAATAGTGCAAGAATTGATAGAATATTGAGTACGAGTATTCCCTGGTTTATGCTCAACCGTAGACCAAAGAGCTGAATATTTCTCGCCTGACTGACTGGTAGCCACTTTACCAATTGGCAGCATGGCCATAATACTTATGGCGCATTAAATGCTACTCCTTAGACTGCAAATGGTGCGTGTTGTAATTACATTTCGTATATTTCTCTATCAATCATTAAATTAAGTGCTTCTTACTGCATTTCATTTGCAATCAATTTTTGTGCAATTACTACTACTGAAATTGTTAAAAAATAAACTTTGTAAACTTGTCGAGAACATGTCTCAATAAAAACATTTCAGAATTAAAAAGCTCGCATACATTACACATTCGGTTTCCCAAAAAAACGTGGTTGTAAATACACGTGTAAATTTTGAACTAGATATGTAGATTTTTAATCAAAATTCAACATTTTAATAGATAATAGACAATATACGAACTAACTGGTACTCAAAAATAAATATGAAGGATGTTAAAAGCTTGTGACTTGGAGTTCTATTTGAAATCTGTCGGATAGGAATCAAGTTCTTCGCTATCTGCACTCGCAGTTGAGAACTGACGCATTTGAGACAAGAGGAGAATGACGGATGACAGGCGATGGAATCGCATATAAGTAAGAAGCAGCGCCTTCAAAATCAAATTAGAGCAAATGCGAGGCACTTGAAGGAAATGCGCACTGCAAGTCACAGGAAACAGGAAAACGCGGGAGGCTGGCGAAATCAAATAACAAAATCTGATTGAATTGAAACTGAGGTAAAGGTAAAGTTGCAGGTAAAACGCTAAGCGCTGATTTATTGATTTTCTTTGACATTTTCCATCTGTCTTTGCTAAAAATGAAATAAAGCCATTTTAATGCTCTGAGTCTTTTTTCTTCTGTGCCTGTTGCAAATTGCTAAAATTGTGCAACATCTGAAATTATGTATGTACGAAACTGAAACAATGTCAATTCCGGCACTTAGGTACACCAAATTTTATTTACAACACAACGTTCAACGTTCTCAACGTATTTTAATGTTTCATTTCATTTCATTTTATTTTATTTTTATTTATATTTTATTTTATTTTATGCTTTATTTTTTGTCGTTGCTGCTGTTTGTTTGTTGTTTGCGTTTGGCGTTGAGTAGCGGAAATAGTAAAAGTTTTCTAATGAGAAAAGTTTACACACAGAGACAGCAAGGAAGCCTGAAGGAGTAAGAGAGTAAGTATGAGAAAGGGAGAATGGGGGAGAGGGTGTGTGTGTAATAGAGAAAGAGCGGGTGCTTCTAAGATGCAGTAGGCAACCCGTACAGAGAGGAACCGCTGGAGCCACTGGGTAACATCGTCGTTGTCCACGTTGGCTACGAACTTAATCATCTGCCTTTGCCGTTCCTTCTATTTCTGGTACTCTGTGTGTGTGCACATCAAAAACTAAACACGTCAAAGTAAGCAACGGAAATGAGAAAAAAGTGCGCTTATATATTTTGTACACTTTTCAACAATTTCGCTTTTGTCGCCTGCACCTCTATTTGACTTGACTGACAACAGAAAGAGAGAGAGAGAGAGAGAGCTAGATAAATAAAATGGAGACAGCGGCACGCACCCTTCGACTTTTGTCACGGCAACATCAAAGCGTGTAATAATTTTAAAATTATGCAAAATGTGGAGGTGGAACATGGACGCATTGTGGCGTGTTTAGTGCCGGAAATTATGGAGTATATAGCGTGAAACGAGCAATACTTTAAAGCACTTAGCAAGTGTCAGGGTTACAGTTGACATTACTGAAAATGGCAACAGGCGTAATCACAATACTGATGAATTTATGAATTATGAATTATGAAAATATATATTAGACAGAATTATTCAGCAATAGATAGCTAAATAATAATAAAATAAATAAATAATAAAATAATTTAAGTAAATGTGTGCATTGTGTCAATATATCAATATTTCATAAATCCAGTCATGCAAAGGTCTTTAATGCTTTCACACACACTTTTGACAGGCCACCCTTTTCATGTTAATGTATCTTTAAGATACATCTTGCGTTATGGCATCAGTGGTAGCTGCTAATAATTAAGATTACATGAACAATTCTAATGTTAGCCCTGTCCGATAACTATCAACAATTATTCGGTAAGCTGACATTTTACAAGATTTTGGATAACATTTAACAAGCCAATTAAATTTACAATTCCCATTGGGGCAAGTTGTATATAAGAAGCTCTACAGCTGCATTAGAGACCAGTAAACGAGAACACACAGCTTCTCTCTTCCACTCTTCCTTTCTTGGGCTGCTAAACAGGACGTGATACTAAGAAAATGAAGCTATTTTGCGTTGTTTTGGTTATTTACGTATTGACTTTGACACTATGCGGTGTGGACGGACGTGGCGGTGGTGGAACCAGAAATGGCTTGGAGGTAGGCCAAAATCTCTAACCAATATTTTATGAAAGTATTTACTTAACCACTCGATTAACTTTTGATTACAGGAGCCCATGGGAGCCTACCTCAGAGTAAGTAGTTGAGTAATTATGAATATCAGAGATATCATTTGAATATAATTGCCATAAGTTTCGTCGCTTCGATCAGGATTATAAGTTTTAATGAATGGATTACTTAATATAGGCTCGTCGCCATGCCACAGTTGAAACAGCCTCAGAAGGATCATTCGCCAACGAGAAACCACCACCGCCTCCACAATTTAGAGTAGGTTTTTGATTTATAGATTGCTTAATAGATGCTACAGTAAAGACTTCCATTAACAGACACGTCGTAATGCCATGAACTTGAGCGATAATTCAGAGGATGTGGCAAACGAAACACCACACTTGAGAGTATGTATAACTAGCTTCTATTTTAAAACTCATATGCAGTAGTTGGGAAATAATTGGTTCGCATTGCATTGTTAGTTTACTAATCACAATTCAGTTCATAGAGATTGTTTCTAGCTTTCGTTTAATATACATATAAGGCATTGCCAATGATCGATTATCTCCCATTTACAGCAAAGCCGACATGTGCCTCAATTACCTTCACCACCTGAGGGCGTGCCAATTCCTAATATATGAAACAATATTGCACTAATAGGTGCATGATAAGGGAACCACATAAAAATTTAAAAAAAAGACAGACAAGTCCTAAGAACGAGTAATAAAACTTCAAAACAGCATTCCAAAAAAGTAATGGCAAGATTTTGTTAACTCTTTGCAAGTCAAGGGACTTTTCAAGGAAATTGATCATAATTCATTACAGCAAACACACTTTGATTCCAACTCTGTATGTTTTTATATGCATTGTAACATGCTAGAAATAAGGATTTTTTCCTTTACAATCCCCCAACAGGATCAAAGTGTTGTCTTAATAATAATTCCCATACCTTTTCTTTATTTCTTAACTACAGCAACGGCGTCAGATGCCAACACCACCTGAAAATATGCCACCACCACCTCAGGGTATGTTACAACCATCATTTTAAGGATATGGTATTACCCACATACATATACAAATATAATTACTATAAAGCGCTTGTCTAGGGTAAGGGAATCACATCCAAAACAATATGATTTTACAAAGAATTAAACCTGTTTAAAGCATTCCAAAAACACATACCTAGTTGTAAATAACTTCTCAGTATTTGGTAATCTGCACTAATCCCCTGCAGCTGCTGGATCAGGTAGATCCATCTGAATGCTACCTGATTTTATAAGCCGCTTCGAGTATTTAAGAGCCTGTCGAGTGGATGTTTAATTCAGTTGCAAATCAATTTCTGACCAGGATGAAGCACATCGCACTTTTCTTGCTGAGCACCGTCACTGTTGGCCTGGTCCTGGCCTTTCCTGATAACCATAATGCAGTTGCTGATTTGCCAGATAGTGGCGTGTATGCTAATGCAATTTCCGACGATGGATCGGCAGATGCCGCTGCAACATCGGAAACTACTCAGATACGCGAGTCTCGTCATCTTCTGAAGAAACTATTTCATCAGCCCCAAGTGGTGGTGCAACCCATAATAGTCCAACCACAACAGCCTTACTACTCCGGCTACCATCCTTATGTTGGATCTGGTCGCGGCTATGGTGGTTATGTATATAACAGACCCATAGGTTATTGACAATATGCACATTAAAGTGTTTTTCAAAATTTAATAAAATATTTAAAAAATAAATTGCCATATTAAAGCAAAGAACTTTTTGTTGTTTTTTTTTCTACATTATGTTAAGTCAAATTCCTTAGCGCAAATCCCTTAAGTCCAAAACAGTCGTCGACTTTCCGTCGATGGTCGCATTTCCCTACTCCCCCCCCTTCCTTTCACTGTCTCTCTTTTCCTAATGCCTAATTAGGCATGCTGAGCACGTAAGTCTAATTCCCAAAAACTTGGCGAAGGTCGCGCCTCGGCGCTTGCGCTGCCAAATTTTCAATTCACTTCGTTAAATGGAGAACGCTTGACGCGAACTAAAATATTGTGAACTAGTTCCGTTTGACGAACTTCCAAAGTATTCAGTTGCGCAAATTTTGATTTGAAATCTGGTCAAACTAGAATTTGTATGGAAATGAACTGTGAGGTTGAATTGAATTTAATTCCGCTCGATTGTTCGCAGTGGGTCTTTTTTTTTATTCTGCTGCGATTTCTGCATTTTTAGTTTAAATTTAATCCCCTATAGAAATGTCAGCTAAAAAGGGGCTCAGGAAAATGGAGCTAACGTATGAGATATACAAAGAGGTTGATAATTTTAAAAGTGCTTCTAAATGAATATAAATAATTTCTAAAGCAACTATTCAGCAAACAAACTATTATTTAAGAAGAGTAGTTTTCATTTGATATTTTTTCATAGAGCCATTTTAATTGTCAATTAGATGCATGATTAAGCTTCCAGCTGTTGGACGATTTAAAATCGTTCCATCAATTGATTTTGGTTTGCTTAGATAAAATCAAAATCAGTTATATTTAATTTGTTAAAAACGAGAATGTTGCTGATATGATATTATTTTTGTAGTAAGATTATTAGTTGTATAATTTACATTCCAGGAGTAATACAACTTTATAGGAACACATTTATTTTAGTGATTTGAAATCATCAAATACTACTGAAATTTATAAAATATATATTGTCATAATGATACGCGTGTGATCAATGAGTACGTTGGATCATAAATTAAACTCGGACATTGAAATGCCATTACCTGGGGCAGTCATCACTCATCAAGAGAGCAGTGCGCCCATGGGATCCCAAATGGGGAGCTCGACACTGGCTTGAGCTTTGGCCGCATGCAACACGCCTGGTGGCACAAAACGCGAATCGACAACTATCTCAAAGGCATATTCCCGCAGCCAATCGACGTTCAGTGCGGTTCTGTGGCCCTTGGGTGTCTTGCGCTTGATTGACTCAGTTTTAGTCTCAGTTTCAGCCTTGGCTGACAATTGCAAACTGGTGTGAGATTTTGTTTTCTTGGCACTTTCTGTTGCTCTGGCCAATGTGCGAAATTGCAGCGGTTGCTGCAGTGCATCCAAGCTAACCTCAGTCAAAAGCAATGCAGTATTACGACGCGTGCCTTTGTAGACCATACGCTGAGCCTTATCCAGTTCTCTCTCCAAGGGCATGCCAAACACCTGCTCAAAGTTGTGCATTTCCAGGCTGAGTATCTCGGATTTGCCATTGAAAATCGTATGCAGATCACAGGCGAGCCACACGGCCGATCCAGCAGCCAGAGATGCTACCATTATCTCCAGAAGCACATCCATGGATTGATTGTTGTAGCTCTGCTGCAGTCCATCAATCATATTGGAGCTGTAGGCTATGCGATAGTTCCTCTGATAGCTGGCACTGAGCCGTGGGTCGTGGCCCAAACAGATTTGGGCATTAATATTATAGAACGGTGCTACCAAGCACTGATAAAAGCTCATTGGTGTGAAACTCTGTGCTTGCTGTTCATGCTTGTAGCTCCATTTAAACTGCAATGGAGGTGTTCCCAAGCAAATGTTTATTATCTTGTACAGCTCCTCCATCATGAGAGCAACCATTGAGGACAAGTTAATGGCATCGCCATCGAAGGTAAACTGTGCATGCAACTGGCTGCTAAACTCGTGCAGCTGAACGAAAAGATGTAAAGGACTTAATACTGATCCAATTTACAATTGGGTAGCTGCACTTACTTTACTTTTGAGCATCTTATTTAGATGCAGTGTTCGGGATGACGACCAGCTGGCCAGATAGGACACATTGGGCATAATGCCATATTTTTGGACCAGATTCACAAACATCTGCCAGTTGCCGCCGTCGGGCACCGTGTGCTTCATCAGATACTGAAAGGTGCGTCCATCCAGTGGCTCACATTGCTCGAGTAGCTCCACCACCGAGTTCAGAACATAATTACAACGCTCCAGCTTATGCCAGTAGATCAAATAGGCAACAGACAGTTCGCAATCCCTCTTCATGGCCAGACGCAACAGATCCAGACCAGTGCACAGCCAATTTGGACCATCAACGGTTGCCTTTAGTGCGTTGTCCAGCTCATGGCGAATCTTGCCCGGAATGGCCAATGTCCTCGCATCCTGACGCATACAAGCTCTGACGGGATCACTCGCAGTGCAAACGTTCTGCGCCAGTCGATTTAGGGGCATTGAATAGAACTCCGAACGCCATGATGAGAATTGAGTGTTGTTCAGTGCAAATCTGGTGGCATTTTTCGGTGGTTCATTAATTTCGTTATACGGAGAGAGCTTTGACATTCGGGAATTCTAAAATTAGATTAACCTATGTATGCAAAGATTTTATTTATTCAGCGGAACTGTGTGAACGATATTGTTTGTGATGTACTACAATTTGGAATCAGGGCTGCAAATGATATTTATTCACATGCCAATTATCGATTTTATAGAACGATAATTAAGTTTAACAAGCGGAAACACATATCGCTCATTTAACTCATAACGAAATGAAAGGATTATGAAAAAATGATAAGATTATGAAAAAAACCGTTTTAGAATGTTTTCAATTCATGAACAATATCCAAATATATATATTTTATATTTCGTCACTAGTGTGGATTGCCTTCCACAGTGATTAAATATTTGAAGACTTAAAACAAATGTACAATATATAATTTATGTTTAGAGATAAGTGCTACGAATGTCACTTTTTTCTAGAGCTTGTATTGTTTTATTTTTATTCTCAACCAGCCTCTGCCATATCTTTTAGTATGAAAGTATGACGAATTTTGCTTAGGATCTCTGTTTGTTGTCTATCATCTTTGCCCGGAAGTTGTTTTCCGAGTAGTATTAAAAGATCCACGGGATTAATATGCTTAATATTCGGTTGAACATCGTATTCAGAGAGCTCGATATTTTTGTTGGCAGACTCCCTACGATCATCTTGATTTTTATTAAGAAGTACAACGACAGGATTTTCGCTCTCTAAACCTTTATCGGTATTGGCAGTAGTTTGTCCTGCAAGAAAAAGTTATTTAAAGTTTTAAGCAGTTGAATTTGAGATATTTACCACAAATCAAGCAGACTAAGGTCAAAAAAAGACCAATCATTATTAGAGTTCTTACTGTTCCCATTGTGCGTATTACAATGCCCGAATAGCATGCTGAGCCCTATATTTATATTAAGCATTCCAATGTATAGTTATTTTTTAAAATGGCTTATTGTGCAAATAACACAACACGAGGTCAGGTAAACAAAATAGTAATTTGAGTTGAAATTTCCTTTTGCTGATAGGCAAGTCTGAGATCAACAATTAATTGGAACTGGCTAATTAATAAATAATAACGATCATGTAAACACATGCTAAAGAGCACATAATATTTTGGTGTTGAGACATTTCAGTAAATGAGTTGAGAGATTCATAGCGCAATCATCATTAATCTGTAGCTTTTTCACACTCAAATAATAAGAAGCTTTAAACCATAAAGCGCGATTACCTCGTCAATAATAATGGGCACGTTCAGCTTAAAAAATATCACTGAGCATCTATAAAGACATCAGCCCCATGATTAATATTTTAATTTCAACTCAAAAGTGAATTTCAATATAAACAAAATTGTGTTATAGAACACTTTTATAATAATCAATATTATATTATATTATAATATATTATTATTATATTATACAATATAATATATATTACTTATAATTTCCAATTTACGTATGTTTTTTTTCTAAATAATATTACGAAAAAAATGAAACTTTGTTTATGCTATGCAATCAGCCATATTCGCTCAGTGACTATAAATCAAAGCAAAGTGCTGAACATACTCAAGGTCTATTGCCTGAAGTCAAAGTTTGTTTGTATAATAATTTTTGTTGATATGCAAAAACTACAATTTGAATTTCATTTGCTCAGATGAGTCTCAGTCAGTCTAAATTTGTAACGCGTTGAGATGACACATGCGAGTATATGGGCCTTGATGCTGTTGATTATAGCCTCCACTCAGGCGGAAAGTCACAGAGCACACAGAGGAGGCTACGATGAGCCAGATGGGCAAGTTAACAGTGGAGGAACCTTTGGAACAGGACATGACATTGGTCACCATGGTGGTTTCACTGGAGGACCCTTTGGACCAGGAAATCATGGATTAATAGGTGGTAGAGGCGGGAGGCCTTTCATGACTAATGTTGATCAGGATGGTAGCATATCTGGAAGTCAAAGTGGTGGACCTCTTGGAAACCAGGCTAACAATGGCTTGGTAAACGGAGGAACCAGTGGAGGACCCTTTGGACCAGGAAATCATGGATTAATAGGTGGCAGAGGCAGTGGAGGACCTTTCATGACTAATATTGATCAGGATGGTATCATATCTGGAAGTCAAAGTGGTGGACCTTTTGGAAACCAGGCTAACAATGGCTTGGTAAACGGAGGAACCAGTGGAGGACCCTTTGGACCAGGAAATCATGGATTAATAGGTGGCAGAGGCAGTGGAGGACCTTTCATGACTAATATTGATCAGGATGGTATCATATCTGGAAGTCAAAGTGGTGGACCTTTTGGAAACCAGGCTAACAATGGCTTGGTAAACGGAGGAACCAGTGGAGGACCCTTTGGACCAGGAAACATGGTAATAGGTGGCAGAGGCAGTGGAGGACCTTTCATGACTAATATTGATCAGGATGGTATCATATCTGGAAGTCAAAGTGGTGGACCTTTTGGAAACCAGGCTAACAATGGCTTGGTAAACGGAGGAACCAGTGGAGGACCCTTTAGACCAGGAAATCATGGATTAATAGGTGGCAGAGGCAGTGGAGGACCTTTCATGACTAATATTGATCAGGATGGTATCATATCTGGAAGTCAAAGTGGTGGACCTTTTGGAAACCAGGCTAACAATGGCTTGGTAAACGGAGGAACCAGTGGAGGACCCTTTAGACCAGGAAATCATGGATTAATAGGTGGCAGAGGCAGTGGAGGACCTTTCATGACTAATATTGATCAGGATGGTATCATATCTGGAAGTCAAAGTGGTGGACCTTTTGGTAATGTCTTGGTAAACGGAGGTTCAAGTGGAGGACCCATTGGACCAGGAAATCATGGATTAATAGGTGGCAGAGGCAGTGGAGGACCTTTCATGACTAATATTGATCAGGACGGTATCATATCTGGAAGTCAAAGTGGTGGACCTTTTGGAAACCAGGCTAACAATGGCTTGGTAAACGGAGGAACCAGTGGAGGACCCTTTGGACCAGGAAATCATGGATTAATAGGTGGCAGAGGCAGTGGAGGACCTTTCATGACTAATATTGATCAGGATGGTATCATATCTGGAAGTCAAAGTGGTGGACCTTTTGGTAATGTCTTGGTAAACGGAGGTTCAAGTGGAGGACCCATTGGACCAGGAAATCATGGATTAATAGGTGGCAGAGGCAGTGGAGGACCTTTCATGACTAATATTGATCAGGACGGTATCATATCTGGAAGTCAAAGTGGTGGACCTTTTGGAAACCAGGCTAACAATGGCTTGGTAAACGGAGGAACCAGTGGAGGACCCTTTAGACCAGGAAATCATGGATTAATAGGTGGCAGAGGCAGTGGAGGACCTTTCATGACTAATATTGATCAGGATGGTATCATATCTGGAAGTCAAAGTGGTGGACCTTTTGTTAATGGCTTGGTAAACGGAGGTTCAAGTGGAGGACCCTTTGGACCCAAAAAAAATGGAAATGATAATCAGGATGGTATTATATCTGAAAGTCAAAGTGGTGGACTTTTTGGAAACCAGGCTGACCATGGCTTGGTAAACGGAGGTTCAAGTGGAGGACCCTTTGGCTAAGAAACAGACGGATTAATACTTGTCGACAGCAAGGCATGGCTACTTAAATTTTATTTTTGGAATACATGAGTAAACTCTAAATACCAAATAACAACCAGAAGGGTCTCTAAATTAAACGCTACAGACTTGTGAGTAAAGGAACTTATTGAACAGTAACTTAAAGAAAAGTGCTAAGAGACATTGAACTTTATGCAGTTAAATGTTTTATAAAATTAGATTGATTAAATTGATTTTGTATATAGTAACTGTGTGTTTTCGTTGCATTTTAGTAGCTCAAATGCAGATGCAGTAGCGACGCCGTCTGCACCTAAAAAATCGCACAAAACATTTGGTCCGATGCGAAAATCCAGTCAAAGTAGTACAATATGCAATAGTCTACTTTGAAATTCTCCCCCTCTTGGTATTTTGTTCTTGTGCAGTCAGGCGATGATAGAGACATTGCCGAGAGAAAGAGAGAGACAGAGAGAGACAATGGGAGTAAGCAGGAGATAGAATGAGCGCATCATGGCATCTCACTCTCTGTTATCTGTGCCGCACATTTCTATCTCTACTTTGCGGCTATTGTTGCTATTGATTCTGATGCAGTTGTTGTTCTTGTTATATTTAGCAGCGCAGACGCAATTTATATAAAGTTTAATTGATTGGAAAATCAAATTGATTCGATTCGAATCGAACACAACAAAAGCCCTCGCACTGTCCACGCAGTGCATCGCTTCAGGCCCGCCCGAATAGACCAGACCAAGTCCCAGTTCCTATCCCATCCAGGTTAGCCAGACACTGTGGAACAGTAAGTCGCAGCCCATATATTTGCCACTGTGAATGCAACTGCGACCCTTTAATGGGTCTTCGTCTATGCATTAATGTTTGGCTTTTGATCATTGTTTTGCTTTAGCTTTAGATTCATTCTTGATGTGGTTCCACGCGACCGTGCAACATAAATAAATCGCCATTTGTGGAAAGAACAATAATCAGAAGTACATATATGTATTTATTAGTGAAGCAAAAATACATCGATTAATTGAAAGCTCGAAAAATCGACAACTCGATTTTCTTTTTGACGTTTTATGTTCTCTACAAACACACTCACAGATTTATCATAGAAACAATTTCGTAATGGAATGACAAAGGTGGCACGATTAAGTTATTCTTAAAAAATTTAAAACGGATACTTAATATTCGCTACTTCGCTTTAATGAATATTTTCAACTCAACTACTAAGTTGAAAACTATAAATTATTTTGGGATATGATTTTAATCATTGCAAGATGGTCTCTTACTTGAATCCGATCTAGAAAATTCATATGTATATAGTTATTATTTTTATTTTATTATTAATTTTTTAACAACTTAATAGAACCTTTGTATATTTTTCAGAACAGGGTCTAAAAACCGAATCACTTGTAAGCGCTACTTTTGTATTCGTTTATTATCAAGTGTGAGTATGTAAAGCACGCACACATACATACATACGTGTACCCAAAGCTCCCGTTACTAAAAACTGGTTTTGAATTGAGCGTAGTACTCTCCCGTTCGATCGTTCAGTTATTGACTAGAATTATGCAAGAGATTTAGAACGAGAGAGATAGCGCTGTGAATCTCTTTGGATTTTCCCATGCGCAAAGCCAGTCAATAGCTGCGTGCTATGCAACAGCCATTATCAACAAAGCAATACCTGTTTAAGTTTTGTTGTTACGAGTAAACTAACTTCAAAGCAATAACAAAGCTCAAGCTGCAATAATTGTGGCATGATTGGAAGTGCAGAGAGCAGCATTCGATGTAAGGTTAATGCCCAGAGTCGATATGTTTAATGGGCAGCAATACCAAAACTTTTAGCTATGTATGTAAGTAGCTAGTGCACAGCAATTCAATTGAAAATAATTAGCAACGTTGCTCAGGCACATGGTGAAACTTCTAAATTGCTTCAAATTAGAGTGGAAAGAGCGTAAGTGCTAAAGAGCGCGAGAGAGTGGAAGAGTGGAAGAGCGGGAGAGCGAGAGAGCGGGAGAGCAAGAGAGCGTTGCGCTCTAACTTTGTTCAACGGCAACTTGGCACCCATCACATCGGATGGTGCAACGATAGAAGGGGGAAGGGAAAGGAGAAGAGCCAAGTGAACACATTATGCATACGCCGACTCTATGCTGCCCCAAGCGATTGTCTGGCACCTCGCGTGGCCTGTGGTCGCCAGCTCTGGACATTCTCGTATGTACATAGGTATATAAGTGCGCGTTTCTGTTAAAGGCTCTCAGTCATTTGACTCATTGCCTTGACCATGGGCCACAGTCTTCAATTTATTTTCTTGCTTCTGCTGCTCGTCGCGCTGCTCAGCGGTAAGTCAGTTCAGTCATTGCCCGTTGCTTCAAATTCTTATTTGCATTACACACATGCATACCACATTCAATACAATACATTATTATATCTTAGCTGTTCACGGCATGCCGTCTTTGTTTAAATGGGGCCCGGCATCCAATCAGGGCCCCGGTGGCGGGCCAGCCTGGAATGGTGGTGAGACAACCGACAATATTATTCTGCATTCCCGAAATGGCAAATGGCGCTACTAATTGCCATTTGGCATGATCAAAGGCTCATTAATGAAGCCAATTCAATTTTGAAAATAAACAAATATACACAAATTTAACTGCATTACTTTCAGTTGACTTATTGAATGGGATCTTTATAGAATTCAAACGAATGATTGATGCTCTTTGATTAGTTTCGAATCAAATAATGCTGTTGTCGGGAGTTATTAACTTATATACTGTACTATAAACGTGTTGAAATCAGCAACTATAGTTGCTAGATACATTATGTTTATTTCAAATATTGGACGTCCCTCCAAATAAGTTTTATCTGAAGATGTTGCAGCGGATTATTATTGTAATCATCGAAAAACAAACACAAAATGTTTAATGGGAATTAAAAAGTGTGAACAGATTAAAGACGTTTATAATTATATATTAATAAGTACATAGTTTGAATAGTAATGCAAATCACTTTAACCTGTTTTAGACTGGGCTTTTATATCATCGTCACCCTAGAAATACATATTTTTTTATGAATATTGATAATTATAACTTTTGATACTTACTTAAAGTAAGTAAGTTTATTGGTATATCAGGGAGATTCTTGATCACCATTAACAGCAGAGTCGTTATTTTATCAACTTCACGTAAATATTACTATCAATTCAAGCTTGTCAATGTAACATCTTCGATACAACCAATAATAACGATTGGTTCACAATATCTTTCCAGCTTTGTTTTCAAACTTAAACTTATTATTATAAGCTGATAAGCTCTTGAGATGACGAATCTCATTATGTTTTTCCCATCTGAGTGATAAACTTTTAACCCAAGTGTATAAAAAGAATCGCAACTTAATGGTAGGTATTTCCCATCGTGTGTGGCATATATTCACAGACTATATTTAGGAATAAACATGATTTGTCTCTTAGATTCATAAATAAGTACAGTGGTGTGTGCACAAAGTGGAATTACGGTATTCTATGTATAATTGTTATTATTTTCGTATTCACCTTTTATAACTTGGTATAATAAATTAAGCTTCAATTAACTTTTTTGCTTCACTCTCACTTATGTGTCAATTAGCGGTTGAGTTGAATGAATTTCGGTTGACAGTTTTGTGATGCGCATGAAGCGATTTAAGCCAGAGCTGAGTTACGCCCAAAGAGTATTACCCTAATACGAGCAAAGTTTTGTCATTCGCAAAGTGTGAGTCAAAACAAGCGTCATTTTGGAGACGAGCTCAGTGCAATTGAGAATCGCAAGTCGTGTACAAGCAAAATCGTCGTTATCTTCGCTGGCATTTCCCCGAGAGGTTGTACTGTTGACCTCTCTGCTGTATCTACCCACATTTAATATACATAATAATTAAGTACATATTATACCCGATCGATCGCAACTATAAAAGGGGGATCATAGCTCTCAATTCAGACAGTCAACCTATTGTTCAATATGGATACGGGTCGCATTCTAATGATGTTTGGGCTACTTGCACTCGTTGTGTGCTTAGCCAGCGGTAAGTGTGATAATGACTTTAAAAGATTACAATTTTTTTAGACATATTTTCTAATATGCAGCTCAAGAAGAAGTCACGGAAAATCCCAGAACTCATGTGGATCGCTCTAACGGCGTGCAGACCTCAATACCCGGAACAACGCAGCCTCACAAATCAAAGGTTATCATCAATGACCAAATTATAAGCAGTAACCAGTTTCCCTCTGCTTATGGCGATATAATGCTCTTTAATAATGGCGGAGAAGGCAGCTCTCAGATATTTGGAAACTACGAAATCGCTATTGTCCATGGTGGAATTCAGCTGAAAACTGGAGGTAAGAAGTTCGATTTCCCCGCTAAGGATGCCAGTGTAAAGAGTCAGGAGAAGGTCGATATCAATGGTCAAGAGGCAACGCTGGAATATGATAATGGCAACATTGTTATTGAGCTGGCTAATGGAACTGTATTTGCCAAGACTGACGGAGGTCTCTTCAGTGGCAACCGTCAATCGTATGAGAACCGTGCTCAGATCAAAGATGCCGCACTTAACGAAGCTGCCCAGGCGGAGAGAGCAGCGCAGGCTCAGCCCGTGCCTAGATTTGTGTATAACAATAGGGGCAACACTTTTCTACAAAACGAAGCAGGAAGCATCTACACCCGTCCTGATGGCAAAACCGTCTTGGTTGGAGCCGGTGGTCAGACGCTTGTAACTGATGGGGATTCAAGCAGCGTTGAGAGTGATGAGAGTGATGAAGATGATGATGCTAAATCGGGTTCAAAGATTATCATCAATGGCCAAGTTATGAACGGTAACAGCTTTGTTTCTAGTAGTAGTAATGGTGGCGTTATGCTATTCAATAACGATGGAGAAGGCAGCTCCCAGTATTTTGGCAATTACCAAATCAAAATCATCAATGGTGGCATTCAACTATCGACTGGTGGCAAAGACTACAATTTCCCGGCCAAAGATGCCAGTGTAAAGAGTCAGGAGAAGGTCGACATAAATGGCCAAGAGGCAACTCTGGAATATGATAATGGCAACATTGTTATTGAGCTGGCTGATGGAACTGTATTTGCCAAGGCGGACGGAGGTCTCTTCAGTGGCAACCGTCAATCGTATGAGAACCGTGCTCAGATCAAAGAGAACGCTCTGAAAAATGCTGCTGAGGTGCAACAGCGGGTGCAGCAACAGGTTGCAGATATACAGAATCGCATCCAGGCTGAAATGAGAGAGCTTGAGGCAAATCTTCAGCGTACTATGGGCAATATTGGTTTCTTCTAGTATGACACATACTCGCAATATATGTGAGAATCAACACATACCTTTACTTTTTACCTATATATTCTTATATTTCTATTAACGAACAAGCACGAATAAAGCTCATTACGTTGATTTATTCAGAGAGTACTCGAACTTATTTGCATTTGCACAGAACACAACCAGTCGACGACGACGTCATCGCACGATGATAACAATATAAGACGCCATTTAACAGAACAATACGATAGACACATTCGCTCTTATTCGAGAGCGAATTACTGCAGAAATGAGTAGCGTTGAGTGTCTAATGTATGAATAAGCTGGTTGCAAAAAGGTCTGAGAGACTGACTAAGAAATACTACGCCCAACTGCCAACTCGCTTTTTTCTTAATTAACTTCTATTCTTTTTACCGGAAAAATACAATTTAACATATTCCAAATATAATAAATATACCAAACCTTTTATTGAATTAGTTTAAATATATTTTTCTTTCTTTTTCTGATAAAAAATATTATTTTATAACTTCAAATATCGTTAAGTTGGCGAATTTTTTTTCAGCTTACGATTGGGTTTGAATCTGTATATATCTATTAACTATTACCTTAGCTGTTTCGAATTTTTAACGTTTTTAAGTATAATTATATATAGTATTTTAACTTAAATTTAATAAATTCAAATTTCTTTGTACTCTATGTTAAATTATTCAAGACAATATCAACATATTTTGGCTGGTAAATTTTTTTCATTTTGAATAATCGACCTCTTTTATTTATAACATGTCTACAGGGTATACGAATGCGAATTGCATGCGAAAATCTGTTATGAATGGCAACTTTGTACATATGTACCTACATATATTCAATACGGTCTAATTAATTTGAACTCTGCTTTTTAAGCATTGACTTTCAACAGTTGACATCTGATTTTGCTGTCTATCTGTCTATGAGTTTGAACGAGTTCTTTTGTCGTTTCGAATATCATGACTAAGTAATACACATTATGCACATTTTTTCAACTCCGCATGAAAAATGAGAACCATGTGTCCTGCTGTGCGTCCTACATTTTGCACTTAGACTAATTTCAAAGTGCCATATATCAGTTGAACTGAGGGCGATGAGAGACTATTCCTAGCAATATCCCGCCAATCCGCGCGAGCTACGCAAATTCCACAAGTGCCAGTGCCACCTGTAGGTGAACCAACTATCCATTCAGTAGGGTTAAAAGCAGTGCTGCCGATTTGGTGGTTTTACAACTAGATTTGTTGATGAGGGTAACAAATTCAATTTTGTGCCAATATTTAGTTTTTTTTCTATTTTTCTATTTACTTATTTTATTAGTCCTTTTTTCAAAATGGTAAAATATATTGTATAGTCTAATACGAGTATATTTTGGAGTATATAATATTTTTGGACTGAAGTCTTTCCTTAGATGCTAGAGGTACTCTTAACTTTCGTCGGATCACTACCTTAACAATTGAATTGTGGTAAATTTTATTTATTTGTTAGCTATTTTTTTAAATTTTTGTGTTTTTTTTTTAATCAAACGGCAGCACTGAATGTATAACCCCTTGCCAGGGCGCCGTGTGTGACAAATGAGCGTCAAGTTACTGGCAACTTATTTTACACTGTGCCACCCCACAGGGGCACCTCTTGCAGCTTTGAACTTAACTTGAGCAAAATATTTAGCTTGTCGGAATGTGTTATAATTAATTTACCAATGTACAGTTTTATGGTTTTTTTTAGTAGGATTAGGATTAAAGTTTACCCCTGCACTTTTTTTGAATACATACATACTGTACATTTAAATTTTTGATATTTGTATTTGTTTTGGAAAGTTTAAATGCATGTTTTTGTTGACTGAAAAAATAATCACGCAATTTTCGGATCTTTGGAATGGAAAATTACATATAATTTCTCATCTCTTGATAAAGTCTTATATAAGATATCGAAACAAAAAAGTAGAAATCGTAGAGGACCTTTTAAATATAATTTATAATTATAATTTTTCTAATTTTATTATTCCGAGCTTCCGGTTATTAACTGTAAATGTATTTAGTAGATATTACTTCAGTACCAACTGAAATTTTAGCTAATACGGCCAAATACAATTAAGAGTAAAAAATGAAAAATACTTTTAAAGTGAATTCATTTAAAATTCTAACTGGATTATTTGAATATTGTTTACGGATAGTAAAATGCAGAAAATTATGAAATTGGATGTTCATCCTTTTACAAGGCCAACATAAACAATTGAGCTGCACATTTAATGATTCAGCTACTTGCAACAACTTGATGCCATATTTTTGAAATATTTTTATTCCTTTTATCCGACACATAAAGTGTCACAAGTCATTTTAACGCCTTGCCACGTGTAAAAGTGTTAGTGTTAGTCTACGTATGTGTGTTAAAAGAAGCTTGAGTGTGTGCTTTACATTATGAGTTCTAAATGTGCATGCTAGTGAGAGTGTGCGTGCGTGTGTGCGTGTGTGCGTGAATGTGAATGTTAGCTGACACAAACTTGCTGCTTGCATTGCAGTTTGCAATTCTCACACATTGCGCGAAAAGAGAAAATGAGAACAGTTCGCAAATGTTGCTGACAGCGCCGCTTAGTTGCCCCTATTTCACACACACACACACACCAAAACAAACGCATATAGTGCATATATGCATATGGTCGCACTTACTTACATAAGAATGAACGTTGGCTGTGCATAAAAATTGCATCAGTTTTAGCATTTGGCCGACATGCTTAATTTGCTGCAAATGAGCTGTGACTAATGCAGATGACACAAATGTTTAAATAAGCTGATACCCCTTGAATATAAGACTTTTCCACCTGCATTTAGATGTAGCTGTATGTCCTGCTTCTTCTGTTGCTTTCGAAACTTGCTTTTAGTCGAGTATACTCAACTAGCAATACCTTCCTTGTTGCTTTTATAGCTGTACAAAGCAGCTCTGTCTACACTCATCTGAAACTACTAAAAGCGGTCAGAGAAAAGGGTCAAGCGAAAGCTGGATAAGCTACACTTGACTCTACTAGTAAACCAAGTCTGGTTAATGGAGAAGAGCAGCTGGGAGGGTCAACATGTGTATAAAATAATTAGCCCAAGAGTTTTCAAGCTACTTGGTTACTCAAGCCTCAGGACTATATCACTCGGTTTGCTCTGCATTATTTCAATTATTATTATATTTTTTTCGTTGATTTTAATTACATGAATTAAAGCCAATACCAACAACAAAGACATTCAGTTATCAGCACCTACATAGCTATAAATAACTTCGAATCACTTGTGTTGATAAAAACCTAACGGATTTCTGACTTTTGTTGTGCTTTATCTAGCCCAGTAAAAAGTTTTATCAGCATTTGTTTGCCTCAAGTGAAAGTTAAATGGACCAAAAGCAAGTTGTTGCTGATGTTTTTTTACTGTACTGTTGTTTACTCCTTTACTTGACACTAAATGCCCTTGCACGATTCAACTATCGAAAGTACCTGCCCAAAAAGTTTTGGGGAGTTCTTTTTTCAGTTTTTTTTGTACCCTGTATTGAAATTGTAGATAATGGGAGATTCACAATTATCTTTATGATAGATGGTAACAGTTAAAACGTGGTATTTGGTACCCTGTAAAGTAAATAAATATAGTAATTAATTTAATAATTCTAGAGTGAACGGGTATCTTTTAGTTTGTCTTTCAACGGTTATGTCACATATTTTAATCGAACCCTTATTTATTTTAGTGTGTGTCTTTGCACTTTGAATGCAATGCGGTAAATTTGAAGCAGCCATTACTCGCACAGCATTTCACACTCATGCGGAGAGAACTTTTCAAAATGATTTATTCCGTCCGGATACTTACTTTGGTATCTGTGACAAAGTGCTCCTTTGATTTATTGCACTTTGGAAAACAATGCAACGAGCTATGAGTTTGACATGTGCACAGTCCCAAATTGTTGTTGCCACTCAAATATTTAATACGGAGAACTGGTTTTCCTTAACAATGACGATAAGAGTAGAATTTCGAATATTGACATGAATTCTTTGAATTTCCTGAATATTTGCTTGTGGATCAAGGGAATAGAAATGCAAAAGTGCCCAGTCGATTCAAATATTTCTTTGATATTAGTTGCTTAGAGGTTTCATCTACAATCATATGTGGGTTAAAAAGACTGAAAACTTGCTGCGAATTTTAAAATAGTTGTCGATAACAGATGTATCAATATACCAGGCATTATCACAAAATATTCCTATTAGAACTAGAGGTTAACAATTTTGACTCGCAGATTGTAATATTTATTAGCTATTATTGAACCTAAAAAATACGATGCTTAAAAATAATTTTAATGTTTCTTAGAAATTTGGCTCAGTTTCTTACTTATTTACTCATTTGCATTTAATTATTTCAGGGAAAATTTCTATTAACAATTACAATTTGCAACGTAAATTTAAACAATGAGTTGATGTAAGAACTTTATTAAAAGGTTATTAATACGTATGCATTTCTAGAATGCAGTTATTTGTAATAAACCCTCCGGCTTGGGCATTTCCACTAATTATGAAACAAAAATATTTATTGTGGGATTACCATTAATAATAATTGATTTGTTTGAACCTCCTTGAGTGAGTAGATCGATGCGTTGGCTGTTGAGATCTTCTTGAGCCACATTGTAACGCTGATTGAAGCTGTGATAGTCGAGGCCATTGTATCTGATAGTTGTCCAATAGTAGAGCACGTCATCTGGTTGCAGCTTCTGCTGTCGATTGTGATATGTCCAGCGTCCATTGCGAGAACTGACGACATCCGTGGCCCAGGTCTGATCACTGAGATCCTCCATTTCCGCGTTTACTTTGCCATGGAAGGCAAACAGGGTGATGCCAGGCTCGTCAGGAATCGAAACCTCAAAGCCCTGTGGCGTGTTCACCTTGACTGTGGCCTTTGGCACATTGTAGGCGTGGCAGCTGCCAACGATAAACGCGGCTAACAGCAGCTGCAGCTGCATGAGTTGAGGCATTGGTTCCTTCAAAGCAACTGAATCCATTTGAGTGTGACGTTATTGCTTTTCTAGCTTATCTTGGTCGGGCTTGTCTTGTTTGCATCATGGGAAAGCTGTGTTTTTCCCACTGCAATTGCAAGTCAGACAGTTGATTGCTTGGGGCTCTGGTGGCGGCGAATTGCGCGCCAGCCAAAAAGTATGCAACACAAAGCCATTTAAATAACTTGCCCAAATACTTGCATAGCAATATTCTGTTGTCTGTTTTGTCTTGTTTTTTTTTCACAGAGAAACTGTTGCGGCAGAGCTTAAAGCTTTAACTTATACAGCTCTCATATGGCAGGCAGTCAAACCCCAGGCCCCAATGGCCAGCGTCATGTGTGCGGTTTGTGTGTCGGTCCTTGGGCCGCTCTTTGTACCAGTTTCCAGTTTCCAGTTCCCTGCTCCCAGTTCGCAGTTACTAGCATTGCCACAACAATCTATGGCATTGTTGCAGACTCTTCTCTGGCATCCCGAGCGTAGCACACAAGAAGCGGCAAGACAACTGCGGCAGATACTTAAATAGTTACTGTTGTTAATGCTGTCAGGACCCCAAGAATGTTGGCTACGTACAAATGGATATGTACATGTGTATGTGTGTTCTCTTGGCAGCACTGCAATACACCTCTGAGAAAATGCCACAATTGTCTGTTCAGCAGTTGACTTGTGAAACGCATTTAACGACCTGACAACTTACATTTTGCTTGACAAAATAATATACACAGTTTTGTTAATGACACGACAAGTGGCTTGTTTTCGTAAGAGCATTTCATTAATGTTAAACTTAATTAAATTAAACTTGAGAAATTTCAAACTATTTATTATACCATGCACTTTGTTATTTAGAGCCAGTAAGCTGGCTAGCAATTTTATCATATAAGGTTGAAAATTCTTTAATTTTTAATTCAGTTTTTGCTTTCAATTTGGTCCGAAAGAAACAGAAATTGGTTTAAGACAATTTGCCAAGACCCTTGGACAAGTGTGAATATATGTGTAAAAAAATTAATATTAAATAATTTTGTTTAATTTACTTTTTAAGTATTTTCTTTTAAGGAAAGATAAATATTTGATCAGCTATACTTATGTGAATTCAGACTTCTCAGCAAAAAGTCTGATCTACTGATGTAAATTCAGCTTAACATGCCTTAAATAACTTGAAGTTTCAATCATCCCTGCCATTCATCAATTCGATTTTAATAATCATTTTACCCTCAATTGCCGGAAAATAGTTTAAGTGCTTTGTCAGCGGCCCAACCAGATGCAAGTTAATTTTTAATTGCTGTGCTGTTTGTCAAAACAGAATGTGGCCCTAATGTGTGCTCCATTCAATTGACCCAGTACGAGTACGATTTTGGCAATAAAATTTAGAGCAAGGGAGGAAAGAAGGGGGGACATTATGGGCAATCGAATCCCCAAACCCGGCATCCATTTAAAACAAAGTCAAACCACAGCAAACCGAAACTAAATAGCTAACCATTTATACAGGCGATCCATCTATCTATTCATTCATTCATTCATTCGCTCATCCATCTATCGTCAACTCAAACTCTGTCAATTTCTCTGGGCTGACCCGCATTGTTGGCCATCTATCTCGATGGATGCTGCGCCCAAAAGGCAGCTACGTTCGGCGATTTGCGCTGATTTATAAGCTGCATGCCATTGACCACTTGATTGTCGCTTTGGCTATATATACTATGTGTGTGCATATGTGCGTGTGTGTTTGTATCTGTGTAATTTATTTACGTTAACACGCGCTGGGCAGCGCCTAAAACTATGTCACATCCACAGCATAGACGAGCGCAATTTTCATTTATTTTAAATGGCATAGAAAATAGCAAAGTGCCATTTTGCTGGCCAAGTGCCTCGACTGGGATCGGCTCGGCTTGGCTCAACTCAACTCAATACAATTCCCCGTTTCGGATTCTCTGTGCATTGGCTATGTGCGCACAACCGGAAATTTGTGTAGTTAGTGCTGACCAGCTCCGTTTTTTTTTTTTGGAAGTGGACTCTCCAGTTTGAGCCCGGCATTAAATTCTAAACCGGCCCAGACTGATTACCGTGAAATTACATTGTTTCGCACTTAAAATGCGGCAATGGTAACACGTTGTACCATGTTGCTCAGTGTAAATGTGGCTTCTGGCTGGGTTTGAGTGCATTTCCTTCTCCTGGCCCGGCTTAATTAAGTGAGCTGTTTTCTGCTGTGATACTGCGACCATCAGCCCCCGCCCAACGCATTGAATTTAATTGCTTGCATTTATTTTTAATTGATTTATATTTTTTTTTTTAGCAATTTACCCTTTTTGATTTTTCTTGCCAACTTCACTATGCGCCAGGTGAATGAAGTATCATTTGGGCTTATTTTAATTCGATTAGGTATTTATCTAAATTGAATGAAAATTGAATTTAATTTGATCGAATTTCCAAATGTGCGTCCACTTAAAATTATCCAACTTCGAATGCATAAACGTTGACTTTATTATTTTAAATTAGTTTAAAAAATAATAAAATGTTTTTTTTTGTTAAGTATATTTAATGAAGTCTATTGCTTTTGCTTAATATAAATAATTAATTAATGGAAAAAGTTTATTTCAAGAGTTCAAATTAAATTTAATTCCTAAATTAAAATAATAATTAAAGAGATTACAAACTTTAAAATAAAACATATTTGATTTTAGATTAAAAAGCAAAACTTAATAATTTTAAATCGATTAAATAAACTTTTTTTTTAACAAAGACAGTGGATCTAATGCATTAGTCTTTATCTATGACTGAGATTTCACCCATTTTCCGGTGCATAATCAATTTTGCTTTGCATGGCAAAGCAAATACCTTGGCTATCCCTGAGCTGACATTCACACAGCTGTATGGCAATAAGCTAAGCAAAGACCTATCCAATCAATCCCAGTCAGTAACCACAAGGAAACCCCAGATCTCGTACCAAAGGTACTCGCAACCACTTCAGATGTAGCTGGGCTTCATAGATTTGCTTTACACACAGTTACGAGTACAGTTACTCAAACATGGTGTGTCTGTAGCTCAATAAACGTGTACCCATTGCCATTCCCCGTCCAACTGCCTTATTATACAAATATATATGTTTAAATGAGTAGATATACATATTTACATATATGTATGTACTCGTAGACACGTGTATCTAGAGCTGGTACACGCTTCCACTCAATGACGGCGACAGCGCACATATTTAAAGAGCAAACGTTTATCTAAGTTGTACCGTTGCGGTTTCCGTTGACATTCAAATGCGGAAGCACCTGTCGCCCAGTGCCGACATCGACACACAGCCAGAGACACCAAGAGACCATAAGACCATGTGACTGGGAGACCAAGGACCAAGGCCTCGAGACGGCTACAACTAAGCCAGCAGTAGCAGCAGCCACTTCCGATTTCACACGCAGCCAGAAGAGCAGATACTTTGAGTTCGGGGACTTAGGCTGAGTGCTTATTGCGGTGTGTGTTTCAAAAGTTGTCAAATTATGATATTAATTTATATTCACTTAATTCATTCTTATTCAAATTTAGTCTATTGCTATTGCTATTACCTTGGAAAAGAGTAAAAAATTAAATTTAATATTTGACGTATTACAAAAATTATAAGCTTGCTTAATTTTAACATTTCAATAGTTTAATTTTAAACTCATCGAACAGCTCTCGCATGTGAAGAGTTTCGTGTTTGGTGCGTGCGATTTGTCTTGGCTGTCTCTGTCGCATTGCCGGATACACACTTCGCCGGGCATGGATGACAAGTTTCTTGGGCAACTCCTGTACCCACTCATGCCACGCCCACTACCCCTTTAAGCACCCGCTGCCGCCGCCTCCTCTTGCACAGTTTGTGTAGTAACTTTTGAGTTTTCAAGTATCTGTGCGTGGTGGTTGTCATCAAGTTTAAATGGTTTCGCTTACACCTTAAGGATGTCATTGAACAAATTAATTACTCGACAAGATTACAACAGAGTGCCAAAGTGTGTGGCGGGTTAAATTCCAGCATAAGTTGCTGCCGCTGCTGCTGCTGCTGTTGCTCATTAAAATGCCGCATATTGTTGCCATCATGGGCATCTCCATCATTAAGACTATCATTGTTTTGGGCTTCCAAAAAGGCTCCGCCCGCATCGCATTGCATCGCATCGCATTTGCGACTGCCTGAGCACATTATTAATGCGCTTCTGACGCGTTTTTGGTCAAATGTGTGTGTGTGTGAGTTATGCAGGCGTATTGAGAGGGTGGGGGATGGAGGGTGTAAACACAAATACAATGCAGCTAAATGGCCATACATTGGTCTCCACTCACTTGGCTTGCTTTTGCTGCTGTTTTGTTGGTGTTGCTTTTGTTGTTGTTGTTGTTGTTGCTGCTGTTTCCTGAGTTCCAACCGGAAATTGGAAAAGCGTTGGCTTATATCGGGACTGAGAGGGGATGGCGGGTACAGTGGTTGCCTGGGCACTTTATGCATGCACCGTTCATAAAGTGCACTCGCCATTTTCAACTGGCCAAAAAGACTTTACCATTGTTGTAACCAAAGGCACGGCTTGGTATTGCATAGATGCGTCCTGTTATGGACTGTCCGAGCCTTCGAGTGTGAGTTAATGACTATGTGTGTGTGAGCTTATGTGTGTGTTTGTATTTGGGCCACTCTCGATATGCTGCACATGCTTCTTGGCAAAGCTGCTAATGGCCAATGTTAAACTTCCAATATTGGAGTGTGTGCAAATTCGCAAAATACATAAGTATGTACATATATATGTGTATGTCAGTTTGTACTAAGGAGTCGATAATGTACTTTTGTAGAGCGCTTCCTTTCGCTTAGGTGTAGCTGAAATAAGCGATAATCCTTTTCATTGTGTGCTTTCCATTAACTTTTGACATTGAGCATTGTCATAAACATGACATCAACTAAAAACTTAAGTGATATTTTTGTAATCCTTGAAGTTGTAAATATTTTGGAAATCTCTTTTATTTGAATTGTGAAAGATCTCTTCTGATAATAAAGTTAAGGAAATTTGTATGCTTTATAATAATTACAAAAGGTTTGATTTCTTATCCAAAAAAATGATACTTCACAGAATGTATACGATTTGCAAGGCTCTTAAGTTTATGGAATAAATAAAAAAAACGTAATTTATCAATTTTCCTTTTTTACTTTGCTATATGTCAGAAATCGTTTTTATTGAAATGGTCTTGTTTGCTTGCCAAATTATCATATCAAAGGAAATATTTTTGCAGCCAAAATGTATGCTATAAAAATGAAAATGGCCTGTGGTTTTATTTTATACTTTAATGTTCAATGTAAACCAAATCAGTCAATTTGATTTCTGCGGCAGTTAAGCAAATACACCCAATAACCACAGACAGATACACATATATACGCATTGAGATATTCATGTGTACATGTGTTAATGTGTGTGTTTACATGCTTGTACATAGATTACACACTCAAACCTCAGCTGGCTTTTCATTTGGTTATTTTACAAATACGTAATTTTGTTTAGCGTAATTGCGGCTGCAATTGAAACCGGCACTTGATTGGAGAGCACAATAAAACAACTCAGTCATATAAAACGTATATGTATATATATGTATGTATATGCAACTGAGAATGCCAATCACACACACACACACACTTGCACAAACATTTATTCAAATAAATGTTGCAAATTTGATATTTACGTTTTAATGAAGGCTTTCATGTTTTGCGTCGTCGATAAGCTGTCGTTTCATATCAAATTGTACAATCCACGATTGCATACAAAATGAGATTTTGGCTTGCAATTATTGCAGAGGACTAAAGACCGTTCTGGCCAGGGCCATCTTAATGGCCAACTAACTGCAGCTGATGTCAGAGTCAGTGGCCAAAGGCAAAGTTCGTTGCCTTTTTTCAATAAAGCTGCAATGTAAACAATCAGCGTACAACACGGAGAGCACATACACATACATGAGCACAAGATACACATACACACACATGCATACACAAGAGACAAGTTAATAAAAGTTCGCGACACGAAAGGCGGATACAAAAGTGACTTATTCAGTTGGAAAGGTTTTAACGAGTATTGGTCAAAAGTGATAAGTTTGTTTAAAGAGCTGCTGCTGCCGTCGAAAAGTCTGTATATCAGAGCGTATGAGCAATAAAGCAAATACATTTACATTTAAGTCTATTATCAAGCATGATTAAAACTAGAGTAAATTGGAAATATGAAATTTGAAAGTTTTCAATTTAAAGGATATAAACGATATATACATATATTTATATACATATATAGGATGGCTATCTATCTATAGTACAACAATAAAGTAAATATACATTTAAGTCAATTATTATTATCTATTATGATTAAAATTCATAGTAAATTGCTAATACGATATTTGAAAAGTTTGAAGCTTCAACTGTTTAGTTTTGATCGTATCAATTAATTTGCAGCATTATCAAAAACTAGGATAGAGATATTCGTATAATTTTCAAATTGCGTTCTTAAACGAATTCTCTATAGTAAGCCAAATAACTTGTGGACTTTAAATTCCAGATGTGCTTAGCCGACAATCCGCTTTTCGGTCAACCCATTTCTACTTTCTTTTTATACAAAGCGCCACCTATTGGTCATTCGTTTGACAGCTCACTTAATTAAATTCCGTTGGACACCTTCTTGAACGTTGGCATTTGGCTGTTGCCATTTTAGTTTGCAATTGCCTTTTGCTAACTTTTAACTTTTTGAGGCTATCCACAGGCTGCTTAGCTGCTTCACTTGTCCATTTCTCCCCATCTCTCTTTGTCTTTCCTTCTTCGACTATATCTTTCTATCTTTCGCATTCTATCTGTGTGTCTGCATCTTTCTGGTTTAAGAGCAAACTCGTTTCATTGGTAATTTACGCTTCACATGGTCAACGTGTGATAAAAATGCCTCTGCTTTTGTTATTCGTACTCTGTTTTTTTTTCTGACATTTTCTTGTCATTCTCTTTGCTTTGTTTTGTTGGTTTCGAAAGTTGAAACATAGGTGGCGTACTGTACTCTGCACTGGACTAAGCTGCTTAGCTGCTGGGTCTATGCGGTTACCCCTCTGTCCCCCTGTCTGTGCTCGGCCTGACAGTGATTGGTGTTTGTGTCAGGGGATTTATTTATCTTTTAAAAGTATTTATTGTTTCGCATTAAAGTTGCGCGAATTCCATTGCAAAAGAAAAGTGTATTGGGCCGCCAGCATTCGCAAAAACTGTACACAAAACACTGTTCACTCATTTGGCACGCACTCTGACCCGGCAATCTTAATGCAAAATGTTACAGAGTATCACTATTTTTGGCCTACGACTATCATACATCTTCACTTTTCATTTGCTTAGCCCTCTTAGCATCCTGGTCATTTGACACTTTCACTTTACGAGCCATACAATTTATTTCACTTTTATCTAACATCAAGACATATTGATTTTTCTCTTTGTCTACAGGAAAGGAGAAAAATCGCCCAAAAGTATCGACGATAATTTGACCAAAAGAAAAAAAAAGTCTTGGACCTCAATTTGGGATTAGCCTGAATTGTAACTTTTTTTATCTCTATGAACATTTGATGTGCCCCCCAAAAATACTAATCAAAGTTGATTGATTACATGAACTCAGAGTGTTAAGAAACTTTGCTTTCAACAATTTGCTGCACAGACTTTTTTTTATTATTATTACTCACAAATTAAACTAGTCAATTGATTTTGATGGGGGTGGCCAAATTATTTAAAATGATAAGCAGTATGAATTTTACCTGGCCCATAAATTAATTCTATAAATTAATTCTATGGGCCAGGTAAAATTCATACTGCTTAGAAAAGAATTGCGTATACTTAATCAACTGCTTTCATAGAAAAATGAGATACTGTTCAATTTGTTACAATATATTCATTCTTATTCATCATTTGGTATATTTGTTATGCTTCGTGATGCATGTAGATACGAGTTAAAAGTAAACTCAATAAAAATCTCAGCATACAACTCGTAAAATCGGATTTGAGTTTTAAGTACCAAATACATTTGGTAATGTGTATCCTCGGGTTTATAAACACATTTGGGCCAAAGTGAAAGTCAATTTGCATGCAAATCTCGGCCAAGTTGGTTCGAAAAGTAAAGTAAAGTAAATACAACTAAATCATGTTGAAGTGCATGTCTAAACAATAAAAGCCACATTAAAATGAAATTCAATAAAACAAGAAGCGGCCAACTGGAGACGGAAGCGCACTTGACCTGAAAACTCATTGCAATCAAAATAGGAAGTTTCTGCTGATGATGATGATGAACATGATGATGATGATGACGTTGCAGATAGGCCAAAACAGCTGTGCAACATAAACAGGCAGCTTAAGATTGGATATATTATGGGGGTTGAATCACCCGTCACATTCTCATTCTCCCCCTTAATTCTGACTGACAAACTAATTTCATTACCAGCAGCTGGCACAGACATTGCTGCCGCCAGTGAAATCCGGTCATAATGCTTGTAATAATAATCAACAGCATGAGCTTGGACACTGAACGAATGAATGGAATGAGCGAAACGAGTAAAACGAATGGACCGAATGTATCCACAAATGATAAGTAGCAAGGACACATGCAACGAGTGGAGTGTTGTGGAGTGGAGTGAAGCAATTGCCATGGCAAAAATAGAACAATTACACTAAAAATAAAAACAAAAGCCAGATATAAGTGGGCTACATCGGAGATACACTTACACAAAAGTGGGCGGTGTTTTGGGCGTGGCAAGCTATGTGTAATATGTGCACAAATTGAAAATAAAGTTTTGTAACAAAATGTCGCACCGGAAATGAAACTCACAGCATGAAGCCGGGAGCAATGTGTAGCCAAGCGTATAAACTGGGTATATGTAGAAGGCAGCCACAGTCGCATTTGTAGTCAGAGAGGGGCGTGGCAATGCACAGCATTGTTTGCCACTATCACAACGAACAGGAGCAGAACCAGCAGCCAGAGAAGAGTTGAGTAACTGGAGACTGGGCGCCTTAGTCTAGGCGCAGTCTGCGCCAGTTGAGCCTTGCCATAATAAAAGATGACATTTTATAGCAGTCATAGCCAAGTCAGAACATGCCAGCAATAGCAAAAGGGTCGTAGTTGTCCTTGTAGTGGTTTGGGGTATCCGGTTTTGGCCTAAGCAGCCAGCCAGCCTGCTCTGCTGGAAAGCCGGAGAGAGACACAGCTGCTGCACAAAAGTACATAAACCTAGAAATGTCATGTTTATTTTCATTTCATAAGGAAATTGTCTGTCTATAGTTTTGACTTTACAAACGGAGGCAGCCAGTCAACCAGTCTGCTCCAGGCACCTTTAACAGTTGGCTAATAAGCACGCCCGGCAAGCATGGCACTTAGCCTGGCTATATCTGGTTAGGTAATGCGTCCACAGCACGTGATGCTGCACATTATTTTTTATGGCCACGTTAAACCCGCCAACTTGAGAGATTTATCGCCTAACCGAAATTTATCGCACATAATTAGCATATGAAAATTGTCAACTGGTAGATATTCACATACACACTTATATTTATCGAGGTACGAGTACCTACATATAAAGCAATATAATTGCATTGAGTAAGCTCGATTTCTAATGAGCATTAAACTGATTCTATTCTAATAAATTATTCAAAATTTGAAAAAAATAAATTTGAGTTACATAGCTAATCGATAATAATAGGAGTTGTCTGGCCGGAGCAGAAGAATCTTATGGAGTTTCCACACAATTTCTTAACATGAACTGAAAATTATAAAAAAAAACACCTTTAATTATTTGCCGTCGATTAAACACGAAAAATTTAATTCAAAATGTTTATCAAATAAAGTACATAAAATCTCAAATAAAATTGCATCTTTAAGCATTCTCGTGTAAAATAAATTCTATAAAAGCATACAAAAATATTCAGGAATTTTAAAGTTACAGGAGCTTAAAATGTTTAACAGGTATCTCATAGTCGGGGTCTCGATTTTCTTTTTCCGCCATTCCCGCTATTTTGAGTATTATAAGATATATGTATTTAAGTCTATTATTAATTACCTCTAATGTAAAGCGTTTACCGAGTATTTTGGTGCAGTCATCGTTCTAAGTGTCCTTTAAGTTAAACATTATGAGCATCAGGCTAAATTTATCTATTACATTTTCTAAGAGCGACGGGATTCCTCCCACTTCAAAAACTTCAATGTGCTACTTAGTAGCGACACTTCAGCCGGGCAGGCAAACAATCAACCCGTTCGACACAACCGTACACTCTTTAGTCCGTAGACCCACCAGCCTCGTGACCAGATTTTACCAAATAACCACTCATCTAATCACATCGTTATCATCATCAACAATTTTGCACTGTCATTGCCGAACAATGGCATCGGTAGGCGACACAGTTGCCTCTACATCTTGCGTCCTGTGTGTCCTGCGTCCTGTGTGCCCTGCATCCTACTCTACTTATGGTTCTGACCGTAGCTCTGGCTAACCGTTTAATCATTTTGTCACGCGATGGCCAAAAGCAAACCAAACAAAAACGCGACCCGGCGGCCTGTCGTGTGCTCACAAAGGTGATGGTTATGAGAATGAAAATTAAAATGGGTTGTCATGGGGCTAGCTCGTTGCCTGGTTGTCTGGCTGAGAAACCGTCAGGTTGCCAAGCTGTTAAATTTTAGCATATGTCATAAAGGCTTAGCCATGATTTATATAAAAAATATTCTATGTACTACATGTATTAGTATTTATCTAGGTTAAATTCATGGCGCGACTTTAGTAATAAAACGAATTAAGGTCGCAACAGACTAAAGCCAAAACAAAACAAATGCGAAACTAAACGATTTACGAAGCGGCTACAAGGACAAGTTGACAGTTGCGTAAGGGACTATCTACCAGAGATTCAATGCGAATTAACATTACTCACTCTCCCTGGCAGGAGGATGCCCATATATCTTCATTCCCTCAGTTTGTCAATGACGCAACGCGACTCGAACTGCGACTAGTTCGCTGCTCAGCTTTTCGCAAATTTACTTGTGTATAAATATTTATATATTGAAATGCAATGCGAATCGATGATCAACGCCAGAAGACGACAGCAGCAAAAGCAAAAAAAATCATACTCATTCCCCTCACTCCGTCTCCTTCTTCACTTCCATCCCATACCCGTTCCCATTCCCATTCCCATTGCAATACAAAGTCTCACACAAACTGCGGGCCAATGTGCCGCAATGCAATCGAGCTGCACGAAATTGAATTTGCTGCAAGTTGCTGCCGCTTAGCTTGTCTATTGCCACGAGGGTAGATCAAAAAGTATTGACTACATTGTTCGCCTTTTAATTAATTTTTTTTTTAGTTTTTAAACTAAAATTAACAAAATCTAGGTTAACAGATAAGTCGTCTTAATTTTCTTTTTTTTTTTACATGTCAAATATTATTGCACATGAATTAAAAGCGGTTCTGTTTATTAACATACTTTTAAAAGGAAATATTCTATTAAACTTTCCCCTATAAGAATGATTTAAAAATATTATTCTAGAAATATTATGTAAGGTTCCTCATGAATTTATATTTTATCCAGATGTTTTTTTTTAAATGCTAATATTTATTACTATATAATTACGTGATGTTTGGGGATATTTCTTTTTTAGGCCTACATATTGAACAGCCCTCGCAATAGCTGTGCTACAACTGTGTGTCAGCATCAGTTTCAGCTTTTCTTGTTGTTATTTGTCGAAATTCAGCATGCGAAAATGCGATTTGAGCTCATCGCTCGCTGTTTGTGTCACTGTTTCGATTTCTATCGCCATCTCTATCCAAGTATCTGCATCTGTGTGCAGCTATTTCTATCTGAGCTCGAACTGTGTTGCCGGTTGTCGGTTGTCTTGCATTGCATATTGGGAGCTTTAGCTGTGACAAATCTTTATGCAATGTTGCATGTCGTCTGATTTTGCCATGATGACATGCTGATGGCATAAGCAGGGACAGCAAACGGAAACGCAGGCCTTGTCCCGCCCCCAGTCCAGCCCTGTCTGTGTGTCCGCCTCTCTGTCTACATGTCTCCGTATCTCAGTCTCTCAATGATTTGCTCACTGAAGTGTTAAGCACAAAAATTGGTAATGACAGTGGCTGGCAATACTCGTAACTGTAGAAGTTGTTATTCTTTCTTTTTTGGCAATCATTGCACAGGTTTTTCGTGGATTGATTTTGTAGTGCATCGAAGCTTGGACAACATTTCAGCTCCCTGCTTCCTAACAATATTTAAAATAATCCATTTCAGAAAGATTGAAGTTAAGTTTCGTCTAATATAACAATCAGAACAGAAAGATTTAATTTATCATTTTAAGATGATAAAGTGATGATAGAAATGCTGATCAAATGCTGATATTTCTTTCATTCCAATTTTATTTTTTATAATAGTTATCAGAATCTTATAATTTATTTACGTTTAATATGGTTATTATTATAGTTTTTGTTTTAAGTGATGAAATATGATAAAAATGCTCATGACTTCAATATATTCCTTAAGTTTATTTTTATTTATAACAATAATATTTAGAAGCTTATAAATTATGCACTTAAGGAAAAGATACCTGCTTTAAGAGCAAAGGACTTTAATGTTCCATAAACCTCGTCATTTCGTGACTTTCTCAAAGAAAACACTTACATACTTTTAGGCCGGGCTAATTGTAGCACAAGCCAAGGCGCAGGCACGCACCAACTGCAACTTTTTGTGGCACTTGGGTTATTTTCCATGTACTCGAAACTTTGGCAATAAAATTTGTTTCAAATTGCTTTTGAAAAAGCGTTGCCACCGAATGCGAACTGAGTTAGAAAGAGAGAAAGAAGGGGAGAGATAGAAAGAGAGGAAAAACCTATAGAAATTGGATAATTGGAAACTCCAGCTTGCTACTTTATAGTTTGAAGTTGTCAACGGAAAACTGGTTTTAGGCCGAAGGACAACAACCCGCCAACCAACCAACCGACCAGGAAACCAGTGTGCGAGTATCGTGGCAAAGTGCACCCCGGGGGGCATTCGGGCCTGGAAAATAAATATCTAATATATTGTATTGAGAGCAGTCGCGCAAAAGTTAATTACATTGTGTTAACGGGCCGACTAATTTTGTAATTCTCTTTCTGAATCATTTAACCATGAAATTGGTTGGCCAACTACGCCTACAATGCCCAAGACACCCGAAAAACGCCAACGCCCCCGATTTTAGCCAAACGATGATAATTGTCCGCCAACGCTTGTTTCATGATGAGTTTACAGTTCAAATGTGAAAATTAGTCTTTCAACTGATCTGCAACTTTCGACACCACCTCTCCAAGCTCTTCACCGAAGGTGACTGCTCCCTCCCGCCTTTTGACAGCTGGCACAAAATGCATAGTAAAACTTTCTGGTCTTGAATATTTTGAATATTTTAATTATATTTATTACATATTATTATTTTTAATTTCTGCGGCTTTTACACATAAATTAATGCAATTATATATGCCACAGGCACTGGAATTGAAGGCGGGGCTGCGTGTGCGCCTGATTAATTTCCTCTGTCTTTTGATGTTACCAGCTGGCCCCAGCGGCATTGTGGCAAATGGCATTAGCGAGAAAATAAATTTAATTAAATCATTTTCAGTAAATTGTGTTGTTAATAATTTCGGTGTACTACTCTTTCTCTCTCTCTCTTTCAATCGCTGTGTGCGTGGGAATGGTAAGCTGGTTGTAAGTTTTCTGAACCGCTTTAATGCAGAATATCGGTCAGAAATAAATTCCAACGCTAATTAAAGTTATGGAAATATTGTTGCATGTTTTAGCTTTTTCCGCAATTTAATATTTCAATCATTAAAATATTACTTATTTCTAATCATTTTTATAAGTATTAACAACATTTTTTTTATAAAGATCTAAGTATATTCTTTCAGATGAATAGAACTAGTGTTTTCCCCTTTGAAAAAAATTATTAATATAAGTATATGAAAATATGTCTTATTATTATATGCTTTATGTTACAATTTCCCCTTTTTTATTTTAATATTGTGAAAAAATGTCAACCTTAAGTTGGTATACACTGCAAGTCAATCACGAGGGCGGCACATTTTTTGTCATTACGACTGAGATATTGTCATAGCTCGAAGTCTAGAATGCTAAAGCTGCAACAACCGAGAATCGTCAGCTTGGCCTACCGTACAGCCTTCCAAAATGTATCTGACTGCGTCCAACAGTGCGAATACGTAATAAACAAAACAACTGCACCACAATTGTTGCCACTGTGATTGTGTGTATTCTGTGTGTGAATATGAGTGTGTGTGCGTGTGCATGCTTTATTTGAATTTACTGCCAAGCAGCCACACTGTTGAGCTTTGGCTACGACTCTGGCACTGGAACTGGCCATAACCTATGGAGGAGCACGACTCCGCCACAAGCACGCATACAAGCCACGCCCATTTGCTTATTCCCTGGGCAGACATTCAGCCCGTGTTTGGCGTTTGCCTCCGTTGAATAATAAATTGTATTTTGCGGCATTTAAAAGCAATTCTTTAACATTTTTCAATCTCAATAGCGACGTTGAAAATCCCAACACAAGTGTGTATGAATGTGTGTGCATGAGTGTGTGTTTATGTGTGTGTGAGGGTATGAATGTGTATGGTGCGTACAGCTCAGGCAGATGATGCCGATTGAGCCGATGATGGTGCCGCAGCGGCAGCAGACCGACTCTGTTGCACATACAACGAGTTCGAGACGAAAACGAGTATCGAGTATCGTTGTTGCAATCCCATCCACCGTTATGTCTAGGGAGCCCAAGCGAGCCAAAGATGTCAAACAGGAGTTGTTGTTGCAGCCGAAACACTTGCAACATTTTCGGCATTTTCGAGGCTGCTGGCGATACACGATTCTCTCTGTCCCACTGTCTTTCTCTATCCTTCTCTCGTTGGTTAAGCTTCGAGTGAAGACAGCAACGATTCGGCAGCAAAACAAATTGCAGCATTTAAGACCTGTGTCCGACTGTCCCATCCCCCTATTCCCTCTTATCTTCTCCGCATATCTTGTCTTGTTCGATTCTATCTGTGCGTGTGCATCGCCAGTAAATTGTTGAAAATTCTGTGGGTGGCAGGCAGTTTAGCATAAAGTTTGATTAAGTGTGTAAGCTTGGTAGGAATTCCCCTTCCACACTTCACTTCAAATGATTGTGCATTGCTCGACATGTTGATGGGAATTGCTTTAGCTTAAGAAAGCAGCAACAACTAGGCCAAATTGTAATTTATATAATTCTAGTACATGTCTCTGATGCAATAATTATTATAATTAAACTATAGTTATAAATTGTAATTTACATTTCACTTGTGTTTTATTTGTATTGAAATTGTAAACATCCTTTGATATTTACAAGAACATTTGTTGGAAATTAAGTTAATCATAGATTTTTTAGAGATTGAAGACATAGCCATAGATTGTTGAAAAGCTTTTTGTAATCACCCAAAAATCAATATTTCAATCGACTAAATTTAAGCGTGCACACTAACAATTTATATATAATATTTCGGAGAATCAGATAATATTCAGCATTAAATCACATTCTGATTTGCAGTTGTCATTTGGAAGTATTGAATAGGTTACCTGTGCAACACATTTTGTCTTTTTTTTGCTTTGTGTAACGGAAATAGTAAAACTTTTATAATGAGAAAAGTTAAAAAGAATGTAAGAAAGGACAGATTTGAGTTCCATCATAACAGGCGGGGAGGTGTTAATTCCGACAAACAAATTCGAAGCAGGCATTTCTTTGTTTGTATCTAGCTCACCAGTCAACAGAACAGAGTCGACTGTAACTACCAAAGTTTAAATGGATCAGCGTTTGTTGCGACGTCGCCGAGCAAAAAGAAAGAGACATAAAACGGGGTAAGAAATTCACTCAACAGTCTCATCCAGAACAATGCTTTTATCTCATTTGCAGTTTAAGCAAGTTGCTGCAGGAATTCAGACCCAATTTCAAGTTGCCCGCTAGTTATAGACGCTTCGCCTACGATCAATTGCAGTCTGTGATTTTACCCCTGTTGGCCTTCTTTAGGTATTTGGGGAGAGTGTTTAAGCGTCTCTCGAAAAGAAATCAACTCGAATTTCGATGCTCCGTGGTTGCTACTGTACTGGGACTCTTAATAATGGGTTTTCTGGGCTTTATTATAAAGCTGCTGCACATACCCATCACTAACATTATGTTGGGGGTCAAATAAGCAACAACATGCAGACAAAAATAAAGTTTCAATTCAATTGGCAGCAAACAATGACTTCGCTTTCTGGCCCTTGGCCAAACAGGCGAGTTACAAATACTCAGTGCCAAAGCCAAAGCCAAAACCTTGCCCAACTCGCATGCCAACAGCAAAGGCAGTGCAATAACAACGCCAAGCTGCCATTGTTGACCTACCACGACACTGACACCGCGACACCACGACCCCAAACCCAATCCCAATCCCAATTCCCATTCCCGGATCCCCTTCCCCTTTACAGTCCTTTTAACAAAACTCTGGCCCATTGCAAGTGTTGACAAGAAAATTTCGCCGCGCACTTGGCGAAAAACAGTTGGCGTTGCCAAACCAACAACTGTCGGATGTGTGTAAATGTAATCAAATCAGCAACTCGGCCAACTCCACACAGCACTTCTACTTCAAGTAGCCAGTACTGCCAGCTGGCATTAGATGTCACTGAGGGGCATTGCCAACGGAACAGCTAAATGAAAGGTGCATAACATAGATTAGAAGAAACTTAAAATATATATTTCTGATGTAAAATTAATAAAATATATATGCTAAATATGGACGGCGTTACTTATTAAAAATTATCAATATTTTTGCGGCAAATTCGTAGAAACTGATATGACAAAAATACAGAAATATTTTAAATAAGTTATTTAGATGTTTATTTAGATATTATACTGGTCACTGCTTCTTACGTCTTCGAGACCTTCTCTTCGTATATAGTACAAATGACTGCCTTTTAATAGTATAAAAGAAACCTATTTGAAGTAATCAAACGTATTGATAGAAGAAAATTAGCAAAAAGTATCACGATTTACAATTGGGAAAAGTGTAGCAAAGTTGAGATCCGAAGTGATATTATTGAGGCTGGCTTTTTATTTTTTAATGTTTTTTTTATCAAATTTCCAGATTATAATATTGTTCATATAAAAGAAACTTTATTTATTATTATTTTATGATTTCTGCTATTTTTAAAGATTATTTTGTGAACATTAATTGGATTTGAATTTTTCAATCAATTTCAATCATTTTATTTTTGATTTATTTTATTATATTTTTTTCTAAACTAATTTAGTTAGTACAGCCTTCAAATATGTAACCTATCTTTTTAATAATAGCAGCAGCACAGCTGAGGTCCTTGATGTTGGTAAGTCCTTAAGCAAGTTGCATGTGCTTTGTCGCATGTGTCTCTATTTGCTGCTGTTATGTTTTATTGATGAGTCTCCCAAACCAAAATTGATGATGCCTCAGAATCATCGGCATCAGCGTCCTTCTGCTTTCCCCGGCCCTGAGACATCGATGCGGTGCCAGTCAACGGAGTTATTTGGTTATCCTTGTAGCTGTTGCTGTTTCCGTAGCCGCTGTCAAATGGCGAAAATTTATTCAAAACTCTTACAGTCACTGTCACAGTGTCGTAGTCTCAGTCTCAGTCGCCTTATGTTTTAAAGCAATTCTTATGCAACAGGCGACAAAGTAGCTCAAAAATGCAACTTAACAGCGAGCGTGTCATGCCACCAGAAAGCACCTGAGATACAACAACAACACCCACACACATACACAAGTTTCAGTCCCTGAATGCACTAAAAAGCCGGAGCCACTTTCGAGGTTATGAAGTCACTTAAGCAAAGGCAAAACGTGACAGCCCCGCGGGCATAGGGCAAAGGGTAAACGAAACGAAAAAAAGAATGAAGTAAACTAGGCAACAGAAAGATAATATAGTCAAAGAGGAAACCAAAGACAGACGAAGTCGCTTCTCATCCAAATGTCCTTATGCCGTATGCCGTATGCCGTTTGCTCGCCCGGCCAGCAATTGAGTTACTTATCTTACACTTTTCTAAACCTCACAAAACACTTTTTCAACCCGGTTGGTTGTCAGCCATTCTGCTAACTTATTGAGCTCTACCAAAAGGTATTACTAGCTGTAGATGGATTTGGGCTACTATCATTGGAACTAAACAAGAATAAATACTTTTAGTTATGTTAGTATGTATGATGTAAACCTTGAAGTCCTTGAATTGCTAATGTCTTAGCTTTAAAGTGACATATTTCTTTGTCAGTATAATTTAATTGAAAATTGAAAATTTAAATTTAAAATTTAAAACATGCATTTAAAAGACTCTTGTGTCAAATCGTGATTTCCAATTTTCGGCAATTAAAGAATTGTTAACTTTTTCATTTAATTGTTAAGTTCTTTTTAGTTTTATTTGAAAGTAAAATTAGAAAAAGGTCCAAATAAAATTCATTAATTTAATTCATATTATTAATTTACAACATATCATTTAGAACTCGATCTAGTTTCAAATTCCACATTGCAGATGTAGAATTGTAGATACTATGTTATTAGAGTATACTCGATTCGTTGATTAAGGAAACATTTTCAATTCTCGATATTTGATTTCTCCTTTTGGTGTGCTTTAATTAAAAGTGAAGTGCGGCCATTAATTTGCAACTACAAATTACACTCAATAAAACATGGCTGGCACACTGATTTTTCGGCACACACAAAAGCACACTCAAAATTTGCCAGCACACGAGTGAATGTGTGTGTGTATGTATGTCTGCTGGCAATCAATTTGCACTTTGACTACAATTACTGATTTTCGACACTTCAAAGGATTTTATAAATTGCCATTTGGCCACCCCATAAAACCAACCATACCCGTTCCACTCAAAACTGATCCACAATGTTGCTGCTACTACTACTGCTCCTGGTGCTCTGACTTTGGCAATTTGTTTTGGCCTTTTACTTTGCCAGTTTTCGCACATGTGTTTTAGCTCATGCTGCTTTTGCTGCCAATGCATCCTCTTCCTTTTGTGAGGAAATTTTTTGTTGTTTCTGATTGCGCCTGCCGAGTACAACTTTAATTAAGTCAACGTGCGAATTCTCTGGAAAGTTAAAAGCTGGCTTCAATTGAAAAACGTAGTGGGTTGAATTTGAAGGTGGAATACAAACTAGTAAATTGGTAGAAGTTGTTGGACTGTTGAGCAGAGTTAGAGCGATATGGCAAAGCTCTTAGCTCACTAAGTGATTTTTGATTTTAGCTTTAACTAATATTCAGCTGAATTTTAAAAGTTCTTACCCAACAATTACATTTAATAAATGTAAATCTCGTTTGCTTCGAAAGTGCTTTACGGGGTTTTAAAGCGGGCTTTATTTTGAGATTAAATCCGTTCTAAAGCATCTCTATTAAAAAAATCGAAAAAACTGGTTATCGACCAAGTATCCTTCACATATTTCTGAATATGTGAGTAAATCCTATAAATTATTATTTTAAAGCCCAATCAGCATCAACGATTATTGCACTTTAAACCAATAACACGAAGTGCAAAACAGCTGCCTTTGTCACATCTAACTTAATATGCCTTTTGACAGTTGGGACAGGCCGACGGCGACCAGTTGACCAACCTGGCAAGCTGGTCATATAATATGGCATGCTCGCATATTTAATAAAAACCAATAAACGTTAAAAGCCTTTTGGGTGGGCTCTGAGCAGTGGGCAGTGGGAAGTGGGTAGTGGCCATAAGCTACCTGCCAGTCAGGCTGGTCGACAGGACTGAACGCCCGATTAAATGCATTTAAATGTGTTTTCATCATAATTATGCATATGCAAACATGACTCGACCAATTCGCCCAAGCTGCCCCTCTCGATAGCGTCGTTGGTTTTCCGGGAGCTTAAGTGCTTTAATGGCTTTAATTATGTTGCATGCAATTATTGTCGACGGCACACAACGGTGGCTCCCACGGTGCTCGCCAACGCTCTCTCTGCAAATGCAACGAAAAATTATTTAATTAATAAGTAAAAAGCAAATGGATAAATCCACACAGCCCGTTTGATGTGTGTAAAGGGAGGGGGCGGTGACAACGGAAGATGTTCGGCAGCAGCAGCAGCAGTAGTAGTAGTAGGGGAAATAGCAGCATCTGTGCTGTGTTGCTTTTGAGCATAAAATTCAATCGCTAAATTATGCAAATATGCCGCAACTGCGACAATCTGTGATGGCGAGCCAATATGCACAACGATACGTATACGCAACGTGGCCGGTGCCGCTTCACTTCTGGCTCCTCCTGCCAACTCCCTTGCATAAACAAGTATGTGAGATTCAGTCAGTCGCCTATATCCTTGGCTCTGTGTGAAAAGAGGACGACGCGACGCGGCGCGACGTCGAGTTCATCGATGACGATTTTGCTGCAATTCCGTTGCCTAGTTTTGTTGGCGTTCTGCAGAGCCCCAAAAAAGAAAAAAAGGAAATGGAGATGACAACTGTCACAGAGGCCAACAAGGGGCCAACATTTCGATTTCATATTTTTTCCCACTTTCTTTTTGTATGCCTTCCCGCCGCCTTCCCGCCGCCTTCCCGCCGCTTTTTGCGGCTTTTCTTTATGTGCGTTTGCCACCTTTCTGGATCGGTTAGTTGCCAGGCAATGGATCGGCATCCGGATCAGGTTTGCGGAATGGGTTACAATTTTATTTTGGCGACGTGACAAACGCAATCAGCGTCAGTCACATGTGTAAAATTTTTTTCCGCTTTATGCGTACGATGTGCGTTTTCTGGTGTCTTGTTTGATGCACAAACATGGCCAGAATGAAGACCAAAGACTTTGACATGAACCTTTCTTTCGCGCATATAGCGGATTTTTGCTAGTACTAATATATTGATTTGATTTCTCCTATACCTTACGGGATTTTTCAATATTTATTCCTATTTTAATAACTATTATTTTTTATATCTCGATTTTTTTTTGTTTTTAAATTTCAAATTTAACTAAAACTATTAAATTTACCAAAATTAATACAAATATGGACACAAAGTTATGGGCTATCGAGTTTTTTGAAAAATCTTAAATGGAAAAAGTTTAAAAAATGTATGTTCATATGTACAAAATTATTTAAGCAACATATAATATAATGAAAGTAAGGCATAAATAATTTTATATGTATAATAAAGTTTAAAAACTACTTAAATGCAGTAAATAATCAGCAGATAAATGCAATTCAACTCAAATATCCAAAGTGTCCAGAATTTTTGCACCAATAAGTCATAATTCAAGAAATAAAAGTGCACTTTTGTGTACCATCGAAATATTCTAGTTATGTGCTTCAAAATGTTTGCAAATTTTATTTGTGACTCAATCGAACATTAAAATGCAACCTTGTGTACTGTGTACTGTTGTGAATGCTTATTTATGCATTCGCTTATGTATATATGTATGTAGAAGTGCATTGAGAATTTGAGAATTATTTGCCGTTCGGGTATAAAATGTTTGCCAATTGCCAATTGGATAGTGTAAAGTGGGGAATCAAAATTATATTGCAATGCCGAAATACATATATTTATTAAATTTTCGGCTACAAATGCAATTTAAATGAAATTATTCATGTGAGAAGATTTTTCAAATATTTACGTACAGCCCAGTCCAAACATGTTTGTGGCTAATTTTTGTCATTTTTGATTGCCATCTCAAAACATAAGCTAAAATTTAATTAAATCTATGCAAAAGTATGAGTAGCTTTTTCATATTTCGGTTTTTGTTTTATTATTTACATTTTGTATCATTTTGCGCGTCAACTTTCTTATTGGGTCTAACGCCTTTTGTCTCTTATAGTTTTTATTATTCCTATTCTCCCAATTTCAGTTCTAGGTTTTTGGATTTTTCATAAATGTTGGACGAAGCGCACATCCTGTTTCCTGTGGCCGAATTTCCAAGATAAAAATAAGCGGAAACAAAGATTTTTGGGTGACCAAGCTCAAAGTTAGAGCTTTGAAGTTGCCTCTGCCAGCATCGGAAGATGACGAAATCGTTCTCCAAACGCTTTTGCCAAAAACTCTTAACTAAAAACATTATTTGGCCAAGTTCTAGAATAGTTTTGTGGCTGTTTTCGATTAGAAAAGTGCGAATAAACTATCCAAATTTCAATGGGAGTGAATAAATAGCTGCAGTTCGAGACAAATTAATTTTGAAAACGCAGTAACGAAACAGCAAAATGATTTTGTGTCGTAAATTTGTCAGGTGTTAAGCAGTTGACATTCTATTAGCTTTCCGCTCACTGTTGCAGGTTCTACATATTTTAGCAGCATGCAACAGGCTGGAGAAATGTCAACTGTATCGACATTATGCAAATGTTCAGCATTCCGCTCCTTCGGCCAACTTACAATACATGGATGAAGCAGTTGTGTCTTAACACCTGGTTGCCAGGCATAAACTGCCGTTGTTGGCTACCGCTTGGATATCCAGTGGCACATTCAATTACCCGCATTTCCATTAACTGTCATCTCAGCATTGCAATTTTTCACACAACTTCAATATTTATAAGGTTTATTAATGCGCACGTGAGCAAAGACGCATCGTTCAGGTGAGAGGAGTGGTGAGATGAGGTGAGAGGTGGAGTTGATGCAAAAAGGAAAACAATTATAATTATTTATTATAGCAAAAAGTGCGACAGTTTCTGTACTGTCTGCATGCTTTTGTCTTGTTGCATTTCGCTGTGTATGTGTGAGTGGGTGTGTGTGAGTGGGTGTGTGTGAGTGGGTGTCTGTGTGTGTGTGTGCAAATGTTGCCAGTTGTTGCAGAGCGGCAAACGAAAGCGAAACGAAACTGTCGCGGGAATAGCAATAAATCATTTATGCACCAGCCTTGCACTTACCCAGAGAGAGAAAGAGAGAAAGGGAGACAAAGCTGCGTTGCTGTGTATAAAGTGGCATAAATCAACTTACACACCCAAGCACACACACACGCAGAGACGTGCCTGCAGTCATATGCAGAACTTGCGCGAGTTTCCCAGAGGAAAACGCAGCAGAAAAACTGCAAACTTACGCGTTTCGCTTCGTCGCCTTGTCAAGCTACTCTCCCCACTCTTTCTCTCTGTCTGCGAGTACCTTGCGATTCTTTGTGAGTGGATGTCAGTACCTCATGTGTCCTTTGATAAGCACCCTTGAGCAACAGCAACAGCAGAAAATCATCGAAGCATCGAAGCTGCAACTGCAGCATAAGCAAAGACGCTTTTCAATTTCGTCGCAAAAGTTTTTCTTTTCTTTTTTTTGAGACATGCCAAGTACTTTATTGGCAGTTGTTGAAGTGTGTTGAGCAGTGTTGGTTTGTTGGTCTAATTTCATTTCCTTACCGCGGCGGATATGCAACTCTAAACTAATAAGATTTAAATTTGTGATTGAATTACATATGGTTATCAGATAATGTAACAAAAGTAAGTCAAGAACTAATGCTAATTTTGACAGCGTCGATAGGTTATAGTTTCAGATAAAAAATTCAATTCTGGCATTTAATTAAATTATAAATAATTTTTATATAATATTTTTTTTATAATAGCTTGATAAAATTTGACAATATTTGCATTGACTGAGATTTCTCAAAGCTAGTATTACATAATTTCTTTACTCGCAAATTGTTGGTAGCGTTCTTTTAAAATCATTACATTGTTGTCGCTTTCATCAGATTAGAAAAATATACTGTATGTTTATTTTAGATTGTTTATATCATGCACAAGCTGCAATTATCATTTGCTATATCTTGATGGCTTTGGGCCGTAATGTTTTTTGTTATGTGCTTATTTAACTTCCGTCGATTTACAAAATTATAATTGCTCCATTCCCAGAGCCATCTCCACCGAAAAAGAGGCATTGGCCGCACCTCGTCATGGCTGGAAGCCTTGTATAGAGGAGGAGTCGTGTCGCGTTTACAATGCGCTTCCGCCTCATTGTTGTTTTGCATGTTGACATGGCTGGAGAAACGTGGCAGTCGTGGCCACGTTACTCATACGACGCGTGGGCTGGCGTGTTGACAATACACAAGCATATTTTTCTTTTTTTCCGCTAATGTGGCACGCCTTCCCACAAACACATACATACACACACGGGCACACTTACCAATACACAAATGTGTGTATGCAATGCGCGTAAAGTTGAAATGACAATCGAAAGCCAGGCCAACAATGGCAGCCAGAAGCAAAACCGGAGCCAGTCAAGTGTGTGGGTGTTGCAGCTGCTTCTGTTGCTGTTCGCCTTTTCTTTTCATTTCACATAACAAGCAGCAACAACAAGAGTTGTTGCAACAATGCAACGTGACAACTTCCGTTGCATTCGCTGCTGGCGTAAAGAAAAACAGCGTAAAACTGTAACGGAATTGCATTGTGAAAAGCAAAATGTTTTTTCCTGGCACACGGCAAACAACAACAGCAGCTGGAACATTGTCATACATTTTGAAGACAGAAGGCCTGCAGGCTGATAGCTGCAATCATCTATTATTATTAATATTAAATGTACATACATAAAAATATATGTGTATGACATGTCCTACCCGTATCTAACTGTCGTCCGATAAATGCATACATTGTTATCGCAAATCAATTAAAGCTCCACGTCAATACAATTTATTTGATTCATACGCCCCGTGGTACGCAAGGCAATTTCATTTAATTATGCAAATCAGCCAAATGCGGTTTACTTATTAATTAATTGCATTCGATAGTTGCCACTTTTTTTTTAAACATATAAATTTAATTTATGAGTTTTAGACTAGAACAAAATGACCAAGAGAATATTATGGAGTTCATTTGATTCAAATCGATTATGATTTAATAATTATAATGCCTTTCTATATAGAACTTATGCATTATATTTAGAAAGTACTAAGTTTTAGAAAAAATATGTACATATTAACTATACACTTGCTGACAGAAGTTTTAATTCGAAATTTTCAAATCAAAACTCGTTTTATTAAATTTGATTTCCGATGCTTACTCAGATTCAGTGCTAAAATCGCTATAATCAAGTTTATCTTGTAAACAAGTTAGAAATTTATAGGCATATTCACACATGTCTGAGTAGTGATCATTCTCTTCATTGCACTCTGAGAATGCGATCCAATTCTTTTTACCAAGTTTGCCATGATTTTCAACGAGTTCTATATCAACATATCCATCGGCGTCAACTATATCCATTTCTTTAGCGAGGCAATGTACAAAGCACTTATACTTCCTATCAATATTGTCCTCTTCCTCCTCTGAGCTAGTTCTGTTCAAGAGCTCTCCGTACTCCTCATAGCTAATCTCGTTTGTCTCCAAACAAGTGTCAACTGCCTTGGCCATATCGTCCTCAGAATAACTCTATCATATTTAAATAGTTTGTGAGTCTTTTTATTTTTCTAATTTTTAGGCATAATACTTACCTGAACCAGAACCAAGAGTAGAGCAAAGAAGATCGCAGCAGCCACACTGTTTAAAATATTAGTCATTGCAAAAAGTTTTCCTCTGTTCAACTGAATTAATAAAACTGATCTAATAAATTCCCATGCAGCTCTTATATACTTGTTCATGCAGGTTTTTAATAATTAATTAGATTCAATTAAAATATAAATATGTTATCATACTAGTTATCAACATGCCTTTTTAATTTCTATTATATATTTTACTATAATATATACTTTATACAATATATTTTACAGTTTATCTATAGTATTTGAATTGGCTTAAATTATAAAAGCGTGTTATTTGGAATCAGTGAAAAAAATTACAACTCATGTAATTGAACAAGTAAAATTGTTGAGTTTGCATTAATACTAATCTACTTTCAATTATTTATATAAAAGCTTCAATAAAATCATTCATAAGTTAAACTATTACTAATCACTACTGATTCGAGTACTCAGATAATCATAATCAGTTGGCAGATCATCTATAACTTCATCATCGCCATCGTCAACATCATCATAATGAATCACTGGATGGTTCGCCAGGTAGGCGCATATAACCAGTTTGAAACTGTAGGCACATTGCTCAATAGGTTTACCTGCCACGCACTTGGTGCACCTCCTTCTTTAGCTGCAGGTCAATGCGACCCTTTTCGTTTAACTATTTAAGCGGTTGCCGCTGTAGTTGACAGTCAATGTTGCACTTGTATTTTATTTCAAGCTTACCCTGCAACAAGTAATTAGACGGTCTATAAATTCATCATAAGTAGTTTTCGTCAAATAAGTCAATTGGATGACGGTACTGCATTGAAATAGTATCGTTGAAACTCTATCTTGTAATTGCAAAGCTCTCCCAAACATTTACTTCAACCAAATTGAAACAATGCCAACAGCGCTGAAGCCAATTAATACTGTTCCTTACTCATTGTTTGAGAACTGAATCAATTTCTAGTAATTCATTTGATTTTCATAGATCACAAATTACAGCGAAATAGTCAAACCAGTTTGTCGCAATTGTTCTGGAAGTAAGTTACTCGCAACTTAGTTACTGTATTCATTTTAATATGGTTACCTTTTTTCATATTCATAATAAAAGCTTGATGGTATACTGAATCCTGCCTGTCTTTTTATCAAAGACCGGCATTTAAGAATTTCACGAATTTCGTGAACTGTTAGTGCTGAAAATGTGTGAGGGGTGTAATAGTTTTTTGCAAATACAAATACATAGACGGATGCAATTCTGACCCTACAAATTATGCAAACTTGCATAAAAACCACTTTTAAAGAATTTTTGGTAAATGGTTTATGACTGCATGCACTACATTTGCTCATTTTTAAATAAATATGTAAGTAAATTTAGCTACGGGGTAATTCGTAACCGGCAAAGCAAAATAGCATTTGGTTATTATTATTTTCAAAATTGCGACGCTCATAAAACCCAGTTTCAATATGTAAAACTTGCTACTTAGAGATACCAACTTGTTATATTAGATAGAAATTCCAGTTTAATAGCAGCAATTACAAATGTGTTAGAAAACATTTTAATAATTATTTAATTTACTTGAACATTAATCAGATTAATCAAATTGAATGTGTGTACAAAATATATATATACTTTCTAGCAACAGGCTACTGGACTAAGTATTTTTTATTAAAATTCAAATGCGTCTGTAAGCTCATTGCCAAAAAAGCTGTGACAATAACAACAAATGCGAAGAAAGGGCGCGCGAAAAGCTCACGTAAATTTCATTTTATACGCAGTGAAATTCGCATAACATTTCCTGTCAACATATTTTGCCACACTTTGCTGCAGAAATGAAGCGACAATGCAGTGGCAGCAGCAAGGCCGTTACGCCGCACCGTTACATAGACACACACACACATACACAACGACAAATTGGGCTGACAGCAGCATCGGATGGGGCATTTTCTAACTACAAGTATGCGACCTCAACACCAGTTACTAACACTAACAGCTACACCAACACCAAAACGAAAAGTAACATCAACACCAACACCAAGAACAACACTAACACCAAACACCGAACCAGCAAACTCGCTACAATAAATGAAAATTCCAAGAATATTCGCATTCGCAGTGAGTTTTGGCTTTTGCGGCTGCCAGTCGCTGTTTACTTGGCTTCCTCGGTTATTTACGGCCAGAAAATTTTTTGCTTTTTTATTTGCTTCCCCATTCACTTTTTTTTGTTCTCATTGTTGGTTTGCTGGCTGTTTGCCAAAAGGGAAATATGTGTTGTGAAAATTGCACATTTTTATAGCCATCGCTAGGTGCTAAACTACGTCCATGTACCATGTACCAAGCCCCAATCTCATCCATTCCATTCTATTTCATTCCATCCTTTTAATTTCTTTGCAAGTCTCTCCATACTGCTTAATTGCGGCACTGTTTTTTCCATAAATTTTTGATATATAATGAAAATTACAGAATTTTCATAGCCACCACCCAATAATTGGCCTCACATCGCGTTGTGTGTAATTTGAATATGGTTTGTTTCGTTTTGGCCATGTCAGTCGCTAATTAGGCCTATGAAACCCCAACGCGTTTTGCGCGTTTGGCCCGATGCATAATTTATTTTTCATATGCAACATCGCCGTACAATAGCCAAATGTTTTGCAGGCCTTGCAAACAAAATATACAAGTTAGTTAGAATTGTTTCAACTGATTCTCCAATGCCCTTTAGCCACATTATATTGCTTTAAATACTGTATGAATTATTATTTAATTATTTATATAATTTTATGTTTAATTTTGTATTTATCGTCCTTCCTTATCCTTCCTTCTATTTGATCATATCATTTTAAATACATTTATTTCTTAAACTTTAAATTCTTACTATTGAGTTACGTGTTGTTAAAGTTGTTATAATATCTCAAAAATTGTCGATACTCTATGTATAATAAAACAATAAATAATATTTGGTTATTTGAATATAAATAAAATGTATGCACAGCAAATTCAACATATAACATACAAATTATGCCCAACCTGAATGTCTACAAAAGTTTAAAAAGCAAATATATATCTGTTGAAATTAATTTATAGTGATTGCTGATTGAAATATTTACTGCGGCTTCGGAGAACACATAAAATATAAACATTAAAATATTTTCAAAAAATATATTTAAATGAAATCTAAAAGTAAAACATTTTTGTTGCATATGCTGTGAAAATAATCCATTGCCTGTTAGAACTCTCATAATTCACAGACAATGTATAGAGAGTTTCATGAGGAACTGGAAACTGCTGCAGTCAGTTACTTGGAGGTGAAACAACACAAACAATGTGGCCTCTTGACAGCTCCTGCCATTTATTAAACATGTCAGGAGGCGATATGGTGGGAGGGGTCAAGGTGGGAGACTGAGTCAGAGTTAGAGGAGCTTCTGAAGCAGCTTGTCGCTTGGCTGCCACCTATGCGATTTTGTACTACAAAACTTGCTATGAGCTGAATAAAAATAATGTGTAAAACTTTGGATGCTTTGCGTAATAAAAATAAATAGCACGCGACTTGGGTATGCATGGCACGTATTTTGCATGCACTTTGATGCCACGCCCCCACCTGGCAACCACCCACAAAATATATATGCATACGACTACATTGTTGGCACGTGCAAGCACACAAAGGAATTTCTAAAGACATTTGGGATATGCGTAGGGACTGAAGCTGTAACCAAGTATCTAATGCATCCTGCCCAAAAATGATTGTGAAGCGAGCAGAGAGATAGAAGACAGACAAAAGCTCCTGCACAATGCAACTAATTAATTGTTCAGATTTCGAAGTCAACGTCGAGACGTTCATGCAGTTCCAATTTCCAAACTCTCAATAGTTTGATCTTAGCTTGAACAAGGACCTTATAGATCAATAAGCAATTAACAATTGCCAATTAGTGTAGCGTGTTCCGGGATCAGCCAAGTTGAATTAAATAGCTGTTAATATATAGTGCAACATTATGTTGGCTCGTCAAAAAATTCAGTTGGCATCCCAGGAAACTTTCAACTGGCGAGAAAAGAAAGGTCTCTGTGTCCTTGGCTAACTCGGCAATGTCTATCAACATCTAGTTGATACTCCTAGCTCTTAATTGCAAAATTTTAATTAAATGTTAAGTGTTTGCCGCTTCTTTAAGCGGTCATATCTGCAAATGGGCACGTGGCAGAGCTTTAGGTTCTTGGCATGTCAAATGGGATATGAGCTCGCCAGATGATTGGGGAGGGAACGAGGGTTGGGGTAGTTGTATCCCGCCCATACGAACAATGTCCGGGTTGGACCATAGTCATTTTTAACTTTTCGCACGATTTGCACGCCTCGCTGCATTTTGAGACAGATTTCCTACGAACGTAATATACATTCGCGGGGAAGCCCAAATATCTGATGCAGTTTGTTAAAATAACCAAATTATTATGATTATAGTAATGAGCTATTATAATTATCATTATGCGTATATTTTTAATTATTTTATTATTTAATTTTAAATCTATTATTGTTCTTTAATTAAATTTAAATACATTTTTTATTAACATAACTATGCGATTTAACCAAGTTCCTATTATACATGTTTAAATTTTTGTTAACTTATTTCGAAATCTAAATTGTGAGTGGATAATGTAAAAATTAAAAACCAACCAATCGAGGAAGTTTCACAATTATATAATAGATAGGAAAAATGAGTGTTTACAAAATAAATACACATATATTATTTGTATATAAATATATATATAATATATTTTTCAAGAGTACTCATGTTACGATATTATATATAATATTCATATATAGAATGTATATATATATATATATATATATATATTATATACATATAAAAATATATAATATATTTTTGAAGAGTATACATGTTTCGATATCATGTACACAACTGTTCATTTTGGCCCTATTATATTTTGGCTTGCAACTATACAGCTTAAAGTTTGAGCTCAGCGAATAGTTTTGGTTTTGTTGTTTCCTTTTTGTTTTTTGTTTTTAATTTTTAGTTTTATTTTTATTTTTTCGAATGTGTCGGGGACTGGGCAGTTAACTAAAAATAAACCGAGTGTTAAACGTGGCTTACACGTTGGTCATTTTTATTGCTGGAGTGTTCCGTCAGCTGTGAATAATCGCATTAGTTGCGAAATTAAAAATTACAAAATAGAATAGATAAATCCGCCCACGGCTGGCCAGAGGTAAGCCTTTTGTTACCAAAAGGCAAAACTATTAACTGCCCGTGCTGCTTTTTTGGGCATCTAGTTTCACATAATTTATATTAAAAAGTATTACCCATGCTTGGGTATGTGTACGTGTGTGTGTGTGTGTGTGTGTGTCCAGTCTCCTATTTGTAAAGATTTACTGCTAATTGAATTGCTAAGAAGGGTTCTGCACGGCAGGCTTTGTAGACGTGAAAATTAGTTAAGCTGATTTCCAAACTTAATGTGCTGGAAGTTAACTAACTGGAAGTTTGTTGGGCAGAGGAAGGTGCATTAACTGATAGGGATATTTTAAATTGGGTTAATTTGATATGCCCATCTGAGATTTATAAGGATTTGCTTTGCTTATACTATAAGTTAACCCCTAAATATTAAATTGCATAAATTACACAAAAGATTAAAGACGCAATAGGTGAGAAACATAGAGTAGTACTTATTTACAAATTTTCTGGTTGTTAAACAAATGCATTCTTTTTTATAATTTCGCTTTGGTTTTTTTTTAGTATTTGAATAGATTGCAAAGCAGTAATTTCTTCTCTTTCGTCTTTACACAAATAATTGCATCCTTCAACACTTTGTGCTTTATTTTTGCATTGCCTACTTTCAGGCTGGGGATTAAATTCGCTCCAGTTCTTCCAGCATCTTTTGCCTGCTTACATTATTGAATTTCTGCAAGTCATATCTTTTATGCATTTCTCACTTTGACCGGCAAATGCAACAGTCAGACAGCTGCGAAGTAAAGGACGTCAACGCCTACCACCTCCTGCTCCCCCAGAGTTTTCTGCATCTCTCTCTCCATTCAACTGTTGCCCGACAGCGAAAGAAGTTGGGGGAGAGAAAGAGCGTGTCGTGTAAATTTAAATCAAATCTTCAGACATGGAGCGAGTGCAAAAATGAAATCAATTTCTTTTGTGAGACATTTGAAAGGTTTCAAATGATTTTCAATTGTTGTTGCTGCCCGTTGCCCGTTGCCCGTTGCCCGATGTCTTGGCCAAGTGATGACAATCTTCTCAAGCGACCAATGTATTGACTTCTTCGCATATGAGCTTCATAATCCGATTTCAGTGTTGAATGATTTTCCATGTATTGTGCTGCCAAGTGACATTTGTATTCAGCTTTGGCCTTTGTGTGTATGCGTGTGTGTATTGTGTAGTTCAACTTTAACCCCGCGTCTGTGAGTTCAATAGACATTGTTGTAGATACATGCGAATCGCTTAAATTCCTGTACTTAACCCTTTTGACTGCACTCGCAGGCGAGTCGACTCATTACTTGAGTGCTTAAATGAGCGTCTGCTGATGCCCCTGTTGCCCTTTCTCGTACCTTTTGTGGCAATTTTTGAGTGTGCACTTGGGTTTTTAGCTAAAACAACAGCAGGCCAAAGTTGTCGCCCTGCTCAAAGCATTAACATCATCCTCATCCTTAGCCTCATGCTCATGCTCGTTTGGTTCCTCAGTTGTATCGCAGCAGGTGCAGGATCCTTCTTTCTGCCTCCTTTTTGTTTGTTGCAAAGTGCGCGCCAAGCGTCATTGATGCTGACGTTGATGCCGTCGTCGTCTACGTCAGAGTCTCTCCGTCGGCGACTCCTTCATTTCTATAGTAGTCGTCAAGCTGCCACTTGTCACATGGCAACAGTTTAGTTTTCTAACCACTTGCTGCCAGTCGACATACACAAGCAACTGCACACACACACTCACACACACTTGACTGTGAGTGCGCCTCAAGTTGCACTTTTACATACAGCAACGGAAATCAACACTGTGCAAAAAGTGCCCCCAGTCGCCGGGCAAATGAATAGAAAACAGAAAACAGCAACAACCTACACATACAAAGTACAGAAGCACGAGAATCGGTCGAGTCGACGCTTATGTAGTTAAGTTGTTGTCGGTAGAAAAACAATTAGAGAATAGGGTATGCAGGACCTGCCAATATTATTTAATAATATTTCATCAATTATTTTTTTACAAAGTATACCTTTTTATTAAATTTAAGCACTATCTTTACTAGCTTCATCAGTGCTAGTCAGTAGGATTTTTACAGGGTATACCTTAGTTGCACACTTTCTTAACACACTTTATTGTTGTTGCTCTGGCGGTTTGTCAACTTTGCTTGGCATTTTAGCAAGTCCAAGTCAAGGGGTCATTGGTTTGGCTAACGGCCGGACAGTTGATATAGCATATATTTATAGACTAAAGTCCGACTAAATGCGTCTTGTTTTGGGAGCTTAGTAAATTTTAAAGCAGTCAAATAACAAGCTTTTCAAAAATTGGCACACTTTTTATAGAATGCGGAAGGCAGCTTCAATTAAGTTTACTTAACTTGCTTCATGGAGCATGACTTTGTGCAGCTTGCACTTACTCCGAGAGGGAGAGAGGACGAGTATCCCCAACACCCATGTCCATCTTTTTGCCAACCCTTTCTCTTGTTTTGTTCGCCGTTTAGCTTAGCTGAATATTCTCCCTGGCGTTGCTTTGTATGCATTGCAAATATTGTATTTTTCTTCTTTTTGTTTTTCTGGCAACAGCTGGACTCAAAAGCTGTGTAAGTAATTTAGTTAAATGTTATAAAAATATAAGAAAATAAGCAACAAATTGCTAAACATTTTTGGTCACTTTGTTTTCCGCATGCTTCGGAACAGCTTTTAGCTTTTCTTTCCATTTTATTGTTTTTGTAAATATTTTTGTTGATATTTTTGTAGATTTCGTTTTGGATTTCTTGGCTATCCCACAATACTTCAAAGCACATTGTTGATTTTCAGCTGGCTTCTAAGTATTAACACTTAAAAGCTGGCTTAAAAGAAAAACAAAAAATCTTAAGAGAAATTCTGCTTTAAGGATGATGGAACATAGAGCAAGGTTAAAGTTTATACAATTAGTATATCAAAATGAATTTTAAGGTGAAGAGACTTTCCTTAAAGGAACACATTAATTTGTTAGAAATTTATTGCCATATCATCTTGATGCTTATACATTGTATATCATCTATACAATTTTCGGCGATTAATGGCAAGAAAAGGGTATTTCCTGGTCGAAGTAATTAAAAAAATATTCCGACAGAGCTGAGGCTTTTATGCAGCTGTCCTAAGTGCAGAGCATTAATGTTAGACCATAATGGAAACAGCTTAACAATTTTGTTGTCGAAAGAGATTTTAATTGTAGGAGCTTAAGAAATTTGAATAGCTTACTCGTATTAAAAATTTTAAATGAACTCTTACTTTTACGAGTAATTTTATGTTAATACTTGTGCATTAAAAGCTGAAGGTTTAGTGAGAATCTTTTAAACTAACATTTCGAACTAAGACAATAATTTTATTTTTACGTTCCTTCTCTCTCGTTAGCAATCCCAACGAAACTACACAAATTTTCACCTTTATGAATTACTTTATAAAATTATTTCTCTCCAAGAACTAATAATTTGCATCTAATCCTTAAAACTATTGATTTAATTCAAATATCTACAGTCTATTTAAGTATTTAATTGTTTTTTATACTATTTTTTAATGTATAATCAATTTCTATCGTTTCCTTGCAAATCTGTGAGTTACAAATACAAATACAACGTTTCGCTTGGGCAAACGTCTTGGCACACCTCCTTGAGTGTCCTGGTGTGTGTGTTTTGTGTGTACAATATTTGTGTACATGTGTGCATTGTTGCATAAGTTGTAAAAATAACCTGATGGCAGCCACTGCCTTTTGCCATGGCGCACACATGGCAAATATTTAGTTTCGATACGCTGCCTTTGGGCCAAACTCATTTAAATGCAAATTTTTAGCCAAGAAGCTCTTAGCTGGCACGCAGGCAAATCCTTTGCCCAGACAATATGTGAAGGGGTGGTGGGCGGTGCGGAAATGTGGTTTTTGGTAAATTACTTGCAGCAAGTGCAGGAAAATTTAATAACTGCTACCAAGTATTTAGCCACAACATGGATGGCTAAGCGATTAGAATTTCCCTTCGGGGGCTGCTGAAGGCTAGTGTAGTTGCTGCTCGTATATTCTTTGTGGAATTATGCATAAATGCTTGATGAAAAATTGGCGGATGTTGACCCCAAACTTCAATATATCCACAAAGAGCTGTTGTCCAGCGGACATTGGGGAGAGAAAGAGAGAGAGCCTTGCCTCTGGCATCAAGTGTGAAAAGAATTTTAAATGTGTGCAATTACTCAAAAGGTTCACACTCACACACATGCATGTACACCTTTTTGCTGGGCACAGATTTATGTGCCTTGGTTTTTTTTGGTGTGTGTGCTAAAGTTTTGACCATCCAACAGCCAACAGTTGACAGGGCAGCAACCAAGTCCTGAATCCTTGGCCAGTAGCAGCTTTTCAAGCTAATGTCCTCAATCCGTTGGCACATGCAACAACAACACCAACAACAGCTGCAAATGTTGTTGTTATTGTTGTCTGCTGTTTCATGACAAATGCTTTTGTTTACCCCAACATAATTCTTTTGTGATTGATGCCCCTCCTTCTACTTCTCGTCACATCCATTGCCTCAATGATTTTTTCCCTGCACTACATATATGGCAGGACTATATATTTTTGTCGCCTCTCTCTATGACATTAGTAATAATTCTGTCCAGACCGGTTGCTTGGTCGGCCAGTTGTCTCCGCTCTGCTTACGTCCTGTCAACGCGATCCTTGCATCCTTATCTTTGGCTCCAGATTCGAGCACCAGTTGCCTCTGCCTTTGCCTTTGGAGTTGACTGGCTCTGAAGAATTTATGTTAAGGTAGGCCACTATCAAAGACATAAAGTATTTGCGCTAAGCCATGAGAGTGACACTAAAAGTTTAGATAAAGAAACAAATTATATTTTTAATAAATTTTAAGACTTAAGACTGGCCTGGGATTCAGTAAGAATCCGTTCTATTCCATTTGTAATCCGTTGAAAAATATGCTTTACGATGAGATATTGTTCCCAAAGTAATATTTGAAACAAATCTTTACTGCTTTTCATATCAGAGTTAATTCCATTGCCTTAATTGTTTTTAATAAAGTCTAATAAATACTAGTGTTGTAGACCAAAATCTTAATCAACACATTATGTTGTAATTAGTATAAAACAACACTTTACACTTTAAAAAGTTATCCAGTTAAAGTATTTAAAAATCGGTTCAATTGTCGATTTTTCGATGTATTTATACATCAGTAATAAGAACTGTTTTCTTTTCTCCGAATTTCTTAAGGCGAAAGGCGACTAGCAATATACACAGGAAGAATGGAAAATTTTCTATGACTGTTCGATCAGGTCGACTTATATCCCGATCGGGGATGCAAATGGGGCCGTTGGAGCTTTTTTTATTACAATTCTTAACGTCGAATGACACCTCGATCATCAAAATCTGACCACTGGTTCGATAGATAATTAAATTTGAAAAATTTTGATGCCTTCCCAGAATGGGATGAAAAGTCAGTCCTTTTGTTTGTTTGTATAAAACCGTTGAAATAGCTGATATTTGTGAATGTGGAACTATTTCCCATCAAAAAAATAGAAACGTTTGTTTTACGAATTTTTCGAAAAATCACTATCTCAGCGAAAATCGCTAAAACCCGCTAAAATTGATATCCCCACAGTATCCATACCCCAAAATTACTGATCTTCAAGTCTGTGTCGAACGATATTAAAGTGTATAGATAACATATTCTAAAAAAAAAACAGTTGGCATTCGGCACTGCGAAAAAAAGTTATTTTTATTAGGTAAAAAGGATTGGGACCTTTTTGCGCAATTTGCCGAATGCCAAACCGTTTTTTTTTAGAATGAGCTATTTGTACAATTTAATATCGTTCGTCACAAAACTGGATATCAGACATTTTGGGGAATGGAAATGTTTTCGTCCCTAGACTTTTACCTCCTAAAGAGGTTTTTTGTAGATTTTGAAAGTCTGCGAAGTCATATATTCCATATACTTTTAGCTCAAGCCATTTTACATACCGCTTGCTTTGACAAATTGAAAATAATTTATAATTGCAGTCAAAAGTGTCAAACATTTCATCTTTGCGCACATGAAGATAAAAGCTCGGGAGTATGGGAAAAACTTTGATCAGTGCGAAATGTGTGGGATACAAGTTAATTTAACAAGCTCCTAGCGATGTGCAGCAGAATATTAAAATGCGGCAGCATAAGTTTCCGACAGTTGCTGTCAATATTTAAAGTTCTTCCAACATTTTTTTAAGTTGTAGGCTCCTAAACTATGCAAAGTTTATGTGAGACGAGGAGGCATAATACAATGGTCTTAAATTCTAAGTGAATACTGCGAGGCTGTTAAACATTGTTCGGGTATAATTTTACCGTTATATGGCAATAACAATGCTCATCACAAACTTGCGAGCAAAGTGCAAATCAAACTAAGGGCAGAACTTGAAAGTTGATGTCGTCGTCGTCGTCTTCCTTCGCGTAAATTGACAGCACATTTCCGTGGCAATCTTCAGCCCGACCCCAACAGCAGCACTGGTCGCTGCAGGTGAAAGGAGATGGAGATGAAGATGGCGTTGCAGATGAAGAGAGAGCGGGATTGGGGCAGCTAAGCTGTTAAAACAACTGACAACCACAGAAGTAGTGCGACTTTTACTCCGCTGCCGTTTCCGCTGCCTGCCTGCAACTTTGCGCTTCCGGCGACAGCCGCCAGTCGACGACAGTTGTTGAAAAGTCGGCAGGCGGCGTAGTTCTTTAGCTTTAGCAGTTGTATTACTGCTCCCCATCTGCCCCTACTCCCCTACAGATGCCGCCTTGGTGCTTTCATGTTGTTGATGTGCATTTGGCACTTGTTGTAATTGCTATGCTTCCCCCCTATCACTCGTTCAACGTTTTCATTTCATCAAAAAGTGCTGATGAAAAAAGCATGGAAAAGTTCACAGTTTTTAGGACCAACAGCACAGCTCATTTCAGTTGTAGTCTGTTTAACCAACTCATTGCGAAATTTATTACGAAATTCCATTAACTTGGCTTGGACATTGTTCACAACCACAAAACTATGCAAATAAGCTGAGAATTTATTATGTAATGCGCGCAATGCGCTGCACTTAGGCGCTGACTGTGGCGCGGCTCTGGCAAAGATTGGCTGCCAGTCTGGTCAACGAGGGGCGAAGTGGGAAGGGAGGTGGGGTGGGATGCTTGATGAGACCGCACGTCAGCACGCGCCGCATCTCTGCAGCTCCGGTTGCTGGCCTAGTTCTTGCCAGCGTTTTTGCGGCTTGCTGAAAGCTTTTTGGTGTTGGTTAAGGTGGAGGCTAACGGTGCACAATAGCCCGAAAGTGAATATGAATGGCTAAGAGAAAGACGGGAAGCGAGAAACTGTAAAGGGGTCGAGCCTAAGCGGTTGCCAGCTAATTGGGGTTACTTGCAACTTAAATTTTAATTCTATTTGCACTTAAAATATTAGTTTACATTTTCAAATTCATTACGTATTTTTCTGTGTAAGTTGCCTGCACAGAACTCTTCAAGTGCTGTCTGCAACTTTTAACATTTATATCACTGAATACAACAATAAATTTAAAATTAATTTCAGGTCTTTGTTTTTGGAATCCCATTGATAGAGACATATAGCGTAAAATGCTTAAAAATAATTAATCTGATTACTTTTGAGAAGTTAATAAAAAATTCTTATTATATTAATGGTCCATTTGTTCCGTAACCTTATGGAATTGTTTTTTCTGTAAGTTTGCCAATTTATGCGGTCCAAAAAAATACGTTTTTAAAAATAAAAATAATAATATTTAATATAAAATTAATATTAATAAAATTATAATAATATTATTAAGAAGCATCAGAAGCAGAACCAGAAGAGAGTTAAACGTTTGCTAGCAGCAAGTGTCCAGCAGACTATTGCAACTCCGATTGTGCATTTAGGGCTGGTCAAGGAGTTGAAGTTGGAGTCAGAAGCGGAGCCGACGCTGCTCAATTTATGCATCGGCAACAAGAAAAAAGTAGTGCATGCAAACATATATGTATGTATTTATATGACTGCGCCCACCAGCTGAGTGTTTGTGTGTGTGTGTTTGGCTGTGTGTGAGTGTGGGGATGCCTATATATGTATGTATGTGTTTGTGCATGGTGCCATGCATAAATTCGTAACTTGACCGCTTTTAAGTTGCATAAATTCTCGAATCCAAAGTGTCAACAGCACGAAATGCTGCTTTTGATTGTTGTTGATGTTGTTGTTGCTGCTGTTGTTGCTGTTGTTGGTGCTGTTCTTGCTGCTGTTGTTGCTGCTGCTCAGCTCAGCTGGCCATGCGTTGATGATAAGCTTTACGCGTTCGCTGCTTGCTGTCGCATTGTTGTAAAGTACAGCAACAAACAACACAGCAGACGACAACAACAGGAAGCGGCCATTGTGTTGGTGCAAGAAAGATGGCCGCTTTGATCCGTGTTGATATCTGGCCATTGCAATAGCAATAACAGCAGCAACAGCAGCAACAGAAGCAGCAGCTGCAACAGCTACAACAAGACATCAACTGAGGGAGTGTTGAAAAAATCGTATGGATTTTGCGACAAGTGCAGCGTCTGTGCAGCCATTTTGTAACCGACGGAGCGAATGAGAGGAAGAGCGAGTGTGTGTGCAATAAAGAGAGACAGAGTAAAAATTGTGACAATTTTTTCAGCTTGTCTGCGTTTAGTTGTTGACTCGATGCGTTGCTTCAATGCTGGGTCACCTATATCCTTTCTCAGACTGTCAGTCAGTTGAGAGGAGGTCCGTCAGATGGACAGTTGACACAGTCTGTTTGTTTGTCTGTCACATATTACACATTCATTTACTGTCACTCCCCCTGCTAAGCCTTTGACTTGACAAGTGTTCAAATATGCTGGGCTAAAGCTAATCGTTTTAGCAAAAGGTCAGTCTCTAAAAAATCCCAGTCATGATGAATGAAACCTAACTTTTAGAAAACATATTCTTAAGTTTGAATTAAGTAAAAAAAGTCATTACTTAAATTCATAAAAGTATAATAATTCCAATTAATATTCTCATTTTTCTTTTCTGGATTAATTTATAAAAAAGAATTTGAGCAACTGTTAAATCAAAAAATATATTTATCTAATATATTTCAGACATCAGATAATGCAAATGATGGTAGCCTCGTCAAGGTATAAGCTGTCTTTGCCTGTCTTTGGCGTTGGCAAACAAATAAAATTAATGCCAAACGGGAGCACAGTATCGCAGAAGTTTTTCGACATCTAAAAACAAAATAAAATATAAAAAAAATACGTTGAAATAAGGATGCTCAACTAAATTTTAGCTGGCATTTGTTTGTCTTAGACAAAGGCCAAGAAGTATCCCAAAAGCTGCTGTTGCTTGCTCAAGCGCAACAGTCACACAGATACATACCAACACACACAAGCACACCAACACACACAAACACACCAACACACACACACACACATAGAGTCGTAGAGCATTTTAATTTGAAACCTTCATTTATTCCTGTGCGCGCACAACTTAAACAAAAGAAGCTGAAACGCAACCTGAACGGGTTGTGAGTTGTGCATCTTTTTCTCCTTCGCCATCCTCCTTCGAATCTGCATCTGAATCTACATCTTTACCTGCCGGTAACTCTTAGTGCGACTCTTGCCCAACTTTGAGGAAACTTCACTTTTAAGTTGCTTAAAAAGTTGTCACAGCGCTTAAGAGCTAAGCAGCTCAGTGCCCAATTGTGAGGCAGCTGCTTCTAGAGCAAGAAAAGGAGCTGCAGATGGAGACAGAGTTGAAGATGGAACTGGAGCTGGCACTGGAGCTGGAGGACAGCTGCAGTTGAGTGCAAATGAGTCCGCTGTCCGAGGACAGAGGAGATGCCTCCAAAAATCTGTCCTGTCGCTGACTTGCAGCTGGTTTTTATTGCCGTTGTCGTCAACTTTGCTTTTGTCTTATTCCTTTCGTCTTCTCTCTCGCCTGTTTGGCTGGCATTTATTTATTTTTATGCTGTGTGTTTTTTATCGCAACTTTTACTTGCTTCCTTTTTTTTTGGTGTTTTGTTTATGCGTAATTGTTGATAACTTGCTAAAGTTTTTATGCTGAGCACCATAAAAGGGTAACTTGGGTGCATTTAATATGTTAACTTTTACGCAACTTGCACTTGATGACATTTTATTTTTCTTCAGCCAGCTCTGGTTTTATTTCTTTTATTAAAAATATTGACATAAGTAGTGTCATAAGTACATTTAGCTTTTTTTTCTCATTCATAAAGAAACTTTTTCTAATCTAATATCAATTGTTTTTGCTTACAGGGTATGCCCAAGTTGTTCAACTATTGGGAAATGTACTTACTTCCAGCTGACTCTACTAAATGCAACTTTAACTGCTTTTGACTTAGCCATTGTTTGCCCTGCTCTCTGGCGTCTTCGTCTTGAGTGCTCAAAACTTTTGTAATTTTATTAAGGCACAGCCCGAAATTCGACAACAAGTTGACAAAGCTCTGTCAAAAATCTGTAAATGTTTCCATTAGCCCTAAGATACAGATATGTATATACTTAATATAGATAGATGTGGCAGCTGCTTGTTGACTGCAACTGTTCTGCCTTCATTTATGAGCATTGGTCCATCATTGGCCCAAATGCAATCAATGATGAGCAAATTTCTACTCCTGTGTACCTATGAGTATGTGAGTATGTATGTATGTATAGGCCATGGCTTTGAGGTGGCCATGGATATTCCTAGTTGGGCAGTTTGCTTTTGTTGATTGTGGAGCCTCGTTTTGGCCAGCTTTGCGTTTGATTTCACTTTTACTTGGTCGACTTCAGCTGCTGCTGCTGTTGTTGCTATTCTCTCAGAGTTGGTGAACTGGCAAAGTGCTCCTTTGGCGCAATTTCATCACAATTTGGGTCAATTACACGCACTTGTCCAATTGAATATGCATGTGTGTGCGGAGTGTGTGTGTGTGTGGTGACCTCACTTTTTGCCGTACTCTGTCAGTGACGGAGCTTAGCGGGCTAACGAAACCGTAGAAGGCAACACGGAAGCCAGGGTTGCCATGCCTCTGAGCTTTTTCTGAGCCACTGCGTCTTTGTTGTGTGTCAGCCTGAATGCGTATGTGTGCATCTGTGTTAACGTTTCTCATGCTTCTTGATTTCACATGTTCTTTTTTGCGAGCTATTTTCGTAGCGTCTTCACAGCGTCAGCTTGAAATTAGCATATAAGCAGAGTATACACAGAAAAAAAAAGTATCTATATTTTGTATCTTTAAAGTATATATTTGGAATATTATTGTAAATTTAACTCAGTGATAAAATGGCAGGCACTCAGCATTAAAATCCCGTAATATTTTTTTCCGTGTACTAATATATGTATGTACACTTGTGCGTTCAATCAACGTAATGAGCCAGTTCATTGAGCATTCGCCTTAGGATTATGACAAAGCACAGTCATTAGAAGAAACCACAAGTTTGAGGCTTATATTCGATGGAAATTTAATGTGAAGACTGCCAGATCATTTTGAGAATGTTGAGTTTATTTGCCATTATTAAGTTTTATTATTAAAATGCTTAACTGCACAGCTCAAAATAAAGGGAAGCATAGAGAAAATTACACAGAGCAAGCAGGAAACGGGGACACGAAACTGAGAGGCAAAAGGAAACAAAAGGCACTGCAACGAGGCGAGTGCGAATAATTACTGGCTATATAAAACTGCAATGGTTGCTGACCGAAAAAACAATAACAAATGTCCTGTATGCTGGTGGTGGCTGCGGTGAATGTTGACAGGGATGCTGCCAGTCCTGACAGCGTCCCCAATTCTCGTATCCTTCGTCCTCTCTTCTGTCCCTGGCACTGTAGCGTGCTGTGAAGCCCCAATGATCGATGTCGTATTGTCAGTTTCATAAAAATTCAAACAGCCAGCGACCAGAAGCTGCCCCACAGCGCGTAAAATGCTTTTGTCAAAAGGCTTAAACTGCCAACCCGCCACGCCCTTTTCCCTCTCTCTCTCTCTGCCCAGCAATCAAGTGCAATCCCATTCTCAGCCCCAAACTCTGGCAACTGCAACCAAGCTGCCTGGCAGTCATCTAGCCAACCAGTCGAGCCACTCCTTTGCTTTATTGTTGGCCATTGACGGCAACAAGAACAACATGGATTACAATAACAATAACAACAAATATAAATACAAAAACGAAAACAAAAACAAAAAAAGTATGGCCAGCAAAAGGCAAAAGACGGACCGGGTACGCTGCTGTAAAATGCAATAAATTAAACAATATCTGCGCCAAATTGCTGCTGCAGTCGGTTTGTTGGCCAGAGGGGATTTTTACTGATGCTTTTGGCGTTTAACAATTTTTATGCGGCTTCGAACGTTTTTTGTGTGCCAATTTTTTTAAATGTTTTTAAATGTTTTTTCCTTCTCTGTTTTTTCATATATATTTTTATTCTCTATTGTTTTTTTGCCTACGATTCTCGTGCAGGTTTGGCATTTTATTTATGATCGCATGTGGTTTTAATTTTGGTACGACCCTTGAACCCCCTGCTGATGGTACTCGGTACTCGATACTTGGTACTCGGTAGTATGTCCAGCCAATAACTTGGGGTTAGAGCGAGTGCGCTGTGTGTGTGAAACTTCAAATCCTAACACGTTCGTTCGACTGAAGACGACAATGGCAACTGTCAGGACATGAAAATGAATGAATGCGTACATTGGCTGCTCAACATGGAACATGGCGACATGAACAGGAAATAGGAAACAGGACCGGGCCACTAACTGTCCTACAAGGCAAGGCAATTTAATTCAATCAAAGACAAAGCTGGACACTGACAGGCGATGGCGCTGCATTGCGACAGAGACTTATCGAAGGATACTCGTAGTTGTGGTAAAGACTTAAAACTGTGACCAACTGAACAATTCAAAAGGATGATCAGTGAAGTAAAACAAAAAATATCCAAATGTGTTTAAATGCAGAAACTTTAATTTGTTTTAATTTTATTTCTGATTAACTTTTTTTTTGTTTCTTTTCTTTTTTTAATCTACAACAATATTAAGGCTTTCGTGGTATTGTTGAATTCCCAGTGAGTCCACACAATTTTCATTTTGACCTCATGGTGAGAATTTTGTCATTTGAATTCAAATTTCGGTCACGCTGATTACAAATACCAGACCATCAGTTGGATGAAGGGCTTGAAAACCGTGCTAGGCCAGGCTATAAATTTTGGCAAATATGCAAATCAGTTGCCGCATGGCTCATAAAATATTTGCGCTTTAACTGATTGCGCATACGTCGCATGGTGCGAGTGGCAAGTGGCAAGTGTCGACTGGTGGGTGCCGAAACCTGACCAGGAGACATTTGGGCAATTGGCGAGGTGGGGCGCCGAGTTAATTGCTCGAGTGCAACACTTTACACAGGCTTTTTGCTACTAAATTGCAATTGCTGTTGGCGACAACAACAATAACAACAACACCAATTGCAATGGCAACAACAAGGTCTATAACAACAATAACACTCAACAGTGGCCATTAACATGTGGTCTGGGCATCCAGACAAAGCCACGCCTGAATGTCGCCTCCATGTCCGCCTGATCCTATTGAGCCTGCTCCAGTTTCGGGGCATTGAAGCTGTCATTTTGCATTGTTCGCAAAGGTTTCATAATGCTGTCAATGCAATTAATTGCATAATATTGGATACGCACATAAACAGTTATATACACACGTTCCATATATAGACAAATATGTATGTATTTTACCATTAAATTTGCCACTCACACACAAAATTCGAAATCCGAGTATTGTTGACTTTAAACTCGCTGTCCGAACTTATTCAATTCACCACATTCAGCTGGCAGTCAACCATTGTTGTAATCGTTGCTATTGTTGTTGTTGTGTTTGCTTCCGCTCAAGTCGCTTTATGGCATTGCATAAATGTTATTTATATGAATTTAATGTAAATTGCTTGACAAGACGCTCGACACAGAACGGGGAGCGTGTGTTCTCCGAGCGTTTTAAAAAAGTCCTTAAGTGCCACTTGATTTCATTCCTCCGCGTACTGACAGCCAAGAGTCCTCTTCAGCTTTCAATAAGTGTCACTAAAATTACCAACACAACTATATAATATACACATAATTTTTAATTTTTTATTTAAATTTTGAGTTTTAAGAATTAGCTGTAAACTTTCAAAAAAATCACTAATTAAAAAAAAAAACACTATTTACTAAGAAAAACTAATAAATATTGATATATTTTTGAAATTGTTGTGCCTAGTTTTTTAACCAACCTAAAAGCATAGACTTGAATTTATTTCAATAACAAGATTATAAATGTTTAATTTAAATTCCATTTCAAATACAAACTGATAGAGATGTACAATTTGAGCTCCATTTCGAATACAATCTGTTACTGAGAATCATAGTAATAAAAGTGAATTAAGACATTGATATCGTAGCTAATTCGTACTTTGTTTTCATTTTTATATAGTATAAAAATAAAAGAAATATTGTAAATAGTAAACTAAATCACAAAATTATTGCTGGTTATTCTTATTTTAATTTGGAATTCCAAATTTATGAAAATAGTCATGAATTTAAAAATGACGCAGCTTTAAAGTTGAGCGTTTAATTTGCTGTTAAAAGTGCGGACAACTTCATCAACGTTAGCCCGTTGGCAATGTGAGTGTTAGTATGTATGTGTGTGTCAGTTATAATCCTTAGTTTAATCCTTTGGCCATGCTTTGACACGCTTACAATTCACTTGAATTTCAACAGCTAATCCGCATTCACAATGAGTTCGTCTGCTGCTTGCCATATTCCACGCTCCGCTTACCACTTCCCGCTCTGCTCTGCTCTTCAATCCTCCCCTTTCCACTCCTCCTCCCCTCTCCACTCTGATTCTAGACTCGGCTCTGCGACTTCATTGCGACACTTGACAACGACTCTTGTGACCCGCCTTAGCTCAAGTTTTCATTTCACTTTTGCCGTTCACTGGATTTTTTTCCTATATTTTTTGCTTTTTTTTTTGTTATTTTGTCATTTTAATGCCCGCAAACAATTTAATTAAGCGGTTCTTTTTTGCGCTCTCTTTTTTTTATATGTATGTTCTCCTTCTTGGCTCATTTTTTATGCACCCACATCGCACACATTGCGACTTTTTGGGTATTTGCCTCTCGCTGTTACTGTCTGAGTGTTGTTTGCGTAATTTTCACTTTGTCAAACATGTTGACATTTCGTTAATATCCTGTTATATGCACCCCGCACATTCACACCCACAAACACCCAGCAGACGATTCACTCAATTTTATTTCGTTACACGTTTGTTTATTTGATTCCATTTCATTTTAAGTTTATACGCTCGCCTCATTGTTGTTGGCTTCATAAAGACATTTTAAGTTTATGGCCGTTTTTCGGTATTTTAAACTTTTTGGTGGCCATAAAAAAATGACATGCACACAAGCAAATACACTTCATATACATGTACAGACGAGTCGCGTTGCCTTGCGTGCCTGGCATGTATTTGGCTTACTTTGTGATTTGTATAAATACAGGAAACGGAAATGACAGTCACGACACGGAAATGGCACGCCATTTAATTTCCATGCAGCGTGGCCGTGACTCCATTGCCCCCTCCTCTCGATTCCCATTCTCCCCTCTCTTTAACTCCCTGTCTCCCTCTGACACATTGTTCCTTTATATCTCTTTGTGACAAACAATAACACGCACATTCTTTTATATGTATATGACAGTTGTATTAGTGCAGACATTTTATAAATGATTTTCATTGCGATTCTAAATTTGTTAGTCATTTTTATAATTTTCTTTAATTTGATGTTACTTAGCTTAAAGTTCAACTGCTTAGTGTACGGATCACAATATAATTAAATAAACCATATGCTAATGAGCATTTATAATACTATACATTTATAATACTATATAATACTGTAATATATTTACATTATTCTTATGGTTTTATGTTATTGTACTATTTTCTGTATAATATTTTGTAAACAATATTTCATACTTTATAAGATTTTATTATAGCCTTAACAACCTTAGTGAAGGCATATAGTTAATGCTTAAATATTTTATTATATTTGCCTTTATTTTCAATATAATACTCCATATGCATGTTTTTCTTTTCGTTAAGCTTATTAGCCCATTCGCCAATATTAATGCCACTCATTAGTATTTAATTGCATTTATTTGTATTTATTTAAACAAATATATATTCATAATTTGTAATTTCAACAATTTATGGGCTTGTGAATGTTTTTATTTGAGAGTTGATTCAATTAATAAATTAAATTATTTGCTGAGCTTAATTGCTTGTTGATCAGCCTCGTTGGCCAAACAAAGGTTCACTTTATACGATTTTTCAACGCTTTTTAATGTTTTTGTTTATACTAATAACTTTGGGTTAAATATTTATTAAAATACACTTTACATATTATCACACCTTTACACATCAGTTTTGTTCTTATTCACCCAATTTGCTTTACTTAACTCCCGACACATTGAACCTCAGATAAAGACTAATTTAAAGTTTTAAGTATTTTGTTCTTATTTTAGTTTTAAGCTTATCACGCGGGAAGGGGAATATTATTTGGGCAGTATCTTTGAGCTAACATTTAAATTTCATGCAAAATTTGTAAGCAGCAGACAAAGTGAAAGTCGCTGCTGATCTCACAGCCTCAAAGTGCTGGTGTCATTCGCAGTCTTTGTGTGTAAGTTTTGTGACTGCGTCTTAGCTGCGTATCATGATATGCAAATTTTGGAAAAAACATCAAAGGCAAAAGCTCAAAAAGACAATGACATGCCTCCCCTATCTTCTTGTCGCTATCCCCATACTTTATTCTTCATTCTCCATCCTACATCCAACTTAGAGTTTCTGGGCTTTATTTCAGCGTCTCCGCTTTGGCGGCCCATTTAATTTCGACAGCTTTTGTTACAGCCAACATTTTATTTGCACGTTTCGTTTTACGGTTTTTGTCACTTGGCGTCATTTGATATTTCTCTGAGGCGGTACAAATGCTCCCGTGACCCTGTTCCCCCCGTTTCCCCTTCCAGCTGTCCACGCCTCGCTTCGCCTTGGCTTTTGTTTGCTTTAATTAAAAGTTAAGTAGGTGCGAGCGGCTGAACAATGAGAAAGGAGGAGGGTAGGTCTAAGGGAAAGAGTGTGGAATGAGGGAGCGAGGCAACGTTGCAAATGAAGTTGTCAACTTTTCGCATTTCTAGCCATTCCACCTCAGTTTTCCACCACATTCCCCACCTGCCCCTCAGGCACTTCAGTCTCAATTTCAACTATTTTCACTGCCTTGCGAAGGCATTTTTGCAATTAATAAAGTTTTTACCCTCAATTTTGTGTATAATTGTTGCCGGTGTGCTCTGTTTGTGTAGTTGCAATTAGTTTTTGAACTGCTTTGATGCCTTTTGGGCAAAATTCCTCTCAAATGGATGGACACTGAACACTGTTGTTTACTGCAAAAACTGCATAGCTGGCTGACAGGTGACAGAAGCGTCCTTGCCGTCTGAGCCTGCATCCAATTTCAGATTTTCCTGGCAGCTGTGTAATTACCGTGGAAAATCAAATATAAGTCAGACCATAACATACTTTAATTACGACTTTAATTATTTTGACACAGAGTAGAAAGATTAATGGAAATCGGAATACAACTCTTCTGTTCGCCCTGGACGGTCATTGTTATTTTAGGAACGTATTTTACTTCATCGTTCCCCAAATCGACGACATCATAGTTTAAAAATCAATCAAAATAACCCTATGCATAAAGTCAACAAAAAAGTGTATATTTCTTTTATTTTATTTTCATATATTTAAGTACATTTTTTCTATTCTTTTATTTATAAATACATATTTGGCAGCTCATCTTCATTTAACTTTGTATACAAAACATAAGTTTAAAAATGCAAAAAATTAATAAATTAAAGAAATAATTATGCATTAAATATATTTTGATCTTAAAAGTAATGCTTTATGCTTAACATGAAACAAATTTTAAGGAACGACAGTTTTTATTTTGGACAAGAGGTACAAAGCTCAATTGGTGTTTTTGGCTTTTTTTCAAGAAGTTTTGATTATATCTTACTTGGAAGGGGACAAACTGCAAATCCTGCGTTTTTTTACGGTTTGATTATTGCCCAGACCAAAATTCCAATTAAGTCTGTTATTTCGTTCGAAGCGGTTTGTATGAAAAATTAGATAATAAACTGACACAAAGTTCATCGGTCGTCATTTCGACGACGCGAAAAATTAAAAAAATCAAATAAAATACTTACACGCATCATGTGAAATCGACCTCATTCCCACACCTACAACACAACAGCATAATTATTGCATTGCGAAAAATCACAAAAAATAAATTGAAGGGAAACGAGAAAAACGGGAAAATGTGAACAAGAGTCGTAGAAACGACGACTAATGAGTGTGCAGGGTTAAAAATAATTTAAAAATAAGTTAATTTTATGAATTTTGAATTATTGGATTACCGGTTATTCCACAAATTAAATGTAGAAGTGGCATAGCAAGGAAACAATGAGTTTTCGAGTTTCAAAATGTCTAAGAATCAGTATCATATTGTTTTTTTTATCAACGGGAGTGTCAGCCGCAAACTAATGGGTGATAAATACAAAATTAAAAAGCAGTTAATATTTTAAATATTTCGGCTCAATACATCAGTTATAGTACTCTGATTATCAACTTTTCAATAATAATTATTTAAAAACCATTAATTTTTTTTTTATTTTCCCACAGTCTGACAGGTTGGAATCAGTTTGACTCTATGTGGTTGGCAAAATTACCTGCAGAGCAACCAAAAATGCAGCAATAGTTAATGTAGTAACCAGTCAGCAACGAAGTAGCAGCTGGAGTTGGTATAGTTAGGACACAACCGCATCGAGTTGGCAGCCCGCAGTTCTCTATGTGCCGAGTCAGAGTCCGACCGAAGTTCTGTGGTGTTTGGCTTGTTTAAACAAATACCCACAGTGTCTATAATTTGCATCTTTTTTGTACATTTTACACAAGATATATTTTGTTTTTGTGCTTTTGGGGTAGTTGCGTACTCGTATTTAAAATTGTTGCTTGTTACAGTTTCTGTTCTGTTGGCTCCTTCCTTTTTCTTTTGCTGTGTACGAGTATTGCTGTTTTTACGCTTCGCTATGTTTTGTGTGCAAATAAAATGCAAGTGCGCTCCGAACAACCAACGACCGCAAATTGAGTGTTAATAAAGTCATGTTAATAACTTACAAAACAGACCCATATAAAGCGGAGTGCAAGAGCGAGAAAACAAACTGCAAAATGATGGCAAGTATGTATGCCATTCCCTTTTCTTTTCTACCCTCCCTTTAGAGAGAGAGAGAGAGAGCAATTCGAACGGGGGTTCAATCTCTGAAAAATTAGCAAGGACTGGCCTCCAAAATTCATGCTGCCTGCCACTTGCACGCATATGTGAGCCGTCGAGTTTAATGAATTCCAGCCAAGGCCCAACGTATGGTGCAGACCATTGGGAGACTATTAGGACGGGGTGGGACAGGGGCAGCAAGAGTAAAGTCCTGTCTGTCTGTTTCGTCGCTCGATTTCTAAAACCAAACTTCCGGTTGCAGCAAAGAAACAGGACAAGCAAGAACATGCTTATCTAATACTGCTAGGCTATGAGATACTCTGCAATTGATTACAAATATAGGGTAACAACTTTCATTTTATCTGCTTGGACTTGAATGATTTAACATTTTAACAAAAGTAATTTAACAATCATATCCTGAATAAATACTTATGCTTAATATTTAAATCTTAAATCTTAAAATAATTTTTATTTTTCTGTGTAGCTTGGAATACTCAGTCACAAACGCGGTCACAGGGTACAGAAACTATTCGCTTTGGCTGTGAGCCAAGCCACAACAAAAGTTGTGACTGACGACTGCCTGGCAGGCAGTTGCTATTTCTGTTGCCAGCCTTCAGGCCATCCAGTCAGCCATCTAACCAGCCAGCTAGCCAGCCAGTCAGAGCCAAACAACAAATGCCTCTACCCAGAAACAGAAACTAAGCCAGTCGCAGCTCGTTGCCATCTCTGACAAAAATGCTGTATGCAAAAAAGAAGAAGAAGCGTTGCCTCAAAATTTCATTGCAATTCATTCGGCAACGTCGCCAAAAGGAGAAAGTAGTGACGGCGGCGGCTTCTATCTTCCTGTGACTGTGACAAAAAAAAAACAGGATGCGAATGCAATTGGGAGAGAGGGAAAACAAAGGGACGGAGGCTTCTTTTACGTCTCTCAAACAATGCAGCAGCAACAAAACAGCAAACAATTTGAGGCATTCAAATGTGCAACCAGGCGGTCGCCGCCACCAACGAGCTCCCTTCAACCAATCCGAGTATCCCCTCTGAATGTGTGAAAGTTACAGTGTTCGTCATTTTTTTCTCCTTTTTTTGCTGTTGTTTCTGGCTGCTGCTGCAATTTGAGTGCGAAAAAGTTTGCATACCAAAACAGTAAAAGGCATTTATTCCAGCGTGAATCCGTTTGCCAATCTCGGAGTGAGCCAGGGAGGGATACTGGAGAAGTAGGAGAAGCGGGTGGTCGGTGGTTGGCTCATTCAGATGCTGCTGAAGTGGCACTGAGCTCGACTTGCCTGCTGGCTACTTTGTTGGGCCGTATAAGTGCAGTCAATTGCCTATGTGGGTCAGCATTGCATTTGCGCTTAATGAGCATAAATTATGCAGCAGTCGACGCATTAAGGACAGCAGCAGCAGTACAGCAACAGCAGGAGTACAGCAAAAGCAGAAGTAACTGCAACTTTCGCTTGTCGCATCAGCCCATAAAATTTATGGCGTCTGCATGTATTTTAAATTCTAATAAAATGTAGCAAAACTTTTTGGGCGCACACCCCACAAAAAGAACAACAACGTGCAACAACTTTTTGCTTGGCTTTTAAAAGTTACTTTTACCACACACACTCACACACTGGAGCACACACACACGCGAACACTCACCTGTTCGCCACCTTTTGGCAGTCGAAGCTCACGGCAAATGTGTTTGCAATATGAAGAAGTTGTGTGGCTGTTTCCTGCATTTTCTCTGTTCAAGTAAAAGTTTACAAATTTCACTACAACATTTACTCGTAAATTATAATCAAAAAGGTGCCAGAATTCTGCCGGTGTGATGGTGTGCGTAAAAATAAATAAACATACTCGTACAGCCGCATGCACTTTAAAGACCGAAGCAAAGGATTTGCACTACATTTGCGAATTTGAAAGAAAGTGTTGCATGCACCAAGGCGCAAATGCGAACAAGTTGCTCTGCAGTGCTTTAAGAATATTCTATTAGGCATATATAGAACATATTTATTTATAGTGTAAATACTTTATGAAAATATATGTATTTCTTTAATATATGTATTTCTTTAGGTGATTAACTAAAAATATTTAAAGTTAAATGCCATTGCTTATATAAATTTGTGCTTATATAAAATTGCTCGAAAATCAATTAACTATTTTATTCAAGGAAAAACTTAAACTATTATAATCTATAGACAAATATTATTATTTTCAGATACATATTTAATATTTAATAATACTGTTACAAAATATATTTTATCCATTAAAGAAGATATTAAATTTTGCATTGATTTTGATTTTCATAATTCCATATTTGAATATTTTTAAAATTACTATGCTTGATTTGCATTGATACTTTTGTAATTCTCCAAAGCAAGGATTTAATGCGATGTAAACTGCAACTGCTGGATAGTTAATCTGCATTGCATGCACTAATTGAAGTAACCGCAAATTCTATTTGACACCTAAGGGTCAGACTTGCACATTTCCCGTCGACTGTAATTATGTTTAGTGTATATCTTTAATACTTCTTTGTAACATCTCATACACCTTTATTTTTAAGCCTTCGCCATGACACTAACTTGAAATCAGCAACATTTTCATGAAATTTCATTTCATTTCGTGTCGCTTGGCTTGCCAACAATTCAATTTATATGTTGTCTTTGTGCGATGGCTTTTAAGATGGTCATAGACACACACACACCCAAACTCAGTTACATTGAGACCAGTTCTAGTTTTTAGCCATGTGTAAGAGTAAGCGACAATTTGTGTTAGTGCAAATTTAATGCCGAAACGTGCACAGGCAGCAGGTAAGCAGGTAAGAGCACAACCGCTTTGAACATCGGGCTAACAACCGCAGCCCGTTGAGTGTCTCTCACTATCTCGCGTACCATTCATCCTTCTCCTCTCTGTGACACCTTCGCCTTATCTCTTTCTCTCCACTCGTTCTCTCTGTCACTCTCTTGCTTTGTCTGTGTGACGTTGTTGGTTTGGTTTTTGGTTTCACACATGCTTATACATGCATGTAGCCAGCAAGCAGCTAAAAGTGATACTTTCTACACTGATTGGCTAACGAATACCCTTTAATAGGGTAAATATGAAAAACAAATGTCTGAACTTCTGTTAAGAAAAGTCAAATTTCCAGCTAATATTACTCTTAGCTTGGAAAAACAGTTTGCTACATTACTTTACATAACTCATCTATACCCGGCTTAGACATTTTAATGGTAGAGGGTATGAAAAACTCAGTTGAGTGCAAAGCCCAAGTGCAGGCAATGCCAGTGGGCGAGGCTGTTGGCTGACTTGGCAAAGTTAACTTTTGCCACGACAAAGTGACATATTAGCGTAGTCAACTTTACAAAGCATACACACACACACACCCACTTATGTTACACATGCACATACACTTACAATACACATTACACACAGGGAGAGCATTAAAGTCAAAAATCCAAACACTCGTCTGCCTTAAGAGCTTGAAGCACACTTATCGATTAATTTTGTCGAGCTTAAGCTTTCACAAATTGTAGGCATATATTCGAATGCAATCAAAAAAATAGAAGACTTGTTATGTTCCATGACCACAGTCATTTAGGCCATGTCCAAAACTTGAAATCTAAAACTAATTAGTGCTGCTGGCCGTCAAAAAGTTATGCGAAATAATTGGCACACCCAGTCAAAGTTTTAGATTTATAATTCAAATAGTTACGTATACGCAGCGTAGCTTAGCTGCTCAGTTTTCGCTTTCTATAATAGTTTAAACGTAGAACGTAGTTCATTGCGAATGTCGTTGCGGGTGCTAGGATCAAATATTTTATGCAAATTTTATAATTGCGAAAATATTTTCGTTTTGGCTAATTATAGATTTAAGACAACTTAAAAATTATAATAAGCTTGGGGTACAGTAAAGATATCTTAAAAATGTTATACATAAGTTACTTAGTTGCTAAATATTTTTTTGAATTTACTGATAATTAAAGTTAGATACATGGGAGGAGTAATATTGAAGAATTGTGCAATTAATATATATAAAACTAGGTGCTAATGACATCAATGACATATTAAATCGAGCGCACTTTGGAGTTTTTATCATTCTCGACTAAATACGTATTGTAAATTAATAGACATTATTAACACATAAATGTATTGGAGAATAAACGCGGGCTAACACCGTGGAAAAATCTAATTAAATTTGAATAAAAATAATTAGCATATAAATGCAGATGCAGTTATTTGATTTGTGCAGTCAACCGCAATGTCTATGTAGTTAGTTGAAGCTCATCTCTTCATGATCTGCCAGTTATTATTTTGAGCACGAGTATGTGTGCAATGTGAAAACGATGCGCCATTTATTAATTATCTATAAAGCACTTTTAATAAACCAAATTACAAATATTACAATGCGCCATTTCATATATGTTTGCTCACTGCCTTTCGCATGCACAGTATTTTATATTATTAATGCAACAAGAGTTTTGTTTATTAGTTTTACATTTACAAAAAAAAATACTAAAAATGCAATTTGCATTTATTTGAAGTAAAAAATTCTGCTGCGACTATCGACGCATCAATGGCATGATGCAAACATTCAATCAAAATAATGAAAATGACAACTGAATTTTATATAATAATATTAGACAATTACCTGACAATATAACAACTCTGCGGTTGGTCTGTCAGTTAAGTGTTAATAATGGCCACTAATGAATAGAAACCAATTAAAAATGGTATATGAAAATTAAAATTTTTATTTTACTGCCTACAATTAGTTATTTGGATTTAATGAAGCATCAACAAACTCTTTTCAATTGAAGATGGAGCAATGTTAATGCAAACATTTAAATATTCTGATTATTTAAATCATTTACAAGGAGTTATTCTATGTATATTGGCGTTTTATATTTTCGTAGTAAAGATCCCTTTACTTGCAAATGAATCACATTCTCAAATGCTCGCAGATAATTTTGCTGAATATACAGTAAATCTTTAAAAATATAAAACTAAATAACTCAACATTTCCTTAGTGATATCGCTCATTCCACTTTTGTGGACATCATCATCGTTTCCTCGCACACGTGAGTGCAGTTTTTCTCCCTTATTTTAAATATTTGTATAAATTGCCATCACTTTGGAAACCTAATCATCGCACCAGAGAACTGCGTAAATATCTTCGTTCACACACAAAGCATGTACAAAATCCAACATAAATTAAAAGGGCCACATTAGTTAGTTTTTGTATAAGCACACACAGAAAGCACTGTCAATCCCAATTCCTGAAAGCGAAAGAAACCCCGTCGCATTCACCCGCATCTTTAATATTTATTTACGATTTAAATCCGCATAGGCAGCGAGCAAGAGACTCGATTTTGAACCCAAATCAGAAGTGGAGTGTGCGCCTAATGTGCATTGAATAAAGTACTAAAAAAATAATTTGCAAACTGTGTATTTGCCTCGATTTGGGCCATATAAAAGGGCAACCCAAAACGGAACCGTGCTTCGCTTTTCAAATTTTATGTTGTAGGAGCACATTACGTATACGCAGTGCGTTTTATACTCACTTCCGGTTGCCGACATGCGTTCCAGGTGGGTCCATGTTTAATGTTGTTTTGACGCCGCCATATTAACCGGAAAGTGGGTGAAGCATGGGAAGACCGGAGTAGAGCTAAAAGACAGGAAATGTGCACACCCAGGTACTTTCTATGTAAATGTGCGTCACATTTGTCTCTCTCCGTCCTTATTTAACCCTTTTTTTGGCTCCGTATCCCAAATATTTATGGCTGCCGGCGCTGGGCATATGTTTGGCTCCTGGCAACATTGTTCGGCAATTTATTTAACCTTCGAATACTGTTTGCTGCCTGCTGCGTGTGTCACAAAGGTGTCGCCGCCCAAATGTATGCCCCACTCCAGCGTTTCCTCTTTGATTGTGATTGTGTGTGTGCAGTCGTATTAAAATGGATTTGGTTGCATGAAATTTGCGTAGATTTGTTGCACATTATATGTTGCCGTGTGGCTGCCTGTTTATTTGCCTGGCAATTCAGTTTTGTGGCGCGTGCGGCAGCGTGTTGTGCTTTTCAAATCGGTTTGCGGTTGCCAGACAAATCAATGAGACAGTAAGTACTCGTATTGTATGATTCGTAGCATTTTCGGCTACTTTTTATATATAATACAGTAGTATAGTAGGAGTATTATTGCTAACGCAAATTTTCTTAATGGCTTTATGAGCTACATACTACCAGTTCACAAACTGATAGATATTTTCACTTAACTTTTATAGAAAATTATGTCGAATTAAAAAATAATTCTTAATTTATATTTATCCAAACATAAATTAACAAAATAATTTTTTTTTAACCTTAAAATGCATGGAAAATATTTTCAAATTTAAAAATATTTCCCAACTCATATTAACCTAAATATAAATGAATTCAAATATTTCCAAATTAATTTGACCTTAATTAATTGAGAGCTTTTTTCTTAAAATATACCACTTTTCAAATCATTTACCTATTCTCACTTAAGGGCCTTTTAGTCTGCCATGCTTAATTTATTTTTATTTTGTGAACTTCTGTCATTTGTATTTATTATAAATTATACAAAACGTTCGGCAAGTGACCAAACTGGCTGAACAATAAAAGCGGGTACATTAATCTTTTCTGGTGGCAGCAGACGAGAGTCGGATGGGGGTGATTGTGGGCATTGTGGGGTTAAGGCCATGGAGATGCACCATTTTGACTCAACTGCTTGCCAATTTCCGGTTGCAATGCTGTGCATTTCCTGTCGTTTGTCCCGTGATCCCACTCTCCTCATGCCGCATTTAATAGCTGGGGCGATGAAATTGCTTAAATGTGAATAAATCAGAGTGGTAAGAAAATTTCAGTGGTCAACTGTCATCGCGTCGTGGCCATCGTCGTTGTCGTTTCTGTTGTAAGTGTCGGCTTATAAATCAACCAGCTGCACTGCGCTTAACAAAATGGCTGACAGACAGACGCAAAGACAGAGATACAGAGGACAGACGGAGCACGGACGGAAGAAAGCCGTGAAGTCGCATTAATGGCGGCTTAAGTGTGCAAGGGCCAAAAAATGCGCTTAATTGTATGACGTTTATTTTCATCTTTCGCACACACTTTAAAGCTCTTTTATTAGCTCGACAATCGCATAAATCACACGGCATCGCCACAGACCGAAAGTCGTTTGTCATTTTTAACAATCAATTAAAAACAAATGTTGCATAAATACATGAAAACTTTGCCAATGCGCTCCAACAATTACAAATTGTAAGCGAACTCGGTTTGCCATTTATCATCGTTAGATTCAGTCAAAGCCAAAGCCAGACAGCGACAGTTAGAGCGACAGGGAACGATCGAGAGGCAGAAAGAGAGGGGGATAGAGAATATGATAGTAATTCGCCTAATAAAAATCAAACGCAAATACAACTGCTCTGAAATCGAAAATGCTCTTTTCGAATGCCAGCTTGAGTGGTAGGGGATAACTTCTTATAAGTATATGTGCTCGTATCATTTTGATTGAGTGAGTCAGATTCATTGACTGAACAGCGAATTCATTTTATGTACCACAAAAAGAAGTTGTAAATACTTAAGTAAAATTCGGGGGACTTTAAAAACCACAGCGTATTTTTAAGTATACCTCATCCTAAATAAATGATATTCATACTTACCCCCTTACCTTTATACATTTAATTTTTCGAAAATTTTCTTTACATTATTACAAAAACTTAATCAGAACTGAACCGATTTTCAAGCGGAATGTCATTTTGATCTTGGTTTGCCCACCTTTTTCATTCTTCATTTATATTTTATTAATTTGAAAAAACTTACGTTTTTCGAAAATATTCGATATTTGAAAATAAATAATCTAAAAGAAATGTAATATAATTTTATTATTATTATATTTAAAATATGTCAACTTGCCAGTTTCCAATCAAATATTTTTCATTTCATTGCTCTTCCTTTATTAAAGACACAACTGCAGTTATTGCGCAATTTGTCTGGAATATTTTGTTAGGCTTAAAAATTGTATTGTTCTTCGCTTTGTATTTGGCTGTCATAAAAACGGAAATTTATTTGTGCACTTTGTGTGTGCACTAGCCGGGGTCATAAAATTCAAATAAAAATCACATTGCAATTCATTTGGTGTATTTATTTTTGATTTAGAATACAATGAAATGGTATTTTTATGTCATCAGGCTCTTTCGCTCGTTCAAAATAATGAATAAATAAAATATTAATAAATTAAAGAGCTCCATGGTAGGGGGGGAAGAAATGCTCAACGTTAGACTTTTCTAATTGACGCTTGATTGATGACGCTTAAAGGCAACACTAACAACAACAGCCTTTTAATTAATAATTTATGTAGCGAATTTTGATTAATTAATTTCCATTAAGCGTGTTACATTCTATTCCGTTGCCATCCTGCGCCATCCTGTGGTACGTGTGGCTTTTACCTTTTGACATGTGACCGAATCAATTTGATTCTCTTGCCTTTGCTTGAGGCGGTAAGTGCTGGTATTCATATCATGCCAAATATTTGCATCTATCCTGTGGCTCTCTGTGTGTGTGCTTACCTTTTGCCATATCTTCACATCTAAACAGGTTTCAGCCAAACTGCGCTACCGAAATTTACAAGTCATCGACGCTGCGGTCGAAATTTGCATAATTTGCTTTCCATGTAGGCCGAGTCATAAATGATGTCTATGATATGCCCCCCTAGCCCGTGGACGACAGACTGGCAGACTTTCTGTCTACACCTGGCAGTTGCTCTCGTTGTTGTTGTCCCTCTCGAGCATCGCCACTATCCTTCTGTTTAGTTGAGTTCCTGTCTGTTTGCACTGCTTAAGCGAAAATGGTGTTAAGTGCTTTCGCATACAGAATTTACATGGCTGACAATTTTTGAACGATGTATCGGCAATGTTGTCGTTGTCGTTTGTAGATTGTCGTCGTTTCTCGATGTCGTTGTCGCTGTACTTGTTCTCATTGTTGTACTTGTTGTCGTTGTGGTCGTGTCGCTCAGCTTGACTTCCGTTTCCGTGTGTTTGTACACGCGCCCTGCAAATATTTGGCGTTTGCAACAAGACACATGCCAAACACACACACGCACACACTCACACACACACACACACACACACACACACACACACACACACACACACACACACACACACACACACTCAGACACACGCACATGGGACATACCCATGGCGCTCTGGCCACGCCCTTTGGACACCGCCTATGGTTAGCAAAATGTTTGTGACCATCAAGCTGCATCATTCGACTGATGATGTTCTTCCAAATGTTTCTCATCGCAGACTGCATTCAATTGCAGTTCAATGAACCGTAGCACACGAAAATACGAAAATTAGGTGCAATAACAAGTCTTTAAAGTATTTTTTTAATAATACATTTTATTAAATTAAATTTATTAACTATTATTATATTTATATTTTTATTTATTTTATATCAATTTTAACTTAACTCTAAATATATTTTGAGTGTTTTCAGTTAAATATTTTACATGCAGTTGCTTATATTTTTATTAATTAATTACTTCCCATTTATTGTTAGTATTTATGTGTTAGGTTTTGTTTTTGTCTCATTTTTTTGTGCCACCAACTTTGGCTATTTTCTTCCTTCGTGTTACGTATAAAATGCAAACGTCGTGTTGCTAAATTGAATTAATTTATGTTAAGTTAACCATTTATTATTAAGTTCACTTATTTGAGCTTGCTTTTAAATTCTGTATGGCTTTTTCTGTTTTTGTTTCAGTTTCCTTCACGAGTATGTAAACAAGTCTGGTAATTACATTTCCTTTTAACGCTATGCTTAATGGCCTTAGGACTAGACGAATTTGATTTACTTGTAATAAATTGTATTTATGCCTTAAGATCAAGCTAAACGGTAATGACTTTTGGGGGCTTTTACTAATAAACATAAATTAACAACAATAATCAATTTGTTTTTCTTTAATTTTAATTTTAATTTTATTTTTTCCCTCTCACTTTCACTTCGCATTACAGTTTCTCATTTACTTGGCTAAAAGTTTTCTAGATTATGGCGCTTAAAGCTGTTATTTAAAAATACATTAACAATTCATTCAGTGTTCACATCGTACAGCTAAGTTTATTATAATTTAAATGGATTGAATATTAATTAGAGTTTTAAATGTTAGTATTCTATTTTTTACACGGACGCTTAAAATAAGCGGAAATTTTTTCTAAGTTTTCTTTGCGTGTTTAGTTTGTATTCCTTAAACATTTCACATACATCGATTATTGTTAGAAATTTTATACATTATTTTGCGCGTTTTTTCGTTTGCTGCTTTAAAAAGTGCTACTCATTCCTCAGTACCTATTCCCTTTATTCCCAGCCCCCGTTTTCCACCAGTTCGTCAAATTTCCCTAAATGCTTTGGCGACTGTTCGATTTCAGTTTTAAATTCCTTCCGAGCACATCACATAACTTATAGTCAATATTTACTAGGTTCCCCCCGATACATTTTGCTCATTCCTCTCCATTCTCTTATCTTTCGCTTTGTTAGTATTATTATTTCATTTTGATTTGTTTCTGGCTTCTGTGTTTGGATCGTCTTTCATTTAGCGTCAGAATCGCGTTCCCGTTCCATGATTACGATCCTGGGTAATGAGCACTTCCTCGCCATTTATTTGATGATGCAGCTCTTCGGGAACGGTCTTTAAAAGTTGTGGCTTGGCCTGTTAATAAATATATATATAAATTGAGAAAATACTTTATGAGCTTGCTTCATTCGTATATATATTTAATTTTAGTGCTGACCATAAACTATGAAACTAATTTTGAATAAAAAAAAATCAACTTATAATATGATTTATTGTTTAATATTAAATAGCGAATACCCCTTGTTATTGAACAATTACAAATCCGTAATCCTACGCACAACAACAAGTTAAAAGGAATAAAAAAGGCAAAAAAGGGGCGTGGGCCTTGGTCGAAAACATGAAACAGTAAAGAGCTCTGCTTAAAAATTAACGAGGCGCGCATTATTTGAGTACCCGGAGCTATTACGAATTCGCATTACCCGAATGCGTCTCATGGCAGGCAAGTGGGCAGTGGCAGCTGGGATAGCTGGGCGTATGCGTGTTATTTGGTTTCTCTCAGTGTACTGCTGTGCCAAATCTAACCATTTCCTGGTCGCCAGCTCCTCGGGCAACACCGCAACAGTCACATACAGTTGCTAGTCCCCATCCATTTTGTTCTAGTTCGGCTACTGGTTTTGGTTTTGGTTCTATGTTTTTGGTCTGCTTTGCGCGCCTCGCTGCCTTTTGGCTTGCATTTTTCAAAACCTCTAGGGACACTCACCCAGATACACAGCTACACAGTGTGTTTTACACACACATAAAAACAACAACAAGTCATTCAGCGTTGAAGAAAAAAGGCAATGGCAGAAATGGGAAAAACATTGTAAATTCAGTTGCTGTTGGTGTTGGTCCTTTTTTTGCGGGCCATAATAATTGCAATCATTAGAGTCAAAAGTTGCCACACCGCAGTGTCCTTTCGCCTGAACTGTTGCAAAAAAGTAGGAGCCCTCTATAAGAGCGACAGAGACGGATATCTCAAGTTCGGGTAGTGCGAATTTTCACCAAGGAGTAAGGACAATGCAATGGCGGCATTGACTGAGCCTGCAGCAGTCGCCAGGACGAACGCAATGCGCGTCGCCAAGTGTACACATAATGGCATATTTATAGAGCAAATGACAGAGACAATGAGAGGGACAGAGATAGCGAGATAGAGAGTGAGGGAAGAGCAGAGCGAACAGAAGAGTTGTTTTTTTTTTTTTTATATATTATACTGCGACTGTCATTTTTATGCACATTCCGAGGTCATTTACCGCTTTGAACTTTTGCTGTTAAATTTGAGTTCAAAATTTTAACTTTCAAGGATCAAGTGGTCCTTGTAAAGAAATTTAACTTTCAGGGTTGTAATGTAATACGCTATGAAAGTATTTGAGCAGAGAAAATAACATTTTGGTGAAAATAAATTATTTAGTAAGAAAGAGATCTTAGTAGTCAGTATTTTCAAATTGAGTATAATTTAAAAACTGTTTCTTCTTTGATCTAAAATGCCTAATTAACACACAAATATTCCTACTTGGTGAGCTACCTTCGAGCTTAACTCCTTGTAAAGTGTTCGATATAAGTATCCGGAGCGTAAGGCATATTTTTCGTACTCAGCAATCCCTTGAGCAGTTATCAGACCAACCGCAAAAAACCATTTTATGCCCCAGTGGCTGCAATTTATATAAAAGGCACTAAAGAATATTTGGGAGTGGGCTCCGGCGTAGCCAAAGAAAATTTGTGCTTGCTCCTTTTAAGCCACTCTTTGAAAATCTACTTTGCATATTGATGCTTTCAACGTTTTGGACATTAAGCGACTGGTTGCTATCAACAAGCAGCAGTCGGGAGTCGGCAACTGCCCAACCAGGACTAGAAGTACATCAAACTGACACTTACCATATCGCTGCCATAAAGACTCATGCCGACGCCGACGCCAACGTTAACGCCAGCGATGCTTCCGTTTCCGCCAACGCCGGTCGAAGTTGCATGCTGCTGCTGGACGGGCCCATTGCCAGCCGCTGCCGCTGATGCTGCCGAAGATGTTGCCACCACGCCCACTCCCATGCAGGTCACTGGCTGCAGGAGCCCATCGCCAGTGGTGACCACGCTGTGCGCAAATATCGGAGGCGGCGGCGTCGGCGAGAAGGTGGCCAATTGTGATGGATGTGACATGGTGACACCGGTGATGGTGCTATTCGTTCCAAACATGGGACTCGTTGAGTACATTGGATGATGTGCCAGATCGATCTATACGAGTGTGTGTGTGTGCCAGTGATAGGGAGAGAGAACAATGCAGATAAAGAGCGAAGCACAGAGACAGAGAAAGAATGAGAGGGAGAGAAAGAAAGAGAGATCCATTTTATGATTTAAATATATGTGTATGTATATCTTTATGCAAAAAGTTGAATGTGAATTTGTGAAACTGTGTTTGCTTTTAGCTGCAACAGCTGCTGACCGTTAGCTACATATTTGGATTATTATCATTTTGTTGTTATGTTACTGTACAACTAACCAGGTCTACAAAATCGAAATAACATATTGGGTATCCAATTCAAATTAAATACACATTTAAGAACACATTTCAAAAAATTAATATAATCAAATTTATAAAGTAGCTAAAAATTATAGAATTATGAATCATAACTGCTTCGAATAAATTTACTAACTACTTGCTTAAAACGTTGTAGAAATTAATATAACATTGAAAAGTATGAATTCATTTAATCTACACATTTTAATAGCTTATTATTTATTATAATAAAATTAAGATTTAATTACTTTATCAATTCAAATACTTTACATATTTTAGAAGATTACACAATTCCTTTTATTTCAAGTGAAGTGTATAAATATAAATGGTCTATCGATAATCAAAATTAATAATTAAAATTAACTGGTTATTGTTATTAAAATATATTTATATTTAATCTTAAAAATGTTTTAGTTTTGAGAGTTGTTCTTCTAACTTGTTGTGCAACCCTCGCTGGTCTTGTGGCCTTAATTACAGTGGCTGCTTTGTTGACTTACACACTCAAATTAATATATTCGCTAGATGTATGCATGCTAGCGTGGGAAATGGGAAAAAGGGGGATTAAGGGGAAAGGGAGGTAGTTTATGTGGGTGTGCGGGTATCTGACTGAGTTTGTGAATTTGTGTACGCGTGTGTGTGTGTGTGGCTGTGCCATGTATATTTTGGTGGCACCGCCAACAAGGTGGTTGGCCTTAGCACTTTTGTTATTGTAATTGTTGTTGACGTTGGGTTTTGTTATTATTCCTGTTGTTGTTGTTGCAAGTTGCCATTGCCGCGCTTAGTGCTTATTTAGCCATTGCACTATGGGGTATTTGACCAGTATTTGTGGCATTAATTAATATCTCAAAAGCAACGCAAGATATTTTGATGCCGTTTTTTTCTTGTGCTATACACACCCCAATAAGTATTCTGGAAAAGTGGGCGTGTCACCACTCCCGCCCACAACTTTTTTTTTAAACTATTTTCGGTAACAATTTAGTTTATGATTTCTATTGCAAATTACAAGTTTTAATCTAATATATTATTATCATTATAAAGAAAGCGTAGTTCTTATATATAGAAAGTTGTAAGCTCTCTTAGATGGCTGTGAGCACAAAATAAAAAAAAAATTGAGGGCGGGGGTGGTGATTAATGACTCTACAACATGGATATAGATTTACAGATTAAACTCATTGCAAAGTTCAACTTTCCTTTGAAAAATCAGACATTGATACCACTTGCTAAATACACAAATTATTAAAAAGACAAGTACAGAAACAACAACATCTAAGCAGCAACACGTTTTATAAACCCAAACAGTTAATATTCAATGGAAATTTTAATTAAAATGATTTTCTTTGCTCTGTTTCAATTTTAAATTAGCTGACTTTAACAGCTAATATTTTAACGTTGGACTGTTATGTTAATATTTCTGGTATGTAACATAACAGTTTGATGTATTTATAATGGGTTAGCATTTAAAATTCATAAATTTGCATACTAGTGAAAATTGAATTAATGCCACTAAAACTGGTCAAATACCCCATAGTGCATTGTCTTCCTCTCCCATTTACCGAGCAACAATAATTGCCCATAGGGGAGAAAGTGTGTGTGTGTGTGTGTGTGTGTGTGTGTGTGTGTGTGTGTGTGTGTATGTGTGTGTGTTTGACGGTGAGTGTGTGCATGAGTATGAGTTGTCCAAATGTTTGTGCAAGGCATATTTATAACGCTTGTATATATTTATGTGCCTGTGTGCAAATGTGTGGCCACAATTTATGTTGTTGCCTTAATGCTCTCAACGTGCTTTTAATGAAATTAATTTTCAACGTTAAATAAATAAAAACTAATACCACAGATCGAAGTCAAAATGAGGAAGCCAATAAAGTATTTAATTATACATTAAGTACAAGGTATAAAAAACATATTGTTTATCAATTAATTGTAGATCATTGTTGAAAATTCTTGCTCATTAAACTCGTATTTAAAAATTTCTAATTGCATTTCTCTGGCAAAGTACTAAAATGCAATTGCCCAGTTGTAAATATGCCCTTTGTTCAATAGAAAAGTTAAAGCTGATTAAATTATTCGGTTCGGACCCCGTTCCCCTTTGTCAGTAACCTCAATGACAAACAACATTGCGAAAGCCATAGCAGTTTGAGAAGTTGGAAAAACAAATAACAAGAGAGCACACAACATCAACTGCGGGAACACAAAGTACAAATATAATCGAATTAAAATAATTGACAGACAAAAAAAAATACTGAAAGCTGAATGCTGTAAACTGAAATCAACGGCAAACAATTTTGCAGCTGCCCAGAGAGTCAGAAAACTGTGTCGTGTACAACTTTTCGATAAATGACAATAAAGCCATACAATGTCATTAGGTAAATGGTTGCCATGGTTATGCTGTTTCTGCTTTTTGTTGTCGTTGTTGTTTTGTTGGTCCATAAAAGTTGTTTGCAGTGTATGAGAATGTTCCATGGCAACGTTAACATACACCCTCACACACTGCTCAAGTGCATTTTAAGAGCAGACCAGAACAACATCCATCCACTCACAAATACAAATGTCCGAGTACAACATGAACATAACTCAAGTCATTACAATAATTGTTGAAATCAAAGCTAGCCATAGACAAAAGGGCCACACGAACAGGCACCATTGAAAATGTCCAGTAAAACTGGTAAATAACTTTTCCAGCCTTGCTTTGGCACATGGCAAATTTAAATTGAATCTCCTAACCTTTTTGGTCCCATTACAAGTTAAGTTGTAGTTTGTTTGTAGCCCGAAAAATCAACATTAATTTAAGTATGCACTTGTTCTACAATAATGCATCAAGCTATGTGTTTTCCATTCAACTTACATTATCAACTTGTTAAGCACCTTATGCTGGAGTACACCAATTTGAATGCACCTCAACTGATGTAAAATTGATACTGAATGCCTTTTAGGATCAAGTTTGCATGTCCCTGTCATGAGCAACCTAAGGAAGCAATAGTCTTTCTTTGTTACGCAACGTATGCGTAATATTGTGTTTTTTTTTTCTGCCAGTAGAATATCTACAATTTGAATGCTGGATTTTTGTGTGTGCCAGCTGTCAGTTTCTCGTTTTGTCAGTTGCAAATGATTTATGAGTTGGCTGTAAATGATTTTGCGCCAGCTTTTGAGAAGCAATTAAAAATCGTATGGCCAAAGACAAGCTGCTGCAGCCATAAATAAAGTGCAACACACACTCTCCTGTTGGAATAATAACAAAAGGTTTCTTTCAAAATTTATTAAAGTAAAAGATACAAAAGAAAAATGAAATTAACTACAGAACAATACATATAACTAAACAACTCTACGATAAGAAAGAATAAGAGTCTAAACACGCGTCGCATAGCCTGGCATTAAGAGGGGGCCGGCCCCGCCCACATTATCGACCACAGCGCCGGCCACATAGCTGTTGCCACTCGACGTGGCCGCCTGCCAGTCAGCCAAAATATCATCATCCATCATAACATTTACCTGGGAGTAGATGTTCGGCTCGGCTCGCTTCAGTTCCGTCTGCCGCGGACGTCCCAAGGTGGCGCTGCAATAGGGCGTCAAGCGCTGAACGCCGACGGCGCTGCCCACCAGTGGGGCAGACAGCTCGCTATAGCTAAGCTCAGTCTATGAAAGAGACAAAGACAGAGACAGAGAGAGAGAGAAGGAGTTAGTGAGATAGACGAGTCAATCACTTTTAGTTTGCCTGACAGTTGCATAATTATCAAGTTGCCAGTTGAGCAAGACTTTTGCACCTGTTGTGCGACCAAATTACAGCTGAGCTGTCTTTAAGTACACAGAAAAAAACAATTTGGGAATCCATGAAAAAATCAATGTCAGAAGTTCGGCAATCGCTTTACGCAAATATTTTGACTGGCAGGGCTCTGCAAAATATGTTCAGTAAACTCAAATATTTTTCGCTTTTAGATCACTATTTTAATGCTGAGTGGTTTCCATTTTAACCTCATATTGTGTTAATTTAGACAATAAATAAATAAATAAATACTTAATTTATCTTTTATTTACAAATATGACAAATCTTTGGTGTGTGTTTTATTCACACCTCTCAATTTGCTTTGAGTGTTTCACTACGGCCGTAGGCAATGCCACGCCCACACTCACATGCAGCGCCTGTTTCTAATGTGTCTGGCTACCCCACAATGGTTGGCCCCCTCCCCTTCCCCGTTTCTTCCTCTCAACCATCACTCTGCAAGCAACCACTTCCAGTTAGCAGCTGCATTTCAGAGTCGGGCTAAAATGCACACTTGCCGTTTATTGCATTTTGAGTTTGCCAGCTACCAACAGCGAAAACAACAACAACGACAACAACATTCACATTCACATACACATTCAAGTACACACACACATATACACATACACATACACAAGGAGAGATAGAAAATGCGCGGATCTTTTTCCAGGCTTGGCTCCTTAGCGATGTTTCAGCTCTGGCCCTTTTCTGGCCCTGCTCTGGTCTGGTCTGGTATGGTTTGGTCTGCCTGTCCGCCTGCAACTTATTTTTATTAAATTCGCAAATGGAAAATTTATATTGCTACAGCTGCTGCTGCTTCTACTGCTTCTCGTTGGGTATCTGCTGCTTGTCGTTGTTGTTGCTATTTTTGTTGTTGTTGTTAGTGGGCGTCGCATACACACTGAAAATTTCTACTTAAATGATTTTCAAATTATGTTGGTTTTGCTGCTTCTACTGGCACTTTACAACGCCCTCTTTGCGCTCGTTGTTTTCTATTTATCTGCGCGACCTTCACCGATTTAGATTTAGCCCGCAACTTTTTTGGTCTGAAATGTTCTTTGAATTTAGACCAAACGATAACATATTGCCCTTGTAGGTGGCATCGCAGTAAGAACACTAAATATTGTACTAACATTTTATAAATTTGTGAATTTTTTCATACATGAAAAATATTTGCAAATTAAATAAACTGTTCTAAATTCACTGACAGGTAGTTGTCGGTCGTTGATCTGTTCGAGTCATTTTGGTTTTTGTGTTTCGGTGTGCTTGGCTGACCAGTAAACACCAGTAAAGTGGCCATCAATTGTGGCTTAAATAATGAACTGTTTGCTGGCCATAAAAACCACTTAACCTAAAATATGCGCAACAGTCAGAAAGGGGGAGAGTCACAATATGGAATACTCTCGTTGCTCGTCTATAGCCACCTGTCGTGGCTATAAATTAATATGGCTGCCAAGGTGGCTATGGACAAGTTGACCATCTTGTAAAAGGTTAAATGTTTGACTGCCGGCTAAGTGCGGATTAGAGCTTAGCCGGGCATAACTCACCTTCTGTTGCTGCTGCTGCTGATGTTGCTGATGTTGCTGAAGCTGCTGATGTTGCTGATGTTGCTGCTGCTGATGTTGCTGCTGTTGATGCTGCTGCTGTTGTTGATTGGCATATGCGCTCAATTTACTAACGGGTATTAGCGTATTATACTGTATATACTGGCCATGAGCCGATGGAGGTCCTGATTTCTTATCGACCACCGCATAGGTGGGCATAATGTGATCATAGGTGGTGGAGGTAATCACCGCATTCTGTTCAGCCAATGCAGCCGTTGCATAGGCACGATTGTGACCTTTTGTTGTCCACTCATCGTCGACATCGTGTCCATCTGTCGAGTGTTTATATCGATGGTAACAGTTACACTGGCAACTGTCAAGAACACGCAAAAGACTCACCTTGTGGTATTATATCTGGATTCTTATCAATGCTGTCCAGGCTGCTCGTCACATGACACGTCTCCCGGCCAATGCGATGCATATCCTGCACTGATTGGCCTCCATTGTGTGCCAATGTCCCGATGCCCAGGCTGCCATTATTGTTGCTGCCCAGAATGCCGAGGTTGCCATTGCTGTTGGCCGAACTGCTGTTGCCGTTGCCGTTGCCCGGATGCGAGTAATTATTACGATCGCGTCCCGACGACCCACGAACGCGCACCACGATGACTATGATGATGGCCACCAGAAATATGCTGCCCAGAATGCCAGCGAGAATGCCAAGGAATGGCCGGATGTCCTCGATGGCGGGCGTATAGGCCATAGGCGATTGGTCTATCAGACGCCGGCAGAAGAAGAAAAAGAAGAAATGCGAAAAAATAACAAGAAAAAATTCGTTGAATAAACGAGTGCTATAATAATTTGGTCAAGAATGCATTGCATAATTTGTGCTGCCTGCCTTTATTCTAGTATTTTTCTCTCCCCTCTGCTCCATCTTTTTCCCTCATTCTCTCTCTCACTCTACTTGGTTTCCTTTTTGCATTGTTTTATGAGCTGCTAACTACGTTCCGTTGTCGGTCCCGGTTTCTGTCCTCCTTGTTTTTATTCTCATTGTTTCTGTTTTTGTTGTCGGCTCCAGTTCCTGCGGCACGTGCTTTGAATTTATTGTTGCTTTAATGAGCTGCATATGTGTTGGTATCATTATTTGAGTGTGTGTTTGTGTGTGTCTGTCCAGTACGTGTGTGGTCCGTTGTAAGCCGCTCAGTGTTAAGGTTGCTAATTTTTGTCTCAGCCGCCGGCGGCATGTCGAGCATTTTTAGTAGCCAATTCCAAAGCCAAAATAAAGTCAGAAACAGAAACATTTGGTCAAAATTTCGGCTGGATTTATTGTGTGGTGTTAAACAAATTTAAAGCAAACAAATTATTCAAATTCTATGCAAAGTTAGTGTGTAAATTGGAAGTCCTAAAAAAATCCAACAGTCATAAAACAAAAACTTACGAAAATCATAAATTTAATTTAAATTAACCCAAGGATAATTTATTAAATTATACCTGTCTAAATCATTTTTAAAAATAATTTACTTTTAAAATCAAATTAAATTCGAATATTAACAAAATAGAATTAACAATGGGAAAAAGTATTTGTCGGCTTGAAGAATAAGTATATGTGAGTAATAATAAAAATAAAATAAAACAAAAACAAAATTAAACACAATAATTATTTATTTTTAAATAAAATTATAATTATACATTTAAAATAAACAGATATGAACAATAGTAACAAAATGTATGATCAAGAAATAGGTGCACTAATAAAAAATACAAAGTGTTAATTTGTTCAAAAATAAAATTGACTTAAAATCAAAATCAAAAATATAAAATTCTGTATAAAATAATAAACAAAGTAAAATGGTATTGTAATGGTAAAAATAAAGTTATTAGAAAGACGTTTATTTTTAAAATTAAATCAAAGAAGCTTAAATAAAGATCTTAAGGTGAAAGTAGCCACTACCTTCGTCATACTCCCCATTGCCCACGCCCATAAACTCATCTTCCTCGCAAATACAATCACTTGTTGTTGGCTTTGTTGTAGTTGTTGTTGTTATTGTTGATGTTTTTGCTGTTGCAGTTTCTGTTTTTGTATTCGTTGTTATGTCATAAGCAGGCTTAAGAGCTTGGTAGGACTTGGTAAATGTTATTTTAACTGAAAGCATGCAACCAAAGCGAAAGAAAGTAAGAAATAAAGAAACGTTTTGAGAAGAAATTTTAGGGAAAGCAAAGAACTTAAAGCAAATTGAAAGACAAATCAAACCGTCATGCCCAGAGAGTCATGAGTAACAGTGACTGCAAACCATGGCGAACCCAGTGGCAATTAATTTGTAGGCAGGAAGGTCCTAGACAGGACAGTGCAGGACATGCATGAAATTGCACACCCATTTGCATCTTCTCACGCTTCACCCGCAGTCCTTTTGTGAATATCCCCGTAGGAAAGAGAACTCACCCGTTTGCTTCTCGGGATCCTTTAGCGTGTAGACCTGTAATATCGTCGCATTGCTGCGTCCTTTGCTGTTGTGTGCAATGAGGAAGACATTGTAGCCCATCCCGGGCACCAGACCGCTCACCTCAAAGTACGGCTTCCTGCCATCCATGTTGCCCATGTAATGCGCGTCCAATCGATATTTGAATGTCCAAGGCACAGACAAAAACGAGCGTCAGGCGAAAAACCACAAAAAAGATGGAGATGGAGATGGAGAAGTAGAAGTAGAGGAAGAACATGATAACGATAAATGAACATGGCAGTAGAAGGCTACAGTTGGCTAAAGGAGGCTTGAAATGGATTGAGAACTGGGTCTCCTCATGTCCTCCATGTTCATGTGCGTTCACGGCACGTCTCGTTGCGCTTTGTTGTGTTCGAGTAATGCAAAAGTCACATGGCGTGTGATTCGCATAACAGTCGTCTACTCACTTTGATTTGTAAATTTTTGGATAGCGCGTCGTGCCATTCACATAAACCTCCATAATAAAGTCCTGCTGTAGTCCACCATCGAATCCTTCGATGCACTCGATTTGGAAGCCTGACGATGTCTGATTGAGCAGTGTACAGTTTAGCAAAGGGTCCGGTTCGCCTGTCCAAGCACAGAAATTCATTTGTTTACTATTATTTAAATTCGAATTCAGATTTTAATTCAGATTCACATATAGCTTTCGGTTATCATGGGGTCAGCAGTCAAGCAACAAATTGCCAAAAGTTGCACGTGCCGCGTGACTCATTTGCAACTGCATATAATGTGACTTCAGAAATCAATATGCCACAAGCCAGCTGTGGCAACACTGCCAGCAAATCCAGCAACAGTAACAACTTTTTGACTAATCCAGCAAAGCACCAAAAGTGCCAAAGTCATCAACAAATCAGCACAGCGGGCTGCCATCTGCCTCCCAAACTAAACATAAACAAAAACACAGCACACAAGCAGAGACACATAGACTAATTGAAGAGTTACTATGGTCGAGAGCTGGATACCCTACAATTTTCTCAAATCCTTAAAGTCTATAACTAAAAGTTATTTTATAATTTTAGTTTAATTGCCAATATTTAATATACTCTTCTCTTTAGCAAATTATGAAATAAATTATAGTTAATAATTAATAATTAATAATTATAATAATAATAATAAAATATATAATAATTCAATTCGAAATCCTTTAAATTGTATATGACAATATTGCCATTCTACGTTTTATTGATTTCACATTCATATATTCCCTACACTCCATGGGTTTTTGCCCGCTGCCCGAAATTGAAAGCATAGGGACAAACACGCGATTCACGACGCGCCGGAGAAGGAGGCGAGTAAAAAGGATGAGGAGGAGTGCAACAACTGTGGTGAGTACTCACCTGCTGGGGCTATTGTATACACGCAGGGTTCACTTTGATCGCCAATTTCGTTGGTGGCCCAGCACAACAGAGTGCCATAGTCCTGTGAATACAAAAGAAAAAGCCACACGAGGTGTTGTGTGTGTGTGAGAGTGTGTGTGTGAGAGTGTGTGGGTGTGAGTGACAATGCAATGGCATTTCGTTGACTTAATTTATGCATGCAATGCGGCGTTTGGCGACACACCTTTTCAACCTTAATTGAAAATTCAAAACCGCAATTCGTTTGGAAAATTATGTACTGCCCAGCTGGGGGAGTAAACTCGCTTGGATAGTGATTTATACGATTCCATTGTGTGTGGATCCGAATGGTTACTTACATTCTCCATCATTGGCGTGTAGTGGGCAACGCTGCGTCCTCGGTCGACGGCCACGAGAGAGGCGGGAATATCGGCAACTTCGCCTTGAGTTGCATTGAATTTCCAGACGTACGTGGCCTCCGCGGGATTCGCATCGATTTCGCATGCAACTTTAACGGTCTCCTGGCGCCCAGAACTGTAAGTTGTTCGCTGCCCCGCACGGCAAACGGGAGCAACTGTGTGCCAAAAAGAGATGAAGTGATAAGGAGAAAGCGGAAGATATGGAACGGAGAGTGAGTACGTGTCTGTGCAAATTGGCAAGGCATTTGCATAATTAAAGCAAAACATTGTGAGACTTGAGTTCAATTTGTGTTTAAATGGCAGCACGAACAACTCCAACAATACAAAGGAAAGGAACAAAAAACATTTGTTTGCCACGTTTGACTCGTTTTGCTCAATTTGGCGTGAAGCAAACTGGCAAACTGGCAACTGGCAACTGACAACTGGCAACTTTTACGATTGTCAAAAGTTCTCTTAATCCACAGAGAAATAGATAGAAGTGCAGTTGCATTGTTGCTTTTTGTTCATTTGCGCCTGAAAGCAGGATATGAAAATATTCAACTCATTTTGTTTAATCAATTTGTGAACTTGTTATTAAATATTTATTTGAATTTGTTGCTTTGTTGTGCATTTCTATTTTATAATTTCTGTTTTGTATTTTTGTTTATTTTATGGATAACAACAGCATTTTGCTAGCGCCACATGTTGAAAGACCAATGAAAGCCGATCATCTTGTCATTTGCGTCTTGTTTATTGTTTAGATTTTTGTCTGTTCGTCTGCCTGTCGTTGTGTGTCTTGGGCTTTGTCTGAATTGCTTTGTCATGCCTGTTAGCTACTCATACTCATTTGCCATCAATTGAACTTCAAAGTGAATTTAATTCAACTCATTTAATTGCAACAAGTCAGAGTCTCAATCTCAATTGAATTGTTGCATTCCCCAGATTGCTGTTAGTCGAGCTATAATAAATAAATAAGTAAATACTCACATCGTATGTCCAACTGCACGGGATTACTCTCGCCATCGCCTTCTCGATTGCTGCCCACACAGGTGTAAATTCCGGTCCTGGCCCGGCTCGCATTCTGCAGGACGAGACTCTGATTGGCCACGACGATGCCTTCGGCGGGGTTGTTTTCCAGATTTTCGCCCTGCAACAAAATCAAATGACAGAGTTAAAATTCGAGTCGATGATGGTAAATATTTGAAAATTGATAATTTACACGAGCCGATAAAATTCAGATATATTCAATAATTTATTGAGTTAAATTCAATTTGGCGCTAAATGTGCAGTGAAATAAATTTAATTTGAATTTGAAGCTAATAACACTTTCATGTTTCCGCACACACATGCCTCGTGGCACAAACAGGATTCCTTCTCTCTTTCTCGTTTTTTCTCTCTTTCGCTATTTCTCTCTCAATATTTGAAAAGGGAGAAGGGTGGAGCATTGGCTGCATAATTTAGGGCCGATGCTGCATAAATTGTTAAGTGCTTTTACAGCTAAATAATTCAATAATAAATTCTATAAATTTCAATATATACAGTTAGGCATGTGTGTGGGTGAGTAAGTGTGTCTGTGTGGGTGTGTCGATTTTTTGTGTATGCCTTTCAGCTCTAAAATATGCAACAATTATGTGAAGAGTGTGGGACGAAGGCTTTTCGATATGATGTGTGGCCTCAAGGTAATTTATGTATGAAATATAATGAAAATAATAACGCAATTCTAATAAACGTCTTAAATTGTTGCCTGCTTAACTCCAGGCAATACCGAGCTGGCTACAGAAATAGCGCAGCCAATTGAATAAACCATTTACACATTTATATTATAATTTATAAAATAGAAAATTTTATATGGCAATTCTACTTACATTATGGCGCCAGCTGACTTTGTAGATCCATGGATTCGACTTGATGTTGCACTCGAAGAAAACATCGACGCCCTCGCGCAGCGTTGCATTCAACGAATTCGTTCCCAGTTCCAGACTGACAACGGGTATATCTAGTATAAGAATTAACAATATTAAATTGAATGTAAAATAAATACTCTGCTGGGAAAACTGAGCTGCACATTAAAGGCACAAGTAATTCACAACAATATAAAAAAAAAAAGAGTAAGGCAAATAAAACTGAACAAGAAGCCCTAAGATGAAATTACTTTGTAAGCCCCACAAATTAGGCAATTTAAGTTGCGAAAATACTGCGGCCCGCCTATAGTCTCTCGGGTATTTCTAGCAGGCAATTAGGAGGCCGTGTTCTAAGTACTCTTGTTTTCTATTTGCTGGTACATTTATTTATGAAAAGCAAAAATAAATCTACGCTTGTTTTGAGTGCGAGAAGGCCTCAAACAAGTATAATTTTAACTTAATTAAATCAGAATTGGTGCGCGGAATGCGCGAATCAATTAAGCTTATTAAGCAATCTATCAAATTGTGCAAACAAGCCGAGAGCCGAAAGTCCCATTCCAATTTCCAGTTGCTGGCTAAAGGGTTGCTCAATGGACCACAAGTTTCAATAGAATTGGGCCAGCAGGAGCAGCATAAGTTGTAGTAAGTATTAAAAATGAAAGAAAAAGAACAGCGAGGAGAAGTTAAAAGGTAAGCAAGCAAACCAAACCCAATGGCAAACAGGAAACGGAAGCGATGCAAGGCAGGACAAGAGGCGGGGCGGGGCACTGCGGATTGCCATTTAAATTTTGTGCAAACAGGTCGAAAAACTGTAAAAGCGTAAAGATGGCTTCGCAGTCAGCTTCACTGCTTGCGGTGTTTGCGGCGGGTTAAAAAGTTTCGCAAGTTTGGCCCAAAGTTTTGCAGGCCGCCTCTGGAAATTAATTTGCCAAACTTGCCACAAGTTGGCTCACTAAAAACGCAAAAAAAGGAGTACAAACAACAAAAACACTGAAAGAAAATATATTATATCCGCTGCCTTTTGCAGCATTTTTGACGGAAGTATTTAAAGTCGATATCGGCAGTAAAAAAAGTGCTTTTCATTTTCATTAAAAAGTTGTGCGCAGTCAAATTAAATATTATGCATACGCCACCTTGAAGCATCGGCTTTGCCTTTGACTTTGAATGATTTACATTTATAAAGCAGTCAGACAAACAAACTGTAACTGTTTGATGACTTCCCTTGTGTAATTAAGAGGCAAAGCAGCCAAAGGTTAGCAATACTCACGATAGATGTCTAATTTCCAGCCATCCTCCATTCCCGATTCTGGTATCATGCTCTGTTCGGCTCGGCAGGACAGGAACTTGCCGCGATCGTCGATGGTGGGCGTGAATGTCAGAACCGATGTAGTCATATTACCATCCGGATTGGCCTAAAAAATGTACGAGATGGCGAAACGGTTAATGGCTTTGTGTGTGTCCTGCCAACCGAGACAAAGGAGTATCCAGCTGCAACCCAACTGGCACGTGCAATAGTCAGTCGTTAAAGCTGGGCAAGCTCCCAAACACCCTCCCTCTTTGGTATTAATTGAAGGCAGCTACGTGACTGCTGTTGAAGTAACTTCAATTACCACAAAGCATGTCTGCCAACCGTGCCCAGAAGTGGGTTTGCCCCAGAGCTGCTTTGGTAGGGGCACGATTTTAAGGCTTGGACTTGGGTACAATTTAACAAGCTGAAATCAGCTCTGAAATTTGCATGGGCATACCCTGTAACCTGAGAAGCTGATGAATAGGACTTGTTAAGCTGTCATTACAAAGGTAGAGTAGCCATTGGTGATGTATCGATCGAATCGATATAATTCCAATAAAGCAAATTTTCTTGCGAAATTTCCGAAAAGACAACATAATAAAATAACAACTTTTTTTAATTGGATTTCATTAGTAATGTTTCGAAAAACATTTCTTTACATTACATTTCTTGTTATGTAAATTCAAATAAACACGCTAAATTCCTCAAAAATAGTTCACGCAATAATTAGGATCTCGATTTTTCTATGTTTTTTTACATTACTAGCTGTCATTTACAGATCACAGGTTAGTCGACTACTTGGAGCAGTTGCTAGTCAGCCCTTATGAAGGGCTTCCATGGGGGCAGAGTTACTAGCGTAGTTTCTATCTCTGGGGCACGGTTACTTGGGCCCGATACTTACAATCTCGTGCGTATTCTTCATGGGCGTGCTACCCTTCCACCAGGTAACCGACGGCGCCGGACGAGAGCCGATGACAACACAGCTGAGCTGATAAGAGTTCTCCGCCGAAAGCGGACGATTCTCGCCCTGCAGCTTAACAATCAGCGGACGCACTGCAGCAGAGAGAGAGAGACAATGACAGTGGAGTTAATTTATTATTGTAGATGCTGCGGGTCGAGTTGAGGGAGATTGCAATATTCAGTACTCAGTTGTACTCACAGTTCATGTCGAGCACGATGCTGCTGATAATTGGCGATGTCAAATTATTGTTCTCCGCCCGGCACGTCAGCTGCATGTGGAGATTCTTGCGCTTCAGCTTGGCCAATGATAAAACATTGGCCACACGTCGCTCTGAGAGCGGATTGCCCAACCCAGAGCTGTTGAACATTGTATTGCCATGCCACCAGGTAACTCTCGGCTGAGGTCGACCTGCAGAAAAAGAATAAAGCAAAATTATTGAGTGCATGTTGGGTGGGGGTTGAATGAAATAGACGGGTCAAGAGAGGAGTGTATGCTGGTGTGTGGGTGTATGCAACTGATATGTTTGTTATACGGCTTAGAATTGAGCATGCCACCCAATTCGCACTCCCGGCTTCAGATGCTGGCAGCGATTTAGCTGCTGTCTTTGACTGTTTGTTTATGTGCTCACCAAGTGCAAGAAGTGCCCCTATGTGTGTATGTATGTGTGTATGTATGTGCTTGTGTTTGCTTGTGTGTGTGTCTGTGCCAAGTGCCTTTCGCTATTTCAATTGTTGTCTTGTTTGGCTTTTAGCAATTTTCAAGTGCTCTCAATGCAATTTGTGTGGGCATTGTTGTTGCTGCTGCTCCTTCAGTGTTTGTTGTGTGTTCTGTTCATTGTTATTGTTGTTTTTGTTGTTGCTTCGTGCACTCGACAGCATTTCAGCAAATGTGAAATTAAATAAAATGCGAAATCTTTGCCTGCATTTTCATGCTCATCACTTTTAATTGTCAGACACAAAAAGCAGCTTCAACACTTGGCAAAAAAAAAGGAAAAAAAAACCCACCCACTCGTCGACTCGTTGACATGATGGCAAGGTAAGGTAAGCGGGTGGGGGTTGGTAGTATTATTTGGAGGGAGCAGTGGTTGAACACGTGTGAGACGTGTGGATGAACTTACCGCCAATGGCCACGCACGTGACGTTGACGCTGGAGCCCTCATTGTAGGGACCCAGTGTGTGATCCATAATGGTGGCACCCTTGCTGTCCAGCACTATGATTGACTCAGGCGGAGCTATTGTTGCCAAAGAAGAAGAAAAAGAGCATAGCAATTTCAAGTCAGAGTTTTATGATATCGGCAGCTTTTGATTTTGGCTGCAATGCAACTGGCATAAATTTAGAATTTAATTCGGACTACAACTCATAGCATTACCAACTTAAAAGTATGTTACTGGCTTAAGTTTAACTTGTAATTTATTCTACTATTACTGGCATTACCTAATTAATTTATTTGCCTAAATCAATATTTAAATTTCATTTGCTTTTCATTTCTTAAAAACGTTTAAGTCTGTCTTGCTCTCTGCCTTTCTATGTCTTTATCTCTCATTCGAGGCGAGTGCTGTCTAAATATTAAAGAGCTGCCTTGCAGTCACGACAGCCTGCCATGTTTCATTCACAAGGACCCGAGTCCTCTTTAGAGCCAGCTCAATCCAGGTGCAGCCTGAAGGTTGCAGGTTTCAAAGTTCAGCTCAGCTTTGCGCAGTTTCTTTTATATTATTTTTTCTGACCACGAGTGAAGCCGGTAGTAGATGGTATAACGATTTTCTCTTAGCAAAGTCTACGTCTTGCTATGAAATAAAGCCGTAAATTTTCACCGACGTGTTGAGCAAACTTTTAATTTTCGCAAATTCGCTTGTTTTATTTGCCCACTTGCCACTATTTTGACTTGTTTGCTCGGATGGCACGCGCCACGCTCCGATTATTCACTTGAAAATATTTTCATTTTGCTTGGGCAAATGGGAAAATGGAAAATGGGAAAATGGAAAATAGAAAATGGGCTATGTGCAATGGCTATTATGTCGGAGCTTAGCTCAACATATTTGCTGGCAAATTTGCAAAACATGTCCAGGGCTTAAAGGAATCTTCTACCACATCTCTTTTCACTTCCCTGCTCCTATTCTCCTGATTTCTCGTCTTCTCCTTCGCTATCCTTGTTCTTCTACTGTTGACCCGCAGCGTCTTGTTACCGCTCGCATTAGCAGTGGCAAGTTGTCTAAACTGTCCACCCAGGGCTGTGGCAACTTTTAATCTAATACTCGTATCTTCTTTAAACTTTTTGCCAACCGAGGTATAAAGTTCTAAATCCAGCCATGGTTTTACGCTTCACATGTTGCAAACACATACGCACACACATACGCACACACAGAAGCACACACACACACAGACACACATGTAGACACATGGCACGCACACAATCATAGTTGGCAGAGCATTGCATGTTGAACATGCTCAAGAAGTTTGTAAAACATAACCACGCCCCGTTGCCCAATGTCTCTAAACGCTTCATCTAACAGCAGCAGCAGCGGCAGAGCCGCCAGCGTCGACGTCGACAGCAACTATTTACCAACAATATTTTTATGGCCAGCCCAAGAAGTGGCCGTATATTTTAGCTAAACGCCTTTGCACTCGCATATAAATTTTAATGGTAAATTGCAAGCTCTGGCCATAGCCCCTGTCCCTGCCCCTGCCCCTTTCCATTCCCCTGATTACCTTGCCCCTCGGGAGGCAGTTGGCAAAACGGCATTGAAAACGCGCCACAAAATATTATTGAGAAAAAATTACACTTCAGTTGCAACAGAAGCTTGAATGCACTTAATTCCATTTAATTTAATTTATTTTAAGTTTTTAAGCAAAGGTCCCCCCCTAATTTCAAAATTTAAGATAAGGATTTTCAACGTTTAATCCTAATTATTTGTAATAATTATCTTGTTTTTGATTCTAGGACGTTTCAAAAACTGATGTGATTCTCAAGCGGCATATAATTGTAATCGTTGTTTGGCCTCCTTATTAAATTTAAAAGTTTATTGCCTTAAGAAATCGATTTATTTGTATTTTTTATTGAATCACTGCGCAGTTAACTATTTAATTTTTACTTGGTATTAATCGTGCCGAATGTAAGTAGCCAATCTAAAGAACCCTGAAATTGTAGAGAATCGCACGAGAAAACCATTTAAATAGCAAAAATTCAATTCAGAAGTTGCACGCTGCAGTTTTCGTACACATCTAGCTTAAAGAGAGGGAGGCGAAAACTTTTCGCAAAGTTGGCACTTTAAAAGCTGTTTGCGAAGCTGAAGCAAAGTTACCAAAAGACAGAGAAAGAAAATTGAGAAAAACTTGCTGGCAGTGTAAAGAACATACAGTTGGCGTCTCATTTTGTAACTAATGTGTTTGTTCAAGAGCTGAGTGCTGGCCCGGCTAAGGATACGAGGAAGTCGCTGCACAAATTAGCTGCTCAATTATGCCACTATGTCATTGCAAACTGCAACTGCAACATCAACAGTTTCTGCAACACAGTGAAGTGCTCAATACTTACTTATGACAGTTAAATTCACTTTGGAGTTGCGTGTTGGGCTCTTTTGAAAGTCGACACGACAGCGATACTCGCCGGTGTCGTCCTCGGATGTTGACTTGATGGTCAGCGTGCCGGCACGTCCTTCCACGTGAAAGGACAACCGCTCCCGATACGTTTCATCCGACCAGTGGGTCCCCTGTGCAAAGTTCGAGTCGCGTGTATCGACGCTGAAATACATTCAAGAAGAAAAACAAATATAGCGATAAGTAAAAGTACAGCCAATTGTTTAAGTAAAAGTACGTCCAGCATTTTTCTCTAGTCGGTAGAACAAAGTTTAAAGCTGCCAGAGCTGTGGTCTCTACCACCTGTCGTTCAACTTTTCCAAATTGTGTAATTGGGTTCTGCAATGAATTAATAATATCCCCTACCTCCCTCCAATCACGCTGTCGTAATTTATTGTTTTAGTTTGTAATTGTAGATTATTGATTAATTCAGCTATTTTTAATTTATTGTTTTTCTTTTTGTGGATTTATACGAGGGCGTTTTAAAAGTTACCATAATGAGCTCATTTCAGCGGTCAATCAATGTTCTTAAAGTTTTCGTTATTCTCCTGCTGCCATGTCGAAGGTTTGGCAATTGGCTTTAAAAGTTTGCACCAGGTTTCGTTTAACTGAAACTTTTTGTTGTTTTTTTTAAGGCGTTAGGATGACCTCTGGTAACTCACAAGTGTGAACTCACAAAAGTGAAAATGTTTTAAATTTTGCTTGTCTTAAAGCCAAGCTCAGTTAATGCAGTATTTATGACCTCTCAAACCGATGATTTGACTTTAATCCGAATCGGGCTTTCTTTTTATTTGCCTTTTGAATTTGATGTCAGATCTTTTGAAATTTATACAAGGACTCTTTCGAAATGTGCTCCACGGTTTTGACCAAAAATATAAATCATTTGACTTGCATACATGATAAAAGGCAAGTAAACAATAATTCAGCTTTATTTGAAATGCCTTAAAGAAGGCAAATGTTTTATGTGCTTTATATTATGATATATGCCAGTTGATTTCATAGTCCGTTTGCACAATAACTTATACATTTTTCTACGGTCTATTGATGTGAGGAATTACTATGGCAACCCTCGACTCAGTTATTAAACTTGCAACTCTCAGTGCGCTCTTTGACAGCTTGCCAGCCGTTGTCTGTGTAATATTGCATTTCAATTTTGATTTTTATTTGCAGACATATGGTGCAGTTGTGTAATACACAGCGAGAGATGGCATAATGAGGCAGACTCGGAAACTCACATGTCAGTTGGCAATAAAAATCGCACTCGAATCCATCGATGCTAAATTGAAATGCTAGCTGCGAGATGATGCTGAATGCCAGTAGGTTAAGGGTTAATGAAATTTTTAGCAGAGTCCGAAATAAAAAACTGGCAAGACAAATGCCAATGGCAATGGATAAGGCAATGGCAATGGGAAAAGGCAAGTTTCGTTTTATGATTAATTTACTTGCTGAGTGGTTTTTAATTACAAACAAGAGTTGAAGCGTGGCCTGCAAGTTGTCTTGAATGAACTGTCGTTAAGCAACGCTAATTACTATTTTCGCTCTAGTCATTTGCAAGTCCTTGAAGTGCTGAAGTTCAATTAGTTTTAGCCGCATGTCAATGGCGTTGACTGTCTGCCTGCCTGTTTGGCAGCCTTAACTAGCAATCAGCTAATCACGCACACACAAACACACAGACATTCAGATACACAGCCAGAGACATAGTGTTAGAGAGCGAAAGAGACACGACCACATATATGCGAGTCCGTGTCTAACAAATCCAATTAAAGTTTTGCTTCTTTGATGTATGCAGACATACACTCGTATCTATAAGATACAAAAACCAAAAGTCTCTCTCTGGCAACAATGCCATAATGTTCGACATGAATAATTGAAAAAGTTTTTGTGGGCTGTAGATGTAACCTTGAGCATTCAGGTCGTCCTCGAGGCCAAAAACTTTACTCAATTTAGAGGCTCGTCTGTGTATAATTTTCTAGTTATGCTAATTTAATGGCTGCAGTTGAGCAGTCCCCAAAACATGCAAAAAATTGCTTAATTAGCAGACATTAAATCAAAAGGAAAAGTGCCTTTCCCCTTCCTCTTTCCTTTCCCCATCCGAAATACGTAAACTGACATGTGCAGATTCCATTCACCCTCTGCCCCACAATTCGCTTGTCTGTCTACCAGTTGCTGAGCTTGAGAGGGTTGAGTGTGGATTGAGTGGGTTGAGTGGGTTGAGGGTATTCAGTAAGCAAAAGTTGTCTGTGGCAATCAATTTTGTTTATTTATGGACCTCGACATGTGTATGAGAGTGTACGTAACTGTGGAGGTCAAAATTATTGCGGTACGCTCTCAGGCTCTGCACTTGACACAAAAGCTTTAAGCTCAGAGATGAAAATAATGACACTGACATTCCTACTGCTGAATAAAATCAGTCCCAAAAATTAAAACAACTAAAATATTCGTTTAATTTCTGATAGAGATATATTCTCTCAGTCCAGAACTAATTGTCTAGAATGGTTACAAATTGTGTGAAGTCTTTATGCAAGTGAAAATGCAATTTCGTACTCACCTGTAGATGGGAGTTTTCAGTCCAACCTTGTACCAAATGACAAGAGCCACACGATCCTCGTAGATGGGCGGGGTCACATTACAGGGCAGTCGTCCGAGGGTACCAATTATGGATTCCGAGAGAACGGGCGGACCTGAAAGCACGAGAATAAAATGAAGACGACATGGTGAGTTGATGTGACAGCAACGAATTTAAGACAAAGAGAGAGGGAGAGGAAATAAAAAAAAACAAATGATGCATAATTAGCATGGGACATTAGCACTTTGTTATTGGGGCAGGCCAAAGCCATGGCTAAAACTAAACCCAAGCCCAAAGCTAAAGATGCCGGCAAGTGCCAAGCGAATGGCGAGTGAAAAGTGGAAAGGCAAAGAAAAAGAAAAACGCAGCGATCTTTTACTTCGTGCCACTAATAATGCTATAAATAGAAGACAAAGGCAAACACAGAGAAGGGAGAGAGATAGAGAGAGAGTTGGGGAATACGGAGGCCAGAGATAAAAGTGATGTAATGGCAACGACGTCATCGTCGCAGTCGCCGCTTTTACATTAAAGTGAAATTAGCGAGCAAATCCTTTTTTTATGCTAATTTCTTCTGTTTTTTTTTTGGTTTGGGTTCGCTTTCAAAGGTTTTGTTTTTGCCATTTCATTTCTGGATTTCTTTTTGGGTGCCAGTTTTTGAATTATGTCTTTGGGGTTGGCTTATTTTCCGACACTTTGCTCTTAACAATATCCTCTCACTGGGCATTTCCTTGTGTTATTTTTGGCCAGCTTTTAAATTTGGCATCATTAATGCATTTTCCTTTGTTTCAGGCTTTTTTTAAAGTGAGCGATTACTGACAGAGCAAGGCACATTTCATATTTAATATCTTTCTTCTCTGTTTAGTTACTTGAACATTTAATTTTTTTGTATAATTGCACATTAATGGTTTAATATTCATATCAGTCCTTAATTTTGTGATCATAATTTTTAGCTGATTGTTTTAGTAGAAAGTTTAAAAGTGATCTCATTCCTCATTTGATTTATTTTTTAAGTATGCAATTATTTTCTCAGAAATTCCTTATTTTGTTTTTGTTTTGGTTTTGCTTTTGCATCACTTTTACAACCTTTAAAAATGTTTTTCCTTTTTGTGGACCGCATCTGAAAAGTTGTTAGCAGCCTTTTTGGCCATGGCTGGAACTCTGATTGTATTTTTGTTGTTAGTCCCTCGTCACTTTTTGTATCTTATTTAAATCACTTGTAAACTAATTTGCATTTCTTAGGCTCAACAATTTTGTCTTGTTGCCCAGGCAAACAAAGTTATTAAAATTTGTAAAGTATTTTTCTTGCATTTGGCAGCCTTCGTTGATTTTGTAATTAAGCTGAGAATAAAGGCTTGCCATGGACTTTGGTACTCCAAGTTTTGTAACAGTTCACATTGCTTTAAAAATATATAGATAGAAAAATAAGAAACTCCTACGACGCGTTGCTAGTGCATGTGTATGTGTGGGTCCGGACTTTATTTTAATTGAAAAGTCGGCTGAACAAGTCAACGCATAATTTATTACGAGCGTAAATAGTTATTATGATGGCTAACAATTTTGCATACTAACTAACCGAAGTCACATGCGGGTTATCTCATAGCACACACACACATACAGACACATACATAAACAAACCGGAAATCGTTTCGTTTGGTTTTTTGCCTGGCTGTCGCCATGTTTCGATTTCTAGCTCATTTCATATGCTAATATGTTCGATTTGCCATTAGGCATTGCCGGCATCGCTGGCGACCGCAATAATGATGCCCGATGATGATGGCATGCACACACACATACACACGCACACACACTTGCAGACACACACTCGCAGACACATACATATATTGATAGGGAAAGAGAATTTACATTATCCTTGCATTTAGTTAAACGAAATGCCGACATTAGCAAAGCATTTAATTATAGCAATTAGCTAATTAGAGATTTTCACTCAACCTCAGCACAATTTATACATAAGTAAATTGAGCGAATCCAACAACTTGAATAAATCCAACCGAAGACTAACAAAAATCAATCTTTAAATGAGCAGACAAGTACGACTAAATATATTCTGCTGACTCTATAGCAACTTAATATATATCTGCGTATATGTTTAAAGAGTAAGTTCTTGCATTGATTTTCTGAATATTTCGTTTAAATACTGTGAAATTTATGAACTGTATTGCGTTTAAGATTTAATGCAGAACAACGCCAGGCATGCGACTCGTAAATTTTAAGTGGCAGCCACGACAACGTCTCCATTCTGGGACTGCAGGAAGTGCAGCTCCATAGGATACTCGTTGGAGTAATAAGCAAGCACTGAGAACTTTATGCACACAAAGTGCCTGGAAAGAGCTATCTATATATGTATAAGTATGTATAAATGTACGCCAATTTTTGAAGTTTATTATACACATACTTCAAACTGTATATTCTCTGTTTTTATGAAAATTATAAAACGATAAAAGAAAACTTTAATCCTCATTCCAACAAATAGTTTTCACAATACAGTAGAATTTTAATCGTATAGCTATCTCGATCAAATCTAATTTCAAATGAGGTAAAGAGATATGAAACTTCAGATAACGCTAAAATTTGCGTTCCATTCAGCTAAAAACATATGTGTTTTATACTACCAAGTCAAGGAAAAGGTTTTTCAAACGGGATTTCATTTGCTTGACATATGGGTATAAAAATTTAATTAGATTTAAACTTTTACATGGATGTTGTAAAAACTTTATGTGTTAATTGTGCGCCCGCAAAGTGTGCTATACTATTTTTATTTTGGGGCCTATAAAAATGCAATCAACGTTAATTGCAGAGCGCGACAGCAAAGTGGCCATTAAAGTGCCGCCGTGGCTGCTATAAATAGCAAAAGTTTGTGCTTGTCAACATTGGCCTAGACATAATAGCAACAGCAGCAGCAGCAGTAGCAACAGCAACAACAACAACAATAATAATTACAACTAAAACACAACCAAAAAACAATGGGGTGAAAAGAGAGACAGCAACAGGAAGGAAGGACCTAAAATGCAAAGTAGGCTCATTAGTTTGCAGACACAGACACTTGCCCCAAAATGCATTAGAAGTATACACATATGTGTATGTGTGTGCTCTGTCTGTGTGTGTGCATGTGTGTAAGTTGTCTACGGTGGCAAATTAATGGCACATAAAATTATAACTCAACGCACTCGAAAGCGACTGCGACAAGCAGCCAAAGGTGGCATAAATAGCTAGTGCCACATTGGATGTGGCGGCATCCACAGCTGCCAAGCCGAGTCATAAAATACTAACGGGAATCGACAACAGAATGCGTCTCATGTTGCGAGTGTGTGTGTGTGTATAAGTGTTCTAGTTAAAGTGCCACTGCCACTTAGTTCTGTTGCTTCCATTAATTAAAAGCAATGTCATCTCCAGCAGCAGTCGCAACTTGGCCTTCGTCCCTCCCCCGCTTTGTTTTGACTTTTAGCGCATTTATAGCCAATTATTTTTATTGTCAAGCCATGAAATGAAAGAAAAGAACGCGCCAAGGTGTGCAAATAAATGGCCCTAAGTATCGATGCATGTGACGTTCAATTTAATTGCCGAGACTGTGGCAAACAGCAGTTCATAAAAGTCATTAAACGTCAAGGATCGAATACATTTCACACTCTTAAATACAATTAGGAAACCGACAGATATATCAGACACATCAAGTAAATATTTAGCATATACATACACTTACTGTCCACTTTAATTATTAATTTGATTATTATAATGATGACTTATAAATTATTGATATTAATTTAATATATTTCATATGACAACATTGAACTTTATGTGCTGCCCCGGAGCGAATTGACCGCAATATTGAAAACACAACTCTAAATGCTCTTGACTGTGTTACATTGTAATCCAACACTTTTTTAATACGGAAGCATTAAGTGAATTAAATCACTTTAATTAAGAATGCCATTTAGAGTAATTTAATTTTATTAAACGGAAAAATGCAATTAAATCCACAGCACAAGATCCAACAGCAAATCACAAAAAAATATGTTGAAAATTGTTTCATGTAGAAAAAAAGAATTAATACAATTTCAACTTTGATATGAAGAAAATTCAACTGAAAAAAAAGTGACAGAAATTATTATGCAAATTTGCTTTCATATTAGTGGCACTGCTCAGTGCCGAAGTCGACAGCAACAAAAAGTAACAGGAAAATATAACAGAAAATTATAAAAAAAAAATAATAAGAGGGACTCGAGACGTGGTAGTGAAAACTCGGTTGACAATGGCAACATTTGCTGATTTGACGAAAATTGTGCTCGGGCAAACGCAAGACAAGGCAAATCGAAAAGAGAGAGAGAAAGAGTGAGAGCGACAGAGCGGCGAAAGGGAAAGCTGACAATGTTGGAATGTGAAGTCAAAGCCAAGAAATTGGCAACAACTGACAATACAAATTTAAATAAAAATCCTGTCAATATTTACAATATAAAAAATATACAGAAATAATAACAAAAAAAAAGTGTACGAAATAAGCAAATGTTGTTTCAAATGAGTGCAAACATTTGCATAATTTGCCAAAATCATGAGCCATACAATAAAAGACAATAGCAGCTTTAACCCCATAAACTGCTGATATTTATGTTAACGCCCCAAAAACATTTTATCGCTTAAAACTCAAATAGGCATAAAAGATTGAATTCTAAATCATATTGAATAAAACGCAAGGACGCGCTAATTGTTAACGGAATTGGCAAAGACTCCACAAATTCCCCTGGGCCCATTTTCAAAGGTACTGGAATGGAACATCATAAAATCAGAAGTAAAAACGAGAAATAAAAATCAAATAAAAATAAAAATTTCGAGTACAATTGGACGTAAAATCAAAGAAAGGACTCAGCTCAACTCGACTCAACACTTAAATAAAATTCATCTACAATTAAATTTAATTTAAACTGTCTACCGCCTGGCGGGAGGTCTACAACTATTCATGTGTAAATTTTAACAAAGGCGACTCTAAAGGAAGCTGCCCTGTTAACATGGCGACAATTACGGTCTACGGTCTACGTTCTACGGTCAAGTCTTGGTATTCACTTTTTTCAGCATCCTTGTTCGCTTTATAGCCATTTGCTTTATGTAATGCTGCCAAGTGTTGTTGGCCAGGCCACGGCATAAAAGTAAAGGGGCCGCGCCGCCTCGGCCTTCTTGGCGCACTTTTAATGTGCAATAAACTGTAACGATAATGATTATGCCTTATGTAGGAGACATCAGGGGAACAGTGAAGAGTGAACAGTGGGCGGACCATGCAGCAGTCAATTGTGGGGTAAGTTGACTTTAATGTGCGCCAAAGTGGCAATTATTGGAAGTGCTTTTTCGACCAAGCCAACAGAGAAACAAAAATCATTTTCTTGATTCCTGCTGATTTTGAGAAAATTATTTTTGTATTTAATTTAATTTCGTTGTAATCCACTGGGAACATCACCCTCCCCAGACTACAAGTCAGCTGTTAAATGTAGCAATAATGATATTTGTCTAAGATTCCCGGGAAAAGCTATAAAACTCGAGTTCATGACGTAAATAATACATATGCATGCAAATATCATATTTTCAACTCACACATATTTTTAGATTTAAAATAAATATAATGTTCTTGCAGTAAGAATGCAGTAAAAACTTAGATGGACCCTCAACTGCTATTAACCATGGCCCAAGAGCTCTTAACTGTCAAGGTTTAATAGCCATTGTGGGTCTGTTACCCTTTCGCATAGCATTATCTGTTGTCTATGTGTACAATGCCAAGTCCATAAGTATTCACTGTGTATCCTTTGGCTTTGCCTCAACATATTTCTTACATTTTATGTCACCATCTTATAAGGCGCAATTTGAATGGCATTTTCAGGCCTGGCCTAGAAGTCTGGGAGGCAGGTGGAAAATGAGGAGCATGTAAAAAATCTATACACTCACATCTTTAATGCACAAATCAAGTCGGTGGAACACTTTTTCTATAAACATTTTCGTTTTATGGATACTTAAAGAGGCAACGGGCTTTTTGGGGGCTTTTGGCCAGTCTCAATTTCAAGAGGCTTATATGCGGGCCTACAACTCGGCCTCCTGTTCGCCTCGGTCTCGCCTCTTGGCCATTACGATAGGTCTTTGTGCTTGTCCCCTGATTTTGGCCAGTCTCTCGAGATTGTTGCGTTAAAAAAAAGGGGTGCCAACATTTTGTCTATGTGTGTGTAAGTGTGTAACCAGTTCATTGAAGCAGTGCTCGTTTTCGTGTCGCTGCTTTTACTTTTATCTGTGAATGGCATCGGGTAATGCGTTTGCAGTTGCTGACTTGGCAAAATGCGCAGTCAGCATTCAGTTTAGTCGAAAAGGTAAGCCCAAGATAACCCAATGAATTTAATGTGAATTGTGAAAGAGGGAAAGAGAACCTCACTTAGAAATAATTACATAAACGCACTTGCTCTCCAGTTTCAGCTGAAAATCAACTTAATTCCCCAAAACATTTTTTTAAAGAGCGAAACAGAACAAATTAGCCAAAAGTTTTCATTTATGAGAAATCTACATAATGAATTTGTTGTGTGAAAAGCCAAGAAGCAGAGGGAGGCTTTGCTAAAAAGAGCACAACAAATCTTCACCCGACATTTTCATTCACACACACACATACCCAAACACATATATAATTGCTACGCAAGGAATTTGGAAATGAAAATTTCATCAAAAGTCTTTCGCTTTACACTATTTCTCATTTTATTTTCACTGATGACTTATTTTTTATCTGAGTTTCGTCCAAGAGCTTTGTAATTTTTCCGCTTTATTGTTTGAAATCATTTTTTTCATTCTGTGTCTTTTGGCCATCTTCGTGTTGCTTTTTGCTGCTTGCTCTTTGCTGTGAGACAATTTATTGCTCCCTTTTATATGTACTCTAATTTATATACATATACACGAATATAATTTTTTTCCTTTTGACTTCTGTTCATTGATGTATTTTTTGGCTGCGCATATAACCCAGGGCTGTTGTTTGTATATTTTTTGATAGCATTAGAAATTAATGAAATCAGTTTTACAAAAAAAAGCGAAAATGCGGGAGAATACAACAAAAGAAAATGCAGGGCATCAAATTGGAAATAAAAATTAAGCCCACGGCGTTTGTTTTGTGTACACGTATCTGTGTATGTATTTATTTGTTTGAGCATCGATTTGATATTTGTCGAGATTGAATTGGGCCAAGCCAGCCTCGAACAGCTCCAAGTGCATTCCACATTGAAAAATATTCAGTAGGAAATATGAGTTTTAATTAACTTCCAGATGTCAGCATTTTTTATAGGGATTTTTCGATTTTTCGCACAAATCAACACAAATTCTCTGTGCACTGTATGCAACTCTTTTGCCAAATAATGTTACCAAAAACAAAAAGGTCGACGAACATATTTATACTATAAAATATGGTATAGCCAACCGTCGAAAAGGGAGCGCATATATTTTTCATATAAGCATATAAAATACAATTTTCTTTGATTTATGCGCTCGTAAAAAACAAATAAAATTTACATCCACATATAAAAGCAGCCTCCGCGTACATATAAATGTGGATAATATAATATTTTGCTAGCTAATATATTAAAAATATATGAAAACCAGAGCCAGAAACGAAGTCCGACCCAGAGAAAACTGCCGCTGGCCTCAAAGTGCGCAGCAAAGTATGCATCAGTATTTTTTTACTCCCTCAAATAAAATATGAAAAAAAATACCAGACCGCAACATTTCCGCTTGGAATGGGTTAAGAACTGTAAAGAAAACGCCGGCGAGCAAAGCAAACAAAAAAACACACACAACAAAAGCGTAAAGTGTGCGTAATGTATAGCAAATATGTGCACTGCACACAAATACACAGCCACACATACAGATAACCATATATATGTATGTTTGTTGCTCAGTTATGTATATGCAGTTGGGGGCACATAAATATTTCATTTAGTGTGTGTTGTGCTCCATTTACGATGTGTTACTTCGCCTGACTGTAAAACTGAGGATACCAGTTTTTATGCAGTCTTTCAACAATTGTTACCAATCAGTTGAGCGCTTGTTTTTATTGTGATATTCTATCGAAATAAAAACTAGTGTTTATATAAAATAGGTTTGAAAATAAGACACAAATCATAAATGATCCCAAAAGTAGGTTAAGCATTAAGTCGTAGGAAGTATTCTAATAATATCGTAATATTAATAATTTTAAGAATTTTATGTCAAAGATGATTTCCAATATCTAAATCTTAATATCGCCAAGGGAGAAATCATTACGTTCAACATGTGCTATATTTCAAGCTAATGTTGATTAGCTGTTAAAACGTTTAAGCCACAACTCAATTGCTCGGTCAACGCTGCGCCAGTCGAATTAGATGGGCATTAGATTGGCTCGGAACAACCGCGATCCGTTAACGACGAGGCTGTCAGGCAAATTAGCCAGCAACATGCACTTGAATACAAACTTGGCTCATCAGTTGTCCGTGATGAATGCCCGGCTGTCTGTCCGTCTGTCCAACTGTTCATCTGTCCCTCTGTCTAAATGTCTGCATGTCTAACTGCTTCTGTACGTGCATGCAGCTCAATTACATATGCCCATGGTGAATGGTTGAATGGTTGAATAGTTGAGCAATGCTCGGGATTGGAAAATGTGCCTATAAGCAGCGCGTTAACCGCTTTGAGTGTGTGTATGTGTTGGCTGTATGGGGTGGCAGCCTGGCTAATGGACAATGGTAAGGCACACGACCTCTTAGTTAGCCAAACACGGAACTCAATTAAGGCGGCGTCTGTTGGTTGCAGCTAGAGTAACTGACGCCGACACTTCATAACTTCATAATTCCCAGCCACACGATTACACATAATTTATCTCAGCAGAGTAGCCAGAGTTGTGGAAATAGAATAAATGTTACACCCCACAAATGGCTCTTACTGATATTATTTTTATACAAATGCGTTGGATTTCTGCAATGCAATCTTAGCTCATGTGCCAAGCACTTGGCCATATTCCGAGCCACTGTTGCCAAGCACTGAAGCCGACTTCCTCAATGCTAGCGCCACACAACAAATGAAACGCTCTGTCATGTGTCAGTGCAAAAATACAAGAGTAACAATAACAACACTAAATGAAGAAACCAAAAACAAAGTGGCAACAACAGCACAGAACAATCTGTGGGTACATGACGCCGAGTCAACATTCCCCATCCCATTCCCCCTTCTCATTCCCCCTTAATATTCCCCTTCTCATTTTCATTCTCATTCTCATTCCCAATGCCATTTCCATTCTCATTCCCTGACTAGCGCTCACAGTCATTGTCATTAATTTAGCTAGCTCTGCCCAAAGCAATAGCTTAGGAGCGCTCCAAAACTGGTCTGCTCGGCTCACTTCTCTCTGCTCTGTTCTCCTCTATCGGCGCTCTTCTGCTCTGGTCTTGGCCTCGGCATGAGAGTGCAAAAAACTTGGCAGTTAAACAGCATCTCCCGCGAACAGCAGCAGATATTCAACAGAGCCGACAATGGGCACATCAAATCAATGGCTATTGTAAAACAAACTTACTTAAATATGATTTAAATGAAATTGTCTTGGCAATTTATATATCATTTTGAATTTAATAATTATAGTAACAGTTTTATAAGCTTACGCATTTATTGATCATAATAATTTTGTTATTTTGACCACTGTACTTTGTGCTGTTAAGCCTGCCAGTCTCCATGGTCATTGGCATTGCAAGAGGTCTGGCGCAGTGTCTAAATTAAATAATTCCCACAACTGTTACACAGTTTCATGTTGGGACTGGGGTCTGCCCACATCTATGCTTGTACTTGTCTGTGCCTGTGTCTGTGTCTGTGTATATGTGTGTGTGTGTTGTGTCTAACGGTGTTGTTGTGTTTCATTTTTCCTTTTTTGGAGCAACCGGCGGACTGATAAATGAGTCCCTAATATGAGCGCTGTTAATAAAAGTGGCAAATTAAACGTCAACCTCTGCAATTTTGTGCCATTTGTTGTGTGTCCTAGTCGTTCTTGTTGTTGTTGCGGTTGTTGCTTTCTCAACTGATTATTGTTGTTGTCTCGCTTCTTTAATGTCTATTTGTTTGTATTTACTACTCGAATGTGGAATGTCGAATCGCCCAAAGACAACTTTTCCTGCACTCGCACTATGTCTGTGTCTCATTAGTTGTTTGCCAGTTGTCGGACACGCCTCCCACGCCTCCTCTACTTGTTTGTGAGTGGGTGGACGGATGGGTTTCTGTTGTGGCTGTATGTTGGTTTATAGTTTGTCGCATGATTTTGCAGTTAAATGCTTACAAAATGTCGAGTCGGCCCAGCCCGGTCCGGGTCGAACATGACTTTTGAGTTGTTTTTAATGAGCATGTGTTGAGCATTTTAATAAACAGCTCAAATGGGTTGGCCAGGCTGCATAATTGGACAACTCGTGTTCGACCCAAAGGCATTAAGTATTTAATTAAGTTTTTGCTTCCGCAGCAGATTTATTGTTTTTTTTTTTTAATTTGAAACTAGTTAATACAGGTGACCATGGCAATAAAATAATGAAAAGAAATTGACAATTGCATTTAAGCTCAAATAAATGTGTGTTTTATTTAGATAAGCTTTTTTCATGCAAACAATGCGCACAATGGGGCGTATAAGCAATACGTAGCTGTGTGTGTGGGCAGCTGGCAAATAACATACAATAAAAGTCAAATCCATTGATTATCGATAATTTAGGCAGTCAGGCGTTTAGCCAATTGGGTTATCGGCAGCTGCCGTTGAGCGTGCGAATAAACAAATGAAAATGGCCGGAAAGGAGGGAAATTCTATTAACGCCGAATTATTAACGTCACACTATTTGTAATTTATACGTTAATTATGCGCCAACCGGAAGAGCAATAGCCAAGTGGGAATGAGTTTGTGTGTGGCCTATAAACATTGATTATTATGGTTTAGTTGTAGCAATAACAAAAAGAGGATAAAGAGAAGGCAAAGGTATGAGAAGTGGCAGAATAAATGCGGCCAAGCAACAAGCGTAAATTAACTACGAAAGTGACATGTAGCAAGCTGAATTTCTTGCGCCTTAAGATATGCACTGACAAGTGTAGAATCACCCTTTCCCCTTCCCCTTCCCCTTTCGCTTTCTCCGTCACACCCGTACTCTATGCTTAGATAACAGACTTAAAACTAGGCAAGTAAAAGTAACAGTCTGACATATTACGACTAATGTTGCCTCGCCTTGAGTCGCTCGAGAACTGAGCAAGCAACTTGAGAGTCAACAACAACGACGATGACTTTCAGGCTAGATGGAGACACAGGGCTGTGAGGGCGTGGCAACATGCACAACTAAGACTGCAAATGATAAACTTGCAAGACACCACACATATATATATACATATACATAAGCACATATAAAATTGAAGGCAGCCTAAGTGGAAAGTATGTCAAGCTCAGTGACACAATAAGTACAGCATTGTGGATGAGGAAAATGTTGGGGAAAATGGAAAGAGGGAGGTAGGTTGAAAGGGCTGGGGACTTGCCACAGTGCCAGGTGCAAATTATAAGCCTGCATGTGTCGCCCACATCATCATCCCGTTTGTGCTATTATCTAAGCTTACGTTTTGTGTGTGTGTTTGTGAGTGCCTATCGTCGTTTTCTTTGGCGTTGCGCATACGCCGCATGTGCCACTAAATGCGTTTATTAATGCTTCTCCTTGGCCTAATTCGCAACACTTGTTTACTCCCTCTCTCTCTCTCTCTTTCTCTCTCCGCCATTTCCATGCATACATCATTTTGCATACATGATGTATTGTTGGATCTCGAAAGTTATGTTGCTGCTTGACGGAGGACACTTATGGCTTATGATGCTGCTGCTGGCAGTGTTCTTCTGTTTGTGTTTGCCTGAATGTCAGTGCAGAAAAACAAAAGCAATGAGCGACATCAACGCAAACGACAACAACCAAAACAACAACAACAACATCAACGACAGCAGCAATGGCAACAACAAAAGCATAACAATGATGATAAAGGCGACAGGCAGATGGCCTTGTTGCCAGGTAAAAAGCAGTCAGGCACAAGGTATAAGGCGAAAGGCGAAACCGACCCGTAATAAAGACAAATGCGCACAACTTGCACAGGACACATAATTAACACAAGATGCGTGGGCAGGACACCAGGTCCACTCTAGGCAAATGGGGTAAATTTCTGGCTAATACAATGGAATTGCCCCAGCCTCTGAATAGTCTCATAAAAACTACACAAAAATACCATCACCTGGGTATTGTCTTCAAGCACAAAAGCCGAGTGACGATACAGCCAAGTGAAAATAAAACCAAAATGGGACCATCTGTAATGTCGGAGCTGCAGTCAAGCTTGGTTGACATTGAGGAAAAAATGTGGAGAGGGTAAGAAAGAGAGAAAAGTGCATAAAGTGTTGGGTATACATATATATTGAATAAGTACTCATTTAAATATTCACTCTACTTGTTTAATTAAACTCAATGTTCAACCGAATCACACTTTTCTCTTTCTGTCATTATCACTCTGTTTCTCAGAAACATTATTCACCCATTGTCATTATAGACTTTTAGGCATTGTGCAAAGTTCGCTTGTTGCTTTGAATGATAGAATACAATATAAATCGGCGCTCGAAATCACGTCCCTTGACACATGCGGCTCCTCCGCTGTTCGTCGCGTCACAATGGCATAACATTAATCAAATTTGCGACCTAAAAATACTCAAGTCGAGTTTCATTTTTGTAGCGCAGGCAATCAAAAAACTTTTCCCCCAATCGGGGGGCACTGCGCCCCTCTGTGTCATTTCCTCCAGCAGAAAACGTAGTGTTCTGGAGATATGACCATTTAGCAACGTTGTCATTTCTCTTGTTTCGTAACGTTGATTTCATTTTATTGTTACTGTCTGGATACCCAGCAACTCTCGAGCTTACAACTTGCCCCAACCAAAGGAAAAGCGCACGCCTGTCATAAATCTTGTTTTGAATGTCCTGCCAGCGTTGATAGCGACCCAAGTCAAGTCAGTCGAGTCGAGTCGAGTCATCGATTCGCATATAGCCATGGCAACACATTAAATTAGTACACTTGATCGAGCAAAAAATATTTATGGCAAAGGCTGTGTCGAGTCGAACCAAAAACCAGCCACGAGGCCTTTTCAAGGACACGTCGTCACTGAAGCGTTAACCGGCATTGGTGAGGGGCCTGAGGAGAGGAATAGTGAACTGTTTCTATAGGCAGCGCATTGTACCAGTTATAAATCTCGAACGCAAATTGACTGTGCAACGCGTTGCGACGCCTTTGAAGTGGACGGAAAACAGCCCAGTCGCCATTTTGTTCCTCGTCCTGGCAAACATTTCAGATTCGTTTTTGTTGCCGGTTTGTCGAGAGATACGCATTTGATTGGCATTTTATGTTTGTTTGTCGGTTTGACTTATGTTTCATTAATTTGTTTCTTTTTTTATTGGGGTTAACAATGAGACGAGGTTGCCGCCTAAATATTTATAGACAACATGCGATAAAGATAATAATCCAATTTATAATAAGTGACATATTACAAATTAAATATGTGTTTTCGACTGAATCGAAATTTATGGGGTGATACAAAATTAAATTATAAATCAAGTTAAGTCTGAAAAACAAATCTATACAAATATTTACTTACAATAATCAATAAACTTTATCTTTAAACGGATTTTGAATTTAATTAAACTTGATAAATAATAAAGTTGAATATTCGGGTGTCGAAAATGAGCTGCCACGCCTATGAATATACCCATGAGTGCGTGCAAGTAAACAATATGAAATTTAACAGTATTTATTTTCACACGTAGTCGACTGCGAGTATTATCATTTAATGATTTTCAAGTTGAATTATTCTTCTGTGTGTTTTCAAAGATGGTGCACTTCATAAATTCATTTGATGAATTCAATGGATTCTGTTTTTGTTTTATTTGCAAGCGACAGATGGCAGCGATTGGAGGGATCAAGGGGTTGGGGGAGGAGGGGAATGGCGCATATTTAAACAGCTTGAAGCAAATGAATGAAACTTGCTCTGGATTCCGGTGTCTGAACTGAACTGTGCGTCGCTTGTCATATGCAAACGAAATTAAAATGCACTACAACAGCGGCAACGGCAGTAACAGAAAAAGTGCGCATGAATGCATAAATAAGTGGACCAGAGAGTAAGAGAGAGAGAGAGAGAGAGAGACAGAGAGAGATGGCTGCTGTTCAGGTGTAGGAGAGACATTGGGGCATGCAGACTCGTACTTCATTGAATGGTACTCGAAAGTATGCAACTTACAACATCAGCCAACGCTTAGCAAATTTATACATACCAACGACTACTTGCAAAGCGAAAGTGCTGCCTTTAAGTGTGTCTCTTGACAGGGTAGAATAGACCACAACAACAGATAGATATTAAATACTAATGTGATTTGTAAAGCCAAATATGCACCTTGAAGTTGCATTTATGCATGCATAACATTTTCTGATTTTCATCTCGTCTTCTCCTTTTTGTTGCAATAAACTTTTACAAATAAAGTGCATTTAAAAAGTTCACCATTCTCTGATTATTTCTCACACATACGCAAACACACACATATGCATACAAAATGGGTCAAACACTTTGCAGCTCAAAAGGAGCGCATGCCAGGCACGTACTTTTTCATACATATGTGCAGCAAGACTGAGAAAGCAGCATGCGAGGGATGAGTGGGAAGGGGAAAACCGAAGGGGGGTGTTAGTGAAAGCTGCTCATGAGTCAGCCAAAGTAAAGTGCACACACACGACAATGCGTATACGTCACGTTGTGTCGGCAACCTAATGCAATCGCGCTGCGAGCAACGCTGTAGTTTGTCATATGTCACGGCTTCATGGAATTAACATACGCACTCCTCATACTCCTCCTCCTCTTCCTTCATTTTCTATCTTCTATTTCCCTTTCGACTTCTTCTACTTCTTCTTCTTTCAAGTTTATTCCTAAGTGCGGGCTTTGAAAATTATTAAAAGTAATGCAATTTAATGCGATTTCAGAATTTGTTGGTTAACTTTTTCAGGCCACGCCACAGAATAAACTTTTGCCGTATGAAATACATGTCTGAATGCCGAAAAGAAGTTAGAATAAATTTGAAAAGAAAACTTATGTTTATTTTCTCACTTTCATATTGCATCTTCAAATTGCATGCAACATTTTAAATCTATTTTCTCTGACCTTAAAAATAAAATAAAATACAATTTTTAAAATTATTCATGGAATAAACATGAGTCATACATATTTATCTTAATATTCTTATCAAATAATAAAAGATATGAGAATAGCAAATTTAACCTATTTTAATAAATTTTTAAAGTCATTTAAAATTTCTACATTGTAAATCGGAAATTTTTTACTATGATTTTTTTGAAATTATATGCAATCAAATTTCTTAGTTTAAGAAGCTTTCTGATACTTAAGAGACTCGTAGCCAAGCCAAGTTAAATGAGAACATACATAGTTGTAAGATATCCGGAAACGTCTTTTGTTGGCAATTAATTAGAATTTCCTTTGTGGTCGCACTCTCGCGTCGTTGAGTCAGCAGAAAGTTCGTGAGCAGGTCAACCTTTGTGCAGTAACTGCCCTTCTTGTGTGGTCTTAAATGTATATCTATTGATTTTGCCAAATAAACGAACACACACTCACACAAATGCACACACACACACACACACACAAATGCCTCTGCCTAGCACTTTGCTGTCAAATTGAAAGCTACACGCCCACAAAATAAATTTGTAAACGGCCAGAGGGAAAAAGTGAAAAAAATAAATATAAAAAAATATAAAAGTAGCGTATGCTAAGTCTTGACAGTGACCAACAACAGTCTGCACACAAGTGCAGTTGAATTCTCAGTTTCCCATACAACGCCTGCCGGGTTATTTGTTGAGTTTTGCACAATTTATGCTTGGCAGCAAGTCAAACGTTGTGCGGCAAGCGAGTCGAGGCAAAGTTTTCCGATGCCCCATATGGCAGTGGAGCGCAATTCCCATATAAATTTAATGCGCCAACAGGCAAAGAAATGTGTCCTGCTCACTGTGACTTTGACTCTGAGTTAATGCCATGCAACATAAAAATTGCATTAAGCGCAACGAGAATTATGCAAGCCTGGCCACGGACATGGTAAGGGACATGGACATGGACATGGACACGGACACGGACATGGCATAGCAATCTCAATCTATTTTATGCTCAGCGGCTGTGTACTCAGGACTCAGGACTATGGACTGGGGACTAAGTAACTGGGTAGGTTTCCATGTAGGCGCTACAAAATAAGCTAATTTTACACATGATAGGCCTGACTAGTTTAGGTATTGAGCTGGGATTCAGCCTAGATTCCCTCCCTCTGTTTGTTCGTCGAGGGCAATGTTGGAAACGAGGTTACGGTTGCATTTTACACGCCAATGAACTGAGTTGAGTTGAATTGAGTTGAGAGCATGATAAGGATTCATAATGCACACAGTCAAACATAATGGCAGCTAATCAGTGCAAAAAGAACTACTATTTCTATAGAATCATTATATGTATTACGTGTACTTTGGCTACTTGGAAACGTTAACATTTAAATTTCTGAGCCGATGCTTATCACGTTAATGCAAAGCTAATACTGGTTTCTCTTGAAAAGACATTTAACAATGGGGCTAACACAAAAGAATGAGGGTTCTGGAAAGTCACTCAACAGGCGACACACTTGAAGTTGGCGCTCTGTTTGAGGGGCTTAACCAATTCCTGCAATGTCCTGCCCTTTCTCTTGACATTTATATATAATTTTAGCAAAAATGATTTCTTCAAGCGTTTTTCTTGAGTAGACCTTTGGGTAAAGTTAATGGACTAGAAATTGCCAGCACAACAGAGCCTCGGGATCGGCAAAAGGATAAACCATTGCAACAGTGAATAATGCGCATAATAAAGTGTCCAAAACATTTGTTTTTTTCTTCATTCTCCTTTATTTTCTCCGATTTTATTTTTTTGTTTCCTTTCCGCTTTTTTTTTGGCAGAACTTTTGGATGCGGGCTGGCCCAAGTTCCAAATTGCTTTAAATTTGTTGTAATGGCGCTTTAAGTAGTTTTCTTTTGGGGCTTTTACCGTGTGATTTATGACAGGCTTGGCGCCTCCGGGCAGCCAGCGTCCATAAAGCGTCGCATTCTGACATGCAACATATTTGGCATTGGAGAAATATGTGTCAATAAATTGGATCGAATCGATGAATTTTTCTAATATCAATAGAGAATTGGCTCTATGAAATGGTCTTTAAAATCAGTTATATGACATTATAATAGAATGACATTTGTATCAAATTTTTCAAATGAACATACATAACAGATTCAATTATTGATTGTTTTGGCTAGAGGTATTTTTAATTCCCTACAGTGCTCAATAATTTCAATATTAAGTTGGTGACATTTTGCCGAGCTCGATGTTTGCATTTGAATTTGACCTCCCAAGGCCATTAGTAAATATTGACACACATGAAAAGCAGACAATGACAAAAAAAGAAAAGAAGTAAAGAGAAGAGAAGAGGAAGTGAACAAACAGTGAAGCCACATATGAATACTGATAGACAAACCAATCTAAGCGACGCATTCGACTGTCTAGTCAACTTCCGCCATAGAAATTAAATGCGCACCACGCACATGTGTGACCCATGTTTTTATTGTTGTAGTTGTTGTTGTTGATAATGCTGCTGTAGTTCTTGTTGCTTGTGGTGCTTGGTGACTCTCTTGATGTGTTTGGTGAAATATAAACACTGCGGTGTTCGTGTGTATACGTGTGTGTGTATGCCGCAAATAAATATTGCATAAAGTCAAATAGGCGCACACTCAAATAAACACACACGCACACACACCAACAAAAATAACCAGAGCAAACATGAAACGCTGTTCAGGCTGTGCCGGACAACCAACATCAACATCAACATTAAACATAAATAGACGCATTAGCAGCAAATCATTTAAATATACAGAGGAAAAGAGGGAAATTTGTGCCTCTGCAAAAACTTAATAGCCACCCCCACACACAAATGAGGCACCCCAACGAGCGACTAACTGACTAACTAACTGTATAAAGCTGGCCGCAGTGTTAGGCAACGCCAATAAGTGAATAATAAGTGTGCTAACAATATTTTAAGAGAGAATTGCTTTAACAATTTATCAATTATATGTATACATAAATTTGCGGTGCGTACACGTAATACTAAGTATTAACATGATTGGATATTTTTATAAGATCGACTGAGTGTGATTGAAACCCTCGTATGCGACTAAATGTGGCCTTAATTTGATGCACGTTTCAAGGACAACCCCCAGCCAATACCCATTTACAGAGTTTTATTTTGTATTTGAATTAAGGCAGTTCCCAAAAGGCGGCTAATTATGTATGCTTGGCATCAAAAGTAGTCCCAAAATGTAATGTTGTGAGCAATGTTGCCAACTCTAAAGCTGAATGCCTAGACACACACCCAAAGTGACAGAGAGAGAGAGAGAGAGAGAGAGAGAGAGAGAGAGAAAGAAAGAGAAAGAGAGAGAGATAGAGAGATTGGGGCACCTTCACAATGCTATCTGGGGCTGTTGTAGCAGCAGGCTCTTTTCATTCTTCTTAAGTTTACCGTACCCCGAAAAACCCCTCGTGGCAGGCAGGCAGTTGCTGAACAAAAATTCTTCAACTAAAATTGCAAAAGTTTTACCCCAACCCTGCCAATTGTATGCATGTTTTTGTGAATGTATGTGAGAAATGGCCAAATAGCAACTAATATGGCGCACATTAATTACGACAAAATGGCGCTAATGTCGTCAGAGCACACTTCCGTTGTGCGTGCGACTATATATGTATGCACGAGACTGCCTGTTTGTGAGTGTGTATTGGTGTCGCATTTGTATGCGTGACATGACGCGTTTTTCAACAGCGCAACATTTGCGCGGAATGTTGTGGAATGGCGTTTTAGGCGCACACAAAATGGCCTTTGATGGCATTGTGTTGGCATTTTATTATAAGTACGGGCCATATTTGTACAACAGTGTATAAGACGGCCGAAAAGGTCATCAGAACTGGGCTATTTATAAATATCTTGATTTTGATTTAAGTATTTTTTAACATTAAATATAGCTTTAAATATACTTTGAATTTTTAAGTATGTAACTACATATATTTTAATATTTACTTGTAATTGAATTATTTATTTAATATGTCATAAATTTTAACTTTATAAACAAAAATGTATAAATGAGAATTATTTAAAAAATTAATAAGCATACATTGTTTATATAAATACACTTGCAGAGCGCTACGGTCATACCAATTGGCTTAATAATTAATCTAACCAACATTTGGTTCTTGCTCACTGTTTCGTTTTAATAAATATTTATACAGATTTACTGCTACTACAATACGAGTACAGGGCACGAGTTTGCCATTGTTTGCGACTCGTCTGTGGGCATTGTGGGTCACTTGACATGCCGGACCAGAGTCATTGTTATAAATGTATACGAGCAATTGTTGTTTTTCTTGTTGCGGCTTTGTATGGCGCCTGTGACGCTTAGGTGCGAAAAGGCGTATTGTATGGCAGCATGGATGTGATTGCGGATACAATGTGCGAATTTTCATCCCCAAGTGCAACACTTGAAATGTCCAATGTTAAAGCTCCCTCTGTTTATCTGTAGTACAGAAATATATAATATATCTTTTCTCAATACGAGTAGTTACCGCTATTGTTGCTGATATTGTGGCAGGCCTCTACATTTTGCTTTATTAGCCATACAATGCACGTAGACGCAGGAAGGGAGGGAAAATCGCTGTCGGGCACAAAAAAAAACATGCCACAACGTTTTACAATATGCGACCATGTAAGGCCGACATATTCAAACGCTTATAGGTATGCGAAAAACAACAAATACTTACTCATATGACAACTACATACATATATTTTATATACGAGTATGTGATTTACGGCTTTTTTGTGCGTCTGTTTGCGCATCTTTTGAGTGAGTATGAAAAATATAACAACATATATACAAAGTCGGCAAAAATGTAGTTATCAAAAGGGCACACAGCAGTCCTGGATCAAAATAAGTAACGAAAAAAGGTCTGACAAATACACCTTTGAAACCATGTCCATGGCATTATGTGAAGCACAAGGCAAGCCGACAATCAAATATGTAATATCCCACAATTTACTGTTGTACGCTGATTTAAGGGTAACTTGCAACTGGCAACAGTTGAACAGAAAAAATAACCATTTTCCAACAAATATCAATTAAAAAAACTCGCTCCGGTTGCCTAGAAAGCAAATAACTTTTGATGTATCGGATTTAGTTTAAATAAATTCAAAATAAATCCCATTCATGTGCAAAGCCTTTCAAATCGCCTACTCACATTTTAATTGGCATTGTAACAAAAAATATTCAATGAAAACATTTGATATGAAATTTGAGCAACTCGACAGTATACAAAAATACGCAAATTTAATACCATATCAAATACTCAAAAGCAATTTTTACACATTTATTAATTAGTTTAATATGTGTATTTTTTTGTAAATGTTATATTTTTAAAGAAAATTTTAGTGAAAATTCCGAGCTTTTGAATAGGGAAAGGATAAAAAAATTTCGAGGGTGGGGATTTCGAAATAAAATACAGTTAAATGGCAACAAATCCGTAACATTCATTTAATCGTATTGCGAAAAAGAATCAGAAGAAGCAAGGCAAAACAAGTAACAAACAAATATACATTAGGGAGCGTAGTAGGCCAACGTATGTAAAAAGGATAAAAACATAAGACCCCCAAAACGAACAAACCGACAGACGAAATCAGAGTCGCAGAGAAATCGCTTGAAAATATGCACGTGGGGTATAACCAAAGAGTAGACAAAAGAGCCAAGGCAAAAGGCAGCACAACGGGACACAGCAACCCCAACAGACAGGGCAAACAATTGTTTAAAACAACTAAAGTGCGTAGCTGGCCTACACAATACAATACAAAGTGAAGTACAAAGCCAACGACTGAGCCACAGGCAGAGCCAGTGGCAGAGCCTTTGGCTTTGAGCTCTGAGCTCACCTGCCACCTAAGCCCATTGCGAGCAGCAGCTGTCACGTGCTGGCAATGTGTGTGTATGCGTGTGTGTGTCTCTGAATGTGTGTGTGTGTTTGTGTGTGTGTGTGTGTGTTTGTGTTTGTGTGTCTGAGTCTTGTAAAGCTGCCTGTGTGCGCCCTCAAGTTGACTACAATATATGGCACGTCTTAAGCTTTAGCCAAGCGACTGTTGCTTCAGTCGCGCCCTTTTGCTTTTAATGCCAGCAACAACAATAAACATAACAACAGGAGCAGCTACAACAATTGATGTTGTTACGCGCGAGCTCACACCATCACACAGACACACAAACCCTCACACACATTTATACATTTTTAAAATGCTACTTTCACGCAAAATTTAATCTCAATGACATTTGAGGAGAACTACTGACAAAGACAGAAAGAGGGAGAGAAAGGGGCGAATTTTCCTTATTTAGACTCGCATTTTTTATTTATTCTGCTTTGTGTTGCTGCCGTTACTTTGTATTTGCTATTTTTTGGGCGTGGCTTGCCTTCACATTTGACACACATTAGACAGCTAACAAGCATTCGAGTAATTGACAATGAAAATTTAGCATAGCATACTTTTGTGCGCCCATTTCCCATTTGATTTCCCTTCGAGAATTTGTTGAATGCGCGACCCGGCGTTCCTTTATGTGTGGGCAGAGCAAAACCAAAATTGATAAACATCAAATTAAAAACGCAGCAGCATAAACAAAACGAAGCAACAACAAAAACAGTCAGTAAATAAAACCACATAAAAGCCATAAACGACTGTGTTTTGTTGTGGCATCCCGAATGAAATGAAATCAGACTAAAATGCAGGCACGCATTTATGTTATGTGGGAGAAGAGAAGAGACGATGGCTGCAAAACGATTTAGCCACAGACAATTTTGCAATTTAAAATGTTAGCGCAAATAAATAATTTGTGCGTGTGCATGTGTGTGTGTGTGTGTGAGTGTGTGTCACATACTGGTATTTGTAGAGATTGCAATTGGCAGATTAGCTTGTTTCCATATTTCGCTTTGGCCTTATGTTTAAGCGCTGATAAAGAGTACAGTTGTGGATTGGCATAGGAAATGGGTTGGGGATTGTTTTGGCTGTCGGTTGAAGATGTTCCTGAAGCGGACAAAAGATTAATGGCTTCTGTATACCTAATTTCGATTTGATTTTAATACGTCTGGCCGAGCAAATTTGAAAAAAAGCACAAAAAAATTAAAATAAATAAAATGAAGTCAGAGATAACTTGAGTTTGATATGGGTAAGCAGCAAACCTGGCAAATATTGAGTTATTAGGGTGATTATCATGAATCCATGGGGAATATGGTGTCGCTTTTTAGTTTACCTAACTGCTACCTAAGAAATTTTAAAGAATATAATAGTTTAAGTTGCTAAGCTCAATTTTAAGATCACTTTAAGAAATATACATAATTACATTAATATGATATATAATAAAATAGATGTATGTATATATTTTATATTATCTACCACGACCACAAAACTGTGTCGTGTAGATTTCAGCGTCATTTGAGCTGGGCCATAATGGTGGTCATAACAATAATGGTAACAGTCGCACAAGTTGTACATGGCAATTGCAATTCCCGCTCGAGCGGCGGCTTTTAAATTTTAATTAACTCAACGGTGCAACTACGATGAGAATGGCAATGCGAATGACTACACACACACACACACACAGATCCAAAGCCATGGCACAGTCGTTGCAAAAAGTTATTATTTATTTCATGATATTTTGTGCTGTTCCAACTCGCAGTAAATGGCGGCCATGCCGGGGCCAGTGACATGGCTCATACCCAGACAGAAAACTGTTGGCCAGAATTGTTGGCTAGAAGGAAACTGCAACTGGGCTAGGCCATGTTCATTTATTTATGAGCATTTCACACAGCCCCTGCACAGACAGGCAGTGGCGGCCTCAAAAACTATGCTTAGCCACAGGCTGTGCTGCATCGAATATTATGCAAATTTTTTAATAATTTTTTTCTGTTAATGTTGTTGTTGTTGTGGTGACTGCTCTGGCCAGTTTTTGGTTCCGTTTCGTTGGCCATGCACCGCACAGCCATTCAAAAGTGGCATGTCTTTGTGATGGTTGATGGTTGTTACTCCCGACCCCTCCACTCCCTCCATTACGCAAACCTCTTGCTTTGTACCTAAACTCGGAGTGCAAAAGTTCAAATGTTGTTCGTTGTTTGTTGTTGTAGGAGTAGGTGGCGTCCTTGTCAACGCAGCTTTTGTGCCTGCCTAGAATATATAACCCGTTTTTGGCTTTTTATGACACAACTACAAGGCGAAACTACAAACTATGCGATGTCCTGTTCCATTTTATCCTTGTCTGTCTGTGTGTCTGTCTATGTTGCGGTCTCCGTCACATGCAAAATTTGTGTGTGGTCCAGCAAAATCGCCGACAAAACCACCATCGTCATGTTGTTGTTCAGGCAAGTGAGACCCAACAAGAGTTCACTCAAATTGCATTTGGTATCCGGTGTCCGGAATTCTCTACCCCTCTGTCCTCTGTCCCTGGTCCGGGGCTCAGCGTTTTGTTTACCAACCGGCCTACAAAATAATGCAACTGCTGCTGCTGCTGCCACTGTTGACTCATGTTAAGAGTGCTTTTATTTAGCGTGGACTCAGCACTAAAAGCAAATAGTTGCATTTTTAAGTGCATACCTTGAGGCGTGCCATAAAATCCATTTATCGCTGCATTTTATTTTTATTATCTTAAAGTGTCTGCGTACGCTTTAAGTGCATTCTTCCAATATACGCGAATAAATCATTACTTCTCTCATATATTGGAAATTAACTTCATTTCTCATTAACTTATCCAATCCAGATATACATCTGTTAATATCATATTTCACTTTATTTAGCAGCATATGGCGAGACGCACCTTTTGGCAGATTTGATATATGATAGATACATTTATAAAAACTCACTCGACATATTGTAAAGTTGAGCCATATTTTCAAAGCAGACAAACGTAGGCGTCGGATGTCCTCTGGGTATGCAAATGATATGATTGAATGTGTGATATTATTCATTCATACATAAGTAAGTGAACTGAGTACTCGCAGGGGAAAAGCACTTTCTTTTTTGTTATCCAAAACATTTTTACATTTATCTAGGAACCGACTGAGTTCAAGACATATTTATTATATAAGCTTCACAATTGCAGCAACGTTTCATTAAAAATGTTAATTTCATTTGTGTTTACTTTAAGCCGAAAAAATGATTCAACATATTTTCATTTGCATCTCTTTTGAATTTCAATGAATTTATAAATCATTTTTTTTAAGGATAATTCAAAAATGTAATAACAGTGAAGACAAAACGGGGTTTAATTACATTACATTCAGACCGCATTTCTTGGAAATGCTGTTTTAATCTTACAATGGATCAAAATCATAAGTGCGGAGTGAAGTTTTTGTAAGGTAGTATTTTTTTTTTTAACAAAAGTTTTATTAAATTTAAAATTAAATGTGGTGCTGCGATTTTAATTTAAATTATATATAATTTTAAATTGAACTGAAATGTAAAGTACAAATTGATAACTACGAACGCCAATTGTCGCGATTTCCGCTTCCTTGCGCCAGTCAATTAAAAATAATTATCTAAACTACATCTTTTGTTTACTTTTCGATCATGATCATTATTTATAACATTTCCAATAGTCTCAATGTCTATGTAATATCGATTTTTTCTTTTACTGAAAGTAATTATGATTAAAAACATGCATTGCCGTAACTTTCTGCACTTCTCGAGTAATGTTGGAACAAATGTATTTAACAATGCAGGCAATAATAAAAGCAACGGGGACAAGTCGCTTGTTTTGCCTGCAGTATAAAGCGATAAACTGACAGGTTAATAATCTCGACTCGATAATCGACAGCTCGACAACACAGACTCGGACAGGCAACACGGTCTGACAGCATTGCTGAGATAACCGTGCCACATTCACGACACAACGCAGGACGCAGTATCAGGACTAAGACAATAGTGGCCAAGTTCTTGGCATGCTCGTGTGTGTGAGTTGTACACACATGTGCGGGTCTGCATGTGATTGTGTGTGTGGGTGTGGGTGAAGGGCCATTGGATACCGACAAAGAGCTTATTAACGTGCCGCAGACAGCTATTGGGAATTCCTGGAAATTCTCAGTGCTTGTGTCTTATATTTTGCTCCGCTGATTGGCAAATATTTCAATTATTTTTTCATTTTATCAATAAAATGTGGCAATCGCTTTCCAACAAAATATCTGTCGATTTGGCAAAATATTTATAAATCTCATACTCCAGATACAAAGCAAAATGCGTGCCTTATTTATGGGCGTTGAATTTTTTTCGAGCTCCAACAGAATTGTCAAGCGCCTGACACACATTCTCCCATGGAAGAGATTCTACCAAATGATAAAAATAAAATTCAAAGTAAACAGGAACAGAAAAAAAAATGCAAATAAAATCATAAATTTATTAAAATGCAGTAGCAGCGCGAGCAGCTCCCAATGCAAAGCCAAAATACATTTTCATGTTTCTGCAATGGAATTTACATGCAAATATAAAAAACCAGAGCACAACACACATATACACACTTAAGTGTGTGTGAGTGTATGAGTGTGTGCCATATTTGACATATAGCCGCGTCGGTTTTACAACGTCATTTCTGGTTCTGTTGAAATATTAAAATGGATGGCACACAAATGCATATGGCTGTGGAAAACTCCGCAAACAAAAAGAAAAAATAATAAAAAACACGAAACTATGAAAAATACATATTTTTTGAACGCTGACAGATATTTGCTTAATCGATTTAATATTGGTTGCACAATATCATAATGAACCGGCATTAATAATTCACGAGCAGACTTAATGTCCACTAAAAGATTAATCACATTTTCAAATAAATTCAAAACAACAAATAATAATTTAATTCATGGATACATATAATTGTAAAAGCTCAACAAAATAATTTACCACAATAACAATTTGTAAAATATAGAGAATTGTAGCTAAACCATTTTATTCATTATATTTATAACTAAACTTTGACGAGATTTGATTCTCAGACTTTACCACTTCCGTCGCTTTTATAATTTACAATACTTCGAATATCGATAAAGAAAAAATCGACTAATGAGTGAAGTTCAAATAATTATTACTTTTAAATAAATTTGTCATTACTTGCGACTGGAAGTACTATTTTTTCCGGCTAAAAAAAAAGAATATTTCTTACATAAATTTATGACTTATACTTTCTTAGATGCAGATCTTTTCCAACTGCTTCATATATGTATTTCTGAAGTAAATACAAAAAGAAGTGAATATAAACTTGTCTTAAGTTGTTCATCTTAATTTTACTTCGAGTGCAGGCAATAAATAGCTCAAGAAGCCTAAAACTTCTACTTAGCGCTCAGTAAAGAGCCAAACAAACTGAACGTGCAGTAGAGTCACTTTCATGGCTCCACTTTCTAAGCAGGACAACTCAAGCTTCGGTGTCCTGTTGGCAGTACCTTAAGCTACTAACTGCCAGACTGCCACTGGTTGACCAGGCTCTCTAGGGCTGAGAGGAGTATTGCCCTGTTACGCCTCTTTTGTTTGGCTTTGATTTAACATTTTGTACGTTTACTTTACAGTTTAACAGCCGGCAAACGCACGCCAGATTCAACACTGCGATCCTTCGGGCCCCTGCACCCACACAGGGTCCTTCGTCCTTTGCGTTTCGTCCTGCAGTTTTGTACGCTTTCACGTTGGCAATTTCATTTGGTTCGGGTCGCTGTGGGAGTTCAAGCTGAAATGTGCTTTTAGTTTTTGCCCGTTTTCTTTGCCCACTTGCCCCTTTGCAATATCCTCTGTCCTGCACAAAAATAGTGTGCCGTAAAAGTGCGCGAAACTCAACTACGACTAGAGCTCGACGAAAATCTAGAGTCTGAGTTGGATTCGCAGTTGGAGTAGAAGCTGCTTTGGCTATTGCTGTCCCATGTGGAAGGCGAGTTGACAACTTTTTTTGCTGTCGTCGCCGTCGCTGTTTTAGTTCTACTTTTTTAAGTGTAGTTGGTTTTACTTGCAGCGCAATGCTGACGCTTTTTGTATTTTTTTCTCCTTGTTCCAGAAAGTTAAATGCTTCTACGTCGCTGATGCGCAACCGGGCGGCACAAATGCGAAATGGCTACAAACAATTTAAAGCAATAAAATAAAGAGAGCATGCAAAGGGGGCGGTACAACAACTACTACAAGTGTAACAGCTACAACTACAACTAAAAATACTACAAGTACATATACGACAACACAACTGAATGCCACAATATCTGGCAAGCGAAATAAAAGCGAAATTTAATTGTAAAATTGTTATTGTGCTTTGAAGTGCCCGCTGGCAGCAGGCGGTTGATTCAAGTGGCATTGCGCTGTGCTTTTCGAGTGGTTCCTTGTGTCACACATTGCCCACTCTCCACTCTCCCTATATCCCTCTCAGCCCTCACCACTGTTCGCTGTGCAACCATGTTTCTAATTGCCATTAGAACGAGTCCTGGCCGTCTGGCAGGACTCGCTGCCACTCACTAGGAGGGCTGAAAGTTAATCAAATTTCGAACTGACAGCTATATTCACTCTTGACTAGCTTAAACGAATTCAAATGAGTTTAATATCGATATCTAATTATCGACATATCGATAAATCTCCAAATAATAACAAAATATTCAGTTCTCTCACTTTATTTGCTTTGCCAATTCTGATCCGCTTTGTGCAAATTTTTCAATGTATTTTTACATTGTTACTTTTGCCAATGGAGAAAGGGCTCTACTGTTGGAGTCCATAAATACCTAACGATTGTACTATTCAGTACCAGCAGTTCTCCAAAGTCAATGCACAGCCAATACACCCTAAGCTACTCTTCTGAAGGGAATGCAAGCAGAAATAAGAGCAAATGAAATGCAGCCATTGTGAAATCTTTCGCCTTCTGCTCTATGGCAACAATTACATGTTTAATTAACTTTTTGTTATGACAAGAATAGAAAAGGCGTTTGCTTTTCGTTCAACGTTCTGTTCACTAATTACAAAAGTGCAGTAACTTAGACGAGGAGAATGAACTCCAGGACTGCACCGTACCATATATATCTAACGCCAGAAAGTATGCAACAGAACGTATGCAACACAATTACCAGAGCTTTTGCTGCGGCTGCCACATCAAAGTCAGAGGTATACGAGTACAGAACTCTGTCAGTTCGTCAGACGGTTAGTCAGTGTCAAATTTTAATTTAAATTTTGTATGCAAATGGCCTTAAATGTTGCATAACAATCGTAAGGCCCTACAGTGCCTGCAAATTGTTATGAATGTGCAAGTGCAGTGGAGCTTGAGTGTGTATCTGCTAGGCTTAGTACTTACAATTGCAAGTTATGGTTGCCATTTGTAGACACAGAACACAGACAGAGAACTTTGGCGTTGCATCCCACAGCTTTTCACTTTAAGCCCTAAAAGTGTTGCCCAGCACTCGAGATCTTCATATCTCTGTGTATTTGCATATGTATTAAATGTATTTGTTGAGCTTAACATTTATGATTAGTGTGCTGGCAAATTGGTAGCCTCATACTTGGGGCTTTAACTGCACTAATTGCCACTGTGCGCCAGGCTCACTGAATAAATCAATCAGATTAAATTTTATGTAAGAACTGTCTCTAAATACTTTGCATCAAAAAGTTAGTCCATTATCGAATTGATTTTTAACAACTCTACACACTATCTAAATATATAGCTATTATTTTTATTATATTTTATTAAAACTATTTTTGGTTATCTTTGGACAAACTTTATTCCTTACCATAATACTCGAATAGTTGCCAACCTTTTCTTTTATACGAAAACTTTTGCTTGTTAATTTTTAATTTTGACATCTTACTTTTTCATGTGTGTATGTGTGAGTGTGTGTTTGATGGCCGAAAGTTTTCTTCAATAATTGAACAAAAAATACATAAAATATATTTTGTGTAAATGTGTGTTAAGCGAGCAAATGTGTATAAGCATCAAGCAGATGACAAATGCAGCATAAAGTTTTGCAATGCCATTAAATAAAAGAGCGTTAAATACTACTGTAAAATTTTGCTATATATGTATTAAAATTGATATTTTAAGAATACTTTAATAAATTTAGATAGAAATTAATTAAGTTTAAATATTTAAGAAGTGTTTTAAAATTATTTTTGTTCCTTAATGCATTTTTGAACCTATATACATATATTCAAGTTCAAGTCTGCCCCTAAAAGTATGCATTCTATTTTGGCCAGCTTCGGCTCATCTGTTGCCTACGCCGAATATTTATGCATTCAGCCGTTTATAAAGTCGGCAGCAAGTCAAAGTATGCAAATCCCTGGGAACAGCAGTGAGAAGTGCCAAAGATTAATGGAAAACTTTGGCATTTTTCACGCAGCCAAAATAAATCCTAACTTCTCGTTGAAGAGATTCTGATTTTATGTCAAAAAAAAATGAAAAACAAACTAAAGAAAACAAAAAGAGGAATGAAAAAAACTTTCAGAGTCTTTAGCATACGCAACGAGGCCGGGCACGCACCAAAGAATCTTGGGGGCCTGAAGGCGCAGGTAAAAGGCCGCAACTGTTTATTTATTTATTTATTATGCGGCCGACACTAAAATGTAACTAAAAACGAGGCCTGCCTGCCGACACATGACGTCTACACATGTTGAGTGGCATTTGGAGGAGGTGAATTCAGTTTCAGATTCTCTTATTCTGATTCCTGATTCCGATTCAAAGGTCCTCGTCGAGTTGACGTCGTCGACGTTGACGGTGACGCCGCTTTGATATATTATGCACGCTTGAGGGCGGCAACAAATAATCAAGTATCAAATTCCACACGGAATGCTAACAAAAACACACAAAACGATATTTTGGGCCCAGACCACAAGGGAGAGGCATCTGAGCGGGTCGATGGGGATGGGAATGGAATTTGTTTAGGCTGACTGAGTGTGGGAGTGACTGTACATCTTCTTTATCCTAAGCTGGCAGCCAAATGAGGCAAGACACAGGCCGCAAACTTGGAGGGATGCAAAAACAAAGCCAACTCATCAGAGTTCTTCGCCCAGCTCAGGTGAAGCTCCGTCTCTGACTCCGGCTATGTCTCCGGCTTTTTCTCTGACTCTGACTCTGCTTCGTGGTCTGAGTTTATGGCGCGTGCGGCAAATGAACAAGGGTAGCGACTGCAGACAATCTGAATAGGCCACATGGAAATATCCTTGGAAAGAAACCATGCCATCGGTTCTCATTCCAGCTGACAACAGTCTTGTTTGTCTGAGCTTCTGGCTTTGTCTAGTAAATCGTCACGCAGAGCGTAAGGCAGGCAAAAATGTCTAAGCCGATTAACAAAGCATAATAGTTGCCAGTTGGCAACTGGTCACTGGCAGCTGACAACTGGCAACTGATTTTCCCTCTCGTCGTCCACCGACAATAAACTCTGAATAGTACTCGCTCTACTGCGGAGATTTAGGATAGGCGAGGACCATGACCAGGATCAGGACCAGGGAATAGGCAGCTGCAAACTCAACAAACTTGTTTGATTTCTCTTGTTGACTTTATGTGTGTCCATTTTGACATACTCACACACACACACACACTTCCACTAACACACACACACACATAGTGTGTGTTGTGGCCTCTTGTTACTTATTGTTGGGTATTATGAGTTTGCTGTAAAGCTTGCAATCAGTAAATATTTTTTGGTCAACCGGGTCAACTTCTATATGCAATATTCCGCAAAATAATAATCACGCTTTTTAAATATTTTAATCAAATGTTTACGATGTCCAGAATATTGAATAGTTGAAGGGAAAAATTAAATTAAATTTCCCTGGAAACAAACTATACTTTCAAGAAATTAAAACAGCTTTTCAAATTATATCAAAAAATAACAAAACCAATTAACAAATTTTCGTAAATTAACAAAAAAGTATTCTCACGGAAACAATTTTCTAAAATTCTTTTCACTTAAAATTTTATATATTTTGTTGTAGTTTCGGGCATTCAGAATAATAAGTATTTATTTGAATATAAATATTAATAAAACTTAAATTAATTTTCCGAGGAAATAAAATTTAATTTTGAGAAATTATATCACCGGTACAATTAGTACCGGCAAATAATAACATTTTTGTGAATTTTTCGTAAATTAACAAGAGAGCATTCTCAGTTCGTTAGAGCATTCTAATATTCATTTGAGTTTTAATTTAAAAATTAATTTTTTGTTGTGGTTGCGGACATTCCGTATGATGGAATTTGCGTAGAAAATCTTATAAGTCAAACATGAAATTCCCATGCGAAACTGTTTTGTCATTTCATTTGGCTGCCGTTGCTTCGGCTTTATTTGCTTGGCATTTGTATTATTTCTTTTCTGGCCATGATTTATTTCTTTTTTCTTTCTTTTTTCATTCTTTGGTTACGTAACGCTAAGCTTTATTTGTTCATTAAGGAATCGCTTTAAGGCGCTGAAAGAAATTATTGCATACTCGTATGCTATAGGAAATGTTAAAGAAACGCGTGAATGCAGATTTCGTTTGAAGTGTATTTATAGGCAGCAGTTGAACTCTTTAACTGTCTGGCAATCAGTCGGCTCAAGTGGCTATAAGAAATGAACTCATCTCAGCTGTCAGACTTAATGAGCGCAAATAAATTCAAGTAGGCTTAAAATTTCTACTTTTTTGCCTTGGCAATTGGGCACTTTTCCCACGTCGGCTACATCTCTTCTGGCTAAAATAGCCGCAGAAATTCATATACAAAAATAATACAAGAGGACAAAAAGCGTCATGAATATCAACAAAAGGGAGAAGGAGATGGAGAAAGCGAGAGAACTGAATAAGACCGCAAATCTGAAACTAAGCAAAATGAATTCTATTTAACATTTGGGTAAAATTTCAATTTTTTTCTCCATCCTCAAATGAAATATAGAAAACAAGGATGGACTATTAGGGGGCGTGGCCGGATGGTGGCTGCCTTTTTGTGACGTACGCGCCGTCTACTTAGGAAAATGATAAATGTCCTTGTAAAGCCATGAAATGAATAAGTATGCGACGAGTCTAAGGATGTGAATGTGGATATGAATAAGGCTTTGTATGTGGTGATATAGGCCAGCCAAGGCAAACAAGAACAATGTCCTCGGCAAACAGCAAGAAATCACAGCAACTGCGTTTGAAGTGGAGTATGCCAGTTCAGGTCCTGCTGTCCAGCTATCAGCTTGGACCCTAAATAGGCTACTCCAAGAAGCGGACCAAAAGAACATGCAGACAGTTTGACTCAAGAGCGTGTGTATTGCGAGTCTAAAGAAAAATGTTGACAAACTCCTCGCCACGACTGGCGACTTTTCCTTGCCGTTGTCATTCAACGCGATTTCAGTTTATTTTTTCTTCCATTCGGTTCTTTTTTTCTCCGCTTACAGGAAACTGTCCACAAAAATGCATCCCCAGAGGCATCGCCTTAAGCAGCGTTGGAATTTTTGCCTTTCAAGTCGAATCAGTGGCGAAAGTTTTTGGCCAGCAGCGAAAACTACAAACAGACAGACAGCAGAAGCAAGATGGATGGATAGGTAGTTATCGAGCAAGAGAGAGAAAGTGTGCTGAATAGAAAAAGAGATAGAGAAAGAGAAGTTACGGAACGGGAACTGTCCATTGTTGCTCATCGCTTTTGACCGACCAAAAGTTGTTTTTGGGTCTTGTTTTCCAGCCAGTCGCTTCGATTTCATGTCGATGCTGTTGGCATTTGCTTTTGATATCTTTCATTACTAAGCTGATTTTTGTTTTGGGGTTTAACCAGCGCTTCCTTTCCTTTCACGGCTTCTTGACTGTGGGCGTGTGCTATATGGGCGTGGCAGCATGTGTTGTTGTTGTTGTTCTTATTACTGCGGCATCTATTTGCTCTGGTCAATTTTGTGTGCAAATTGTTTGGGCTGTGTCCGTCGAAAAACATCAATAATATTTTTGATGTCTATGGCACACACAAAACTGTTGCTAAATGTTTGAAAATCGTTTTAGGTCTTTTTTCTATTCTGTTTTTGTTATTTTTGCTGCTTAAATGGGCTTAACATGTGTGGTAAGCAGGTTATTTTTTTTTTTTTTTTAATAGCTTTAAAAATAAAAACAAAACTTACCAGCCAGTAGATTTAATAAAGCTGTAAAATCAAAAAGAAAAATAAATTAAAAAATAAAGAAATTTATTTAAATAATAGTTAACAAAGGAGTTTATTAAGTAAAAAGTTAAATTTGAATAGCCAATATGAAGAATTTACATATACAAAGTAGTCAAACATGAAAAGTTTTGTAAAATATGATTGAAAATGCTTCTTATATGAGCTTGAGTCCCAAATAGTTTGATTCTGTAATCAAATGCTTCATACGCCCCATCGCACAACTCAACTGCACTCACATGTTTTACACTTGTAAAATCTTGAGAAGCTCCCATTAAATCCTCAAAAGTTTTACACTATGCAACCGCTTAGCAAACAACTTGCCGCTGTGGGCTACTGCAGCTTAGAACAAACTCTACGAGTATAGCATGATATCTACATATATCCAATTTCTCTCTATATATGAAGAGCAGCAGGCCAACTTTCGAATGTTGAAGAGAGAAAGAAGGCTGGAACTTAACTCATCAGATTTGCCTCTAAATAAGCATTTATAAAGCTGCGTTGCGGCAACAAATGGCAAACTTTGTCCAAAAACAGACAACAACAAATCGAGCGAACGGCAGAAACCCAAACATAATTTGAAAGTTTTTGCAGAAAATTTTGAGTTCGTTGTTTTCATAGAAATGCGATAAATACTCGCTTACGTAGCAGGCAAAGGAAGTGGTTTATATGGGTTTGAGGCGTGGCGGCTTTTGGCTTGCAGTTAACTTGGAAAACATTGAAATGCCAAAGTGAAAAGTTTTTCCCACCAGCGCCTACAACAACAACAACAACATCGAAATTCAATTGAAAACATATAAAATCTAAATTTATTAAAACCCTGCGCTCACATTCCTTCCCTTTTCGATTATGTACATATATATACAGCAGCAGAGCACACAGCCTGAAGAGTTTTTGACTGTTACCAACTTTGGCACTATAGCGTTGCTCAAGCGACTGGAACAATATGCAGCTTGGCCGTAGGCGTTGGTCCTTCAGTAGGATGTGGCTGTCGCTTGACTTGAATCAAGTGGTTGTGGCTATGACTATGGCTGTGGCTCAAGTGCTACTCGAGAGTGGTTGGTCGGTTTGGCCTCTAAATTAGTTGGCAACTACCCATGTGGCGTATACACGATATTCAAATAACTCATAGGTCATGTGGGACAGGCCAAGCGAATAGAACAAACTAAAATATTTATACACACTTTCTTAAAATTGTTTTGCCTTAAATGGTTTTTGGCGTGTATAATAATTCATCCTTTTTAGAATACTTAAATGGTTGTCTATCTAAAAGTGAACATATCTCCAATTTAATCGAAATTAGGGGTATGTCAAGGTGCATTTTTCCACTTTTTGCCTCATATTCTTTAAAAGCCATAAACTTGGCGAACTTTGCACAATGTTTATGTGGCTGCCAATGGCTGCGCTTCTTGTTAACTTTTCTTGCCAACTTGGAGATGACTAAAAACGAAAAAAGAAAAAACACAAACTTCCCCAAACTTTCTTCGCATAACACAAAAATATGCTTCGCCTTTCAGCTTGCCCTTCATTTGGTGCAGTGCTTTAGTTGGCTTATTTATTAGCAACATATTATTATTTTGCCTGCAAGTGGGGCAAAAGTGATGGTCAGTAAAAGTTTTGGTGGCTGACCAGCTGGCAAGTGATCTCGGCCCTCCATCAATAACTCAGACAAACTGAATAACAAGCCTTAAAGGCCATCGAATTGCGATGCCAACAGCTGCTGCTGACCATTAACAGTCGTGCAAAGTAAGTTTTCTTCATTTTGATGTTGATGTTGATGTTGGTTTGTTTATTTTGTTTCGAATCGAATGGAATGGAATTAGGAGGAAGCGTTAGACGATTACAAAGACTCTTTGCACTTTTTTGGCAGCTGTATTGGGGCTTAGCTCGAGATTTTCAGCAGCCATCAAATTCAAATTCACATAATTTAAACTGTATTAAATTTGCCCATAAACTTTGTCAAAATAAACCAGAAATTTCATTTATTTAATAATGCAACAACAAAAGCGTCATTTTGACAGCCACAAAGGCATACGCATATTTCTCACACACAATAAACTTTATGCTGATTGAATAAAAGTTGAACAGACACACATCGCTCACCCACACATACACTCACACACCAATACACACACACACCCATTCAAAAACACGTAGGCTGGCTTAACGGCAGTCAAACTTTTCACTTTAAATTAAATTTCACACAAACACATACAGACCCTCACTCTCACAAGGGTGCAAAGTGGAAAAAGTAGAGCAGCATTTGCCGCTAGGCGCAATCAATTTTTTGGCTCTGATGCCAAATGAATGAATGAAAAATAAAGATTTTCCTAGGCAAAGCTGCTCGACTGAAGATACCCTGCATGATTTGATAAGTTGATAGATAAGTTAAATGTGAAATCAATATAAGTTCAGCCCCTGAAATCTAGTGCACTAAATGCCTGTCCCACTATATACTTTCTTTCTATATTTAAAATAGTTAAATATGTTCTAAATACAGCTGTGAATTAAGTAATTTTACATATAATTAATAATACTTTGAATATTACTGTAGTAGCAGTACTTTTAACTATAAAGTTATAGTTGCTTATAATGTTCCTATTATTTAAAATTTTTTATAAAGGGTATCATAAAATATTTTTTAAGCTCGAGAATATATTGTAAATGAAGTTGGCAAATGAGTTAACTTACCGTTCTCTTCCTCAATGTTGCGCGTCATTGTCGTCGAGGAGCTGACACGAGCACGTGTTGCTGCCGTTGCATGGCCGTTGAATGCGGGCAGGACTAGGGCGAGGACGAGGCACAGCAGCAAGGACAACCGGCAGCTGACAGACAGGCACATGGTTGGCTCACTCTTTGATTGTGTGTTGGTTTCGATGCAAGAGTGTGTGGCTTGTGTCTGAAGTGTGGCACTTGTTGTTGCTGCTCCTTTTAAAGCTCGATAATGCCAATGACAATGTGTGTGAATGTATATATATATATATATATATATATATATATATATGTGTGTGTATGTATGTGTGTGTTTACTTGGCAGTTTCCTGTTGGCTACTTTCCGAATCTACAGTTTTTTACACACGCCCAACACTTTAAGCATTTGTTGTTGCTGTTCTTAACGTGGTTTACTTGTGAATATATATTAATTTGATTTAATTTGGCATTTTCATTTGTGTCCATATGCCGGTAATTCGTATAGACTGCAAAAGAGAGAAGGGGAAGAGTTGTCAAAGGGTGGCAGAGTCAGCAAATTGTTGACATGTCAATAAATAAAGAAAGAGTGCGTTGCCATTTTGGATAATTGTCGACCCAATCGATGCAATTGTTGTTGGTGTTGTTTTTGTTGCTGTTGAAATTTATTTAATTGCCTTTATTTTAGACTCACACAAATTTTGTGAACACACACAAGCATCGAGATTTATGTGATTTTTACAAATTTTATTGGGTTAATTTGTTTGTTTTATATTTATTACAGTAATATGCGTACGTTATTTATGTGGCTAAAGTTGTTAATTTATGTATTCAGTTGTTGCGCTGTTGGTAACAGCGAAATAAATTCAATAACTATGCAAAATTTTATGATTTTATTTCAAATGTTTTTAATTTACATTTTGTGTTGTAACCTGCCAAAACGTCACTCGAAATTAGATCCTAATATATTGCCAACACAGTGTAACTGTAATTCCTTTGAACAAAACAGCACAATGGAAATTATTTGAGAATATGTATGCGAAATATGCGCACAAATATTTCGCAAACAGAATTATTAATTGGCATTAGATACCTTTTGGCATTAATAATGCTAAAATTTAATTAACTCAATTGACAATTTCCCAATTGAATATTCAATTTCAATCAATTTCAAAGTAAGAAAAGAAACACAATAATACTGAAACACCGAAAATAAAGAACTCTGCCTTATAAAGTGGCTAATGGAGCTTCAATCTTATGTTGTGATTCGAATGGATCTCAAGCCCATTGCATAACCAGGCTCAACAGGAAGTTTCTTATCTCCATCCGGGAGAACATATAAGAATTCCGGTTCCTCAGCATCAAATCAGAACTCAAACGCTCCTTGTACAAAATGGTAGGCACCGTCTAAATATTTTAAAAACATATTTCACTCACACTGAAGCGCTTTTAATTAAAGTATATTTATAACCGGGTCCAGGTTCAGGTTCAGGTCGGGGGTGGAACGACTATGACAAGAAAGTGGAGAGAGTTGTGGGAAATCATTTAAAATGCCGCTTGCGTACATATTTGTTATAATTTATGATGCCCATATAAATGACTAACAACACACGGAGAACGAGAACAAGACCAACTGGCAGTGTGGTGGGACACAGGCTGATAAAGATGGAGGACGAAGGACACAGACGAAGCAAAGCTGGGCCAAAAGAATGGCAAAACATGTACCCAAGTATGCGCGCGTGTAGATCCTTAAAAGGAGCCAAGGAAGCGCACAGAACGTGCCAGCATCAAAGTTCAATATGACGACAGCCTGTAGATGTAGAAGTAGAAGTCGAAGTAACGCCAACCAGCTAACGAGTGCAAATCTCTCTTTAGATTTTGCGTTTGTTTTTCTGTCGTTTCGTCTACCGTTGAGTCGATTTGAGACGAGACGAGACGATTCCAGCTGACTCGAGTCGTGAAACACTCGCAAGGCTTTTACTTTTACTAAGCAAAAACTCAATAAACGATAAACAGGAAAACGGAAATCGGAAACTGTATACGTTCATGTTTCTACTCTACACAGAAACACAGACACACTCAGTCACAGGCAGTGTCGCCATTTTGCGCGACATTCGAGGCAGTTCGACGTGCTTTTATGATATATTGACTTGTTCTGTTTTATCGGCCACGTCTCCATTGCTGCCAATGCTTTTAGTTCAGCGCACTAATTTTATTTTGCTACTGCCTCGCTGTTGACAAACTCGACCCATTTAAACTTGTACTATTTCTGTATCTCTATTCAATATTTTTCCGTTTTTTTTTGTCGTGCCGCACACAGATCATAAATTAAATTTTATTAAACTGAGCAACTGTGACTGTGGCTCGGGAAACCGCAACTGTCAGCCAGCCCAAAGCGCGAATAGAGCACATTGAAAAATGTTCAAATTTAATAATATTTTTTCAAGTGGCCCACAATAAATCTTTATATGTTTATTTATCATACGCCCCATTGTATGATTGCCACTTTTTTTGGTGGCTGCGGCAACTGCAAATGGGTATTCATTTCAATTTCATTGCCATCAAAAATATCAACCGTAGTTATGCAATAAATGTAAATATTTTTTAAAATCTTTCAGATCAAATATTTTCTAAATAGAGCAGATAATAAAACGTGAACCAGAATTTCTATTTAAATCGATGTAAAGTTCGAGTATTTACAAAAAAGTGGCAAAATTGACAAATTCCAGAAATCTGCTATTCAAATATTCGCTGTAATAAAATTCTAGAGACAGATTTGAATAAACCTACCAAAGGCCTGTCAAATATTTCGACACATTTCATTGAAAAATTTTATTCAATTTGGAAACACATCAAATTTCTGACAACATGCAAGGCGACGAGTGAATTATTTTGAAGTGAATTTTGACAAAAAAATGAGAAATTATTAAATTACAGAAAGAGAGTATTTTAAAATTGAAATTGTTAATAAAATATCCGATAATATTTCGAAATGACATTTACTAAATTTATATAATAAAGCCAAAATATTAAATATCATCACTTTGCACTTTATGTGGCTCAACAAAAAAAAGAGAACATTGGAAATGTGCTTCATTGATGCTGTTGAAAAAACTTTAGCTACATTAGCTAATATGAGTTCGAGCTGTTGGCCGTGTAACGCGGCGTATACGTAACCTGGCTGCGTGTAGTACATTGTGCCAGTTTTCTCGATCGACGTGCACTTCAATTTACAAACTTGCCGAGCTGTGTATGAGTGTGTGTGAGTATATTTTCCGGCAACAGCTGCTGTAAAGTGTGTCGACGTTTTTTCCATTTCCGTCGTAGTTGTTTTTCTTGTTCTTGTTGTAATGTAATGTAATGAAGTGTGTTTGCATTAAAATGCAATTTGAAGTGCAAAGTTACAATATTATTATGGCATGCTGAAAGCTAGCTATGTGTGTTGGGAGTCTATATGCACTGAAGAGCCCTTTAGCTTAGCCGTGAGCTGATCTACTCGTACCTGGTCCAAGTTCCGAGCGTCAGAGTTGGCGCCATTCCTTTTTTTTTATTTTTCTCTTTTTTTGCGGTTTATGTGCGCTAAGTGAGCCTATAAAAATCCATGCATGACTGCGTCTGCCTTTGCCTCTACCTCTGTGCCACTTTGCCTGCTTGGTGTATGTTCAAGTACATTTTTATGAATACTAAAATTCCCCGGGAGCAGTAGAGGTAGCAATGACAGCAATCAGAGCGTTCACCACTTGGCATCATCATCGTGCACAGCTGTTATACTTGCTAATTTTGTAGCATACTTCGATGAAGGTGGCAAACATATATACTCATATTTGCATGCCAAAACCAGGACACGTCTTTGCCTTACAAATTGCCACACTGACCTTGCAACACTCATTTGCTGGACACTTGATACGCCAAAGGCGTTCAACCTACATGGAATGGCAGTTGTTCTCAATTGCCTGCATTGGCAAAGCTTTTAGTTTTGGTTTCGGTTACACACTGCTCGCAATATAAATTGCATATTGAAATACATTAAACACATTTCAATTTATACTTTTTTCAGTATGCACTTTGTTTGGGGCATTCTGAAATGCTCACTAAATCCATCCATTAATTGTATCATGTGCATTTAATTTCCATTCTGTGGTGCACTGTGGCCTCTTGTGGCCGTTGGTTACACTCAAATGTTTGCACCAGTAAAATTAATTGAGTCAAAAATGGTTTTAGTAGCTTTTTAATAATTCATTAAAGTTTCAGCTTGGGGTAAATTGGCAAGAGGAATCGATTTAATTAATATGTGATGCTTAAAAGTGTCAATGCCGATCATATTCAGAAATGAATAAGTACTTATAAGAATCATTTTAATTTAAATTTATAATAATATAATTGAAGATAAAATTGGTTGAAATATAACATCAGAGTAATAATAATAATAGCAAGGATTATTTATCCAATTTGTAGTTATTAATAATAATACAGAAATATATCATCCATGAATAGAATTGAATTTAATCTCTTTGACATGGTTCCAATATATTAATTATTATAGCTTATACTCACATGATTTATTTCATTTAATTTAATATTTATCTTCAATTTATTTATTAAAACGATTTTTGCTCTGATTCATCTACATTATTGCTTAAACATATATTTGAATTTTTAACATGCATTGGTAAATTTAATTAATTACTATTTATATTGATTTTTATGAATTATCCATTTAAATAAATCATATATTATTACTCATATTTATTCTTTAATTTTTTCATTGCGCTTAAATTATGTTAAATAGTTTAATCTATAAATATTTTTGTTGCGATAGTTATGTATATTCATCCTAGGCCAAATTAAATCTATGCTATCTTTATAAACTATTTGCTCGAACAAAGTTATCTTAATCAGTTTATCTGGCATTTGTAGCAGCTGCCTTTTGTGAAAAGTCAAGTGGCTTCCAGTGCTGTCTGTATAATGAAATTACACGCACACTTCAACAATTTATCAATTGAGAACAAATGTGCATCACTCAGCACTTTCAGCAAGCAAATAGCGGTTGACATTTGGTTATCTTTGTATAAATTTCTCAATTTGATTATGGTTCATAGTTGTTTTGGTGAATTTCAATGCCAGCAATTTATCACTTGATGCTATGAAACTTGACAATACTCGAGAAAGAAATGCTATGGATAAAGCATGCTAATGCATTAGTTGCATAAGTAAAAAGCACACCCCTATAAATACTGAATGGAATTCACAACAATAACAATTTGTGCAATTTGTATGAGCAACAACAAAGGCTAGCAATAACTATTTCAGCTAAGATAACAAAATGAAATTGTCTAAATAGTAGAGCAATGGGGAAAAACATTTCATGTGCCGGTTGACATAGGCACACACACACACACACACACACACACTCACACACACATACACGCAAACACACGTATACAGACATACAGCTTAGTGGTATACACGCTAACTGCTAAGTAATCCAAACTACGCCGATGCTGAGATTCGCATTTTCAAAGCTCTTCTCGCTGCTGGCACTCGTTTTGTGTTTTCCATGAAAATGATTTTCATTGAGAACGAGGCAACAACGATGTCGACGTGGGAGGGCCCTCATACAAATCGTATTGGATCGGCTGAGAACGTGCCCCTACGAGTGCGACGGACGACAGTCGACAAACGTTGATTTGTAAATTTAGCATCAGCATCAACAACAACATCAACAGCAACAGCAACAACAACTACTGTGACAATGACGACAAATTGTTTGTCGCTCTCAACAAATCGACTGCTTACATTTGCCAGCTAGTAACGTGCTGAGATTACGCGGCACACGCGATAATAATCACACCCAAAAAACGCAGCGCGTATTCAGTTTTCGTATTCATTCAACGCGTTTTGGAAATTCCCTGCTCTTGGTTTTTTCGCTCAAGTGTAATCAACGCGGCGTATGCGCAATTTCGACAGCCACATTTTGATGCGATTCACATTTCATAGAATTAATAACGACAAACACTCTACAATAGAGATTCTTTACATATTTCTCTAATACAATTTTCTCTGCTAAGCCGCACGCAACGCACAACACGAAACGCGAAACGGAAAATCGGAACGGCAAAAACAATCGAAAATCCCGTCAGTTTCGACCGTACCCGCGGGATCGCAAACTCTCACTGAAACGATTTTTATGGTACACACAGAGCAGAGCAGACCAAAAAAAGTTGCCACAGCCGAAACGACGGCAGCATCCCGAATTGTCCACACGAATGCAGCCACGGCGCCACCAATGAGTGCGTCGAGCGAGAGAGCGAGGCTGCCGATGAGCGAGCCGAGCGCAGCAACCCACTTAGCAGCTGTGAGCTGGATGCTGTTATCAAGCTGCTAACGTCCCATTAACAGGGCTCTGTTAATGGAGCATCCGCTGGCACTTAATTTATAGCAAGCCTTACAGCGCTAAAAGCTATTTTCTTAGCCAAAACATTTACAATTTATATTAAAATAAAGTTGTATTCTAAAGGAAAATATTGTTAATATTAAAATAAAATTAATCCGAACATTAAAGGAAACATTTTAGAATTTATGGCAAGCTTTCAGATTGTTTACATTTATCGGTAGCCAGTGGCGTCGTAAGCTCTCTCGCTCTCACGCAACGCTTACTCTCCGTATGCTCTCTCGCGCAGCTTGTACTAAAATCAGCTGTTCAGTGTGCTAAAAACATGCTCGGCTAAGAGGTTATTACTTTGTTTCAATTTTCAGTTACTTGTAAGCACTGTATGAGCAAAGAGTTGCAACTGTAAATAATCATACAATTCTTATTACTAATTATAATAGTAGCTATGTATCTTGACCAAATGTAGAGCACCATACTGAAATAAACAACATTAAATAAATATTATATTTAAAAGTATTTATATTTACAGTATCCGAAAAAGTACATCTAATGAATTCTTCGATGTGCAAAACTCTGGTATTACTTTAATTACCATTAACTTCTTCACATTAATCAAATGCCCACCTGTTGCCTATTTGCTTTGCCAGCCTGTCAATCAATGCAGGTGCGTTTAACATGACAATGCAAATACATTAAAAGCTACAGACAAATATACTAAAATGCTTAAGCTCAACCATTTTGATTCAAAACTAATATTGCTATTTATATTTATTTATAAAATATATCTATTTGTTTTTAGTCTATAAATTAATATTTTAAAATCAACTATTATTCTAATATTGACTCTCTCAAAGCATAAATATTATAATAAGCCAATAGCACACTGCTAATATACATTAACAGAGCTCCGCTCTCTCTTTCTCTCAATGGTTTTAACAGCTGTATGCTCTTCGCAAAGAGTTATCCTGTTTTTTTATGCAAAACTTGGTCGAATTTTTGTGAAACTATGTAAAGCTTTTTAATGGGTTGATATTAAGGTGTAAGAAAATGTTAATAGCAACCAGTTAAGTAGGCCATTTCAGCTAGTCAGCTGTTGGCCAAAAGCAGCCTGTAAGAGGCCCAATAATTTCAAGTAGCAACTTAACAGCTGTAATTAGAGCCCTAATTGACCGATATGTTATTCGTATGTATGCTTGGGTAGTTTAAAACTAGGCGAAAACACGTCTTAAAGCCGCTTGTGCAACAGAATCGCAGCGATAAATGTTGGTCAACTGTTTTTTATCAGCTCATAAACATAGCGTACAAGTTCATTTCGGTGTTAAAAGCGTGTTTTTGCCAGACTGCCATGTGCTAGTATGCGTTCTTTTACAGCTGCAACTCTCACAGACACACGCACACCCAGCTGCTGTCATTTTTAATAGCAAACACAACACGCAGCGACTTTTGCGCATGAAATAACACCAACTAAATGTACGATGTTGTACTAAGTAGTCCAGTTCGCACCCAAGCGAAACGCGCACAGTGGGCAGAGTATTTAAAACATCAAAAGAATTTTGCAGTCAGATTACCAAATGGGGGAAAATCTCAACAGGGGTTAATTTAATTTTAGGTTTCTTACTACTGAATACTTTACAGATTAATCTGAAAAGTGATATTTATTTACAGTCACATTTTTAGTTAATTAAACATAGCATCCAACATCGATATGCTATTAGAATAACGAAAAGCAACAAATAAACTATCTCCATTCAGTATGCTAGATTTCTACAAATATTATAAATAAATTGTTTCACATGAATGTAAAACTCTTCTTTATTAATTTTTTTAAGTTTACTTGAGTAAGTTATTTTCATAATTTTAATACCTGAAAAGCTGGAAACTATTTACTAAATTATAATACTTTTCATGTTGTGGCTAGTTTCATATTGTAACTTTAACAACGCTGGAATTGAAATAAGCCATGTTTCATCATTCATTTTTTATGAGTTTTGTACCACAGTGCGCATTCCTTTGCTGTTGTTGTAGTAATGAAAGTGTTTTGTGTAGTGTACTAGCCGCATACGCAACATGCGTTGGCTGTTCTTTTCCTGCTGCCTGTCTCCTGCCTCCTGTCTCCTGCAACTGCTGCTGCCACCATATACTGCTGATGCTGCTCCATAAGCAGCCAATGTGCAATTCTGTATGTGTGTGTTGGTGTGTACGTGTGTACAAATGTGTTGGCCAGCTAGAGAAATATGACAAAAAGCATGCTACAGTATTTTTTTTTGTTGCTATTGTTGTCGTTGCTGCTGCTTTTTATCAGAGTTTGTAATAACTATAGTCAAAGGGTGTATTTCCAACCAGAAACAGCTACCACTACTATTCGAAAGGAGTCATCTTTATTGTTGTGTGTTTGTGTGTGCAATAGCAATAAAAATATATTTTACAAACTGCTGCCAACAGTTCGCGACCCTTTCAAAAGCATGAAACTGCTTAGGTTTTTCTTCGCTTCTTCCTAGGGCTCCCATATTGTTGTTGTTGTTGCTTGTTTGCTTTTTATGAAATATGTAGAGCAGCTAACAGGCATACACGCACACACGCAAAACAAGTTCGTAACGTCAAATTATTGGAAAACCAAGAAGTTTTCTGGATTTTTTCTTCCACGTATGAAAAAATATTTAAAAATCTCAACAAAAAGATATAAAAAGGGCAAGAAAAACTGTGGAAAAGTTAGCAAGCCAACAACAAGCGAATAAAATGTATTGTTGTCGGGTGTGTGAGTGTATATATATAAGAGTGAGTATGCGAATATGGATTGTGTTATGGTTGTTGGCACTAAAACGCGCTTGAATCGCTTTAGATACTTTCTTTCGCTTTGTATTATTATTTTTGTTTGTGTCAACCATAACGATTTTCTTTTCAATTTAGTTTTACTGCGTATTTTGTTCTAATTTTATTGCATGTATTAAAATTCTACCATTATCATCAATTTTTTTTGTTTATTTCGGGTGGGCTGCATTTTGGATTTGCTATTGGCAGCTGAAAACTGGTAACAGGCGTTGGTTTTGGGCTGTATTGAGTGCTCTTAACACACAATTTGAAAGCACACACACACATTCGTACCCACATTCACATAATAATATATTTTTTATGATATTTATAGCTCTGACATTTTGCTTAGCTAGCAGGCGATTTATATATCTCCCAATCCCAATCCCAATCCTATGACCATTCTTCTTCTACTATTTTCAGCCATACATATTTATGACTGGCCAACTCTTTGCCACATTTTTCATAACATTGTTTTAGTTTTCATTTCATTTATGTGTTTTTGCTGTTGTTGCTCCATTTTTTTCTATTGTCTCTTGATTTTTGTTGCATTTTTATGTGTGCTTGTGGCTGTTTACAGCCCCATAGATACACAGTTATTGAATGGCCTGTCATATTGTGGCAACTTTTTATATGCTCCAACACGTTTCAACGGATTTTATTGCCGGGGCTATTTTGAATAGACACTAATACACTGATTCGTATATTTGTGAGTATAACTATTGAATGCAAAATATAGTTTCAGGAAATAGCAACACAAATTTTAATCTTTACATTTTCTGCATAGCATTTGCCAGACATTTCCGAAAAAAGTCAGTAAAGATATTTGCTAATTGACATTTCATGCAGTCAATAAACATTGCACACCTGTCACAAATTTACTAAGATTTGTAAATTATAAATTACGATTTTTGTTTTAGAATTGGAATTCTTATTTCCTTAATTGACGAATAATATTTTTATCCGGATCCCTTGGATTTGAACGATAGGTTAGAAAAAGTGGTCACTATTGGAAAAATATTAAATTTGCCAATTAAGTTACATTTTGATGGATAATCAAATTAGAGGTCAAACTATGATAAAATCGATATTCCGCAAGCAAATTTGTATAAATAAATAACTTCAGTAAAAGTAAGGCTTAAATATAAATTCAAAATGCACTGCTCTGATGGAATACTTCTGTCTTAAGCTGATAAACCAAAGTAATCATATTATTGGTAATTTAAATACGTGCGTTTAAAATGTTTGCCACAATGCTGGCCAGCCACTATTATGTTAACTTGATGGGACAAGAAACACTGTGAGGTAGGCAATACAATTTTTCGAAATACCTGAGATAACTTGGTTTAGTCTAGAATAACTTTTGGCATACCAGAGCTACAAATGAAATTGTTTAAATTTAATTTACTACGTAACGTGCAAGCTGAAAATAAGAAATAAAGAGATTTACATAAGAATATGCTACAGTTTGCCGCATCAGGTTGAGGTTATACTACATATTTATTTTGTCTTTTTAAATAAATTCAAGTGCAATGCCGTTTGGAATCTTTAGTCGACAGCTCGGTAAACAAAATGTTTCTCGGTGGGGCAAAGTCAAAGATGGGAAAAGGGGAGAGTTGCGCGGGTGGAAAACATTTGCGTGCATGTTGCTAGTTAATTATTGAGCAACGAGCACGTACAACTCTGTCTACGACTGTGTATATGTGTATGTGCTAGAGCATGTTTGTCTGTGTGCGTATGCAAGTCTGTGTGCATGTCTCTATGTTTAACTTAATTAGTGCTTCTATGCGATGCATTTTGTGGTCCGCATTTAACGCAGTGAACGCCAAAGCGAGCACTGACGTCGCCATCGGCAGCATCAGCGGCATCGCAGTCGCATTGGGCCACACAGCAGTCCGTTTGTCTGTCCGTCTGTCCCTCAGTCCATTTGCTTCTGCCTGCAATATTTAAAATTGCAGCGCACGGCTTCCGCTAGCGCCATGGGCTTCCTCTGATGCTGTGAACACTGCGCTGTTTGTTTGTTCAAATACTCTTGGCAAGCAAAATGTATATTAGCTATGACGCAAGCTATATAATAAGCCAATTTTATTTCACATATTACTCACATCTCTACTTTAAGATAACATTAAAATATATATGTATTTAAAATCAAAGCCAATTCGGTTCGACTTGGGAAGACAATGTTCAATATTGAAGTAAAATGTTAAAGTAAAATGTAAAAATTTAATAATAAATATTAATGCATTTGGCAAAATAATTGGTTAAGAGCATGACAATTTCGACTAATTTTCATTCATTGTAGAGGAGTTTTATTTTATTTTTAGTATATTATACTGTTGGTTTTTTTAGTATTTTGCACACTCGTTGCAGGCAGCACGTAATTTGCATTGTTGTTGCATTTAATTGCTTAGTGTTAATTGCTGTAATTGCGGTAAACTGAACTGCGAGCACAACAGGAAGAACGAAGACTGAAAACTGTCGTATGGACAAAAAGCTCGCTTGTAAAGTGGCCTTAACAAAATTTAATTAGACGATGTCCTTGGTGCGACCCGAGGTCAATCAGCTGCTGTTCGCAGCACTGCAACAGCAATAACAGCAACAACAGCAACAACAACAGCAACAACAACAGCAAAAACAATAGCTGTTTCGCTGGTTTGGTGTAACATTTGTCATACGATCGACCCAGTGAAATTTGCTTGCCTTTTATTTGACGCTGTCATTCAATATGTTTGATGCTGTAGCTGCTGCTGTTGCTGCTCATTAACGTTTTGCTGTCGAATTGGGAGCGGATGCTCGTTAAGCCCATTAAAGGCAATGACAAAATGTTAAGGCAGCGAGACTTTAAAATGTCATCATACGATCTGGGCAAAAGGTCTCGTCCACATTGCTTGCTACTGCTTCCCAAAAGCTGACGAAGGATGTGGGCTCAAATGTCACAGGACCTGGCCATAAATTTGGCTCACACACACACAAGTGGCAGCATGAGAGCTAAAAGCCAAGGCCAGCTTTTGGCCACTTGCTTTTAGCATTATGTGACTTTTTTCTTGCTTTTTGTGGCAGTTCGACTCACCTGATAGCCTAATTTATTGGCTGGCATTTTGCGGCATGTATTAATTAATTAATTAGAGAATGAGATAGCGATACAAGACACACACACACAGTCAGACACACACATATTAATTATCAGGCACTGCCATTAAATTGTCAGTTGTTGGTTTATTGAGTAAAACTTTGTGCTTGTCTCTTGCCACTCTTGCTGCTGTTGTTCATTATGCAACCTTTAGAGGCATTCAAATGGAATATTCAGTCAGTCCGCAAGTCACATTTCGACCTGGACTCAGACTGATTGAAACACACAGTGCCCAAATGCGGTTGCCTTGACTTCCTTTCTACTACCAATTTGTCTGACTGTCTTGTCAGTTGTACTCACTTTTGAATTGGATTGACTTTTTGGGGTTTGTTGCCAGCGTGACACTTGATTACCTCCACAAATTGGGTACTGGGTCTCCTCTGTTGCTTGTCAACCAAAAAGTCAATTCGAAAATTAATTGATTGGAAAATTATGCTCAAATTGGAACTCCTTCATATTAGTTTTACCTGAAAGCAACTTCCTCAAACCTAAAGATAATTGATGAAATTCAGCTATACAAATTAGCAACAATAACTCCAGAAATAATGGTCAGCCACAGTGGGACATCAAAAAACTGCACAGTCGTCTACTTCAATCGCTTTTACTTGTTCCCGAATGCCAATTGGGAGTCGAGTCCTGAAAACAGCACATTCGAGCCTCATTTCTAGGCGCAGTCCCTGGTCGAACATAAAAATTATTATTGCGCTGCGTCTCGGGAGCCTATCAAAAAGTAAATGATTTTTTTACAAGCAATTTGCCGAGAAGAGAAAGCAGCTGCCTGGCAACAGGGCGGATGGGTGATGAAATGATGCACTAACTGAAGGCGAGTTAATGATTATGCATTAAGTTGTCATTACAAAATTAGGTTTATTAGCTTCCCTGTGACGTCAGACAGAAAAGGAGGTAAATGCGTCGTCATATTATAATGAATTGATTAATTGAATTAGACTCTGTCTTAGCAATCAATAAGCAGGCAAGGACAGCAAGAGAGTGACTGTCTTTGACATTAATAGACACATCCTTGGCTCAAAACTTGTACTTTCTTTGTAAGCACGTCAATTAAAATTACAAATTAAAGTTAGTTCCAAAAAGCTGGCAGCCATAATTTATGATTGATGATTGGTGATTGGTGTCATTAATTTCATTACTCTTAATTATAACTATGCTTTTTTATTTATATTAGTTTCTAGAATCGTGAATAATATAAATTAAAAGTAATTCCTTTTCTTACAAGTTATATAATATTTTACAAAAAAAAACATGCGCAAACAAATGTTTCAATAAAATTATCACTGAATTTAATGCTATCACTGCGGACGGCAGTCCGCGCTAGTGACGAAAGCATCACGAAGGGTGCGAAAGGCGACTAGCAATATAAACAGGATGAATGGAAAATTTTCTATAACTATCCGATCAGATCGACTTATATACCGATCGAAAGGTATAGTTTTATCTAACAAAAGTGCATACTAACACTTTTGAAAACTCACCTGGTTCGTGAGATAATCAGGTAAAAGTGGCAGGGGCGAAATTTAGATGATTGCAGCAAATGGGGCCGTTGGAGCCTTTCGGTACATTTTTTAAATTTTCTACGATTTTCATCAAAAATACGCGTCGAATGACGTCTAAATCATAAAAATCCGTTCAGTGGTTCAAAAGATAATTAAAATTTTTAGTGGCCTTCTCAAAATGAGATGAAAATTCAGTTTGTCTGTTTGTGTGTTTGTTTGTATCAAAGCGTTGAAATAGCTAAAATGTGTGAATGAGGATCTATTCCCAATCATAAAATTAGAAGCTTTTGTTCTACGACTTTTTCGAAAAAAGCTAGTTTAGCGGGAAACCGCTAAAATTTGCTAAACTTAAAACCACCCTAGTATCCAAACAATAGAAGCTACAGATATGTTCTATGTATCGTTGAAAAGGTATTTTGAAGATCTTTTAGGCATAGCTGTAATATTTATACCCGTGCCCATTGAAAATGGTCAAAAGGGTATAATGGTTTTGTGCAATGTATGTAACAGGCAGAAGGAAGCATCTCCGACCCTATAAAGTATATATATTCTTAATGAGCATCAATAGCCGAGTCGATTGAGCAATGTCCGTCTGTCTGTCCGTCTGTCCGAGTGTTTGAGCCAAAGGATCTCAGAGACTATAAAAGCTAGAGACTTCAAATTTGGTATGAGGATTGCTGGATAGCGGGCGCAGATCAAGTTTGTTTTAAAATTTAGATGCCACGCCTCTTTCGCCTGCCAATCGCAAAAAACGATTATCAGACGCGATCTTTAATAAAAACACTTCTTATTAAACAGGAAGATAAGAAGTAAGCTAATTTAATGACCCTGAAAGTTTCAAAGCGATTGACTATTAAATAGAGAAGATATTTCAAATTTGCTTTTAATTCACATTAATCAAAATCGTAGACATAGGCAAGTGCGAGCGAGATAGCACATGCAAATTTGTTTGTGCAAAAACATAACAGTGAGCACGTGTACGAAGAGTGCGAACGCAAATACGAGCGATAGGCAAAATTATCGACATCATTTGTCTACAATTTCTATCCTATTTTAATATATTAACATGGTTTAAGTTAATACATATTTACGATTGTGTTAAAATATATGTATGTAGATATTAGTATGCATTGCAAAAAGCGATATGTATAAATGCCACTTTATAATTTTGCACCTCGACACCTCGACGACAGATCATCTTACAACACTGAAATCTCCGAATTTATAATAATTATTATGTTTAATAATAAGCTAGTAAGCTCGCACATATGTTCAATAGGTTTTCATTTATTATCATTGTATTCAAATGCTTAACAAATTCTGCAAAAAGAATCAGAAATATTAGCATAGCACTTAAATTTAAATTGCGCGCGCAATGCAGCAGCCTTTAACAGCTGATTTCGATGATTAAGAAGAGTGGGAGAGATTATTTGGTGTTGCCGGACTTCAACAAGCTGAGCAAATTTTAGATAATGGCTACTTTTGGCATGAGCAACATCGATTTCAGCGATTACAATTTACGATTTACTATTTTAATTAAATTAAATACAATTTATTCAATCGGACCACAATATCATATTGCTGTCATAAGAAAGATCAGTCGAAAATAAACTTTTTGGTTGTTTGAAAGATCTCGACCAAACTAATAGGTAAAAATTTGGTTAAAATCGGACCACTATATCATATAGCTGCCATAGGAACGATCAGTCGAAAAACAAGTTTTAGTATGATAAACTTTTTTGTTGTTTGAGGTATCTCAACCAAACTAACAGAATACGCATTTGGGATGGTATTCTACATCCTGAACAAGTTTGGTTGAAATCTGATATCAAATAGCTGCCATAGAAACGAATTTTAAGATAAAGTACGAAAATTATTGTTGTTTTTAGAGATAAGTCAACCAAACTCACAGATTGAGAATTTGTAATTTGGTTTAAATCGGTTCACTAGATCACATATGTAGATGTAATACGAACAATTAGCCAAAAAGTTAATGCCGCATCATCACACCTTCGGCATGCCTAACGTAGCGCACCTACGTATGACCTATCGGAGAGCTAGGGCACAGGGTATTATTCAGTCGAGCACACTCGACTGTAGCCGGCGCCCACTTGTTTTTTTCTGGAATTCATAGGTAAGAAGCTACATGTGAATTAAGATTTCATTGGCGATTTAAATAAAATCTACACTCAAAATCACTATGAAATTATTATATGAGAGAGTCAGCTTATTTCCGCGTTTTTGACATATAACATATATCTGTGAAAATTCGTATCGGCAAGATATTACGTATTGGCTGACTATCTTAATTCCTTAGCATTGAATGATGGCAGCAGCAACAATGCAAGCATTGCAAGCATTGAAAATGGTTAAAAAGGGTATATTGGTTTTGTACAATGTATGTAACAGGCAGAAGGAAGCATCTCCGACCCTATAAAGTATTTATATTCTTGATCAGTATCAATAGCACAGTCGATTGAGCGATGTCTGTCCGTCTGTCCGTGTGTTTGAGCCAAAGGAACTCAGAGACTATAAGAGCTAGAGACTTCAAACTTGGTATGTAAGTTTCTGGATAGCGGGCGCAGATCAAGTTTGTTTTAAAATTTGGATCGGACATCTATATCATATAGCTGCCATAGGAACGATCAGTCCAAAATCAAGTTTTAGTATGAAAAACTTTTTTGTTGTTTGAAATATCTCGACGAAACTGACCAGATATACATTTGTGATGGTCCTATACATCCTGATTAAATTTGGTTGAAATCGAACCACTATATCATATAGCGGTCATAGGAACGATCAGCCCAAAATCAAGTTTTAGTATGAACAACTTTATTGTTGTTTAAAATATCTCGACCAAACTGACAAGATATTCATTTAGGACGGTCCTAAATATCCTGGTTGAAATCGGACCACTATATCATATAGCTGCCATAGGAACAATTACTCCAAAATCAAGTTTTAGTATGAAAATCTTTTTTGTTGTTCGAAATATCTCGACCAAACTGTCTGGAAATGCATTTGGGATGGTCCTTTACATCCTGATCAAATTTGGTTGAAATCGGACCACTATATCATATAGCCGCCAAAGGAACGATCAGCCCAAAATCAAGTTTTAGTATGAAAAACTTTTTTGTTGTATGAAATATCTCGACCATACTGACAGGATATGCATTCGGAATGGACCTATATATCCAAATCAAATTTGGTTAAAATCGGATAACTATATAATATAGCTGCCATAGGACGAGCACACTCGACTGTAGCCGCACCTACTCGCGAGCGAAGCGATCCGGGAGTAGACGAGCGAAACGAGAAGGGGGCGGAGCCCCCTTGTTTTTCATGGTACTTAGGCGTGATACAGGCAAATTCAAAAACGTCTGATATCTTCTAAAAAATACCTCTTTACGAGGTAAAATTCTAGTGACGAAAACATTTCCATGCCCCAAAATTTCTGATATCCAATTTTGTGACGAACGATATTAAATTGAATATATATTTTATTCTTAAAAAAAAAGTTTGGCATTCGGCACATTGCGCAATAAAGTCCCTATCCTTCTTACCTAACAAAAATAACCATTTTTGCGCAGTGCCCAATGCCAAACTCTTTTTTTTTAGAATAAGTTATATATTCAATTTAATATCGTTCGTCACAAAATTGGATATCAGAAATTTTGGGACATGGAAAAGTTTTCGTCACTAGAATTTTACCTCGTAAAGAGGTATTTTTTAGAAGATATTATTTACACAAAATAATTATTTACTTATAAATAATAGTCCTACTTCTCTTTTAGTAGAGTATTAAACCATTCAGATTGCAGTTATTGTTGTGATGGTTTAGAGTGTCGGTCAATTAACTTCTACAACCGATTACTATTTATTTGAATTTCGTATGCTCAGAATGTCTTTTATAATAGTGTTCTTGACTTCACAGAAAATGCTCTGACCATTAATCAAAAGAGCTTAATAAAGTTGTCCAACGAACAGTTCAAAGTTGAAATGCCTGTCCCCTTTACCTTTTACACCACAAATGCTAACAAAGTGTTGACAAACCATAAAAAAGATGTTAAGTGTATAACAAAAAGCACACAGACAGAGCCGCTAAATGATTACTACTCTGACTGATCACTGGCGTCAGTTCTTGCCCCTTTTTCGGTGACCTGCCGACGCTCGGCATTCGATTTATAACATTTTCCATTTGAATTGTTACTGCACATTCGATTCGATTGATTTAATTTGCCAGTTCACCGTTTGGTGGTTATAAAAATTCATTGCGGTCGTTTTTATATGTAGATCTGTGGCTGGATTTTTTCATTGCTCAGCTCGATAGTTTGGATGATGACGACTGAGGATTTTGGCTGTCAGATTTGTTGTCAAATCATTCGTGTGCTCATGCCAATAAAACGTGTGCAGCTCGCAACTTCCATTTCATTTCACTTCGGGTATAATATGCGATGCCGGCAAAATCTTAACAGTTGCTGCTCTGCTGCATTTTTCATTCTCGTCATCGTCATCGAGATTCTCATTCTCAACGTCGGTCTCATACCCAATGCGCCTCTCAACGCTCAACTGCTCAACACTTTTGGCAACAATGCAACCAACCAACCAACCAACCAAGTCAACAACAACCATTTGCCATTTACATGCATTTACGCTTATTTGAGCTCAATCATTTTTGTTTATTGGCCACAAAAACTGTGCTGACATGCCGCAAAAGAAAGAAAAATATCTCACTTTTTATATCATATAAATATTTAAGAGCATTTTTTAATCTGTGGGTTGCATATTAAATGCACATTTTAATTGCGGCAAATATTCAGAGTTCATATTGAATACTTATGCAGAAAATATTTTAGCTATTTATTACTTTATTGAATGAAAAGGTCACTTTGAATTCAATTTTCAATTTTCACTCACCCAGAACTTGATTCAATTAATTTTTCATTTTAAAATGAATAAATTTAACCGTTATTTACAAATTTGTCTTGAAACATTTATTGCTTAAAATGCCTTAATAAAAGTCATTAAAAGCAAAAAAAACTTCGAACTCTGACAGGGAATTAGACAAGTATTTAAACTTGAATTATTAATTGTACTTTTATTAATTTTAATTAACAATAAAAAAACTATTGGAATGTTATTCAAAATTCTTTGATTTTTTATTTCCGTGACATTAATTATCTAAAATGATTTTAATTAAATCTTAAATACTGATTGATATTTTAAATGATATTAAGTTTTTAAATTATTCTATCTGTAATTGTTAATATTTTTATAATTCAAAGAGATTTTAATACTCTTCTGATTTTAATTTAGTTTAAAATACTTTAAAAAAATTAAGTATTTTCTTACCTCACAACATTGTTATTAGCCATCTTTAGTAAGGATGATTTAACCTAAGTATGGACCAATAAGTGCTTAGAAATTTGCATTTTGTGCAAAATAGAAAACAATTTTAACAATGGAGCTCCCACTCGCCCACTCAAATGTAATTTACTTAAGTGTTTCAAACGCATGCATATAAATTTTGCTTTTACAATCCGTCCGTCTTAAAGACTGTCTGGCTAAGAAATATTACAAATATGCAAATTTGTCTCCTCAACATTTTATGTATACGCATAACCCTTTTTATTTTGGTCAAATATAGCTACAAAAAGGGAAACACTAAAAAAAGAACACAGTTTTCTCATATAATCCGAATAGTTTAGAAAATGGGACCTTATATGGAAGTATTGTATACACTCCATTTGGCAAATATAATAAATGTTTTGCTTTATGAAAATTGTTGCCGTTTTTATTATTTTTTTTTTCATTTTTACTTTGAGTAGGCCACAGAGCGGTCAACAGAGCGGTCCAAAATTAATGTGCGAAATATTTTAATGTTGCATTACACTGTCTCGCATTACTCGTATTCTGAGGCCAACTGAGCGTATTAAGTGGTCCAGCTTTTGGATTGTTGTGGCAGTTTATAGATTTAAAACCAAATGAATCATTCAGAGAGTGTGGGAGATAACTTACTTATGAATGTATCTCTTTGGTTTCGCATTCTTCGTTGTTAAACAAGGCTGACTCTTACATTTTTATGATGACTCAATTTCTGTTGGCGTTCTCGGCCAATGCTCAAACAGAACTGTGTCAACACAGGAATTTCTATTTGTACAACCAATAATCATCACATTTCCGCAAACACTCGACAAAAAGCGGAAGCAGGATTCATCCCACAACTCTCATAAAAATTTCATTGGCACAGTTGCCACTGCAACAAATTCAAATACTCATAAACGACGAAAAATGACAGATTAACACAAATATTGATACAGCGACCGGCAAATCAACCAACACACCGAAATATTGACCCAAGGGCCTGCCTAGCACTTTAGTCCCAGTCCGTAGCATTGACTTTAGCCTGTCACGCGCTGTGACCGCAGGATATCCACTGGATAGACAGGACTGGGCCAGGACTACGTCCATTTTGTAGATGCTGCTCGCGTTTATCTTGGCCCGCATTGTTTTGAATAATTTGCACTAAACATGAAATATTAATGAGCATTTTTTTTGCTTGTGCTTGCGGCCACATTGCGTATACGCAATAAAATTGAATATGCAGCAAATGATGCACAGTGTCTGAGTATGTCAGATGGCCCATAGATAATCACTTCAAAGACAGCGTCCGCTGAGATTTTCTTTAATTTCGAAGAAATTGGGGAGACTATCTGTTATTGGAAAGGCTATCTGATAGGAAACTTAGCAAAGAATCAAATAAGTTCTCATACAACTCTTAAGTAGGAGATATGTTTGTCAGCTTAACTATTTTTTTCCTAGTAACATAAAAAAATTAATGCAAGCAATGAAAATTATGCTGCGTGTGCAGAAAAAATGGAAGAAAATTTTAAGTGTAAATCGGTGAGGGGAATTCTGAGGGTCGATATAAATTTAACTTTTAATGCGCTGCGTACGCGAATGTGTAAAAGATTATCTTTATTGGCCATTAATTCATATTTAAGCTGGTGCGGCAAAAGAAAAAGGAGCCATTTGCCACTTTTCTCATTCCCCAAATTTTTCTATGCTTTTTGTTTCTGTTCTTTCTGTTCTGTATGTGTTTTCGGAAAACGTTTGTAAAACACTGGATTTACGAAAGGATAAAATTATGCTTTGTAAAACAATTAAGTGGCATTATTTATGGCGGCTGACCCCCACTTACTTTTAGGCCAAGCCAGGGGTTGTGCTTTGGGAGTTTATTTATGAACTTGCCTAATGGCCTGGCGGTGGGTAAGCAATGATGAATATACCTAAGTCTTGATATCATTTAAACCATTCATATCTTGAAATAATTCCCAATGACTAGTTTAATAGCTTAAAATCAGTGAAAAATTGGTTTTAGCAGTTCATTTTTTTTCATTCTCATTTATGCAACATTCTTTAAATATTTTGATCCCTAAAAAGAAGTTGGTATGCAGATATAAAAATAATATAATATATCTTGAAAGGAACAAGTATCAATAAACATGTTTCAATGGGAATTTTGCCTTGCAGCCAACTAAATGCTTATCTACATATATCAATGTTGAGTCTACACTCTGTTAACTCCTTCCTTCCTTCCAGTCGCCCTTCTCTGCCCCTGATCTTACCCCTGACCATGTTTATACACGAAGAATAACCCCTTTAGGAAATTTACAAATTTCCGCAATAAACCAAATAACTAAAATAAACACAAAGCATTCGAAGGCAATGGCAAGCGCCAACAACAACTTCAAATCTCAATGCCAAAAATAAAAAATAAAATTCGAAGAGGATGAAACTGCTGACATATGCAGCATTCTTTCTGGGGCTTTCCGGCAATGGCAATAGCGTTAGCTGGAGCTGAAGCTGTAGCTCAAAGTGGGTCGATGACTGGATTCGAGAGTTCACAAGTTTGAAGTGTTCACAGCGACACACGCGAGTTTTCTGCTGCTGTTGCTGCCAATTTGAAGGCGCCTCAAGTGAGCAGCTGAAAAGTTTAAACACCTGACGAAGAGGGGGGAGCGGGGTTGCTTAAAGCATACCTTGGGACACATTTAACATGCGTGTACCGCCTTCATACATGTTACCTAATAAGGAGTAGCTAGCAGCTATCCGAATGGATACTCCCCTCTCCCTTCACGATTCAGCTTCAACTTTTTGCTTCACCAAATGCAGAAATTGCTTACTGCGGTAATGAAATTTATTAGATCATTATACAGACTGCCTCCATTCCATGTTCATGTTCTTTCCGCCTCAGCTAAATTTGTTGACGTTGATTATCATTTTCAAGTTCTGACTTTTCATTTTCAATTTGTGCGCTGGGCACAAAAAATGTTGTACTTTCTTTGTCTACGGCGGAATGAAGATAGCTTTTGCTTTTGCTCCAGCTCCTCCTTTCTGATCCTAGCTGTGTTTTTTGCTGGAGGTAGCTTCGGTTTCAGCTGGCGACCGGTTGCTGGGCGTTGCTCTCAGGGCTCAGCGCAATTTGTGGTATTCTTTATTGGGCATGGGCTTTGCTGCTGCTTTCCATTGTTGCCATCGTTGTCGTCTTTCTCGTTGACTGTGGCATAATTTAACTTAATTTTTGGCACAAATTTGTAATTTGCATTAAGTTTATTGGACTGAGCCCATGCCCCCACTTCATTGTCAGCCGCAACGTAGCGTCAATATCTTTAACTTTAATGAACTGCAGATTGTCAAGCACAACTTCAACTTGATTGGTAAATTGAGAGACATGGAAACTTCATTAAGTCGACTCAGCTACTTTCAAATATATTCATTGTATATATATTGGCTGGCACACTGATAGGTAAATAAATAAAGCTTGTGGAAAATCTGAAGTAAAAGTTGCATACGCGACAACTTTAAAATAAAATTGACAAAACTGTCAAGTAGTTGTCGTCCTGACTTCCAGCCTGCAAGTTTGCCAGTCAGTCAAACTGTCTATCTATTTGTCCCGCATCCCAGCCAGAAATATGATGCGGACCCCGGAAATTGTAAGCTAAAAGCAACAACAAGAGCTTCAGCCGCGTGGGTGTTGAATATTCCCGCGGGAATTTTCATGCCGTGTTGCCTGAGAAATTCGCTTAATAACTTTCATTTGTGCGTGCTCCAGAACAGAACAGAAGGAAGCGGATTTGGTTCCTGGTGCCTAACCACTCGCCAGTTTCGAGGGGATTGGTTGAAAGAGGGCAGCAGCAAACTCACGGCACAGGACTCGCATTGTGGCATTGGGGACCCCAAAAAACAGCAACCAGACAGTAATTTGTTTTAACAGCGCCTTTTAAAGATATTTACAGCCAGTCAGGTAGCTGCCGAGTCAGAGTCTCCCGCATCGCAACTGACTGCTGCCACCTGCCTTGCTTCCCTTTCTCCCCTTGCTACCTGTCACCTGCCGCCTGCCTCCTGGTGCGGCCGACGATGCCATTTCATAAATTATCCGACACGCGGCGCTAATATGGCGCAACATCCTTGGCAAATACACTCCACCTCCCTCTCCCTCCACCATTTCCATCTCCGTCTCACCGTCTCTATGTGCGTTTGTTCACACGTAACGTGGAGTCACTCGGCGCTTGGGCGTTTTGAAGTTGTTGTTCCTGTTTTTCTTGACTAATACTGAATTCTCTTTTCAACTTTTGTTAACACTGTTGCGCCTGCTACACGTGTCGGGCAGGAGGCAGCCTTATCTTAAGTGGCTACAAGTTGCGCTTGTTGCGTCTCATTTGGGTAGCCCATGGGCAGTTTTCTTGCCAGACGCTTCCTTACAGGCTCAATCGACTAAGGGATGAGAGCCACCTAAGCGTAAATACGACCCAGACATATTGATGATCTTGTGTTGCAATCAGCACTTATTGTGATAGCTTAAAAAATATATTAAGTACACGCAATCGAGGTAAATTAATAACATTAATAATCATATCATTTCACTTATATACATATTTCAAAACAGCACTTATTATGTATGCTTAACATATATATAAAGTATACGCAATTGAGTTATATAAATACTTGTTATTATATTAATTGAATACAAATATATATAAAAACATTTTATTATTGCAGTGTTACAAATATATTACTTCGTTTTCCATTCTTTTTCATATTACTGCTATTATCTTTCTTTTTTCATATTAATTACTATTATTAAGATAGCAGAATAATATGCTATGCACAATAATAATATATTGGTGATCAGATGATGATCGAAAACAATATTAAGTGTAAGCAATTGAATTGTATAATATGATTCAAATATATATACAAAATACGTATATTTTATTTTTTTCATAATATAGACGGCAAAATTTATACATCATGCCATAATAAAAATAGCTATTTTCCTCGTTCTTCAATTATCTCCAACTTGTTGCATTTATTTCAATTCAACTCCAATTGAAAGTAGATAACATTCCTCTAACTGAACACTGCCACACAAAAAACAATTTATCGCGTTTATTTCAACGATTATTAGCTTTAAATTTATTTTCAATTTCCACTGTCATTAAATAATAATTTACGACCATAGCAACAACAACAAGAAGAACAACAAAAATACCTCCCCGAGGCGGCTGCACTCGCACAATTTTCGCCGAGTCTTTCAATTTCAAACGATTTTGCTTTCTTGACCTGAACCTGAACCCGAACCCGAGAACTGTCAGACTCAATAGCAGCTTCACCTCTCCTCCCACTCCCGATTCAAGCACAAAATAAAAAAAGAAGCAGACTGCAACAGGAGTCACTTATTGTTGTTGCTATCCTGGTATATTGTGTGAGCGTTGAGTTCGCTATTTCAGCTTTTATTGGTCCCAGCAATTGAACTTCGGAGGCAAAACGAATGTTTGCTTAGACCTTGAATGGAAAACTTTGACAGTTGATTATTTTAAAGCTGGAAAATCATCGCATCAGTTAAATTTTCCTTTTTTGTTTCCATTTTGTTTTTTTTTTTATTTACATTATTCGCTGTTGTTGTCAAATTATAAACGAATTTATTTTAGATTAATTGCGCGTAAAGTTGCAAACAACAACAAGAAAAGCAGCAACAAAGAGCCACAGCAAAGGAACTAAGTCTGAACCGCAAATTTGGGGGTAGTTTCGAAGGATGGGGTGCGATTTCCTGAAGCGTTGGGCAGAGGATGGATGGGGTATATTTTGATTATTTTCGGGTGGAATGTGGTAGCAACTGTGGTACAAGCGTGCAAATGCGCTCATTTTAAATACGTTGTCTTCGCTTTGAGCATCAAATGGTATTATTTATTATTGTTCCAAGCACTTTCCCCCATTCGACGGTATTCAAGCTTCTCTCTTTTCACACGCCTTGTTTTGCACTATATATGAAGGCAAAGGTTTCGCCCTTGTTCTGGTCTGAGTGCTGTTTGTTGTCTTTTGTTTTATGTTGCGGAAAATAATCGGAAATTTTTCTTACTTATATAATGTTAATAGTTATCTTTACGCGGCCTCTTTCCTCTCTCTCTCTCTCTATCTGTCTCTCTCTGTCTCTCTCTGTCTCTCTCATTTCGTCTATCTCCCAACCATTGTTTGAGTGTGTTTCATTTGATTGTCTAGTTGGATATTGTCATTATGCCACAAAATGTTGCGCGTCCTCTTGTGGATTTTGCGCTTCAATTGTCATGACTTCGACTTCGACTTGTCCGGCGCTTCGTCCTGCCTTGGTTATTTGTAATTTATGTAACTATTTCAGTTAATCGAGCGTAATTGATTTTATTTTGAGCTTTATTATGGCGCGCTTGGCGGTTAACATTTTCTCGCTTTTATATTTGTGGCCACAATTTTACTTTGAGTTCCGCCTGAATGGCGAAAATAAATACTTGGCTTTGATGTTGCGCGTATGTATTTCTTTTTGATTTGGAGACTTTAGTTTTCTGGAAACACGTTAATGGCTTAAAGGCAATTGTACAAGGTTTGTTGAATATTTATTGAGATGATTTGAATAATAATTCATTTCAGGAAAGAATTTAATTTAATTTAGCTTGGTGTACTAATTTCTCATAAAAAATATCAAAAATCGTCATCTGTAAATTTTCAATTAATTGACCAGATCTAATTACGAAAAACTCTGTGGGGACTATTAATTAAGCCACTTAAAAATTATGGTTAATGTTTTAGAAATCCCTCAGTTTTATAACTTCCGCGTGCTCGAAGCCAGCGTAAAACGTTGTAGTATTCTTTTTGGAGGTACGCTTAAAATGCTTGACCCTTAGCAACGATTTTTTTACTGTCAAACACACATGCGTGCGGGCTTTGTACCCAGCTGTGTGTGTGCGATTCTGAGCCTGCTGGTGTCACAGTGCGATAACGGTATTATGCACATTGACAGCAGGCCAAACATACAGGCACTCACAAAGGGAAAACAACGTGCGTTGAGTCCACGCTTAAGCACCCGTCCAAACGGCGGCCAACAGCGTGGTCGATTGGCCAATTTCATTCAGCAAATAGGCAACATTATGCAAACACACACACACATGCTCACATACACATACACTCACCCTTGTCTGTCTGCTTTCCTCTTTATTTTATCTTTATTTAAAATTTAAAATTGCTGACCCACCTGCAAGTTCAACAACAACAACTCACAGAAAATTGTTTGCTAATTTAATGTGTACTTATTTTGCATGTATATGTGTGCTTTTTCCATATGTTTTCATTAAGAGAGTTTTATTGTCATGAATTTTATAAAACATATTAATTCAATAATTTCAGGAGACATCTGAAATACCATTTCATGCAGAAAATCTATTTGAATATAATTGGCATGCTCCGAAAGTTGAAGGTTTATCATTTCACATATAACGGTCGTGTGTGAATAAATGTTATTTGAATCATTTGAAATTCAATTTGCACGCAGCAGCAGCACTATCGACATTGCCAATAACAAAAGAAAGCCGCATGTATTTTTAGTCAGTTCTCTTAATTTCTAACTCAGCATGTTGTATTTGTTGCGCAAACAATAGCAATGCATTTTTCAGAGCACAAATTCTATCCTTGCACCCCCGCAATACCATAACTCAAATTTTCCATTTGCATGCGCTTTGAATATGCAATTCCCATATACGCATATTGATTTTCATAGTCGACGCACAAAGAAAAAACTTGAGTGAAAACAGCGAGAGAAAGTGAGGGAAGGTAGTGAGTACGAGTCTGTACATGGTGAAATACTCTAAAATCCCATCAAGCGATGGTTTTATACACCAGCGACTTTAATAAAAGTTAATTTACAAAGAAAACATTCAGAAATTACGCTTACACCTTAAAAATACATTTGCACCATGGTAACCTCTTTTTTAAACAATCATAAAAAATAGCAACCAACAAAAAAAAATAAATACATTATTTCTGTTTTGGTGCTAGGCACACGGCACTCACACAAAGTGCTTCCAGCTGCAACTGTAATTTTCACGTCGCGGCAGCTGTATAAATATGGAAGTGCCAACATGCAACATTCTATTGAAAAAGATTTTGAGCATGAGCTATTAAATTTATAAAGTTCCGTAACAATTGAGATAAAAAATTGGTTCAAATGAATAATAATATAAACAGTTTTGTTGAAATTTAACCAAAATGTATACAAATAATTAAGAAATTAGTGTAACTAATTTTAATATTGATAATTTCTTGACAGTTTGTCTAGTTTTCTTAAATTATAACATATATTGTTGTCTATTAAATTCTATTTCTATTGATACAATTGTATTTTTAATGACAATAATCTCCATGCAACTTATTTAATTTGCTCTAACAATTCAAATGCAAGTATGCTTATATTTCAAAATGGACACAAATTAGCTAAAGCCTGTGAGCACAAAACTGCAGAAGCGGACCGTAACCCATAACCACTTACAAATTAGGGGTAACAACAACACAAGAACACATAACAACAACAACTGTGTGTAAGCCATTGCGTGGTATTGTCCTTCAAAATCACCAAAGGCAACAATCATTTATGGCGGACTTAGCCACAAAGTCAGCCAATCAGTAAAGTCGCTTTGCTACAAACGCTCTTTCTATCTCTCTTATTATGCTCAGAAGGCCAATCACCAAATCGTGTCTTAACATAATTTTCCCTTGCCTGTTTACGGCCTGGCCAAGACATGGGCACAATGCCACCGAGAAGTGTACAAAAAATTACATTTACGTGCTTCCAATGTGTAATTAAGGATTATTTTGTGCTCAAGTGGCTTCTGATTCTTCTCGCTCGCCTCTTTGTTGTCTAGGCCCAACAAATCAGTTCAAAAAGCTCAGCTTCGTGACTTTGCTGGCTGGCTAAAAGGCGAAGGGTTTCAACTGTCTTGCCTTGTTGTTGTCTCTATGAAAATTGACTAATGACTTTGGAGCTCGGCATTAAAGAGTTTGTTAACTTGTTGTTTCTAAGTATTTAAGGAATTCTACTTAAAGAGGTATTTAATAAATTGTTGCTAAATCTGACTTTTATCAAAGAGCAAGAAAAGGCATTATAAAGTTTAAACTCTTTTAGCTTGGTGAATGATTCTCTTTAAACCCCTATTCTAACACAATTGCAAAATAATATTATTACTTTATACAAATAAATAAATAAATTCATTTTGAATTTAAAGTATTTTATAATCTATTTTGGTTAATAATTTCAAAATATATTTCTAATTCAAATTTTCAACTTAATTGCTTTTTTGTCGACTGCTCATAGTCGGCGTAAATAAATAATTAAGTAAAGAATACTTCCATTTCTAGTAATTATTCTATGAACTATACCAAAACTATTAAATTTCTTTCAATGCTGACCATTGTCCGTGTAAATTTAGCGATCAACTTCCTGTGAGCTGGCAGTGAGATTGTGACGTGTGGAAGGACACGTTCAAGGAGCAATGTAAAGCATACATAAGCTGCGTTCTGATGCCAAGCTGAGTAAATCCCACAGCTAGATACCTGATGGTTGGATGGACATGAACGGATATAGACGAATGTGTGTGAACAATTTGCATTATTCACATGTTTAACATGCAAAACGCCACTGGGACGAAGACATTGGCGCACTGACAAGGATATACTCGTACTTGTCCAAGCACTCTGACATCCGTACATGCGAATATATATACGCATGATATACATGTACGTAATATGAAACTGTTGTAAATTGTGCGTCGCCTTTGTAACTAACACCCAACTTCAAATGCCGTTTGCAAACAGATCACATGCCCAATAGGGTTTGCAACTGAGAAAGAGGCGAAGACGAAGAGAGTTAAAAGCAAAGAGTCTGAGATGAAGGCTGAGGCGCGCTACGCAAATTCATTTCAATCTAATCAAGTTGGTCAAACAAGTTTAAATTGATTTCGGAAAGCCACAAGGAGCTTGCACAAAAAAAGGGACATTTTTAACGGACAATTAGAATTTACGCCGCAACGACAATGATAATGAGATTTTTAATAACCCTGTAAAGTGTACGCTTCCCCTTCTTCTCTTCCTCTAACCCCGTCCCTCTCACGTAGCCCTGCAGCTGTCAAGCAAAGCGCCAAACCGGCAACTAGTTAAGCAGCGACAATGGCCAAGAACTCTGGACGACGATAAAGTTAAGAAAGCCGGAACGACATGCGCGTCGTTCGCATCGCGTGGCCAAAAGAAGTAGCCAAATAACCCAAAGGCAACTCAACAATGTGCAATGTGCTTGATTTTTTATATTATGTGGTTTTTTTGTTTCTCTCTTGCAGCTTCGTAGCAATTCCCGCTTTTTTCTTTTCTTGCTCCATGTCGTTTCTTGGCAAGAAACGGAAGCGCAAAGCAACAGCAGAAACAATTAAAAGTTTCCGTTGGCACTTGGACTTCCTGACCATTTTGGCCACGCGCATTGTAAGCCCTTTGAAGGCACAATCAGTTAAGTGTGTGTGTGTGTGTGTGCCCGAGTGTTCGTATACAATACACAGGGAATACTTAATATATGCAGCAACACGAGCTTTTTAAGGAATACGATTTGTATTCTTTTGTACTAGACCAAACTTAAGAAAATACCAAATTTAAATTAATCTAGTACAATTATGTAGAAAACATTTAAAGAGTATACTTCGTTCGTTATCTGCTCCTATTTCGTTTAATTTTGAATGTAAAATTCATTTTGTTTGATTTCAACCTCTTAGCTATCATTTAAGCATGAAATGAGCTTCTTTGAAGCGAAAATTAATATTTGACTTACAGCACAAGGGGGAAGAAATTTAGTCCGTAAAGAATAAAGGTCCTTAACGGCTTTACTGCAATTTGTTTAGGACCAGGAATTTAAGCAGCTGAGCCTCAACGTGCCAAACCTGAGTTTTGTTTAACCGACCACAAAAATTTCGAAAATCAGACCAACTTCAAAATTGCATAACTTTACCAAAAATTAACCTATGTATATTTAAGTTTAATGACAAGTTTTATTAACATTCGTTCAAATAATTTTAATAAGTCAGAATACCGTTTCAATAACAAGAGTCCCCCATTGTGTGTTTTAAATGCTCAAAATATTTATCTCAAGTTTTAATATTTCATCAACTCTTGTCATAATTAACTGAACCTAAATCTACAAATGAACTACGATGAACAAACTTCAGTGAGTCGTCCATGTTTTATAAAAATTGAAATGAATTAAAGTACATAAAAATCGCTTCCGCGAAAATCGGGCTGCCGATTTTTCGATACATTTTCAAGTCACTAGTTTGAAATATGGAACGAAGTAAGGCGTTCTTCTTAATTACCCACATAAAAACCAAGAAAGCATGGAGTAAAGCTAAGTTTCAATTGCTAGGGCTGCTTACCCGTGTCAGCCAGGCTGGAAGGCAGGCAGCAATGACAGCTCCAACCGATCGGCACTTTATCAAGTCCTGGTGTCCTGACATTTACCCTGTGACGCACAGAACGCTGCTGACAACGGGCTTGAGGAAAGGACCAATGCAGGAGGTCGACTTGAGGCGAAGTACTTAAATTAAGTTAAAATGAGATGAAGGGAGAGAGGGTAAGAGGATGAAAGTGGATAATAATAGAAAGAATGAGATGGGAAAGAGGCGTAAATAAGCAGAAGAGTTTCATGAAGTGGGCAGCGAAAAGAGAGTTGCCCTGAGGGAAGATAATATCAAATCAAAGTAGTGTGTGAAGCTACTTATCGGTAAAAGCATTAAAAGGAAGTCATGAAACAGTCTACTGAAAATAGTGCAAGGATAGCTCGTTGAGTCGACACATTTGTCATGCGCTGCTCTTAAATTGTGTGCACTCCACACTGCGTATGCTTAATATTTGATTATAAATGTTCCACATTGTACATGTGCGGGTTTTGTTGTCGCTGTGACAAAAAGCAAATAACCCCACATTGCTCATTTATCAGTACCAGAGAAGGAACAACAAAACTGCAAGCCATGTCACATAACTCATTGCTTTGTTGCTCTTTTCCCCTCTTTATTTTTTGTGTATTTAGTTTTTCTCTATATATGTATATTTTCCCAGAGTCAGCGCCCCAAGTGTTAAATGTGACCACTTAACAGAATGACAATAGTTTTTAACTTGGCTAGAAGTTCTGGCGTCACCACAAAGTGGTTTTAGCGCAAATCTCTCTCTCACTCTCTCTCTCTCTCTCTCTTTCTGTCTTTTACATACATACCAAGATGAGAAACTTTTCATTCAGCTATCTGGCTTGCCAAGTTCTCAGTTAAAGTTGAGTATGGGTCAACCCGCTACAATTGCATATGTCGTCGACAGCTGCTGGACGTGACCCAAAAGCGAAATATGCTGCTAATAGTCATACCAACAATCGTGGCAATGGCCAAAACTGACAGTGCCGGCAGCACATTAAATATGCATGTGATCTAGAGCCAAAACAAGAGTCGGAGTCAGAGTTGGAGTTGAAGCCGACGTTTCAAAGTGCGTACCACAAAACGCAGTGAGACACAATTTCCATCACGGTCATCATCAGAGGCAGGGGGCGATTCAGTTTTAAATTTTGCGACAGTATTTGAAACAAACACAACCGGACACAGAACACGGCAAGCGGAAGCGACATTTGGTCGCAGGCTTCCTTCCGGTTCGCTACATGTGGCTAACCTTTTGCGGTTCTACTCTCTCTCACGGCCATAGAACTTAATTTGAAATTTTCAAAACCCAACAGTCATCCACATTGATATTTCAATTTCATCGAAGCTTTGTCAGACAAGCTAGGGCCGCATTATTTTCGGTCAGTCAATGAAATGCTGTCGTTTTTATTTTGCAATGATTTCATTACAAACGAAAAATATTTACTGCTGCTGATTGTTCTACTTCTAGTGAATTTAACCCACAACTCTGGCTTAATTTATCTTTAAATGAGTATTTTCTATAATTATTATGTGTTAAGCATTTCAAGGCGTAATGTTAACTTAAATATTTCAAGTGTCGCTTAAATCTGACATTGAATTTGAAAAAATTTTAGTTTTATAAAATAAACATACATATATTGAAATAAATAAAAATATAAATAAATGTATATCAAATATTAAATGATTTTCTGATTATCTGCTAGTCGTTCAAATCTTTTTGAAAGCGAGCTTTGAAGCTTTTTATCCGTGTCAAATTTATCAAATATAAGTTATTATAAATATCAACACACCACCTAAGCACAAGTCTAAGGTTGTAAGACTCCAAGAAGTGTCACTTGCTGTCAGCGTGAAAGAAACACGACAGCCACTCCCAACTCAGACAGAATTGTTAACTGATCTCAGCTGATTGCGTGTCAGCATTTGTCCCACATCCTGGTCCACGTCCAGTATCAGACGGCAAACATCGAAAACAAAACCTCTAACATGTCAATATTTATCAAAGACATCTTCAGCTTTTATTCCTCCCTCCTTTACAACTGCAACTTATTATAATACATAATGCCAAAAAATCAAAACAAGAGTGAAAAAGAAACAGCCAACTGATATTTTCTTTATCAAAGGACAAACACTGACAGGAGCAAAGAATCTGAGCCGTTGCTTATTTCGGCAGTTTTTTTACATTTAATATAAACACATTTAATTTATACGACATGACAACGACAAGATTTTGGGGCTTAGATTGACGGCCCATAAGCAGATACGAATGTGCGTCTTAGTTGCCTTTCAAATGCGGCTCCAAGAGACGCGACCCACAAGGCGTGGCATCAACTTTGCCGCACACTCGTTTATACCTTAAGGAACTTGCAAATTGTCAGCATGTGTGTGTGTGTGTGTATGGATGGGAGGATTGTTCTTTTTTTATGTTTTTAAGTTTGTTTGACAAGTTATGTGTCTGTGTGTGTGTATGTGTGTGAATTAAATTGGAAATACTCTCGGATTATATGCTGATTTAACGCATGGAACCAAAAGCATCACGTATACGCATTTTATATTTGTTTTCTGTTCGGGGACAACTTTATCGAGTGTGTGTATGTGAAATTGTGCAACTGATAGGGCAAAAGTTTTGCCACATATCTATGCGAATATGTCTCTGCTTTCATTTAAATATTTAGTCAAGCTTTAGTTGCCCCGACACCTTTGTACATTAAACAAATTAATGCCATAAAAATCAACAGAACAACGGCAAAACACAAAGAAAACTTTGCCATTTATATCGTTTATTTTGTAGCATTTACTTAACTGTCATATATAGTAAATATGTACACATACATATATTCTTGTTGTTGTTATTGTTAGCACACTTATTTTATGTTAGTTGCGCACAGTTTTTATGTGCTTGGCTTTTATTTGCTTATTGAAAATAAACAAAATTTATTAACAATAAAAAAAGTTCGCCAAGCGATCCATTGAAGCACTTAAAAGTTCACATTAAATCAAGGACAAAAGTCAATTGGTTGCCTTAAGAGATTAAACTGGCCCAGAACTTTGTGACCAATTCGAAGTATTACGCATACGCCATGTCGGTCACTCAGCATTTCAGCATGTATTGAAATCAATGCCTGCAACAAATAACAACAAATAAAACGAACAATAACCACAGCACTGCAACAAAAACCATTGGAATAAATTCAATTGTGGCATATGGAAATTGTTGCCGTTTTTGAAACCGAATAAAATTAAATCTCTCTTGTATTCTCTCCTCTCATGCAACTAAGTATATTTCTGTTGTTGCTTTCGCTGAAAACCCTACACAAATGTACAGAGCACCTTCATTCACCGAATGCCAATGCAAAACAATTAAAAAACATTTTGTATATTGTGTGGGCCATTTTGGGGCACTCATTCGGTTTCGGTTTGGGTTTCACCAACTGACTGTCCTGCAACCAGCCACGAGCAGTCAGTATCCCGCATTCCACATCCAGACCATAGAATAGAGGCACCACAATAGCCACCGCTATTTGTAATTGAGTTGATTTTTGCATGCCGATCAGCCTCCGGCATTATTAGTTGCCTCACGGTATCAAATTTGGCTGCGGTTGTTGCATATTTGCGCTGCTGTTTACCTTTTACAAATTAAATCAATTCCAAGTGCTTCAATCTATCACGTGTGATTGCTTGGCTCTTAAAATAATGATTATAAATAATAATAATAATAATAATAATAATAATAATAATAATAATAATAATAATAATAATAATAATAATAATAATAATAATAATAATAATAATAATAATAATAATAATAATAATAATAATAATAATAATAATAATAATAATAATAATAATAATAATAATAATAATAATAATAATAATAATAATAATAATAATAATAATAATAATAATAATAATAATAATAATAATAATAATAATAATAATAATAATAATAATAATAATAATAATAATAATAATAATAATAATAATAATAATAATAATAATAATAATAATAATAATAATAATAATAATAATAATAATAATAATAATAATAATAATAATAATAATATATAATAATAATAATAATAATAATAATAATAATAATAATAATAATAATAATAATAATAATAATAATAATAATAATAATAATAATAATAATAATAATAATAATAATAATAATAATAATAATAATAATAATAATAATAATAATAATAATAATAATAATAATAATAATAATAATAATAATAATAATAATAATAATAATAATAATAATAATAATAATAATAATAATAATAATAATAATAATAATAATAATAATAATAATAATAATAATAATAATAATAATAATAATAATAATAATAATAATAATAATAATAATAATAATAATAATAATAATAATAATAATAATAATAATAATAATAATATATATATATATATATATATAATAATAATAATAATAATAATAATAATAATAATAATAATAATAATAATAATAATAATAATAATAATAATAATAATAATAATATATAATAATAATAATAATAATAATAATAATAATAATAATAATAATAATAATAATAATAATAATAATAATAATAATAATAATAATAATAATAATAATAATAATAATAATAATAATAATAATAATAATAATAATAATAATAATAATAATAATAATAATAATAATAATAATAATAATAATAATAATAATAATAATAATAATAATAATAATAATAATAATAATAATAATAATAATAATAATAATAATAATAATAATAATAATAATAATAATAATAATAATAATAATAATAATAATAATAATAATAATAATAATAATAATGATAATAATAATAATAATAATAATAATAATAATAATAATAATAATAATAATAATAATAATAATAATAATAATAATAATAATAATAATAATAATAATAATAATAATAATAATAATAATAATAATAATAATAATAATAATAATAATAATAATAATAATAATAATAATAATAATAGATAGATAATAATAATAATAATAATATATATATATAATATACAATAATAATAATAATAATAATAATAATGATAATAATGATAATAATAATAATAATAATAATAATAATAATAATAATAATAATAATAATAATAATAATAATAATAATAATAATAATAATAATAATAATAATAATAATAATAATAATAATAATAATAATAATAATAATAATAATAATAATAATAATAATAATAATAATAATAATAATAATAATAATAATAATAATAATAATAATAATAATAATAATAATAATAATAATAATAATAATAATAATAATAATAATAATAATAATAATAATAATAATAATAATAATAATAATAATAATAATAATAATAATAATAATAATAATAATAATAAAAATAATAATAACAATAATAATAATTTTTTTTTTTATCTCGGTCTGCCGTCGCAGAGAGGTATGTGGGGCTCGCACCCACTAAGAACCCCCCCTCTTTAGGCCTTTCTCCACTTCGGGATCGCTTTCGCATTACTTCGAAGTGGTGCCCATATCGCGCGCTGCGCCAACCATTCACGCTTTACAGCGTTCTGCTGGTTGATCCGCGTCCGGATCCGCCCTCGCTTAAGCACACCATCAAGCTATTGTGCCCTGGTTTGTGCCATGCGCCGCTCCTCCAATATCACGCGGTCCAAATCGCGTTTCTTTTCCACGAGAACATTTCCAACGAAGCTCGATACGGCGTCCCAGGACTCCCTTCGTAGCAGCATTTTCTCCACAATGTTTTCGGGCTCGATAGGCCCCATTATGGCTTCTACAGTGCGTCTATGCTCGTTCCACTTCTGGCAGTGAAAAAGTGTGTGCTCTGCGTCGTCTACAGCCGCATCACCATAGATACAACCGCAGCCTTCCGTTTTGCCCATGCGGAAAAGATATTTTCGGAAATACCCATGTCCAGACAGCAGCTGTGTTAGGTAGTAATTTACCTCGCCATGACCTCTGTCCACCCAGCTCTTCAAGTTGGGTATAAGCCTTGACGTCCATCTGCCAGTTTCTGCTGCACTCCAGCGCTCTTGCCACTGCTGGATTGTCTGCTGTCTAGCTTCTCTGAAGGTCGACACTCTTCCCTCCCGCTTCTCTAGCCAGCGTTTCCTGCGTTCAAAAGCTAGCAAGTCGATGGGTACACAGCTGCTGATCACCAGAACTGCCGCTTCAGATACAGTCCGGTAAGCAGAAGCGATTCTGAGTGCCGCAGTACGTTGCACCGACGCGAACAGCTTGCGTCGTGAATCAGCTTTCAAAGCTTCAGCCCACACCTCACATCCATATAGCAGAATGGTGTTGGTGATTGTCAGAAGCAATCTCCGCTTGCTCTGCGTAGGACCTCCGATGTTTGCCATCAGTCTGGATAGGGATGCTGTGGCTCTGCTGGCTTTCTTGGCCGCGTGCTGAATCTGCGCCCAGTAGTTGAGTCTGCAATCCAGCTGTAGTCCCAAGTACTTTGCCGATCTTCGTGTGCTTTTTGCGTGCCCGCAAACCTGCAGCGACACTTCAAGCTCTATGTGACTTCTCGTAAGTAGAAGAAGCTCTGTTTTTTCTGCAGCCAGCTTGAGACCGTGATCACGGAGCCACGCTTGAACCTGGACCATCACAACGTTTAGCTTCCGCTGTGCTTCAGTGGTGTCACGCGCAACAATCACCGCAGCAACGTCGTCGGCAAAAGCCACTAAGTGCGTGTCATCTGGCATTCTCAGCTCCAGGATGCTGTCGTAGGTGTCGTTCCACAGGTCAGGACCGAGGATGGACCCCTGTGCAGCGCCAGACGTGATCGCGAGTTGCCTGCTGCCATCGCTTGTGTCGTACAAAAGGACACGATTGCTAAGGTAGCTCCTAGTCATCTTCATCAAGTACCTTGGAGTTCGGTACCTGATCTGCAGGGTGTTGACGATATCGTTCCATTTAACGCTGTTGAACGCATTGCGAACATCCAGTGTTGCCAGCAGCACTATTTGGCGGGAGTAGTGGTTACCACTCTTTTATTTCGTATAATTAATTAAACTAATGCTTGCTTTTCATTGTGACATCGCTGACTCATAACTAAGTCACACACACACACATATACAGAGATGAAAATCAATCTTACTTTTCAATCAATATCCATTATGGCCCACACGTTTTCGATGTCCAGTCCAGGCCAGGCCAAGACAGAGCGAGGCAATGCCTGTAGCAGCCAAGGCGCGATTTATTGCACTTTGCGCGACAATTTCCGTTGCAGAACTCGAAGTCCTGAGTCGATTGAACTTTGCTCAGATTGCCATCATTGTCAACATACATTCAATTGTAAGGTGCGAGAGTATGTGGCTGTTTGAGAGTGTGTATGTGTGTGTGTGATTGGAATTGAGGCTGGGTCGTGCACCATGGCAACTGTATGAAAGGCTTTCACACTATTTCATACGTTGCAGACTTGGCCAACAAGTTTTTATTGCTTTGGCGTGCTTAAAGTTCCAGCCAGAAAGCAAGTGAGCTCTAAATTGTTTTTCCATAGCAGCCGTTGATCCTCCTCCTCCTGTTGCCCAACACCAACAAATTGTATTGTGTTGTGTTCAGAGAGAGAGAGAAAAAATAGGAAAGAAATCCCCGCAAATAACCCCCGTGTTCGGGTGAATCCTCAGTAAAACTGGCAACTGTAAACTACGCTGCGTAACGGATGCGGAAACGGAAATCCGATATTATTGCGTTTGTATTGTATTAGAAGTGCGTCGATGTCGCTGTCGATATTGAAGTTGTTCTTGTTGTCGTTGCTGTTGTTGTTGTGTTTTTGTGGGCTGTGTTGTGCAGGTATCTCTGCGGCTCGTTTTCCATTGTTGATGAAAATTGAAATGTCATATTGCTGGCTTTCCATTTGATTCGGGCTTAGCCAGACAAACGGGTCACGCAACTTTGCGGCCAAAGGAAAAGCGCACAGACACACAGAAAACAAAATGAATAACATGAACCACAATGAAAAAGAGACAAGGAATTTTTATTTTTCTGTTTTAATTTTTAGCAAGGCTGATGTAAAGAGGTGTCGACACTTACTTGATATGCTTATTAATTTACTAAAGGTTATCGAAAAGTCTCTAGTAATTCTCAAACTTAGCCTACGCTTAAGCCTAATTTTTTCTTAAATACATCAAGATATTTACTATACATAGATTTTGTAAATAAACTCTCAGCAATATTTACTTATTAAGTCTATTTTTATTTAGTCGAAATCTTATTTGTCCAAGATGTGTACCTTGTCCCATTAAATATTACAAACTTTTGGCAAATGAAATTGAAGTTACAATTTTCTATAATTTCCACGTAACATCATAAACGGAGACGAGTGTACGCCCTCGGACATGAGACAAAAGTCAATGTAACATAAATATGATGGTTTGGCGAGGAGAGGGAGAGTGATCGAAAGACGGTGAGGGAGAGGGGTCAACAGTCAGTGGCACCAAACATGCCGCACAGCATGTTATTTATTGCGCTTCAGGTTGTCGGGGTGCTAATAATGTGCGAGTGGCCAGTCAAAGACGAGGACCAGGACCGACCAACGGATGCCAACGTTGTTATGAGCGCCCTGGGCGCCAAGGTCCCCCAACAAATGGGCAACTTTGTTGACCAACTCCATGAAGAACACGTGCCAAGTCGACACAGGTGCTGTCAGTGTATGTGTACACCTCCCAGCCCCTCCCATTTTCATTTTCTAACAAAATTTATTAAGTAGATTTTAGATACAGAGGGAAGCAGAAAAATTTGCTTTGGGACCTATGACCTGGCTGACCAATTTGACATTTTTATTTGTGAACATACTCTTAGGCTGTGTGGCAAAATATTACAAAATTAGTGCAATATAATGAGCGTATTTCAAATTAAATTTATCAATGCACAAAATGTTCTCTCGCTCTTTGGTAATAACATTTTAATTTCCGCTCTTAGTGATAACTACTTTAAATGTTTTTCTTTTTTATAAATTAATTATTGTGCTTTTAACTTGGACTGAATTCTTATAAAACTAAAGACTACATTCTAATTACTATAACAAAGCAAATCTATTTAAGTCTCAAATTATTATTTCATATACAATACGAATATGTAAATGCCCAAGTATTTTGGTTGTCTGACAATCTGATGCAACTAATTTTATCAAAGTTTGCCATGCTTAAAAACAACACAAGTTTAAGTTATAGCAAACTACAAAGCGGGCAACATAAATGCATGGCATTTATATATTTATAGCTTGCACAAATTACCATATAACATGCACCCAAAATCACGCATATATCCACACCCACATAAACGTTTATAAATACAAAGTAATCTACAACTTAAATGAGATTTTACTGGGTCTGTAACCAAGACAACATTATAAATAAATATCATTTAAAATAAACTCTTAACTAACCTGTCTACACTTTGTGACCCAGCCACTTGAAACTCATTGCAGGCAGAGACGATACTTGAGTGGAGTCAAGTCGAGTGCAATTTCAGAGCACATATTTATACATATATATACATATATAAATATATATAGGTATATATGTATGCAGTCGTATTAAACAGCTGCTGTGCTGTGTAATTACCCATTAAACAGTACACCAGGACATGCGAGTCTTAGCCAGAGACTGGGCTGGCAAATGAGAAGAGAGCAGAGAGTTGGAGACACTGAGACTCAGTCTCTGGCTCAAATGCCTACTTTTCGTTTTAAGTAGTTTCGGTTAGATCGAGGCGTGTGTGTGTGTGTGGTGTGTGTGTGTGTGTGTGTGTGTGTGTGAATGTGGACATGGCAATGTATGCATGCTAAGTGCATGCAAAATGCTTGACTGGCACTAACACTGAATCGGAGTTGGAGGTGGAGACGGTGACGGAGATGGAGACGCAATCAGGCAACGACGGTGGCGGCATTCGCATTATGCAGTTAAATGTAGTAAATAAAATGCTAACGCCATTGCCATTAAATCTGAGCACAGCCGACGTCAGCACGTCGTAGCATAATTAGTTTTAAATGGGCTTGTTGATGGCTCAAGTTGTGAGACGCACTTGCTGTTGTTTTTGTTGCAACTGTTATTGTTGGCTTGATTATGCTTGTTGCTGGTTTCAGCACTTGTACCACTGAAGCATTACTCTTAGCCTTGAGAAAAAAAGAATTTAACAGATTTGATTGACTTGGGTAACATTTTTATATCCTAGATATTTTACTTAGCTTTTAATGCTCAGTCTTAATTTTCAAAAGATTAATAATATTTTTGACAAAATTAAATTAACATTTTATTACTTGAACATTTAACAAAAGTACTTTGAGAATTTTCTCGAATTTAACTTAATTATTTCTTAGTTAAGTTAATGAAATTAATGAAACCTTAAAAATCATATTCAATTTTTTTCCTAACAACATAAAGTTGATTTTAATGAGGTTTTCAATTGTAAACAAGTTTTTTTTGTCATACTTCCAACAGCTGCAAGTTCCACAATCTTGATGCAAGCGAGTGCAGCATTAACTACTTGTTTATTTAACGACTGACACAGCTGCCAGGAAGTGGCATGCGTCAAGGTGGCAACTGTCAGTTGGTGGCCACACGCACTGTGACAGGACAGCAGCGGATTCCTGAAATTACTGTGACTGGCACTGTCGTCTGTCGTTGCGGCACATTTAATCAAGTTTTCAACTCAGCTTTGTTTATGTCAAGTGTCTATTTGCCTATAACAAACAGACAGCGCGACAGGACACTGAAGTCATCAAAAGGATGCGGAGGGGACGAGCAGACACTTTGCAATTTACAGGGCAACATTAATTAAACAAATAAAGTGCACGCGCCAAGGTCCTAAATACAACTGCAACCGCAATGTCATGCGACTTTACAAAAGACTAAAAAATACGAGACCCTCTCATTGTACACACTCACTATTGCTTAGTACTTGGATAAGAGCAGAGCAGAGATTCTGAGAAATTACGCATAACTGTCATTGTTCCCTTTGAGGAACTGCGCGGTCTACTCCAGCTTTTTCTACTTTGCTTTTTATGTGGCATACTTACCTGCGAGTTTATTTAATTCTTTTCCTCCCTTTGTGCCTTTCGACGCCTTGCCTGCCACAACTCGGGTGCCATAATTGAATTTTTTACGCACGCTCATTTGTGTTTGCGTTTTTATTAACAAAACAGGCAGACGGTCTCCGACTCCGTCTTCGTTTCCGACCCTACCCGACCCTAAGACTCTGAACGAAAAGTTTATAAAAAAAAGGCCTGACAACTTTTAGGCGCCGCACACGTTTTGCAACTGTCTATCAATTATAACGTGACTGCTGTGCCTTTGTGTGCGTATGTGTGACTGACGAGGACATGAACTTTATTTGAATTCCTTAACTGCCACTGGCTGTGGTTGCCATTTCTGGCCACTTGACTCTGGATCCCAGAAATATTCCATACTCGAACTCTTGTTGCTTACTCGTAGCTTGCTCCCTTTAAGTCGCTCGCACAAATGTTTCTGGTTGTTTGTCAGGCAGGAAATTAAAATTTGCTCCCAAGCAGCAAATGTAATGAGTTTTAATGTGTGTGAAATGAGCTTGGGACCGTGCGGCGTGTGCGCAATAAATATGAATACATATGTCTAATGTAAAGTCTACACAAATTTTTAAAGCAAATTTAACAGCAAACACTTGCAACTCCAATGTCAACATATCTCAAACTGACGCTCTACGAATATAGACTGGCAGATACAACTTTTACCCCCATGCGACAAAATGTTTGTCCTTGTCACACAAACTTGATGCTTAATGCAAACTTATTCAGTTGCAGGTTGTGCTATTGCCACTTCTACTTAATCGCTTCTGACAATTAAATGTGTATTAAAAAACACACCTTACTCGACACTAAGCAACATAAATAAGTAGTATCAAATACACCGAAATAAAACTAAAGTTATTTTTAACAACATTATTAATATTATCCTTTACGAATTTATATAGTTTTTGTTGCCCAGAGTTAGTTGTGTGTAGGCTGGCGCCTATGTTTATGCCAATATTTAAGCACTTTCAGTATGATGCATTTACTGCACTAATTGTATTTGGTTGTTGCACATTTGTTTTTGCCAGACTCCTTTCCCTAACAAATACAGTTATGGGAGCTAGCTGAGTGACAAGTTGTATACATTGAGCAGAACAATGAAATATTAATTTACAAAGAGGAAAACAAATAAAAAGAAAGATATTAGAATTTGGCAACGCTTGACTCTGTGATTCACCACTCAAGTGCTTAACGAATTTGTTTTAATTTTTGTATAATTTATTAGCCAAATACTTATAGTTTGAGGGATTTCGACTAAAGTTTGCGTCGGCCTCAATCACTGCATATAGGGGCCGTGGGCGGAAAACAGCTTTTGGCCTAAGCAGTGAGCAAAACATGCAAGCCGCTTAAGCCCTTAAGTTTATCTAGCCAATGTCATAGTAACGGAGTAATGGGGCACTGAGAAAATGGGGCATTGAGGCATTGAAGTGCTTAAAGTGCCTACGTAGATTTAATTTCGCCTCTTGGTCAATCTGCCATCGTCTTCTGGCAATACAATCATATTTACGTGACCTGCATGTATAATTAATTTAAGGCTCGATCCAAACTCTCCCTTCCCCGCATAAAAGTGACTTGGACAAAAACTTGCCAAATTGTACAGCAACAGCTACAGCAACATCCAGAGTAGAGACAAAGTCTGTGAAACGAAGGCATCAAGTCAAATCTATGGCAAGTTCAACACAAACTGCTGCCGTTCCCTGTTTGACTTTTTTGTTTTGTAAGCAGTTTCTGTTTGGCTTGCATAAAGGGCCCGATCTTTGCCTACTTACTTGCAACTTTTGTGCTCTGATTCGGCCAAAAGCACAGAAATTAAGCCCTGATAAGTTTATCCTTTTGATTCGGCTGCAATCCTCGCCCACTTGAAGGTCATACAAGTCTCTGTCGCTGCGATAATTAAGTCAACCATTTTGCGACTCTGCGGCAATTTCTATAGCCATTTCTGTTGCTGCTGTATTAACATTTAAATATGTTATTATCTCAGTGAATGCTACTTATAAGGTAAGCTCCTCTTTAATCCAACTCATAAGTAACGCACACGCACATATTATAATTAGTTTCGACTGTCAATATCATTGCTACTCATACTTAATGAAGATTAAAATCCAATAGCTTCTGCACAGCAAATTCAGTCTTTATTAAACGGCGATATTAGATGAAGTAAAATTTAAGCGAATCATACCACGCAATGCGAAATATTGCCAATGAAGTTGACTGTAATGGTCCTTTTGACTCACTCTGAAGACATCCTAATTTAAATTTTTGTAATAAATAGGAATTAAATAATTTCTGTGAAATTATCCGTATAACATTTCACTCGAAACAAGTAAAATTTTGAGCTAGATTTATAAGTATCGACTGTCGCAACATTAATATAAATCACATTCAAAACGAAAAGGTATTCGTAAATACTTGATCCATATGAGCTGTCAATTTCACAAACACAACAGAACTTTCACACTCATATCGAACTATCAACTGGAAAGCATCAATGTCCTGTGCAATCACCTTTCGGAAACAAGAGCAACAACTGTCATTAACTTTCAGTTGAGGCCAGCAAATGCTGCCATTGTAATAATTGTTCGAGTTGAGAAACTAGCAAACAATAGAGCAACAACTACAAAAACAACTGGAAACAACAACTTTTAGCCCTTGGCTGCGTATCAATTTTAGAGCGCCACCCTTCAGAGTTGTTGTCGCAACCCTTGTCGCAAGTTCGTGCTGATAAATGCAGTTTTTAGCACCATTTGTTGGCTGTTTACTTTTATTACATAAGCTACATGCTACACGCTGTATATACATATACCCAACACGTAGTAATAGTTATTTTAACCCATTTCCGCAACCGACTGCTCATTATGACTTTGTGTTTAATGGCCAATATAAGCACTGAAGCGGCAATCCGGCCAACAAAGCCCGCAGCTCCACATCGCCAATTGCCCAGGGTATTCAAGTGCGCAGCTCAAACATAATAACCGTGTAGCATCCTGACTAAACCAGGATCCTCCTTCTTCCCCATCCCCTTCCCCATTCGCATTGCTGACTTTGTGTGTGGACACAGTTAACGCAGCGTTACCAAGGCAGACATTAAAATAAATATTTGCGCTAATCTGTCATTTGTCGCTGGCATCTTTCCCCATCATCCCATCTTCCTCTCGCCAGGCATGTTATCCTTCATAATATTGTTAGCTAGCGTTCAGTTTGTGTATAGTGAAAATCATAAAGTCGCCTGAATTACACGTAGGTATGCTGAAATTAAAGTAAATTCTGCTCCGCCGTTAATTTGCTAAGGTATTAGTTTAAACGTAGCCTCTACTCGCACTACATTTCGCAGAATCACTAATTTGAGTGCTCGTAATACTAAACAAAAAATAAAAACAAGAACAAAATTTGCTATTTGGTTTTGCAGGTGGACGTCCAACTACAACTTTTAATTGACTTTGTTAACTTTTTTCGCAACACTCGTTGGAACGCAGCTAGTAATTAGTCAGAGCTTCTAACAACTATCATTACGTTGATTTATGCAAAATATTCCTACTAAGCTCAAGAGATCCCCCTCGGTATGCAGGCACTTGTCATAAATATCATTTTATTGCTATTGCCCAAAATGTGGCAAAGTGTTTGTCTGTTTGTTTATTTGTTGCTATTTGGATATTAATAATATAAATGCGTATGTATTTTCACATGGATCAGCACTAAGCTGACTGTGAATAGTTTGGGGCATGATGCCAAAACATGAAAATAGAAAAAGCTGTGCAAAGTTTTTATTGCCATGACACCCGCGTCTTTCTAGTTGGTGACACCCTTTGACTTCTTCTGTTCTACTTCCCCCCTTTCTCCCTCTCATTTTTTTTCATAATCGCATGTTTGACGCTATAAAATCAATTCTTTATCTGGTAGAGTGAAAAGAGAAAGATACAGGGAAGACGGGGAAGAGAGAGAGGGAGATAGAAAGAGAGAGAGAGCTGTGGATTCAGCGAACGCCTGGTGCGTGTCATAAAAACGATTTGGCCCCGTCCAACCCCATCCCGGGCATAAAAATGATATTACGACAAGTGTTGTTATTAAGGCCAACTGTAGTAGTCAGCAGACCAGCAACCGACAACACAGCGAAATCGCGTCTTGCTCTTGATGAAAGCATCGGCCAAAAGGACGACCTTTTCCTTTCCAACCCGCTAGCTATGATAACCGTTACTATGGCAAAAATATATAAAGTTTAACTCCAAATGGCGATGGAAGAGCAAGAAAAACTTGCTATTTTTATTTCTACTTGTGTGTGGAAGTGTATGTTCATGTGCTTGTACATATATGTGAATGTGATAAAAACAAAACAAATTGAAAATCTCACATAAGCAGCTGATGGTATGAGGGGACAACATGGCGTATGATTATTGCGCTCAGGAAAGCAACATAAGCAGTAGCTAAAGCTTAAACACTATGCGAATAACTAGCATTAATAGAGCGTACAAACAATATAATTTGATTAATAAATAACAAGCAAATTTAATTAAAACTGCAACATAAAATTAACTTATTTTTAATAATAATTAAAACACATTTTATCAAAAGTATGATCAATTCGTTTTTTGAAAATGATATTAGATAGTCAACTTATTTAAACTATCTATCATTAATCCGACATTCTGATTGAGATTGCTCTATCGTTGAATTATTGAGATATCGCGCAGCTTTGGGCTAATTTAAAATATTAAGTAAATTAAATTTTAGTTAAGTAAAAGTCCAGTAAATGCAACTTTGAACTAGTGCGAAAATGCGTAAATAGTTGCAACTATACAACAAACTATATACTCATATATACATACATATATTTAATCAAAAAAGTTTTCGCAGCAACAACAAATCGTCGACAATGAAATGGCAACTGTAACAAAACAAAAAACAAAACATTAAAAAAAACGGAAAGCAAATGTCACAAAAAAAACAGAAATATTAACTCGTACTCAAAATGCAAATTTGTTTATTATGTTTTGATAAAAAATATTTTAGCAACATGAATATTTTATGCGGTGGCTAAAGAAAGCGAGAAAACACTAGCCCCCCTCACTCACTTCACGTGGACCTGTACACGTCCAACTAATAATACTGTCAACGCAACTCTCTCTCGCCGCCGTGCCACACAAATCTGTGTTGACAATGTTTAGCAATTAAAACAAAACTAAATGTTGGGCAACAAAACAAGAATGCACAATGCACAAGCCACTGGAGTGTGCGAGACAGTGCCACAGATTTGGTGACATGTTGCGCTGATATTTTAATCAGTTTTTGGCTGTCATTTAGCCAAATAAATTCGGTTGCTTTCGCAACAGCTAAATGTTAAAATAACACTCCTACTAGTATTCAATAAAAATATTAGAATGTTAATTAAAAATAATGATAAAAAAAATGTTTTTTATTTTTAGACCCCCTACTTAAAACGAGTGTGCTCGACTGTATAATACCCTGTGCCCTAGCTCTCCGATAGGTCATACGTAGGTGCGCTACGTTAGGCATGCCGGAGGTGTGATGATGCGGCATTAACTTTTAGACTAATTGTACGTATTACATCTATGTAATCTAGTGAACCGATTTAAACCAAATTACAAATTCTCAATCTGTGAGTTTGGTTGACTTATCTCTAAAAACAACAATAATTTTCGTACTTTATCTTAAAATTCGTTCCTATGGCAGCTATTTGATATCAGGTTTCAACCAAATTTGTTCAGGATGTAGAATACCATCCCAAATGCGTATTCTGTTAGTTTGGTTGAGATACCTCAAACAACAAAAAAGTTTATCATACTAAAACTTGATTTTGGACTGATCGTTCCTATGGCAGCTATATGATAAAGTGGTATATATATTCTTGATCAGCATCAAAAGCCGAGTCGATAGAGCCATGTCCGTCTGTCTGTCTGTCCGTCTATCCGTCTATCCGTCTGTCCGTCCGTCTGTAAGAGCGCCTAGATCTCAGAGACTATAGGAGCTAGAGACTTCAAACTTGATACGTAGGTCCGTCTATATTGCAAGCAGATCAAGTTTGTTTTAGATTTTGGCCACGCCCCTTGAACGCCTTAAAATCAAATAAATATAAATTATTAAAGCAATTTAAAAGATAGAACGTTCTTATTAAGCATAGACCAAGCTAATATTATCCGCCATGTTTGCTGAAAATTTCATTGCGATCGGATAATAAACAGCGAAGATATTAAACAACTAAATTTGCCTATATTTGATTAACCTTAACAGCAACAATTACAAAATAATTAGAAAACAACAATGAAGTTTGACTTATGGACCAGTAATAATCAAACCTACAATTATCATTTAGTTATATAAAAGCTCTGTGGCGCAGTGTGTTGAGCGTTCGTTTTTTTCTAAAAATTTCATTTGGGCCATGGTCCCCGGGTTCGATTCCCGCCACGGACAGATATTTTTTTTTTTAATATGTATTATTAATGTTTAATGTTATATTTATTATTTATTTATATTTTTTATATTATTTATTAATTAAATATTTATTATTATTTATATTAATGTTATATTTACATAAAATAGAAATATCTTAATTAAAAAGACAATTTAAAGGATATCTCAACCAATCTAACAGAATATGCATATAGGATGGTCCTATACATTCTGACCAAGTTTGGTTGAAATCGGTCCGATATATCATATAGCTGCCATAGGAACAATCAGTCGAAAATCAAGCTATAGTATAAAAAACTTTTTTGTTTATTTATATATTGGTTGAAATCGGTCTACTATATTATTAAGCTGCCATAGGAACGATTGGTCAAAAATGTACACTGATTATGCAAATTTTTGTTGTTTCTGGAGATACCACAATCAGACTCGCAGTGTACTTTAAATATAAATTTATTCCCTTAAACTATTTTATTCTTGCGCTGAATTTGTCTTTCTGAATGGTTTTCCACATTTCTCAAGCTCTGCATTTCGATCAGAAATGAGCATCGCTGCACGTGCTCCAAATAAAACTATTTCTATTTATTGGATATATATTCAACAGCCTTATAAATGACCGACATTTGGTACGTTGTATTGCCTTTGGGTTAGTCTTAACGTGTTTATTTGAGCTGATGTTGGTTGTCTTGTTTTGCTGATATGCTGCATCTGCACTTTGTTATCGCTCAGGTATTCAAAATTACATACATGTATCTTGCACAAGTCTTTTAAGCTGTAAAAATTGTTTTTGATTGCATTCGTGCAGCAAATTGCAAAAAAAATGAATGGCACAAAGTCAATTCTCGTTTCAATGTGGTTTTCGGTATTGTACGATCTTTAAAATATGACCGTTGTTTCGCATGATTTATACGACTGCTTGGCATTCAGGCAGCTAGTTGCACCCACGGCAGTTGGCAACTGGCAGCGGGCAATGGGAATGGAATTAATGAGAGCCACATGCAGCGTCTGTCTGCCTGATGACTGCTCCGCTGATGACTTGCAAGCCAGAAGGGTTGCTCTACCAACTGCTGTTAGTTATGATGCCCTAGAAGCCATAAGAAATAGGTTCTACTTGACTTGCATTGAAACAGCAAATAAATGGTCTGATATACCTAGTTGCAACTCATAATTATCGCTATTGTCCGCATTTATAAAATTTGTTATTCGATTTAAGGAAATTTTTAAATTTTGTACATATTTATTAGATCTTCATCCTAGTAATGATATTGTTTTCTAAGCTTTACAAGTTCGCTTTAAATCGATCGTTGGTAGTAGCCCGAATTTTTAAGGCATTTTAATAAATATAACAACTAATTAAGTAAAATAACAATATCCATCCTACTAATGATATTGTTGAATTGAAGGCTTTCCAGGATTTACAGGTTATCTTTGAGTCGATCTTTGGTTTCTTCAAATTGCAGCCGTTGTTGCATAGTTGAAGGTTTCATGTACCGACTGATTTGGCGTTCTGGACTGCAATGCTGGGACTTTAGCATATCATTTGTTATTGTGGCCTCTGGCTGACAGGGCACTGTGCACTTATTTTGTCATTGCAAATTGCTTTTGCCCGGTTGACATGATATAAATAACTGGCACAGGCAATTGCTCTATTCGCTGTTTAAGAAGAGGTATTCGGTGATCGCGTGACTCGACTTTTAATTAACTTTTGGTGCTAGTGCCAAATTTGTTCACCCAAATTGTGTAATTAAGCTTTTAGCGCCACGTAACTTATCGATTTGATTTTAAAAGGTACCCAGAGCGAGTTCAGAAGCAACATGCAGGCAGCTACCAATATCCTGAACACAACAGACAACCGATAATAACGACTACGACAATTAATGCAATTAACACTTTAGAAGCCAGCTTTACCTGAGTGCATTATATCAAGTCGTTGTCTGCGCACAACTAAACTAATCAAGTGCGCAAGTTAATTGTTGTAATTTAGAGCAGACAAAACCAATTAAGACAATTAGTTCATTGTGCATTTTCAATGACAAGGTGAAGCTTCCGCAGAAAGAATTTTCAAGCAGACTGCTTAAGCGAGTACAAGTACACTCATTCATATTCTAGTGCTTATAAACATGAGCACACATTAAATAATCACAGCTTTCTGTACCACGCTGCGTATGTGTTATGCGCATTGATTCTGATTGCTTCATTTGTTTGCCAATGCAACATAGACAATCAGCCAACCACTTGCTCCATAGTGCAGCCAACAAAATGCAATTCGCTTGCCAATTTTGTATAATTTTGTTGTTACCAATTGCGTATTTCGAGTTTACTTTTCAGCGTTGCCCGGTGACCTGTTTGTCCCCAACAAGAGGTTCATATCTAATTGGCTTTTGTATCGGCGGCTGATTCATCCGAGCAAGGATGAATATCTTTGGTATATATTTGCTCATTTTAGTACATTTTTTTAAGTTTTTTAAATACTCCTTTTATGTCTAAAATATATATTAATAAAAATATAAAGATATTATTAATTTCGATTGTATATTTTTAAATTAATTAATTTTTACCTTAAATTTAAATAAATAATAATATTTATATTATTCGATTAGTTTTTCTGTTTTTTTTTAATCTATTATTTCTGGTTAAAAATCAAATAAACGAAAATATGTATTTAATTTGTTTAGTTTTTTTTATTTCATCTTTTAAAATCTTTACTGTTGCACTGTCGCAATCATGCACTTCGTATTTATTTCAAGTTTTGGGGCACATTAACACATTTTCCCTTGGCTCCGCTATCTTTGTCATTAAGTCAGCGGTACACTCGTTCGATACATACTGTATTGCAGTGAATACTCCCCTTTGGTGGCCAAGCGGAGACTCACATTACGTCGGACACTGGTGATAATGTCGCACAACTCAATTCGGATGTGGCTTTTTCCCTGTCCCCTTTCCCAACAGACAACATACATTATGCGCGTATTTCCCATTTGCAATGTTGACCAAAAAAACCTTAACTATCTCTCTCTCTACTCTCTTTCTTTCTCACTCTATCTCAGTGTTTCGTTTTGGCCATAACCAGTACGCTGTGGTCTATGACATAGCTCATTGTTGTCTGCGTCATAGGAACTGACCACTAGTACCTAGTATCCCCTTAGCCCCTGGCTAACACCTTCTGCACTCTGCACCCTTCGCCTCCCTCTGGGCATACCCTATACAGCATTCATTGTCCAATGCTCCAAATAATGGCATTTTCATTGAATTTTACGCGCAAAAGTCAAAAAGTTGTTTGCGCGAACTTTTGCAGTAATTGCATTGGGCGTTGCTGTGGTGCCACACCCACTGGCTACACACACACAGACACATACATACAGTCAGCCCTCTGATGTACCTAATGAAGTTGAAGTATGGGTTGGAGGCCACAAAATCGTTGCCACACCAAATGGTAAATGACATTTGAAAAGTGCTTGCAATGCGTACGGCTAATGACCAGTTTTGAAGTGAAGTTCAAAGTCTGACTGCGGGCGCCAGTGAATTATGAAAATTGCCCTCTCACCCCGACAGCTCACATGCTTTTTCCCCCTTTTCCCATTCGATGTCTGAGTATATAGCAAATTAGGCGCGCCGAATCCCTGGCGAAGAACGTCTCTGGAATTGCAAGCACGTTGCTTTCAGTTGCTCCTTGCCTCCATGTCCTGTTGAGACTTCGACACTGAAAAAAAAACAATCTCGGAGTCCTAGATCAAATCAATCCGACGCTTCGGGGAAATAATTTGTTTATTAAATCAAATTTTTTAAGCTTTTTTGAGTATTTTAACTAAACATACATGAACATATGCTAATATATTATACTTGAATTTTAGAATGGATTTTTTTCTGTGTGCTTCTTCTGTGGCTTTCTTCTGCTGCTGAAGCCGGGAACACCTTTGCCGCCGCACACATGTGTGAAGCGCGTTGTGAAACTTTTTTGCGAGTATTTCTTTATTTTTTTCTTCTCTTTTTTTTGGGACGAACTTCACCAAATCACTTACAATATTTGGGACCCGCAGTACGTGCAGGGCTTAGGAATTGCTACCTCTTCCTGTAACACCCACTGTCATACGCATCGAAGTATCTGCGACGCTTTTCCATTGCCCCCCTTCAGCTGATGCTCCTTCTCTTTCTTCATCTCCTTCTCCAACTGCAGCCGTTTCTCCGCCGGCTGTTGGTTTTTGGAGTTGCCGCTGCTACTTTGGCAAAGTTAATTTTCTTAGCGTCAAGCGTGAAATCGATATGGCCGCGAGCTGTTTCATAAGTTGAATTGAAACTCTGAAAATTGTTCAGGTTGCATTTTTTTCTTCTTATTTTTTTATGTTGTATTCCATTTTTTTTTTGCTCTCTGCCCACTGCTCTTTTATTTTTTTCTGTGGGTTTTTTGGTGTGCGTTGCGTGAGTTGATAAATAAAATACTCAGAATTCCTGACTTGGCCGTAGGGATTGATTTTCTTATAAGTATTTTCTTGTACGCTAGCAAAACTTTGGGCGCCGCAAAAGGCAACGGCAGTGGCTAATAAAATTTTTTTACTTTTGCTCTTGAGCAAACAAGTTTCGTGCGCTTTTTATAACTGCTATTTTATGTTATGTCTTTCATTTTTTTTTTGTTGGTTTTTTATTTTTATTTTTTTTTTCCTTTTTGGTGTATTGCAAGTTAAACTTTGCCGCTTTGTGGTGAGCCAGCAAATGAAGTTAATAATAAAACAGTTGCTGGGGTTACTTTAGGGTTGTCGCTGCTGAAACCGCTGTCCAAATATTTAGCAGTGGCTCGGCCCAAAGTTTCTGTTTAATTTAAGTCCTTTGCAAAGCCACAAAAAGCAGAATCGTCGCTTTAAAACTTTTGCCTATTCATTTTGAATTTTAGATTAATATTATAAACTTTGATTTATTGTCGCACTGACGCCGCCAAGACGACAACTCACCAAATACTAAACGAACAAAAAATATCAAAATAATGACAAATACAACAAGCGGAACAGTCGAGTGCCATCGACAGTAAGATACCCTGAGCCGAGGTAACACGCAGCAAGTTCGATTAAGATATCTCTTGAAAAGGCAATAATTTTTTTACTAATCCTTAATAATCGATCAATTGTAAATTTTTTAAGCACATTAAAAGGTAAAATAAAAATAAAACGAAAATTAAAATATATTTGAACGCCATAACCAAAATTCGAACCCACAACCTCTTACGCATTGTGTTGGCGCTGGCAAATAAGTTATATGTACATATATTTTGGCAGACAATTTTTTAATAAACGAAAAATAAACCTATCACTTTGACCACTGTTCCGTCTAGGCAGACGCTGGCTAACTCGATATACATATCTATATACATAAATACATTCTAGCAGAGTAAATATAAAATGAATTAATTGATAATTGGTGCCACAAATTTGTTAATATCTTCACTATTTAGATGCTGGGCATGATCCCACTCCCGCTGGCATACAACAAATTTAAAGATTTAACCCATAATCCTAAATTAAAGGTGATGTCAGGTTTTTTCGAAATACGCCCACACAGTGGGCGTGGCGAAATTTCAACATAAACTCGAGTTGCCTGACAAATTTAGTAGTCCTGGCCCTTACCATCTCTGAGATCCATTTGTTTACACGGTCAGACGGACAAGGGTATATCGACACGGCTGTTGATGCTGATCAAGAATATATAAACTTTATGGTGTCGGAGATGCTTCTTTCTGCCCGTTACATACTTTACATAAAAACACACACGGCTTTACAACAAAACAATGTGCTGTGCAAGTACTTATTAACATAATTTTAATACTTAATTTATTTTCGGTTATCGAATTCAAGAAGTTGACGAAGCTCTGATAAATCTCATCGAACCAAGTGATATATTATTTTCATATCATTTATTTCTTTTTGGGGTAACTAATTCAGTTAAGTAAATCCTCTGCGGTATCTAAAATGAAAAAGAAATTTATTTGTTCAACATTTGTTGGATTGGAGAAAATCAAAAAAAATCCAGTCAGACCAAAATAATATTAAAAGTAGTTAGTAGGTTAGACTAGTTAAACGTAATAATATAGAGGCTTTAATAGTGTGAGGAGATATGTAAGCTCGGTAGTATTTATCTAAACTCAAAAATTAAACTACTCATTTCAAAAATATTTATTTTATCATTAATTTTGGAAAACGCTCCTCTACTTTAATTTAGAAAGCTTTAACTATAGATCATTGATGTAAGTTTATATTTAATTTTTAGAGAAAAACGTAAAAAGAAAAATTTTATTAAGTTACTCAACTGAGATGTGCACTTCCATATGTACATATATATACTTTTGGCTATCTATTTAAAAAATTTAATATTATGTGGGGTGAATGCCCCCTTCTATTTTCCCAGTATTGTCACCTTAGAGATACATCTGCTCAAACGCAACAGCCGTTTAGGCAGCATTTTTATGGCTCATTAGCGCAGACGTGGCAAATACATAGGAGAGCTTAATTTTTGTCAAAGTTCTTTGATCTGCGGTACTCGTTGTTGCCTTTTCTAATAATGTTGCTAATGATGATTATGATGATGATGAGGGTAAGCAGAAAAACTAGGAAGCCAAGCAACCAAAACCAAAGCAGCTTACTACATGTCACGCATACCAAATGAACTCAAAATACAGATAAGTTTCTTTGGCAGTTGAGTTGGCCCACGAGTAGCAAGTAAAAAGTAGCTACAAATTGGTTTATAATTTGCCAAGATACCAACAGGCACACAATTTCTATTTTGCTTTTGCCCTGATAGTTTTGCCTCTTTAAATATTGTTGCAAAGAATTCAATTGCAAAATCAATATAAAATCTAAACCCACATGAGTGCCATTGAAATTTGCATTAAATTTGTTCAGATTTGTACACAACAACAAAAAACGAAAGCAAAATCAAGCAACGAGTTGAAATAATCTGAAAAACAGCATTTGAATATCCAATTGTTTTGAGGCAAGTGTTGGGCAAATAGACTGGAAAATCCAATGAATGCCAGATTATCGTTTGAGTTGTAAACAAAATTTAAAACAATTTCTATAATATTTAATAAACGTTTAATAAAAATTACAAAGAATTTAATTGACAAAAACATGCACTGGGCAAATACCACCTGTCACATATTACACATACGTCTCGTTGATTGCCAAGGGTTCAGCTGTAAAGGACATTACCTGTCCAGTTTTCGAGACACAAGCAGGCTTACCAACCACATTGCCGAAGAAAGCTTAGCCATTTTAATATGACATTTTTACAGTTGACAAAGGTGCACAAAACGTTGACATTTATTTGGATAAACTTAATTAACAGTTCGAGAGAAGGGAGTAGAAAATCGGGAGTGTTAGCTTTATGACTTGCACTATGCCCAACTCCTGGTCTAGATTGATGGGGCATTTCACATTTTTGACAGCGCTGAGTTAGGTAGACCATTTCGCCTATTGGCCTATTGCTGCGATTTAATTAGACGCATAGTTTGCTTACATATAATTTGGTTTTATTTGGTATAGCTATTTTGAGATATTTACACGCACGCATAAATCTTCTGGACGGTCACTAATTATCTGCCAGCCAGCATCAGTTGGTCCCACATTAAACTCAGTGCTGGCCTAATCCTCCAGTGCTTATAAAAAACACAAGCACCCACACCCAAATACACACACACACAGAGCCAACTAGGGGCTGCCCAAAAGCATATGTCCCCAGTGCTGAGGTGATAAATTACCATCGGCAAAGGTGTCATATTAAAACACACACAAAACCCCAAACATGTGGCATTGGCCTTTTAAATAAACCTTAAGCCAAATGCACACCATTCTCCCGGCCACGGGAGGTCGTAAGGAAACATCTCTACGGCTTGGCGCATAACTAACGAGTTGAAAAGGCAAACGGGGGAACTGGGCAACTGAGGCTGCGACAACCGCAAATCCTAAACCAAATCAAAAGGGTTCTGACCTGCTTATCATAGCCATAAAGCCAGTTTCCTACCTAACTAAACCCCCCTTAACCGCTATCCGATCCCATTTCACCCCAGCCCGGTTGAGGCTTTCATTTAAACTATTTAATATTGGCACCTGCCTAGCGCAACACAACTGGCCTGAGTCTGGACCACTTAAATAATTTAAAGCTCACAGTAGAGATGGAAACGTGCGCCGAAGTTGGCTAAAATGTTTATAGCCATTTTATCGTAAAAGAATTCCATTTATTACTATAAATATGTATTTAATGTCGAATAATCAGACAGAGAGAACACAAAATATTAGAATTTACAAATTACTATATTGTAAAACAAGAAGTATGAAATTAACAATTAAATTATATTAACAACAATTTTAATACATAACTGAAAACACATACAATTTTAAAAACAATTAAGTAAATTAAAATGTTAAAATTATTATATTGTTTTTCAACTATATTTTTAATATAATCTGCTTTCGTGAGTCACACGCTCATCTCTAGTCCCATCTTTATATTTGTCCTGGCCACTCGCCAATTGTTGGCCAAGATGACACACATTTATTTGCGTTACCTGTCGTCCAATCGTAAATTTCAATTCCAGCCACTTAACGTGGTACAAAAAGATTATGCGACAGCACCTTAGCAAAATAAATGAAAATGGCAACCAAAAGAAATTCGACGAGATGAGACTCATTAAACAAACATATGTAAATACACATCCGTGAATACATATACATATGTAAACTGGTTAACTGCTTGTATGAATTGCCTTGAGAACTCTGGCTTTTAACTAATTAAATTGTTGACGCTGCTACAAATAAAAACAACAAAAATGGCAAAAAACAAACAAATAAAATAAGGATGGTGGAGCATTTTTAATATCTTGCTCCCATGTGAGAGTCAATTCCAAGAAGAGAATAATAAATAAAATTACGCAAAGAGCGAGCACACAGCATGTGTGTGAATATATAGGTATGCGTGTTTGTGTGTGTGTGTGCATGTTTGTGTTTACGCCTTTTAACCCTTTCAAATCAGACTCGACCGCAACGCTCGTTGGCTGTGTAAACACATTAATCATCCAAATGCCACAGACAGAGATCGAAAGTGCCACCGTTGTGACTCCTTCATCTGTTCTTTTTGCTCCTTCATGCTTCCTGTGTCCCAGTTGGCCTTTGGCACATTCTCTCTCTTTCTTTTCTCCCTTCTACCACACACCAGTTCCTGCGCTGCGGGTAGTTTGGCAATCATAAACAGCACACCGTGTAGGAAATTAAAAACAAAAACAAGCTCATGCAAATAAACCGAAACAAAGATGGGAAAAAAAAGAAGCAAATGAAACAAGCGGAAATAAAGGAATGACGGTCAGGACACGAAACTGGCACGTGTGATTATCTTTGGGTTGACGTCAAAGCAGTCATACAATATGCAAATACTTCTGTCACTCAGTGTAAGTATGCAAATTTTGCCCCTAACTAACGATCTCGTAACACAAAAATGTTGTACGTTTTGTGGTTCGCTTTGCTTTGAACTGTTATTATTATATTTCAACTAATTAAGTTGATTAGAATGGAAATTGAGCAACAAGAAATAGAACAACAAATTAGTCATATATTTATAACATTTCTAATACAAAATGTAAGCTTATCTTTCACACAATTAATCATTATCAACTAGATTAGATAAGTCGTCAGAATATTCATAACTTGACCTGCCCGAACAAATCTCTCAATACCTCTGTCTCGTTTTCAAAAAAACTGTGTAGTAAACAATACATTATCATTATCAACTCAATTCTGGGAGCAAAGTATAAAGTGCTCTTCTAAGCATGTGTTTACTATCTCAAATAATAAACATAAAATAATGTCGCTCTCTTACGCTCCTTGATTTTCATTCAGTTTTTGAGCAAATCGCGCTGCTCTTTTCTTCGGAGAATATCAAACCCTGCGAATCGATAGAATAAGAATTATTTTACTTACTATAAGCAAACGTATCTTTTGCCATATCATGATTAGCAAACAAAATCAAATCTTTTGCTGTCTCATGATTACACTAACAAATTAAAAACTGTCAACTCAGAATGAGTCTGCGATATTGAAAAAAGTTCGATACTATATCAGAGAACTGGAAAACGTTAGAAAATTGGGAATTCAACTTGATGTTTGATTTCTGATGGCTGTAAACTTTCGAAACGTGAATATGAATATTAAGGAATTTATAATTTGTAATTAAATTAAATATATTTACATTTATAACATTCACATCTAGTTTCTGTAAGTTGTTATACTTTTAAAAAGGTTCACCCAACTGCAATCTACGAGTGCTATATTTGTATGTGAAACATTTACAAGCCAATTAAAGAAATTATTATTGAGTTGCAGCTGCACAGCGCAATTCACTATTCACAAAAAAATAAATACGCCAGAAAGTCAAACATTTACTGATAAGCTTAGTCGGCTTGTCTTATCGTCATGGTTAAAGCTCATCTAAGTGTAAAAGTAGCTCGCCAGATTGGTTTGACAAAATAGTCTAACATTAGCTGTAGAAGCAAGCAGCTAGAATTATTTTAAGCATTTTACAGACAGTGGATTATTTTTTTTTATTTTTAATTACTTTGTATCAAATACTGCGTCATGTGGCTGGAAATTGTTGGATTGCTGGTGACAGCATTGTTCCTCTGGGATCATCTCAAGATGAGGAGGCAGAACAAGATGCTGGCTGCAGCCGGAGTACTTGGACCCCTCCAATTACCATTACTTGGCAATGCGCCATTGTTCATGCTTGGTGAAAACGCTGAAAGTAGGTGACCATAGAATATTGAACTTTCAGATTAGCTAAAGTAATCTGACTCTTTACAGCTATGTTAGAATTGGAAAAGCGTTTGATCGATAAACATGGCAAAATCGTGCACATAACAATGTTTCACGAGTTTGGCATATTTACGTCCGATACGAGATTGATTGAGGCTATTTTAAGTAGTCAACAGACTATTACCAAAAATCGTCTTTACAGTCTGCTACAATGCTGGCTGGGTACGGGTCTGCTCCTGAGTACTGGCAAAAAATGGTTCAGACGCCGCAAGATCATCACACCAACGTTCCACTTTAAGATACTCGAACAGTTTGTGGAGGTTTTCGATCAACAGAGCGCCATCATGGCCGAACAGTTATATGATCGGGCCGATGGCACGACTGTCATCAATATGTTCCCAGTCGCCTGTCTCGCTGCCCTCGACATCATAGCCGAGACATCGATGGGCGTGAAAATCAATGCTCAGAGGTCGCCCAACTTTCCCTATGTGCAGTCCGTGAAGGTGTAAGTAAACCACATATTCAATTGTAAATTTGTTTGACAATTTTAACATTTCACTAATTTCAACGGTTTGCTTTTAGTGTGTCCAACATGATGGCTGAACGATTTATGAGTCCCCTGCAGCGTTTCGATTCTACAATGCGCATCTTCTATCCACTTCTCTACCGCAAACTGTTGAAAAACATCAAAGTAATGCACGAATTTACGGACAAGGTCATCTCGGAGCGTCGGGATGCCTTGCAGAAGTCCCTTAGTGAGTCTAGTAAAAATTCGCCAAGTACTGAGGAGGAGGATGATGTTGGCAGCAAACGTCGCATGGCGCTGCTAGATGTCCTACTGCAGTCCTCGGTGGATGGACAGCCATTGAGCAATGAGGACATCAGAGAGGAGGTGGACACATTTATGTTTGAGGGTCACGACACCACCACCAGTGCCATTTCCTATACCCTCTATCTACTGGCGAGGCATCCTGAGGTCCAGGCACGCGCCTTCCAAGAAGTACGAGAAGTAATTGGCGATGACAAGTCCAAGCCGATTACAATGCGAGACTTGGGCGAATTGAAATATCTGGAATGCGTGATCAAGGAATCACTGCGTTTGTATCCACCAGTTCCCATGATTGGTCGCCAACTAACAGAAGATGTTGTGTTGGGTAGGTTTTCATTTATTCTATTTCTATCATGACAGTCTCTAAAGATTTATTTTCTGTCCAACAGATGGCAAACTATTTCCAGCCAGGACTAACATCATCATGGTCACCTATCTTGCCCAACGTGATCCAGACTTTTTCCCGGAGCCGGAAACTTTCAATCCAGATCGTTTTTGTCCGGCAAATGTCGGCAAAATCGATGTATTTGCCTATACTCCATTTTCAGCGGGTCCCCGAAACTGCATTGGTCAAAAGTTCGCCATGTTGGAGATGAAGAGCACCGTCAGTAAAATGCTGAGGCATTTCGAGTTGCTGCCACTCGGTGAACCCGTGAAACCAATCATGAACTTGATCTTACGTTCCACAACGGGCATTAATCTGGGCCTAAAGCAAAGAGTCTATTAAATAAAACAGCAAAGGAGTGTGAGCTCCAGCTCTCCAGAAACGCTGAGATTATTTAGGTCTATGTAAATAATATATTAGAAGAAGCCAACTGTACATACTTTGTCCTTAATTTACGCATTTAAAAACTGCATGCCATTTCTATTTATATTTCTATCAGTCTGTATTCAATATTAGATATTTTAGTTTCTATATTGTATATATATAATTACAATATTGACACATGCCCTTGCAACACTTTCCACATTCACTTTCTATATGCTTTCACTTTTTCCTATGAAAGTATTAATTATTTCCCTTCTTAATTTCCCATTAGATATTGACCAACAAATTATTTATACACATGTAGGTAATCTCCTCAGCACTCCGGTAGCTGATAACTTACTTGGCTAATACAGTGGTACGGGTGTAGTTATAGCCAGCTGTCAATATAAATCACTAGCACGCACTCCCCATTTGGTATCAAAGTACGACTTTTAAGCTAATTAAATTATATATACACACCTAAGTAATCACCACATAAGATATGGCATCGACCTAAAAGAGAGAAGGCTGGAAAAGAAAACAGCAAGAGGTGGGCAAAAGCCACGCCCAATGGTCCATAATAAGCCACTTAGCCGAGCAACTGCCACAGCATGAAAACTTTTGCACTACTCTGAAGAGCTTTTTGTCTTCGTTCTATGGCAAGCCAACAATAAGTTGACAATTTGCAAGTTATGAAAGTAAATAAGTGAAATAGTTTTAGCCGATGGCTGGCAATCTCTTTGAAATAGCCCCACCCTTTTTGTATGCTGAATGCTGGAATTTCCCAGTCTCCATACGAAAACTTGGGCAAATAAACACGACTTGCAACAAATTGAAATGATGTATTAGGCCGCAGGGGATTAACGCCCAACTAATAAATCTCCTTGGACACTGTCGAGGGTGGCCAATTTCGGACAAACATTCTGATATCCTCTCAAGGAACATTCTTTATATATTTTTCTGCCAGTCAGTTCACCAAAAGGAGTGCACATTCATACACATATATCTATGTATTAATAAGACACAAAATTTTCTTATCAGACTTTTCCATATGTTTCCAACTTATTTCACGCTTTTCATGCAATTTGTCCTTCGGCTCCTGGTGTCTGGGTCAATAAACCCACCAAATTTTTGGAGAAGAACTCAAAGTTGGAGTTGGAGGACATTCAGTTGACATATAGATTTGTGTGATGTGTGGTGAAATGCGTAGATAATGCGAGTAATTTGAGTTGTGTGCAGAGGACATATATTGTAGCCTGCCTGTCGATGGCATTGAGTTGGCTTTAAAGACAGAATAGCTGGCAATTTAAGAAAGTAAATATATTAAAGCATATAACTTATATGAATTTATCAGAATCAGTTAAGGTTTACATATAACATTGTCTAATAATTAAATAGAGTCGTACATCTAAGTTTATATGAAAAATTATCTTTACCATTTACGATCAAAATAAATCTTCAGAAACTAAATATATATATTTTTTAATACATTTAAGAAATTTGGATGGTAACTTTAATTTGAAAATAAACCGATACACAAAATCACTTTTAAAAGCATATTACAATTTTTAAATATTTTTAATATATGTATGTATAAATAAATCACAATCAATGCCTTAATTTAAAATTAAATAAAGAACATTTTTCCAAATAAAAGTTTTCATCACATTTCCGTTGGCATATATTTTTACTGTAGCAGTTATATAATTTACAAATAACCATCTGCAATTGCAGGCAATCATAAAATCAAAGAACAGCATTAGTTGAGCCTGACTCTCTTGCCCTCTTAACTTAGGTTCAATTTAATTGAGTCGTAAGGACCTGAAGGAAAAAAACCTTAAAATTATTGCTTTGACATTGCTGGATATCAGAAAGAACTTCAAAGTAAATGCTGGATTGTCATCAGTTTTGGTGTGTTGAAATTTAACTTAATTGCATCATTTGGTGCTGACATCAGGCACAGAACAATTGAAGTTGTTGTTGTTCTTAAAATTGTTGTTGCTGTTGATGGATATCATTTGCTGACGGTTTGCTGCGGCTGATGCTGCCGTTGCCATTGAGTGGCCAATGCTGGCAGTAGAGTCCTGGCTATGAAAGGATATTTGGAAGTCTGACAGCGCATTTGCCGAGCGCATTGTGTGAAGTGATGTGAAGTGTTTGGCACTGGCCAACAAAAGCTGTCGACGCAGGACGAATTACAAAAATAAAAAAAAAACGAATACGAAAAAATATTGTTAAAGTGTCGTCTACGCGGCGTTACAATAACAGTAAAGTCAACAATACAACAAACACCACAGTAAGCGTGGTATAATAGCAAAAGCTTTTCATATGAGTTCAAGTTTCTTTACCAAGAGAGGGAAGGGGACTCCATCCCCTGCCTAACTTCGGCTTGGTATTTTGTCAGTATATTTGGAACATTTGATGAGGCGTGGCACAGAAATTGGAAATTTATCTTTGATCTTTTTGTGTGTGTCGCTCGATAGAAAATAAAAACCAAAATGAGACAATGTTTTTGGGCCTACCCTTGTTATCGACACCATGAGACCTTAGATGTCAGCAACAGGAAGAAAGCCATGTTAGGAAAACAAATTGATATTACATGCGATTTCGCGGCAAGCGACATCAATACAAGTAGAAAGAGAAATAAAGGATATAAAGTGAAATATTATAATAATATATTCATATACATGTTTTCCAATCAATTTAAATTATAAAAACTTATAATAAAAAGAGAGCTACAGACCTGCCCACTCGTTGACCGCATTTACCGACCTGCCAAGTTCCAGTTTCCGGTCGCCTTGGCCTCGGAATTGGACCATTTGCTAGTTATCTCTTAGCTAATTAGTTTTATAATTATGTGTTGCGCGATATAATTTGTTTTGATATATGCCCGACAGTTGCAGAAGCAATACAGTGCCTCAAAACAGCAAAGCTTTGAGCTGTAAATAGACAATGGAGTAGAGAGAAGGAGGCGTTTTCCCCCCTCAAAGACAATTGCATGGGACAGCCAGCAATTTGTTGTGCCTGTTTCTGTCGCAATTGATTGTCTGGCACTTGAAGTGCCATTTGGTGTTGGTTTATAGTGTGTTGTTGTACTTAACTTGTTGTTCAGTCCGCCACTTGGGCGACAGCATTGTCCTAGTCCAAGGACCATGCAACAAAATAAATTTCTGCCCACTGAAGCGCACACATTTAATGTAATTTTTTAAAAAGCCATTTTTTTATTTTTAGCTAGCCAACTTCGATAAAATGTGCTTATATCTACAATATATGTATACACATACAATACATACATACATATAAATAAGTGTGGTGTACACTTGTTTTATCTGCGTTGAGGCAGACCAACATAAACAAGACCAGAATTTCGACTCGAATTTATGACAGTTGCCGCATACTTGACATTTACGCTGGAGTTGTCTGTTTTTTGGGCGTTGGGTGCCATCTTTGAAGCCGTCCAACACCTAGACAATGTACCTCCATCTTCTCCATAAAAGTGTCGCCAGCATGACGCTCCAATATCAGCAGGGAAAAGCAAAAAAAAAAACAACTGGAAGATGTAAAAAATAGAAGAACTTTAAAGCTACTATTGGGCATATCGCTCTACAATTTTTGAGTTGTTTTTTTTGTCACTTTGTAGCTGATAAGAAATTTGCCTTGCTAGTTTTTATTTTTTCAAGTTTTTTACTAAGTTAGTTCTTGGTGAAGAGCATATTGTTTTTTCTCCGCCGTTTTCTTCAGCTTTTTTATGACAGAGATTTTCACACAAACATGGACATAAAATCTCTGACACTCTGTCTATGTTTTATCGTCCAGGGATCGCAGAAGTCGTAGTTTTGGCCAAAAGGCAATGTTAAGTTTAAGAGCAGGTCCTGGCACGATTGCCCAAATGATGGGCCATTTACAAAAATCGAAGCTAAAGACTGAATTAAAGGATTCTCTAAGCTTGCGGATTTAAGTCAACTTAACCAAAGAAAAAATTGATTTAAAAGAATTTAAAGTATATACGAATTTCTTAAATTTATTCTGAATGAATAAATGAGCATCTCTTATTTGTTTTACCATTATCCACAGGCAATCACTCAATTTGCAACCTTTTGGACTTTTAGTGCGTCGAGGGTTTCCCTTAGAAGGCAATTTAGTTATCTACATCTACAACTTCATTTCACAGGCATTTTGCTGCACACTTTCTGGCCTATTTAGAATAATTGAATCTCATATTGTTAGCAGCCGACAGCGGCACACAAAAGGTAACAAAACTGTGTTCCTCCCGCCACCCATTCCAAACTTGACACAAAAGACACCAACGAAATTTTTGGTAGGGGACAATGTCCTTTGATGTAACAAATTTCTCGGACACTGAGCGCCTAATTACTTTATTGGGGACCTTTTTTGTTGTTTTTGTTGCCCTTCCAAAAATATTTTCCAGCAACTGTCGAGGTTCATCAGTTAACCTTTTAACCCTTTTTCTCGGCATGGTTTCAATTATGAGACGCCTGTCGTCTGAGGGACAGTTGTGTTGTACTATTGGCAAGTTAATTTAATTATAAGCAATGGTGCCAACTTGAGGGTCTCTTGTATTTGGATTTATGCCTTTGGCTCTCGGGTAGGAAAAAAAAAAAATTTTGCCAGGCAAATGGAAAATTATAATTTGTATTGGGCCTGCAATGAAAAGTAGAGATTTTGTGGCTGGGAACTGAACAGCTCCACAATTCAAACAAATGCCACAGCGGGCCGTGGTAAATAAACATGATGTTGCATAATTTGAGGTATAACTAATAAATATACATGAGCATACCGCATTAATCTATGTGAATGAACTCCAAGTTTTACTTAAGTCATACATATATGACCAGGAAAAAATAATACACCCTCTGAACACATAAACACAAAAATGTATAAATCCATATAAGCTGCTTGGTTCGCATAAAATAAAAGGGGAGGAGTTGGAGATGGATTTGGACACATGTGTCCAGGTTTATCAATTTTCATTTACGGATCACCTCGAAATTGTTGTTGTTGTTGTAGCACAGAATGTTTTGTTTTTGTCTGAAACTTGTGCCTGTCATTCTGCTTGATTGGCTACTAAATACATTTTGAGTTATGAGCTGAAGTCGCCATGGTATGCCAAAACTTGAGGGTAAGTGAATGGATGGTTCGCTAGACGATTGGATGATTTGAAGTGCGTATTGTGCGTGCGTGCGTGAGATCTTGAGAAACAATAAGTATTGAATTATTTGCTGAGAAACAATCAAGTGTCACCAAAAAAAAGAGTGAGTATGAGTGCTAATAGGCATGCGAAAAAACTAAAATAATCGATGGTTAATAATGCGAATATGAAATAATTAAATAATAAAAGTATATTGGCATTCATCATTGAAATATATCAGTCCTGAGATACTAAGTAATTCCTTCTTTTCAGTCATTTCATATTTTCTAAATATTTTCGAACTACACTTTTTATATTTTATTCAACAGCTAGAGCATTGGAGTCAACAGAAATTAAGAGAAGTGTTGAACATACTAAAATAAAGAGCAAAGTTAGCTTAATTTTAACAGAAAGCTTTCGGGTAATAACACTGCCATGTTAACTAACATTGAGAACAACAGGAAGCTAAGCAATTTCTGTTATAATTTCCATTTGATTGTTTGAAATTGTTTTTGTTTTGCACTTGTTCAAACAGTACACGATTAATAAATGGCATTAATTTTCCCCGCACTAGCTACAATTACAAGTATTGTACTGCACGTGAAGTTTACTTGTGACATGCCACTTGAACACCCAGTCACTTCAGAAGTCAGAGGATTTTAATAATTCTCGTAATTTTCGTTTCGAGCAAATAACACAAGCATATGTATGAATATTGCACATGTGTGTGTATAAATGTGGACAACAGCATTGTCGAGTAAATAAAATCATATATACATAATTGCAATTTAATGTAAAAGCAACAGCACTCGATCCTATCAAGTGGAGAATGGACTTCGGGCTGCCCAGAAAGCAAGCAAGCACGAGTATTTGTAGTCAATATTTGATATTTGCACAGATGTTCAACTGGCAAATTGAATATGGATTTTGCATAAAATACATACCATGGCCACCCCGATCATCATGATGAACAAAAAAGCCAAATGTACAAGTACATATGTATGTGCAAGAGTACAATATGTACAGTAAGTAGATAAATATTAAAGTAGACTGACTGGCAACCAAATTGAAAGCATCAGCTAGAAACGTATGCCACACAACCTTTTACTGACCTGACCTCAATCTTAGGAAGGGGAACAACTGTGTTGGGTTGCGATACAAGCTGTTTTGACCTCTGACTGCCTGGTCACATGTGCCGAGAGCCGTCTCAAACACGAATCAATAAATGCATGTTACATTATTTTCCAATCAATTAATTTTCGGGTCACTAGATTTGCTTACAGAAATCGGCCAAGTTGCAATAGCCAGGCAACCAGATGGGACGGACCAGCGCCTCTGACTTGACCAATGAACTGCCGAGTAAATCATATGGAATGATTTTATATATGTATATTTATATCAACATCAACACACACACAGCTCACACATCAACCAAAGAACAAGAGGAGGCGGCCATTGAGCATAAATGTTTAATCAAATGAAGCATGCACAAATTGGGGCTCACTTTTGGGGCTTGAGTGTCCTGTAACGTACCGTCCCCTTTAGTCCGGCCTGGTCCAATCTGGCAGCTGATTTAATAAACATAAAATGTGTCAGCATTGTAAAATTATTTTGCCGCCCTCATGCGCAAACAATGAACAGCAACAACAGCCAACTGACAACAGACAACAACCAAGAGCAGTCAAGAGTCAACAACAATCAAGTACAAAGTGTAGCCTTAATGTGTTTGTTTTTGTGTATGAAAAATTTTTTTTTTGCAATTTTCCAATACATTGAACTCCGCCTCGTTCAGTGGACTGACATCAACTGCAACGTCGCACGCATATCACGGCGTATACGTAATATTATTCTTTGTGTCAATCGAGTCAATTCCCAGTCACTGCCGCTGCAACTAAATTGAGTGCATTGCCACACGCACTATCGGAAAAATTTGTAGCGACTGATAGGCAACTACGGCGTCTGGCCTCTGACAATTTGCTTCATGTAATGAGCAATAAATAGTTCATAATTAAATTCAATATGTTCTTGTGGTTATAAAGTATGCAATCGTATAAACAATTGTTAATAGTCACGGACATGTTATTACAAAGCAATAAATATACATAAAAATAATAGTCAGAATGTTGAGTAAACTATCTGATAGAAAAATCTGAATTTTAACATATATTTAAAATATATTCGAAATCTTGCAAAGCCGTTAATATTGTAGTCTTAAAATTCGCATAAACAAATGCTGAACAACCAAAGAAAAGTAATAGAATTCAAAAAAACAATTCAAAAAAGTTGTCAAATACACTCGTAGCTTACCTTAATCAACTGTCTGCTGTCTGAGCTCAAGATAATATTACTCGTTACCAACTTGCTCATTGTGAAGCCTACTGCCTGCTAATATGTTATAATCTAATGACTACATATGTAAATACGCATTAAACCATGCAAAGTTTCGGGATCAAGCATTTGTTACCAGGGAACAACAGGAATTGAGTATCGAGAGGGAATTGTAGTTGTAATTAAAGTTTAACACGGGCAACTTTTCACCATTACCGACGACAACAAGAGTGGAAAGAGTTGAGGTCTATATGCTTATGCTCGCTTTAGATGGCCTCTTGATAGCAATGCAAACTTTTTTCGGAACATTTCTATAATAATGCGCCGCCGGCTTATGTGAGAGATAAAGACCGAGAGAGATAGTGAGAGAGTGTAAAAGAGAGATAGAATGAAAATGTTCTCCAAATTCAAATTCATAGCCAAAAACGCAGCATACACGCACAGGATGTAAAGTTTTCCTTTATCGTTCCAGCAAAATGTTAATATTTGTTGAAACGAAAAACTCACACCACTTACAACAGCAGAAATATTAGGAGCAAGAGCAGAAATAGGAATATGAATAGCAGAATTAACAGTATAGCAACATAGACTATGTATGTGTAAATAGAAGCCGCATAAAATGGTAATTATAAAACTAAACTACTGCAAATACTTACGATATCTACTCGTAAATATGTTTGTGTGCACACACAGACACTGACTGACAGTTGTCAGTAATAGATTTTGTTGTATTTTTGTTGTTGTTGTCAGCGCCCGCCTACTCCTCCCTCCCTCCCTCTCTCTATCTCTGTGCGCAACTGTGCGTATGATTATTATTGTAATAATTGTACTGAGTCTGTCTTGTTCGCTTTTAATGACTTTTCTTTGGAAAATGACGAAAACTGTTTTGCGGCTTTAGCTTATTGTGGTTCGTTAACATTTGCTCGCCAAGTTTTATTTGCTTTTGATAAAGTTACCAGAGCCATGTGGCACAACTGCATACTCTACAAGTAGTACACATACCTACATACAAGCACAGAAAAAAATATACGTGATTCCGGGATAAAATCAATCCGATTCGGAATCAGAAAACTGCAGAAATCTCAAATTTTTTTAATTACTTACGATATACATAGATTATCGTAGTATGCATATACTGAGTATATCTTTAAAAGAAAATATTAGCTAAAATGAAGAATTAAAAACTTGTATTTTGGAATGATTTTTTTGCTGTGTACATATTTGACTAGTCGACAATTTTCCTTCTGGCGTTTTGCTTTTATGTACTATAATTTTATGTATGTATGCATGCATGTTTGAGCAGCATGAAAAGCAAGTTCATTTTACATTTCAAAAGCGCCTTTTGTTATGTTACACACACGAGTTGTAGTACACCTGCTTAGCCCTCTCGTCCACAAGTTGACTTATAATACATACATATGTACATTCCTACATATAAAATATCCTACTCGGTCCACTTCAGTCCAACCATTTGTTTTTATGCATTTCTTTATGCTCTTTAGCATATATATTTGTTGTTGTTTTTAATATTCTTTTGTTGTGGATTAAGTATTTATTATCATACGCACCAAATGTTTCCAACAAAAACAAATAAATGTTTTATATATATACATACATACACACATATTCATATATATGGCATTAGTTTTTCCTGCACTTTTGCTTGTCTGCCATAAGTAGTTCTACTCCCACACATTTGAAAGTGTTCTCTATCTCTCTGTCTGTCTGTGTGTGTGTGTGTGTTTCCATTGTAAAGGCTTGCACCCACCTTTTTCTATAGGACACTTTTCACCCTCTCCCCTCTCATTTTGCCTGTCACCATGCTGTTGCCTTGCCAACTATCGTTTGTGAGCGTTTTTTGTTGCCAAAATATGTTTTATTATCGTGTTACTCGCTTGATGTACGTATTTAGGTAGCTTTATACGGTTATATAGAAATACATACTTATGTCCATATAAACTTATACACTCTCGTACATATTCAGTATTGTGGTTTTATTGCTTTGAGCCATGGTCTGGCAAGTTGTGTGAATTTCTTGTTGCCAAGTTGATTTCCTTTTTGAAATTTATTTTTGTTTTTATGCGTCTAATGCTCCGATTACCAAACCAAAAAAAAAGTGTTTAGAACAAACTGTATTTATTAATAGTCACAAAGAGTAGTTGATTAAATAAATGCAACAAATCTAATTAATTGAAAATGATTAAAGTCTTGTTGCAATGGCCAAATATATTTAAGCATCTTATAAATTAATTAACTAATTGATATTCAATAGTTTTGATACAGTTAATGCTGCCTTTATGTAAGCAACCTGTTGGAAGAATAATTAAATTAAGTGACTTTAAACGAAATTATTCACATTATTATCGATGGTCATTCATTGCATTTATTCCATCAAATAATTCAAGTGTCATCGAAAGAGGCAGAGTTAATAATTTCTGTTCTGCTTTCAAATAATTGCAAATACATCAAAATATATTGAAATACAATGTTTTGGATAAACTATCCCCCAACTTAAATGTAAAGTATAAAATGAACAATAATCACATATGAATTTACTATGTATATAACAGTAATAAATCAACTTACAAACATCGGTTAATGTATTCCTCTACTCCTAGCTAAATAGAGTCGATAAATCACTTATTGCTAGCCGTTCTGTTATGTTTCACTTGGTAACTCGCTCAGTCCTTCCTAATTAATTCAACTAAACTTACGGACTAACTTTTTGGCATCTTATAAATTTTAAAATACCTAACTGCAGTCCCAAACCCTGGAAGTCGTTTTAATGGCATGTTGCTAATCGAATTTCATGGCGTCTCCAGTTTTCCTTATTTGAATTTTATTTTATTTTTACGTTGTTTTTTTTTTATTTCTTCAAGCTCTCATGACAGTTTAGTTGGCAGTAGTTTACATTATTTTTTTAATGCTGAATTCCCGCTCAAGTTGAAAATCCATTTAGCGTAACTCAACACTTAAGCATATTTCCCGGAGATGCTGTTGGTGAGCTGCCTCAGCTGTTTTCTTCGTTTTTTTATCAGTTCTAATATAAACTTACAGTCAGCTGACAGCTTTTTTAATTTATTTCATTAAAAATTTTCGCGCAAAACTTTTTCAATTCTCATGCAAAGCGAAAGATTCCGTTTCAGAAGCCCCTAAGGCGACTCCTTTGGTTGTTGTTGCGCTTTTTGGTTGAAGAAGGAGGTGCGAATGATATAAGGGGAAGTTGGTATGAGCAATTGCTGCAGTTGATTAGTTGTGCACTTTTGTTTGATTAAGTCTCATTTGATTAACACGCATTAACCTTAACCCCTTAGCATGACCAGGAGAAGGTTAGCGACTTCAAAAAGACGCATTTGAAAACTGAGGCAGACAGACAGACAACAAAACAAACAACCAAACAAACAAACAACGAAAAAGCAAATGAACGAACGAATAAGCTGAGCAGCAAGTGAACACTTGACTTTTCCCACAATTGCCCGCAGGCGTCGGTGCTCAGGATTGCGAACCGTTATCCACTTTACCCACAACAACTCACACCAATGTCAACTCAATTAATTCTTATCAAACTGAGAGAGGGACTGGGACACGCATTCGAGTCGAGTCGAGTCGAGTCGAGTCAGCCAACAAACACAAATATCAAACAAACTAATGTCAGTTGTCATAATAAAGCGCAAATACTTTTGATGCTTCTTTTTTGCTCTGGTGCACGAGGAGAGCGGTGAGTAGTGGAGTGGTGGAGTGGGCTACATGTACACACATACATTCTCTTACGTACTACAAGTATAAAGTGAAATGCAAACAGCTGCGCAATTTAACGTCGGGAAAGTAGAGCCAAGGGCATCCAAGGCAAAAACGAAGGCAAACACACAAAAAACAAACAAGCAACAAAACATACTTACAAATACTACATACTATAAAAAGTAAATCTATATGTGTGTGTGCCGTATTTATATATATACATGTGTATCTGTGAAATATCACTGACGTGACTGTTGCTATTACGACTGCCTCAGCTGCCTTCGCATATTAAACATACATACATATTTATAATAACTTTAATTAAGATTTTACAAGTAGATTATTTCGTAATAACAAAAACAACAGCAGCAACAAGAACACAGTTCGCTGAGGGCGTAACACAACAACATAACATACACATCTAGATTAAAACAACAACAGCTTGAGAGATAAGTACATCAACTACAGCTTCTATTTGTACTTCACGTCAAGAGCACTAAGTGCTCAGATCTTTGCAAATGATATTAATTTAAATGGTATTTTAATTTTTTCTACCATTATTGAATTTTAATAAATTAGTATATTAGTAAATTATTATTAAGCAATTATGAGAGTGCCAGAAATTATTGTTGCGTTACGTAATAAATGTAAATGATTTTATTTTATTTTATTAAATAGATCATATTTATTTTTATTAGATTTGCCATGTCAGTCAGTTTTATTCAAAGGCACTGTGTTAAAAATGTGAATCAGCTTCATTTGTTATCACTGCGGACGGTAATCCGCGCTAGTGACAAAGCATCACGAATGGTGCGAAAGGCGACTAGCAATATATACAGAAAAAATTAAAAATTTGCAACGCCTGTCCGATCGGTTAGGCTATATCGGCTATAAACCGATCGAATGGTAAAGCTCTTACTAACAAAAGTATTTACTTAGATTTTTTGAAACTTTCCTGGTTCGTAAGATAGTTAGGTGTAAGTGGGAGGGGCGAAATTTAGATGATTGCAGAAAATGGGGCCATTGGATCCTACTGGTAACATTTTTTAATTTTCTAATATTCTTTCTAATGGTTCAAAGGATAAATAAATTTGAAATTTTTAGTGGCCTTCCCAAAATGAGATGAAAAGTCAGTTTGTGTGTTTGTTTGTATTAAAACGTTGAAATTGCTTAAATGTGTGAATGTGGATCTATTCCCTATCAAAAATCTAGAAACATTTGCTCTACAACTTTTTCGGAAAATCACTAGCTTAGCGGCAAAACGCTAAGACCCGCAAAAATGTAAACCACTTACATAAAACTTATTCTTAATAATAGGAGTTTGGCATTCGGCACTGAGAAAAAAGTAATTTTTACTAACCTCTTTTTTTTTTAAAATAAGTTTTATATAAAATTTAATACCATTCGTCACCAAATTTGACAACAGAAATTTAGGGGCATGGAATTGTTTTCGTCACTAGAATTGTACCTCGTAAAGAGTAATTAGAAAACTTAAAACTTTGTCAAACCCGATTTGCAAACGGAGTGTCATTTTTATCATGGTTTGGACCCTTAATTCTCTCTGCATTCAAATTGTATCAAATTTATTCAAATAATTTCTTTTTTCTCAAAATGCGATTTTTAAGCAAAGGTCCCCCTTGTGTTTTTCAAAATTTCATAATTTGAAATCTCAAGTCTTAACATTAAATCAACTTCTTTTGAAATAATAAGTATAAAACAACACTTTAAACTTGATTCTGTCAAAAATCATGCCAAAATGAACACAAAGTCTAACCTACTTTAAACTATTACAACTTTGTCAAAAGTCAGTCGGTTCTCAAGCAGAATGTCATTTTGATCATGTCTTAGCCTCTTTTATCATTCTACATTCAAGTCATTTTAATTTCGGTAAAATCAATTTTATCATCGAAATTGCAATTTTAATGCAAAATAGGACTCTTTTTGTTTTTCGAAAAAAACTAAAATTTGTTATGCTTTTATTTTACTTTTTGCAACATATATCGTATAAAACAACACTTTTGTAACGGTTTTATAAACGTTTTGTGTTAGTAAAAGCAGTAAATTTTCGCAATGCATTATTGTTAGCGATATTTCTACAATTCCCTTTTGCTAATAACTACGATAAATAAATACAAAGCTTATTTGCATATATGTAGACTCACAGTAAATAGCGGTTGGCAAGAAATTTTAGCAATTTGTGTTAATAAATTTCCATTAAAGCTCGTAAGCATAATGCAGCAGACCATTATGCGAACGGCCCCAACCGCAATGCAATTCTTGAACTTCCACATTACTAAACCATTCACTGCACCCAGAACCGTCAGCAGCAGCAGCACCAACAGCAACAACAACAGCATCATCGACAACAACAATTCCAACTACTTACAACGGCAGCATACGAGTCTGATTTTATTATGGGCAGCAAATCACACGTGCATAATTTTTTTAGCATTTAGCCACATCTGACTGCCATAACATAGCACCTTGGAACTTCAAGAGTGTTTCTTAAACATTCGAACATTCATATGTACATACATACACACGATATATAAGCACACATGTGGGCATATTGCCGAGCATGTCCTCCAGGCAGTTAGCAGTGGCACTTAAAAATTAATTAGAGAACTTATAAACAAGTGCGGCATGTGCAAACTAACTCGAGCGGCAAATCAAACGCACTCAACATTCGCCGGAATGCGAAGCTGGAGATGCACGACGACGAGGGATGTGGCAGTGTTGCAAGAATGCAGGAGGCTCAGGACTACAGCCTGCAACCTGAGCTGTCTGCAACCCGGGCTGCCTGCCAACTGCTGCCGACAAACATTTGGTGCCGTTGCACGTTTATTTAATGAAAATTGTGTGTGTAATTATGCATTAAGCGAAGCGCGAGGCGTCTTGCAGTTTGCCTGCCATACATACACACACACACAAACATGCAAGACAAAGCGTGTTGAAAAATATGCTGCATACTTTACGACGCTACCTTAGCATATGATTTTAATTAGTTTGACTTGACACGCGTTTCAATTAGAACCAAAAAAAAAATAACTGCAATTGGTACCACAATCAAACCTTTCAAATTTGTGGTCAATTAAGAAAACATTCAAATGCATTTAATAGTTGTCCGATAACAATTCGCATATAATTGAACCATTATACATATATTTGTAGTTAATTGTCCGAAAACGCTTTCGCCTTAAATTCTCCCAACAAAATATGTCAACAAAAATTTATAAATTGCAGATAAATGTTAAAGCTTTGCATTTCTCCGATCAAAATTATAATTATTATAATAATTATATTATTAATAATTATAATTTGTGTGGAGTCTGTGGGAAATTTATTCACATTGTGGGAGAAATCAAATGCGGGAAGGCACCAATTAATGAACCTCATTGAATGCAACACTAACGTGAACACACAGATCCACACAACACAGAAAGCTTTGACGCATCTCTTTAGAATGTTGTTAGTAAAACAAAATGTCGGACAATTAATTTACGATAACAAGTAATCGTGGTAACTTAAGTAGTTTTGTTTGTAATGCCTCTCGATGACAACGACATCGTCGACATCGATACCAATGACAATGACTCGAACATGGACTTCATTTCTACAAGGTTTCAGCTCTAATGAAATTGTTGTCCTGCTGCCAATGCTCAGCTCAACCATTGGGGCGGCACAGAGGGCTGACTATTAAGTTGTTCCTTGCTCACAAAAGGGACCTTTCCTTTCTTGCCTCGTGGCACGCCCCAAACTATGTATGTGTGGGTGTGTGTTCGTGTGTGTGTTTCTACTGCATTGTCATGTTCATTGTCATGCCAATTATTTAATTTGTCCATGACAAACACAAGAAAAAAATACTTTTGAAATGTGATTAGTATCTCGGTATGTGCATAGAAAAAGTTGTTGTAACACAATAGCAAACAAGTGGGAATATTCTAGTCTAAAAGCCACGACTACAACAGACCCTGTGCCCAGTACCTTAGATACTAATTTTGACCAAATTTTCAGGATATTTATCTTATAAGCCAACTGCTACACATGATATGCTTTAAATTTCTCTTGTAATTACTTTTTTTCGAGTTACGGATGATATGTGTTTGACATCTGTTAAATATATTTGCACAAAATCAAAATACCCTTTTGGTCCATTAATCGGTATCAGACAAGGCTGAACAATTTGTAAGTATTACGGAAATACATCAAAGTCAATGGGTCGACATGTTTGGCAATACTAATTAATGCATTCTTCTTTAGAAATTTGCCAAAATTAAAACTTGACAACGATGTGAACTTTATCATTTTTGATTAATTAAATTAAAAATTTAAAATTTTAGTTAAAATTCTAGATCATAGAATACAAAAAATAGTTTAATGTCTAATATGTCTATAGATGTGTATTTCTTGGGCTGATTTGTGGCACGTGGCGTAGTCTTGAGTCCCATTTTTAGTGCTGCCACAAGACTGAAGAAAAACAATTTATTTATCAATAATTCACAAAATTTGTACACCAAACTGCATAACTAATAAACCTGCCAAACAAACAGACGTTCTTCTTTCTCCGCAATGAGTGAAAAAACAAATGCCAAAAAAAATAATAAATAACTAAAACCTTGTAAACATGTGCATAATCCGACAAGTCCTGAACAACAATATTTTGGGAAATGGCAGTTAAGCTGGGCCCAAGCCAGGAACGAAATAAAAATCACATACATAACCGAGTTACTTTTAATCCTCGACACACAATCGACACATTAATTTATCACTCGGAGCAGGCAAAAGCCTTTCAATTAATTCCAGAGCACACCCCACCGCCTCCCCATCCACCTTGTGGAGAAGTCGAATACCCATTCTGGAACAACTCTATAAATACTTTATCGCCAACTGGCGACTGTCGGACATTTCGGCATTTCTCGCATTTCTGGCATTTGGCATATTGACTTATGAGCGCTGATTTGTAAGCAGATTTTCTATACTATGAGCTTGTAATTAATTCATGTCCAGTTTTTTGTTTGTGACTTTGCTGCTGCCAGAGAGCATTTATCTTCAGAGTATAGAAAAGAGGTAGGGGAATGGCACTAACTCATCTCGGTGAGTGCATTTTTGGCAGACAGTCAGCCAATGCATTTTCTGCAGACCACAAGAAACTGCAAATGTTTTACTGTCTCCGCAGAGAAATGACCAAGCTACTTAAAAGAGGCGCCAAAAGCAGCTGCTAATGTAATTACCGTCGATTTCGTTGCATCTTTTGCAAGCCAAATGCTGTTGCAATTTGGCAAAGGTGAATGAACCAGACGGCCATTAAACGTTGACAACGTAGTGAGACTCTACACAGAAAGAAAAAAAACGGGATTTTGGGATAAAATCAATCCAAAGCGGTATCAGAAGTTCGGTAATTTTGAAATTTTTTCGAATCTTGTACAAAATTCTTAATTTAAGTACGGTTATTCAACTCCTTCTTCGCCATTATTTTGATTCAAAGTTGAATCTTAGATGGGTTTTTTTTTCTGTTTACAGATACTAAGACAAGTCCATCGACGAGCTGACACAACAATCTTATAGATACGGGTACATTTGCAATATTGTACATATGCAAATGTCAACAGACGAGCCGAGCCTAGACAAGCACAGACGAGTCGTAAAGGATGTGGTAAGTAAATACTAAATTTAGTTGGCTTTGCCACACAGCCGTAGCGACATTTCCTCTTGCAAGGCGTCGACATCCTGCTTGACAGCCTCAACTCCAATTGTACTGCACTCTGCACTCTGTGGCAATGGCATATGAATGCTGCTGCTATTGCTGTCTCTCTATCTCTCTCTCTCTCTCTCTATTCCTCATTCTGCATTTGTGCCATCAGAAAATTATGCAAAATAGTAGCAAAGTTTCAATTTCCTCGCCAGCGCAAAATAAAAAGAAAAAGGAAGGGAAAAACAAAAAACGAATGAAATAAAATAAGACTTGACGAAAGGAAAAGATGACGAAGAAAACGCAAAGAAGCGAATCGTTGAGCAGGGAGCAAAAATGTTGCAAATAAAGAAAATGCAAAGTACAAAATTGTGGTCTCGTATAAATAAGAGTAACTTATGAAAAGTTATGAAAAACTTTTGCTTTACAAGGCAATACGTAGTTCGGAATATGTACGAGTTGATACTTACCCCAGGCATTTGAAATCCAGCGATCTACGGACTACTCACAATTTCCAAATTCAATATTTTTAGTTTTCTTTTTTTCTCTTTTTTCTTCTGTGACTTAGGTATTCAAAAATTATACGAGTAAAAGACAGTTGCCAAATATATTTCTACATATACTGATAAGCTATTTCGGCAATCTATAATTATTATCTTGTCTTATATAATTAAAAGAAACTCAAATCAATTTTAATTTGACAGTTATTTAGCTATTTTAGTTTCTTCAAATTGTCAAATAGAAATATTCTATTAATCAAATTAAATAAAGCAAAACATTTTAAGATGTAACTCGTAAAAAATAATAAGAAGAAATAATACATTAAATTTTAATTTTTAAAGTATTATATTTTTAAACCACTTAAAAAAGCTGATTTAAAATTTTCTTCATTTTTTTGGCGATATATTATCTGAATTATACAGAATATAAATTAAATGATAATTTTCTCCTATATTTTGCAAATAAACCATTGAGTTTCACTTTAATCAATTAAATTTGTGTATATTTTAAATATTGTACTTATGAGAAGTTCTGAATTGAATTTTGAATTCAAAGAACAGATTTATTATATATTTATAATTCTTTGATAAGATATCTCATAAATAACTTATAAACTTTCAGGACTTACTTGCTCTGAGTCAGCAAATGAGACACACAATAACATAGCTTCTGAGTACGTATTACGTAAGTAGTTTCCAAAGTGCAACACGCACACATACACACTATTATGTGTGTGTGTAAGTGTGTGAATTTAAATATTTACATCTGTGTACATATTGTATGCAGCTCCATTATGAAGGCAATAACCCAACGACATTGCCCACAGGGCTTCAAAAAGAGAAGTTTATAGTTTTAATTTTTGCAATTTTGCTGGCTGGCGGCACACAAGCCTCAAAACGCAAGGCGCTCCCACTCACACACTGACACACACACATACACTCATACGGAAATATAGATAGAAAGCTAGAGCCATAAAGATGAGGGAAAGAGCAACATAAAAAATTAGCATACCACATAAGACAATTGCCTGTCAAGCGTTTGTTACAAGACAGTTTTCTCGGTTTCTCGGGTCGAGCGAGCATTCACCAAAGGGTTTTGCAGCTTTTGCTTTTGGGGCCGCTGCTATTTGATTAGGCCAAAAGCTTGTTAAGGAAATTTGACTGGCAAGTTGAGTGGCTGGTTGGCTAACTGGCTGGCTGCCGGCAGCATAATTTGCATATAGTTTTGCCATATTTTTTGGCAACGTTTTTTCATTGCTTATCGTAAATTTTGTTAAAGTTTAAGTTGTACATTCATTGTCATTCTTCCGGTTCGTTGGCTGCAATGCAAGCTGCATAAGAAAATTGAAAACTATTTTCAAGTGCTAACGAAGGTAAATATTGTTTCATTATACACCATTTTACCATTTCCCACAAATTGTTGCATAATAAGTAAATTTTCATCAACAAAGTCGACAATATATTTTATTTGGACATACTCGTATGCTATTCTGTACATGCATCTTGTCTAAATAGAATTGCACTTCATTGTCTGACATACGAGTATGTAAATATGTGAAAGACAACTTTTTGTATTCCTCTTAATTGCCGTCCACTGTTCATAGCGAATTAAAAGGGTTTTAATACCCTTTGTCGACTGTATACATATAAAAATGGGTATATCAACTATGTAGGATTGCTTCTTAAGGATAAGAGAGGAATCTTTGTAAATAAGCAAGTACATATTATTATTATAAATATTATCTACAATATATAATATATATTTATTGTTATTAAACAAATGATAAAGAATTCTGTACAAAGGGTATCTCTCAGTCATTTACCGTCCACCAAGGCTTTGCTACTTATTTTTTTGACTTTTTGCATAAGTTTCTCACTATTATGCAAGGGTATTTTTCATATTTTTTATATGACTATCTGAGTAAAAAGATATATTTTTGTTTGATTTAAATGCAATTAAAAAGTTTCAATTAAAATTAACAACAGCATAAACCGACTGGCGCATTTAACAAAGTAAATATTATGCAATTATAAATAATTGAAGTGCTAAAGTCACGTGTGTGAAGCGCATAATTTACATACTAAGTACATACTTACACAGTTACATAAATATTGATGTATCTATATAAAGAGTGTTCATATAAATAAATACACAAGAGTGTGTGTGTGTGTGTGGAACGGGGTTGAACGGTATGCACACAAATAAGCCAATTGTATGTATTTATTTTACAAGTTATATTATTAGTGATATCTGAACACTTAGTAATAAAAAATAATAAAGTTACGGAATAAAAAAATTAAATATTAAGTCCATTTATTTGGTTATAATCACTTAACAAAACTTCCGGAAAAATTATCCAACTCAATTGCATCTTGAAATATTATCCCTAAGCTCCACTCTATGATTTCTTTAAAATGTTTCAGATTTCGAGTAGCAGTTCATACTGTATCTGATGCCTATTCTCCAGCCAACATTGAAGAGCCCAAAAGCAAATATTTTAAATGTCAATTTATAAGTGTCAATCGGACCACACTCTACGCACTTCACACAGTCTGGGGCAGTGTCTGTCCCCAGTAACTTCACCCTATCCATGACTGCATTCCCTCTTTGCATAGCTCGAAGCATGTGCTAACAGTTTTTGTGTGGTAATATAATATGCACAGCATGGCTTATAATAATAAAAACGCCAGCAGGGCCATGGTAGCAATGGCATCGTCAATGATACCAATGGCCGACCATTGACAGCCCGCGGCTGTCATACGCGTGATTGTCCCTTTGAAATATGAGTAGCTCTTTTCAATAACATTCAGCTGTCTGTCTGTCTGTTGTCGGCACTATGCAATACACGCACTTTCAATGGATAAAAGTATGTATGTATGTATGGATGTGTGGGTGTCTCGTTCTGAATAAGGTCAAAATATGATAAAAAGCAAAGTTGAGCAGTATCCAGAATCTGAATCAGAGTTATGCTCGTATTTATTATGCCACAACCGTCGTTGTGCTCGCTGTCCGGGACCAATTCTAATGTTTCGTTTGTAAATTAACTTTACCGCCAGCGGCAGCAAATATTTTGAGCTTTAACGCTGTTTTTCTTATACCCTGTGTCAAAAATATGAAGAAAATAAGAAGACTGATCGATATAAGATTTTTTTGTATTCATTCGAGCTTTCTCTAAAAAAAAGTAACAAATTTATTTGTTGGCCATGAGTGAAGAAGAATGGGTGTTCAAGCTGCCGAAATCAAATGCTTTTGGCACGGAAAAGAACAAAAATAATTTACCTAAAGGTCAATTCACTTTTAGGGGTAATTGACACTCAAATTTGAATTGGAACTGCTTTTTTTTTATCAGATATTTAAATAAAGGGAATGTTGTAAGTTAACACTCTCGACTAACAGAGTCTTGACTTTGATATTCTCTTAATTTTTGTTTTTGGACTGCGGCTTTAACTTCTATTTGGACGTATCTAATGGAACGCATGCTTCGAACTCTCATCGCCTCATCGACAACATCTTCGCGTCTTGGCCCATGCAGAACAACAACAAAATTTTAAAATTAAAAAAGTTTTCAGTTGCCATTCGGCACGTACCAATACGCAACGACAACGCCACTGCGATATGTATGTACGAGTATATATCGTTATATAGAATTTCTATATATTTTCTGTGAAACAACCTCAGCCGCCCTCATATTGACAGGCTTCGCAGGAAGAGGGAATGTGAAATGGGGAAGGAGGTGGAGTGGAAACTGGTAATAAATGCGACAGCACTCGGCATGCATAGCATGTCCATTTTCACAGCCTCCGTCTCCTCGTTCCTATACCATTTCCACATGCCTGCGATTTTTCAAAATTTTCCTTTACAGTTGTTCTTGCTTCCTGCGTTTGCTTTATTTATGTCAATTTTTTTGTGCAGCCAAAGCCGCAATACTGATGATGAGGGATGAGGGAAGACGGGAATCACAGAAGATTGTCGCTGGAACCAGGAAAAACTTTTGTGGCTAATATTTCCGCGTTTGGGTTAAGACGTTAGGTGAATCCATTCATTTTTGTTCTGATACCCTTTATAAATAAAATACATAAACAGGGAGAGCACAGCGATATGTACTAAAATGGCAAAAATAGTTTTGAGTTAGTTATTATTAGAACTTAAATGTTCAGTACAGAGTATCTTTTAGTCCATTCTTCTTAGCTTAAGTGTTTCGTTTTTAAGGGTATGTGCATAACGAACCAAATTGACGGTGCAAAGCGCCAGTGGAATATAAGATCCGAAATAAAAGGCTTAGCTTTGATTGGCTTTTGGCTGATTTGTGGATAATTTTATCAAGAGGCAAAAGAAAAAGTCGATAATATATATATTTGAAAGACAGACATTATTTTATTTTCTTTATTTTAATAAATATGTTAATAAATCAAAGAAATTCAGTCTACGATCAAACAAAACTAAATTTAAATAATAAAAATAAGTTGTACACAAATTCATAATTTATTTATAAAATAGGCTATTCATTTTAATTTTTACTTGTAATTTTCCTAAATAATTAGGATACAAATTTATATAATAAATGTAGAAATGCTATTTATCCTTTTGAGCTACGAGTGCATCAAAATACATACTTTTACAAATTAAATTACAATGCATATTTCACTAAAATATGTTGGGTGATTTGCCTTTAACATAATTTAAATCCAATTAAATTTGCGATTTGAATCCCACGCGCTTTATTTTTTTTTTTTATTAGATTGTCGATATTTTGTTATATAATACTGTGTATTTTGTAGCCAATCGAAGAAACAATTATCTGAATTTACTCTATATATACATTCAAAGCATCGAACTTATTAATATTTTATAGTATTTATCAAAGCATTTGTTGACAGACCAGAGGCATAAATATCAAAAAATAACTGCACGCTTCTACGGGTCGACACATTTCATTGCCATATAATTCATTCCATCAGTCACTCAGTCAGCCATTCAGCCAACCAGTCAGTCAACGCCTAAAGTTTTATTACTTTTGCTGCTGTCAACAATGTTTGTTGTTGGTTTGTTGGCTGGTTGTCTGCTCTTCTGTGTGTGTGTGTGTGTGTATGTGTGGTGTGGCTTTAGGCAAAATGCTGTGAATATTACGGCACATAGTTGCCAGGGTTCTAGAGTCGGAAGCGCTGCTTATTTTTTAATATTTGTGCAAGGGCTACATGTCGTATGCGCAATGTTAGCAAACTGGCAGCCACGCAGCTAGTACTCCTTTCTGTCCTTTTGGCCATTTGGCTGCTTACTACGATACTCACTTACTGCCTTCTACTTACTGCCTTCTGCTTGTTGTTGGTTGTTGTGCTGAGACACAGTTGGGCAAATATTTAAGCTTTGTACGTCATTTGCCGGCAATGATAATGTGCTTCATGTTTGCTCTGTGGCAACGGCATGGCAAACTGTTTACCAGAATGGAAACTTGGAGTAATAGTAAGAGCACAACTTAGCTAATATGCCAACACTGTTTGCCCATTGGCATTATTGTGAGCATACATAAGTATATGTTTGATATATAGTAGCTCGATAAAATGCAGCAATTCAGTCTATATAGCGCTCTTCATTATCAACTCATCAGACGCATTGACTTCTGACAAATGGAACAATTTCGATTCCATCTCATCTACATATGCAAAAATCTAAGCTATACTACTTAAGAAAATTGTTTGCCATTGGAAGGAAGGCAGCAACAAAGCGAAATGAAAATTTCTATAGATGTATATATCTACATGTGTGTGTTTGTGGGTATTTGTCTGTATGTTTGTAATAATATTCAAATTGGCAAAATCCATTATGATCGCAAATATTATTTCAACTGCCAGCCAGCCATCCAGTCAGTCAGCCTTCGGCTTAAAAAGTCTGATGTACCAAAATTCAGAGAGTCTCTGGTAAAAATTCTCAGCCCTTGCATCTGCTGCATCCACTTGAAGTGAGAGCGTTTCAAGAGAGTTATGTAAAACTAAGCTCTACCCGTTAGGATAAGAAAAAACAATTGAAATTTTGTTAATTCACTATGCTCAACTATAATCTACCCTATTTACTTTCGACCCTATCGTGAATAAAAAAATATCATAGTCTACTGATTTTAATGTTTTATAAATTCTATATTCTTTTAAAATATTTTTTAAAGGAATCTGTAACTGGGTTTATCTAGTTACAGGGTATACAATTTACTCAATACTTTTGCATACAGTGAGTGTTTTAGTTTTTATTACAATAGAAAAATAAAATAATAATTCAAAAAAAAAAATAAATGACTTACTGTATTTTGTCAATTATTGTCATTTATATAAATATCCAATAAAATAGGGTACGTTACAATTGAGACATCAGAGCCACAGTCTACTGTACTTTAATACATGCATTTCAAAGCAGAACCAAACTTATAACCGACAGAAATGGGTTAAAAGTGTTGACAGTTAGACAAAGCGCAAATTATACACTCAGTGAGTTGGTCGACGTACTCGTATTTGATTTGCAATGGGCGTTCGTTAGATTCGGGGCGTGGCAGGCACTAGCGTCAATTTGCTTGGCCGAAAAAGTTACAAAGTTTGGCGCTTGGCTTGCAATGCTGTTGAAATATTTGCACACGATATTGGCAATCGAGTTAACAGTGCCAGGCAAATATTACAGCTAAAATGACAGGAAGAAAGCTGTCAGAAAGGGACAACAGACGATAGAGGGAGAGAACTAGTGATAAGGCGGCATATTTCAAAATACGAGTAAATTAAATTAAGCCATCCTACGGACTGGAAAAAATTATGTAAATTTAATCAAAATAAGTAGCAGCAGCCGCGGATTGTCAGCGTCAAGCTAAAAGAGGCTTATAACAACAGTCGACTTGGCCAATAATAACAACAAGAACAACAGCAACAACTTGACAAGGCAAGGCAAGAGCAGGATGATGCTAAGTAGCCGCAATTCCAGCCATATGCTGTCAACGCAAAGCTCGAGGACCAATCTGAAGTTCTACAAAGGCAAATGGACAACCAAGGAAAATAACAACGAAAAGCGACCAACTCATAAACAAAAAAAATTACTAAATGTTATCTAAAAACTGTATTTTAACTTCAAGATACCTTATTATTTAAATAAATATATTTTTGTATTAAATATGCTTGCCAATTTACAATTCTAAGTAACTACCCAATACTATAATTATTTATTTAAAACAAAAACTTTCAAATAAATATTTATACTTTTTGACACCAAATATACCTTATTTACCAATTATACTGAGTATGTCCAGCGACTGAGTGGGAGAATTACGTGTAATAGACAAGCTCGTTTGGGATGAGAGAGTAATAAAGTTTCCGCCGTGGCAATAATAAAAAATTTTTAATGTTCCTTATTGTTTTGAGCAAGTTATCTAACGCATTTTAAGGGTAATTCAGCTAAAAACGCCATAAACTTATTTACTATTTCCTTGGCCAAAACGAACGAAAATTGTACGCTGTCTCGGAAAATTTAATTTGGCATTTGTAATGTGCTGCGTGTTCGCTAAACGCAGGCCACAAAATAACATTTGGTATATTCATGGCACCGACTAAATTACAAATTGCTCCGAATTTAATTTAATAATATTAAACTTAGACATTTGCGCCAACTTTGTAGTATACAGCTGTAATTCAGATTAATAAATCAATAATTATAGGTGATATCAAATGCCTATAATTTGGATAGATGACAATATGATTTAAATTCTTTTCAAATAAAATATTAAGGATTATAATCATAATTTTAAATGAATACACATTATTATACAAATGTGGATACTAATTAACTCTTCAATTGATTTTAAATAATTCAAAGTAAATATTGCTTTAATGTAATTCACCAAAATTGTACAATATGGAAACAGTAACAACTTGTTACAAACAGTAATTACAACAAACCTTAACATAATCATTTTATATATTCTATTTTAAAACTAATTTAGAATGTTGATTATACATAAATATCAATGTGTCTGTGTGTGTGTGGGTTTGACTAACTTTTGCTTAAAAATTAATGTAGGACAAAGCATTTTTATGGCTGTGCCGCAAAAATGCTCTAATAAATGCAAAGTACATTTTGGAACTCACTCAGTCAAACACTAGGACCACTGCACTTCAGAACTATGTACTCACAGATACTCACACACACATTTACACTTACATCCACATACACACACATAGGGCCAAAAACCAAAGCCATTTTGAAGCACATTTTAATAGCATTGTAGAAATTTTTTGCACTTAATTAAGTGTAATTAAATTTTCGTTGCCTGCTCGCCTATTTTTGGTCTATGTGAGTATGTTAGTGACTGTATGTGTGTGTGTGTGTGTATGTGTATGTGTGTGTGCGGGAGGCTGCGGCAAGTGCCGAAAATGTGCGCCATGTTTTATGGAACGATTTTTCACTTGAAGTTGCCAAAGCGCCACAACTCGAGTGCAATTTACAAAACTAAAAGTTCCTATTTTGTATGCTTAATAGAACGAGTATCGATAAATTATATAAAGCACATTTATGAATAGGAATTTTCTGAAAATGCTAAACTATATTAATTAACAGTATAATAATAATGATGAAGAGAATACTTCTCAACAATACACGCTATTAAAAAATTATAGTATACACAATCGGTTGTATTGTCGATAGTTTAGTTAGATTGAAACATAAAGTTTGATACTTAAACTTCTTAATAAGAAGAAAACTTTAATCAGAATTTTAAAAATGATTTCATTTGATTTTCATGTTTTTTTACGAAATATATAACTATATTATATCAAACTCTGTGAGAAGATATACGTAAATTTCATAATTAAATGTTCCGACAAAAAAAGTAAAAATATCTCGCCGGAAGGAAGTAATTATAATTAGCCGCAAGTCAATTTCAGAAAAAAGATTTCATTGGTTACACATCGACCGCAGAGCTGCCCCAAATGATGCCTGACCAATATTGCAGAGTTGCACTGGCTAGCAGCTGACGTGAGTGACCGTAACAGAAACAGTTAGAAAAGCAACAACAATGGCTGACATGTCAATGCCGTTGGATGTTGACTCAAGCGCATCGGCGTTAAGTATACGCCGTGTTCCACTCATACTTGTGTGGAAGTGGGTGCGTGTGTGTGTGCCCGCCGGATGTCATATTGCAAAATTGAATTTTTCGGTGCACAGCACTTTTGTTCCGCCAGCTGTTTGCCTCGTCATCACTGCAATGATTTTGAATTGTTGACATCAGCAAACGTCCACGATGAAATGAAGCGTTCTATGTATATATATTGCACTATACACATATATATTTGGATGTCATATAGCTAAGTAACGTTATCAGCTTTATTTGATGTTTAGCAATTTCCTGATTTATCCCTCACGTTATTTCCGCTTTGCATTTGTATGCGTTGACCACACCATACGTATGTGTGTATGTTTTGTACGTACACACACTCACTCAAGAACAAAAATTTTTAAAGCAAAAAAATGAAATTTTACGGTTTCTGCAACAAGCTTTTCACGTGTGTGCATTGTGGGTGTGTGTGTGCACGATTACGTGATTTTCAAAAGCACTTCCTGCTTAGTCGTTTGCTGACTCGTTGAGCTAGTAAAACCTCAATATTATTGGACATTTTAGAGGATTCTGATTTGATTTATATTGATATTGCTATTTATGTTCTAGATATGAACAAATTATTTGATTGCTTTTAGCTAAATTCAATTTTACAGACAACATAAAAATACAAATAATTCATTTAAATTTCTGAAAGTTTTTAAGGTATTGGATAGTGCTCGATATTTAATAAAAACCTAATTAAACCATTTATCCCGTTTTAGGCATATGTTAAATGTGTCGATTGTCAAATTTACAGTCTATCAAAATTCAAGTGAGCGTATGTAACAAATTTGTAAAACAAATTTAATTTGTGACTCATCGTTAGGCTTACAGGAGCTAATTATAATTGTGCACCACTCGATTCACCAATTGAAATTTCAACCACACACGCACACATACACACCACTGTTCTCACAGTCAATTGCAAAAAAGTAGCAACTGCTCATCAGAATGTTTCCATGTCCTTTTTACAGAATTTTTATGCAAAACATGAACATTTAGTGGAACGCTCTACGAATTTTTAATGAGAACCAACTGCCAGTCTTATATGTGAGCTCTTTAACATTTTACATGTTTTATGAGTTTTTTTCCTTTGAATTTTTGTTTTTTTTCTTTGTGGTTTTTTGTTGCAAGTGCAGGTAACTAAATTCGAATCCAACTCGGCATCTGAGTCGCTCATGGGCCATTCTACGTCACACGTACAGGTAATCAAATCATTTGGTGGCCCATCTGCGTGCATAACATAAATTTGCCAACATTTAGCAGATAATGAGCAAAATTAGTAACCGGACGATGATGCATGCAACAACAACGAACGATGTAATAAGCTGCCAAATCAGCTGCTGAACTTAATACGTATATTTTAAAATTTAGGTTAAAATTAATAAGTTATGAAAATGTTTTAGGTATATCCGAACTTTTATATTTAACAAAGTATTTTTCAAATTCTAAAATCCTTAAGAATAAAAGTTAAATAAAACATGAGCTTAATTTGAATACCTTAAATTTTATGAAAATCATTTCTTGTTATTTTACAGTGGGATAAAAGTATAAAATGGAAATCAGTGTTGATCATATAACATTTACCTAAAAACTTAAAAGAATTTATTTTTTGTTTCACTTATAAAATACTATATTAATTCTCTGATTGTCATAATATTTTATTTATGTATCTTTCAGTTACGCCGTTGAGTTTAGTATCTGAGCTGATTCACAACACATTTAAATGTCCAGCTTTATAGTTGCACTGTGGCATCTGCTGTCCAGCTAAATGAAGCATTCTGACATTTTATGTTTGCATAAGGATTTTATGAGGCAAATCGTTGTGCCTTCTTTGTGCTTGCCTGTTCAGGCAGCCGACAACCACCCAACTACCACATTGCACCTAAGTAAATTATCGTGTTTCATTTGCCAGCCACCCAAAAAGGCAGCAGCAGCACCACTTGGCACCACCACCCTGCTCAGCATTTTGACCAGGCCTGGGGGAGCTGGCCAAGCGTGGCAACACTTAGTCACTTGGTTTCAAGAGTAAACACATCTTATAAATTATTCAAAAACGCAAAAAAGCTATTTGCAACACTTTACCGTTAGCGTTACCGTTGTCGTTGCCTTTACCGTTGGCGTTACCGTTACCGTTACCATTGGCGTTAGCGCTGCCTGTCACTTGACGCTGTTCCATTCTATATATACTTATATATTTTTTGTGTACCACTCTTTCGTTGCCAACTTCTTGGATGCCCAATGCTGCTTGTCCTGTGCAATCAGTCAAAATGCGACGCGCAACATATGCGTGCGAGAGGGGGAATGAGGGGCGGCATCTCGTTGCATGGGCGTGGCAGTTGCCAGGTAATAGCACAGCAAAGCAAAAAGCATGACAAATGAAATGTAAAAGTTGCGCTTAAAGCAACGAAAACCAAAAGAAAACCAAAAATGAAGGGACACACACAAGCACAAAGCAACGAAGAAGGGCCAACAAAAAATAACGAGAGAAGCGTACACAGAAAAAATATAATTTTAAAATTTAAAATTAATTTCTTGATTATGTCAAGTATTTTTTAACACTATATGTGAATAAAATAGCAACCACTCACTAAAAAAACGCCACAACATTTGATTTCATTTCAAAAATTATTTTTAAACTTTGGTAATCAAAATATTTCCGGATAAGGAATTGAAAAATTGTGCTTGAATCAAGTATTTTGTACTGGTCTTAAAAAAAAATCAGGGATTTCCAAACTTCTGAAACCGCATTGGATTTTTTTCTACCGATATCATGCATTTTTTTCTGTGTACTCTGTTTTTGGGCGAGTTTCTCAGATTCGCATTGCCTTAACACTGACAAAGTGCCACGACTTACTGCAGAGCGCTCTGGGGCAGGCAAAATGATGCCAGAAGACCCAGGAAACACCTTAACCATCAGGCGTTGAAAACTTGACTTTGTCAGTTAACTTTGCTCGCAACTCCTTTTGCGCCCAGTAAAAATTCACTTGCGTTCAATTATGCATGTGTGTGTGTGTTTGTGTGAAGTGTATGGGTGTCGCGTAAAAGCTTCACACAAATATTTAACTTAAGTAAACGTTCGTAATTAATTTCACTCTTAATACTGACATTTTTTTACATTCTCACAATATCTTTTTGTCTTTTTGTTATAGCATAATAAACACACACATTTTTAAATAAAGTCTCACTGATTTTATTCTATGTGTGTGTGTGTTTGTTGCTGCTGGCATGTCAAAGTCGCAGTTGGTAGTTTGTTTGCTTGGGGGACCAGCGACAGGCAGCATTAAAAAATGACTGCATAATTTATGTGTCAAGAGCTTGCGGCTACGTTTTTTGGGTGTAATTGATGTTGCCACCCCGCAATTAACTCCCGCCTGCCAAAGATTTATACGCTCTGAGGTTTACCATCTCTCGTATTTTATGACGCGTCTTGCCTAAAAGCGTTCTCAATTACACGCAATTAACTGTAACAATTACCGGTCAAAAGCCGGAGAAATATTTACCAAAATCACACATACGACATGTTGACTCAGCGACAAACACCCAATCGGCTTCCAGCTAAATATTCTACAATTGTAAATAATGGCAAATTGCTTATACGCAGCGTATGTCGTATAAACAGAAATAACTGTTATTACAGCTTAGCCAAGTCAATGAAAAATAAAAAGAAGCGTGACAAGTGACTGCACGTCTAACATCTTTTGTATTTACGCTCAATTAATCGCTTGTTAAATTTCATTTTGTTACTTCGACTGAGATACTGGCAAAGAACACACAATAAAAGCCTTCCAATTTTCCTAAATCACTTTTATATGATTCCATTGCGGTATTAGCTACAAAAAAAATCAAAAATAGAAGAAACATGATTGAGTTTGTCGATTTTTATTAAGAATTAGGCACAGCCTACGTTCAATGATTAACATTAATAATAGAATAAAATTATCCATTTAACATAAATAATATTTATTTATCTACTCTTTCATTTTCATATTTATTATCTTCAATGCAAGCATACAGAATTTGTAAAAAAAAATTAAATTATTTCATCAAATTTTTTACTAAATATCTTTATGATCTTTTTTTGTACTTTCATAGAATTTTATGTTGCCCACATTTTTTTCTTTTTTTCTCGTTATCAATCAATAATAAGACGCAAAAAATGACGCAGTTTCCACTTCAAAGTCCCTTAAATGTACAAAATACGCCACAACAAATAGACAACCCAAATATCACTAAGCATCTTAAAGGTATTTTTGGAAAACTCAGACCGTTCCAAGAGCCAATCAGAGAGTGTGGCTGCCAGGCAACGATGATAGCGAGAAAAAGTAATAGGAAAGGCAACTAAAAACTTCGAGTGGTATATAAACACTTGAATGTCCACTTGACCGTTAGTCCTTCACTTTAAAGATCGGATAAAGATAACACAAGGCAATGTCCAACAGCCTACGCACCGACAACTTGCCACAGAAAATTATTTATGTTGGCCAAGTAAATGATACCCTTACAAAAAGTATGAATAGACCTCAGTTACAGCTTAATCGTAATTAAACTACTTTAAGTCATTTGAGCTTTTGCCAGATGCCCTAAAGTTCCCGATAAATGCCAACCACAATATGGAGTGTGGTGCGGTATCTACGTGCATGTGGTTGCCACAATGCGTCACGTATCATACTGAACCATTTACTTGGCGCACAAATGCGAGAATTTTTAACTAAATTTCAACGCAAAAACCCTCATACTGTGCTGTTAAAATTCGATTTGTTTTTATTTTATAAATCTAAAATGGTAAATTAGAGCTAAATTGAGATATATAAATTTAGAAACATAATAGAGGCTTTATCAATTAAAGAGACACATGTAAAATACTTATATCTTTTAAAGGATTCTTTTGTCATGCACACTTTTACTTGCTTTCATTTCGTTACTGCTATACATTTCACTCCATTGTTATAAGTCAGTCCATGCACATCTGTCCAAGCTCCATGTGGTTATTTTTGCCGCTTTTTGCCACATTATGCGCCTCACTCAAATGAATATCACATATTTTACACGCATCGCATATTTACAGCGCATATTGAACATATTTACAAGACTATTTGTGTGGCAAGCATAAAATAGCACTACAAATACTGTTAACTCACTATCAGATACCCTAGATTTCAATATTAATGCCATCAAATAATTTGTATGCATCTCTTTAAAACATAGTTTTATTTAAACACTCATTAAACATATCATTTTTTAGGATGACTACAATAGGCGAAATAAAACTTTTACAAAACAAACAATTGAACTCTTCATAATTTCTTTTACAACTTGAGAATAATGTGGCTCGAATACTACTCAAAATGAAGATGTTCGCAAACAGCAGAAATTAAAAACCGAAGTAAATGCTGTGGTTGACAAACGCAATACATGAAAGTCTCCTTTTATTGTAAATTTTGTATGTGGCTATGTAAGAGTATGCGCATAATGCATGACACATTGGCATATTGCATATTGAAAAATGCAAACGATTTTGTTTTTTTTTTCCGTTGTTTTTCTTATGGCAATCGAAATATTTCTGCTTTGAATGTTGTCGAGTTTATTAACTGACTGCTTTGAGCTGGTATGTTTAATTAATTGCTGAACTGCAATTAGCATAGAGAAAGCTGGCATCAGCCTCGATGTGACAGCAGCAACAAATTGAAATTTCAGAAAATACGTATGCAATTAAATGAAAGGCAGTTTGAAATGTTTGTGGACTGCCAAGCAAAATGAAACAATTAGCAAGATGTGTGTGTTGGCTTTATCGTCTAGGCCAGACACTTACACAGTTTGCTTAACGGCAAAACAAATTAAAATCTGTGAAATGTGCACGTATCTGTGTGATGAACAGCGCTTACTAACTCACTGACTCACTGGCTGACCCCTGCACTATGACTTGCTGACCTCACGCTGCTCATGTTGACCACAAGGCACACATTCAGCTTTTGGTCATATGCTGCAAGCCACGTTTAAGCCATGTTGCCTGCTTTAAATATTTATGCAATTTATTTTTGTCTAAACTAATAAGTTGTTGTTGCTGTTGCTGTTGCTGTAGTAGTGCAGGTTGTTTTATCTCATAATGAAATACTACACAGAACTATACAATGTTTGTGTGTGTGTGTGTTTGGCTTGCATTTTGAAATTTGCGCCTGGTTGTAGGCAACGATTTATTTGCCAGAGTCTGTGGCAAGCAAGATGTTAACATATTCATTGAATCTGAATTAGTTTCAAGCTCTGCTCTCACATATTTCGAGCTGCATTCTGAATTATGAGTAAGCTCCTGACTCGACTCTTGGCTCTCGGATTGCTCCGGGGCTTGACCCAATGGTCTAACTGGCTTAATTGCTAAAACGAAAATGATGCAATTTTGCGATTTAAACTAAGTCGATAAACAAGTTATAAATGCAGTTAAGAGATCAGCACTTATTAAATTTGACGGAGAATATAAAACGTATTTTTTTGGGCCTTATTTATTTAACTTCTTTTATTTAAATAATTTGTATTATCGCATTTTAGCAAAACAAAACAGTTTAAATTATTTGTTATGCTCATTAATTTTAGGCAAGTCCTGGCAAACCATTCCATTAATTAAATTCAAAGTATGATCTTCAACTTATTTCTTGGTCTTAGTCTGAATAATCTTATGTTGAAATTGTATTTTATTATTATTAGTATTATAAGAACTTAAATTATTTGTTACGATTATTAATTTTAATCAAGTCTTTGCAAACCACTCCAGCCCGCGAGCAGCGTATTCCAGCCCCAGGCGCCCACCTGGGCATCAATCCAAGTCCTAAATGCAGCCACACTTGTATAAACGCCCGGATATTCGCGCTTAGCACAGCCAAGACCCCAGGAAACGATGCCATAGAGCTTACCCTGTGTGCTTGAGGGTTGATAGCCAACCAACGGGCCACCGGAGTCACCTTGGCAACTGTCGTGACCATCGCCGGCGGCGCAGAGCATGCGCTGGGTGATGGGCAACACTTTGGTATAGGCACGCCGGCAAGCACCTGGCGCCACATGTGCCACATCCACATAGCGCAGAGCTGGCGATACTCCCTCTTCGCCCTCCTCGCTCTGATAACCCCAGCCACTGACGTGGAGAAGTGTGTCGGTGGAAAGTACATCCTGTGCGGTCGCCAAAGGCACTGCCTGAAGTTCCTCCGTGTAGTTGAGCCGTGCATTGAGCAGCAGCAGGGCCAAATCGTTATCATGTGTCTGCGGATTGTAGGCTCCATGACGTATGATCTGATGCAAGCTGAGCAACTCGCCGCCCGTTGCATGCAACGTGGAGCCCAATCGCACGCTGTAGTCTAGCACCGTCCAGGGCCCGTCTTCAAAGCAGTGGGCAGCGGTTAATATGAAGTAATCTCCGATAATGGCACCACCGCAAATATGCTGACCATTCAGCTGTATCGATGCCTGGTATGGGAAATTGCGTATGTCTGTCACCTGACCGCCCACAATACGTCCATCATATTGAGGCGTGGCAAGGCTGTCAGCAGCGAGCAGTAAACTTGTCCACACAAATGCCAATAGAGTCATCTTACTGCGGCAGAGAGTGTTGTAACAGTGTCAATCCAGAATTTGTTTCATCACTTTTATATATACTCGTAAGTATCTCCATATCAGTTGCCTTATCTACGAGTCAACAAACTTGTTCCAAAACGAAACCAGCTTGCCAACTATTTCAAGTTCAGTTCAACTTATTCTTATCAATAACTATTTGCTTTTACTCATTTCTTGAGCTCTCTGTTGTCTGACGTTGACCCAATAACCTTCACCAGACCAGAAATTAATGTTGTGCAAAAAAGAAACTCATAATAATAATGTAAATAATCTATAAGATACAAATTTGTTGATCTTAAAATATATGTAAGGTAAATGAAAAGCGAAAAGTATTTATTATAAATTGTTTAAATAAGTATGACATATCTTCCTCTATTTTTAAGTACTTTCTCTATCAGAAAAGTCGATCTAGCTATTCTATTTAATGTGGTATACAAATTATTATAAAAGAAGACATTTTCATTCTACTTATATTAATAAATAATTTAGATTTGATATTTAAGTTTTTTTTTTTCAAATTAAAATAAATTTAGAATCAATACAAGCTATAGCTTAAGATCAATAATAAATAATTAATAATGGTTTTTATGGTTTGATATCTTGTTAAATGTGGTGGTAAGCTTTCCGGCACCGATGTGCATATAATTGTAGTGGCTTCTTTGGAAGCTTTTTTTATTATTGTTTAAATAAATCAATTGGTGTGCACATTTGCGGCCACAAAAACCGCAACACCGTCAGAAAGACAGAGAGAGCGAGAGAAAGAGATGTAAAGTCGACCATTCATTTATGTATGTCAGTCTGGCAGTCATTTAGTCAGTTGTTGTTTTTTTTGGTTTCAATGTTTTTCAGTGGCCACACAGCCGCTACAATTGGCCAACCCAACGTTGCTACTGCTGTGGTTTTCACACTTTTTTGGCAGCTCGCACATTTTTGGCCAAACACGAATGAGACTCGCAGTTATCTGGTGTTATTTCAATTTGTTTGGTTTTCACCGAGATTCTTTATTTTGGCCAATCGCCCGTAATGCCGCAGACCACATGCCACATGCCGCCTGCCACACGCAACTGAAGGCGGTTCAGTGAACCCCAATCAGAGGCGGTAAGTGTGCGGCAACTGCAATTGACAGTCTCAATTATTTAGATAGACGAGCCTAAGCCTTTTTTTAGCCCGTAATAAGCCCTTCAAAATGAAACGGCGTTCGATCCGTCTATAATCTCAATATTTGGCTAATCGGCACACAGCAAGCCAATAAATTGCTTTGGCTTAAAAATGCCATCGTTCCCCGTCAGCAGGCCATCGAAATACTTTCGAAATAACACGCCTATAAATAAGCATAACTGTCAGAATAACAAAAACACCAAATTGCCAAGGCCTTAACCAGCGACAACAGCAACAACAACGTTGGAATCTAGTAAAAGTCTATGCCAAATATTAGCACATTTTACACCTCCTCCTTGGGCCATTCTCGCAAGCATTTGCTCGACTTTAAATAGAGGGCGTGGCATTCAGACAGTCAGAGAGACAGTTTGGCATTTCTGTTGTGTATACGCCGTGTGAACTTTCGCTGCAAAGTTTTCAACGAGCGCCTTAACCTTTTGCATACATGAACATTTTTTCGCAATCTTCCAACTGTCACAAACATGAAATTTGACTTTTGACACGATTTGCAAACTTATTTAGAATTTTATAAAAATTTTTTTAAGTAATTCTTTTTATAGCCTGAGGCAGAAATTTCAATTTGAAAAGTGTAGATATTTTATTGTTGTACCCAAATTAAATTTATGCCAATTTCGTTCTCGATTTCACTTTCTTATCAAAAACGTATAGAATTCATTTTTGTGCAGCTTATTAATTAAGAATATCCGACTTTTTAAAATCCTCCGAGTGATTAATTAATTTATTTTGATTTTCAGTTATAAATGACTACTCCAATACAGTGATAAACAAAATGAAAAAAAAAATAAAGCAGTATTATTTCCCTAACATAAACTCCTCCCTCTTGACCCAGTACCGCTGTAGAGTGCAAAAATTTTTACTTGCAACGCGGCGCTCGTTGCACACTAAACACGTCTGGATGTGTTTTCGAGTTTTGTAACTCATTTGCAACTAAACTGAGTTCATTAAAGTTAATTTGAACGTGCAACACTGGCGTGCCACACAACACATGCAACATACAACACGGTAACAGCAACGAGAAGTGTGGAACATCCTCCAGGCCACACAATGCACTACCTTCAGTCAGAGAATGTACTCGTACTTCGTGCTAGATGCTCTCGTCCGGAGCACGTGGTTTAGCGTCGATAAGTTTGACATTTGCGCAAAGCAAAATGACAACTGCAAGCCAAGCCGACTGCAAAATAAAAAAGTTAGCAACCCTGTGCACACAGAACGCTGACATTTGCATTTGTCTTCCGCAAAAAGCTTTCAAATTAGCGACAGCTCCACGTCCTTCAAATTTTCCTACCGCACTCCTGCTCCTCTTCAAACAGTTCAGTCACAATTTTCCTAAATATTCCTCCACCTTTTATCGTCAATGACAACTAAAGCTCACGTCGCCCAAGGCACGCAAAGAAATATGCAAATAATTAGCAACCAAATGCAAAATTGTTTTAAAAAGCGCCTTAACAATTACAGTTTCTATATACTCAAAAATATAATTTTATTTCATTGCTAAAGTAAATAAAATATTGCTACCAGGAAGAGCTCAGACATTATATAAATGGCTTCTTATTATTGAAATTTTTCAAATTTTTCTAACGCGCTAGTCCGTGAGCATATTACGATTTCTTAAGAAATCTCTAAATCGAATAAGTTGTCAATACCTATTGCATAGCATCTTCCACTTTACCCAAACGATAACCATTTAAAAGACAATTATTGATATTATTTGATTGTTGGATTCGATTAGCTGGATAAGTGCTCAGTCTGTTGATTTCATTTAGTCAACGATTTCAGTTATTTCAGTGCTGAGTGGGACAACTACTTACATACCAAAAACGCCACACGCAATTTGCTTTGCCCAACTGATGCCATATTCCTCTCATCCTCTCTAAACTCTCAGCACTGACAGCTCGACCAGCTCAGACCCCGACTCAGAGACAGATTCTGAGCAAGCTCTCGGCTAAGCCAAAGTTATGGCATGGCATTCAAGCAAACTCGAATAGACAACTGGCAAATACAAGCACAGATACATAGATACGAAATCAGTTTGAAAATTGAATTCTAATGCAACATGCCGAACTGAACAAGTCTAAACTGAACTCAAGTGAACTGTGGAGTGACTTTGTACCGCTGCCATCCATTGACTAAAACAAATGGGTTCCACAACATCTTTTACTGTCAGCTGCAACTTGTCGCCCCGTCCATTTGTGTATCTGGATCTGGATCTGTGCATGTGTCTGTGTATTACTGTATAAATAAAATAAATATTTATATTGAAATGCAACGCAATCGAGCGCAACCGAATTGAATTTCAATCCAGTCCAGTTCTGTCCATGTCTTTTAGCCTGCTTTTGCCTCTTTGACTTGTCCGGTGCCCGTTTTATTTTCGGCCAATAGAGTTCCGGACAAGTCCGTCGATATCTCTACCAATTCAATTTTGAACTTTGTCGCATTTAATTGCATTGCATTTGTCCAAAGTTGCGCAAAATGTGCAATTGGTTTGAGGATCCGTGCAGGTAAACCAGCCGAAGCTAATCTTTGAATGCTTTCCATTTTGAAACAAAAAAAACTTGTTCTTCGACTTGCAGTGAATTCAATGGAATTCAATTGAATTGTCTTAGCTAAACTTCTTCTAAATAGTTTTATGGTAACTTAAGACTATTGCCCAAATGCTTAGCTAAGTGACTTTGCTTTGTTTCATTTACGACAGACGGCGAATAGTGAGCCTTTGTGATTTGGTCAGCGACCGGAAACGGAAATGTGCTTTACGCACATAATACATGCAAAACTGTGTGTGACTGTGTGTGTGTGCTAGGATTGTATTCGTAAGAGAGACTGGAAGAGGCAGCTGGAGCCTTTGTCTCCAATGGTTTATGCATGGCAGCTCCCATTGCTGTACATAAAATTACATTACTCAACAAACAGACAAGCAGCAACAAATTATCATTTAGATAATACTTTTTAGTGCTTTTCTGCATGCACACACACTCAGACCCAACGCATTCCTAGCAGTTTCTGTCTGTGCCACTCAGTCTTCCACTTACCTCACACATGACACTCTTAATACCCTGTGCTAAGCATTAACGGGGTGAATGGAGCCTACAACATATTCTTAAAGTTTTCTTATTTTTATCAATTTCATAGAAATATTAAACAACTTATTTTTCAGATAATTAAAGATAACAAAAGTTAGTTTAAAAACAAAAAGGTCATTTATTTATTATTTATCTATTTATTATTATAGCACGACTAAGTGCAGGCGGCAAAAAGTAAATTAAATATTGACAAAAAATAAAATGAATAATTAAATTAATATAAAATATTTAATTAATATACATATATATAATTAATTATTATAATATAGTACATACTGATAAGAAAAAAAAAAGATCTATACAGTAGCAATTGCAAATAAATCAACATCATGTTAAGAAATGGAATAAATAATTAAGCCAATATTACAGCGTATTTTGAAGTCGAACAATCCAAAGTCAACTCCATTTACATGATCTTTTCCGTATCTGCATATATACTTGCTATTGTGTGTGCACTACACCAAGTCTAGGCATATAAGCATGGCCAACAAAATGGTTTATAATTGAGTCTGTAGCGTACTTTATAGTCGTCAAGAGCTGCTCCAGAGTTTTGCTATTTTTTATTTTTTTTCTTTTGCTAACGGAGTGCTGTCTACTTTCTGTGCTTCTGCCAACCAAATGGCTATAAAAATACGCGGCTGAAGCGCGTAAAGTAAAATGTAAGTAGCGAGCAAGGGAAGAGCCAAGGGAACGAGTGGGGTTGGCGGTGGGCGTGGTTAGCATAATACGCATAATAACAAAGCGGAAAGTGTGCAAAAGCCGTCAACAGGAGCTACTAACCCCCTCACCACCCGCCCGACACATCAGGATCCAAAACAAGGAGTTTACGTTGAGATGAACTAAGGCCATTTGCATTGCCTCATGTTTGGTTTATGTCTTTGTTTTTGCTTAGTTGAGTGGAATTTATATAAAAGTTAGTACACACATGAATGTATAGCTGCTGGAAATGTAACTTGTTGATTAAACCGTAAAAGGTGTAAACAAAAAACTAATAAATATAAATCTATTAATAACAGTAAGAGAAACAAAATAAATATAAATTGTACGAGCTAAGAAATTATACATCTTTTCTCAGAAAATAATAAATTTAATAAGAATATTTGAATTATTTTTTAGTTATATTTTCATACCCTGTGCCATTGAAATCTTCAAAAAGGGTATAATGGTTTTGTGCAATGTATGTAACAGGCAGAAGGAAGCATCTCCGACCCTAAAAAATAATCTTTAATAAAACACTTCTTAATTAAACAGGAAGATAAGAAGTAAGCCAATTTAATGACCCTGAAATTTTCAAAGCGATTGACTATTAAATAGAGAAGATATTTCAAATTTGCTTTTAATTCACATAAATCAAAATCATAGACATAGGCAAGTGCGAGCGAGATAGCATATGCACATTTGTTTGTGCAAAAACATAACAGTGAGCACGTGTACGAAGAGTGCGAACGCAAATACGAGCGATAGGCAAAATTATCGACATCATTTGTCTACAATTTCTATCCTATTTTAATATATTAACATGGTTTAAGTTAATACATATTTACGATTGTGATAAAATATATGTATGTAGATATTAGTATGCATTGCAAAAAGCGATATGTATAAATGCCACTTTATAATTTTGCACCTCGACACCTCGACGACAGATCGTTTTACAACACTGAAATCTCTGAATTTATAATAATTATTATGTTTAATAAAAAGCTAGTAAGCTTGCACTTATGTTCAAAAGGATTTAGTTTATTATCATTGTATTTATATGCTTAACAAATCCTGCATAAAGAATCACAAATATTAAAGCATTGCATTTAAATTTAAATTGCGCGCGCAATGCAGCAGCCTTTAACAGCTGATTTCGATGATTAAGAAGAGTGGGAGAGATTATTTGGTGTTGCCGGACTTCAACAAGCTGAGCAAATTTTAGTTGATGGCTACTCTTGGCATGAGCATTTTTTAATTAAATTAAATACAATTTATTCAATCGGACCACTATATCATGTTGCTGTCATAGGAACGATCAGTCGAAAATAAACTTTTTTGTTGTTTGAAAGATCTCGACCAAACTAATAGGAGATGCATTTGGGATAGTCCTATATATCCTGATAAAATTTGGTTGAAATCGGACCACTATATCATATAGCTGCCATAGGAACGATCAGTCCAAAACCAATATGATAAACTTTTTTGTTGTTTGAGGTATCTCAACCAAACTAATAGAATACGCATTTGGGATGGTATTCTGCATCCTGACCAAGTTTGGTTGAAATCTGATATCAAATAGCTGCCATAGGAACGAATTTTAAGATAAAGTACGAAAATTATTGTTATTTTTAGAGATAAGTCAACAAAACTCACAGATTCAGAATTTGTAATTTAATTTAAATCGGTTCACTAGATCACATAGATGTAATACAAACAATTAGTCAAAAAGTTAATGCCACATCATCACACAAAACATTAGTTTCTTTTGACAAAGGGCGAAACGTATAGCTCTTGATTAGCACTATAATTGGTGTTAAGGTTTATTTTGGGCAATTTTTCATTTTCTAGAGAATTTAAAAAAGCCAAGGTATTCGCACGCGACTCAGACAGAAGTCGTTTTTACGGCGACCAGTTTTAACACTGATTTCAGCGAAACCTGCAATAATATTTTAATGCTACCAATTTTAAAATGTAATAGTTTGATTTATCTTAATAATGCTTTTTATTTGACTCAGAAATATTCGGTAGCTTATTTTTTATTTAATTTTAATCAGAGTCGCACGCGACATGTCGCTCAGAATCTTTTGTGGAGAAGTCCTTTAGTCCCAGTACTGATTCCGAAGCAAGGAAAATCGATTTGCAATCTTAAAATACCTATAACGCTTAAAACAGTAAAATACTATTTCAATACAATATAAAAAAAAAATAAAAAAATTTAAGGTACCATTTTTTTTAACTGGAAGCAGTTTAACTCAACGGTTGTAATGGTCGGTTAGCAAACATATAAATTCAATAGTTACAGCGCATATCATTTTCGACAGATTTGTCGCCTGCGTTGTAATTGCCAATAGAAAGAGCTTGCACTCTACTTAGAAGTGCAACACAAGAGCTTTTAAGCTAAGCCACACTTACGCAAAGCCGTGCTTAAATACTGCAGAGCTATTGTATGCTGTAATAATCTATTTATCGAAATCAGTAAACGAATTTTGCTAATCGTACCTGACTTCGTAGTGTCCACTTAAAAAGCTTTGGTATTACCGTCCTATAAAACCTAAAAAACCAATAAAAGCTCTCTTTTCTTGCCCATCGTATACCTTGCTGAATTGGCCGAGTCTCAGCAGCCTAGCTTGACCCCAGAAGACACCGCGTGCTTTATTCCTTGTGATTTGCTCACAAATCTCAATTTTTGGGATTGGAAAAATCCGGCCCATTAAACCCTGGGTAGGATTCGGCCAAAATCGGGATCGCAGACCCTCACGTGGTCAAAACCCAATCCGGAGGCATCCACCAACTGGAGTCTGCAAATACTCTTGTCATTACTTTTTATAGTCTCACAAGAAAAGTGCTTTACTTCTTTGCTATACCCATACAAAGATAATTTGTTTTGTCACTACCGTTTGGCCCTTGGATTTGTATTGCGTCACCCAACTTGAATAGCCCAACGAAGATTACCTTATCAGCAGAATCTATTCAATATCAAAAATTCATTTAACATTAAACAAAATAATACAAAAAAAATATTTATTAAGTATTAAAAACATTTTTTTTCTTGTCTACAAAATAAGAAATCTTTGAAAAGAAAATTCCTTTGAGTGTGTGAGTGCCCTTAGTCTGAATTTAAAATAAAAAGTCACCTGTTAGAATAAAACTAAATACGTATTCAGTAAAAATTGCATATGTGAGTGGAACAGGAAAAAAAAGGAATTGAAGTCAAAGTCCTCCAGAAGTGGAAAAGAATTTTTACCTTTTATTTACTATATTTACTATCTCTTTTTGTTCGTGTGTACGTGGCTGGATCTCTGCTGCCTTAGCGGAGTATATACTTGCATATGACTAACACCTGTACGTAAGTGTGTGCTGGCAGTGAGGGTATTCAGTAAGAAAAGGTTCAAAATATTTTACAGAGAAAAAAATTAAGCGATTACTTAAAGCATTTAGTAAATTTAAATACACTTATGGATCTGAAAAGAGTAAAATAAATAAACTAACTAGCAGAAAAATAGAAAAGTAAGAAATAAAATTGGACACTGACCGAAACCCACAGGAACTCACTATAATCAAATAAAAATATCCATTTAATGATAAAGTATTAAATTACTTTAAATATATAAATGTATTGTGAAGATAACTGGAGATAGATAGATAGCTAACAAAGAGTGAAATAATGAATTAAGCTTAACGAAAAGAAACTAATTTGTAAGCAAAATGTTTGTTAATTAATAATTGACTGAAGTGTAATGAAAATTAAGATGATCGCTTAAGTTTTTTGTTATGGGAGCCGCAGATGTTTTTAAGTAATAGATTTTTTTATGAGTCTCTAATTGTCTGCTGGACACAGACCGCGATGATCGATTGTCATTCCAGAACCCGGGAAGTTCAACAGTGGTTTAGTATTTAAAATTCAATCGTCATTTGTTACACGAACACGGAAACTCATTTAAGTTTGACTTTTATTTGATCTGAAACATTTGTTTGGAAGTTTTGTTGCTTTGAGTTTAGATTTAGGAGGGTCTCAATAAAAATTAAGTTTATGTAAGCAGAGCCGTCAGAAACAGCAACCCCACCCCATCCCGAAACAGCTAGGATCATAGAAAGGTATAAGCGTTCTTCCAATGCGATTCCCAACTAACACTTTACGCAGTCTATCAAATATTTTTGCCTTTATGGATCAGCCGCTTAGTGGAGGGGGGAGAATGATTGTAGTATCTAAAATAAGACATTTTCATGCACTTCGTCGCATTTAGTTTATAATTCTTTGTGTAATTATTCTTTGTTTAAATAATTCACAAGATGCACTTAAAATGTCAGCGCAAAAACTAACACACATACACACACAGACATTAACACACACACACACACAGTTAAGTACATTTGGCTGTTACACTCTGTGTGAGTTTTCTCCTTTGCTTTTTCTCACACGCGCTTTTATTATGATTTCTCACTTACTGTCCCTCTTTCTTGTGCCATTTTGCACATTTACATTTTTATGAACATTTCGCTGCTCGTTGTTGCTGTATTTATTGTTGTAGTTGTTGTTGTTTTTTTTGTTGTACACATATCCTTTTTTTCCCGCTTCGCACTCATAATACATGTCTTTTATATGCGCATATACTAATATGCATTACGTATACATATGTATTTGTGTGTATATATGTATGTATGTGAAAGGGAGAGAGAGCGAGTGCAAGCTGACATTAAAGTATATTAAATTACTTAAACATAGAGGAAGATGCAACAACAACAACAAAAACAACAACATCAGCAAATGTTACACGGAAGACATACGCTCACTTTTTAAAGCATAATTTCTCAAGCATAAATCTTGGTGGCTTTTGCAGGCAGCAAACAAAAATTAGTTACACTCGGCTACCAAAAAAAAAAAAAAAAAAAAAAGACGGAACGGTAAATTATGCGCCGCAATATGTCAGCGTGTTGCCAGCCAGAGTTGCCGAGTTGCCAGTGCACCCGTTGCGTTTGTCACACAGCATGGCGGCCAAGTTGGCAACACCCCACTAACGGGGCGGGGGGTGGTGGGTGGGTCCTGTGCCCTGACAGCCCACGCTTAATCAGAAATTATTTGAAAATGTAGAGTCGACATGTCGCGAGTCTCAGCTCACGACTCACGCACAGTACAAATGCAGCTCTATTGCTGCTGCTTCTTGCAATTTGCACACGCTACGACCCCGTGACCTAAATAGAAAGAAATCTCAGCAACAAGAAAAGCAAACAAAGGATATACTCTGACTGTGACTCTGGCAAAGCCAACTTTCATAGACTGCAGTCAACATTGCACGCTGTGCCAACTCCTTGGCTCATTTGTTTTGTCGACACACAAAAGTATGCTACACAAAGCACCATCAAAACGAATACAGCGAAGTCCAGATACCCTAGGACAATTTAATAAATTATAATGAAACTATTTGATACAAAAGAAGTGTATGCTTATAAAAATTTAATACTGAATATTTTAAATAGATGATTGATTGCTAATATTTAAAATTAATATACTTTAAAAAGAAAGTTTAATACAAATATAATAATTTATAGGACATAGATTCTTTAAATACAGTAAAAAAAATATATATATAAAATATTGCTGATAATATGTTAAATATAATATTTTAAATATAAAATATATAACATGTACCTAATATAATTTTTAATAAACTTATTGTTGTTCTCCATCTAAAGATGATTGAATAAATGTATCTAATATGAAACGTATAATATAGATCAAAGAATTGAAAAGATAATGCTTGAGCGTGTGTATTAATTGTAATGACACAGTTGGCATACCTCCCTGTTGGATTGCAAGCCAGAGCACAAAAGACATCAGCTTCGCCCGCATCGCATCCTCATCTGATTCATCTTGGAATGCTTGGTATAAAGAGGAAGGGGAGGAAGAAAAAGAAGACGTCGGAGTCACCGTCTTATGCCGGATAGCCACCCACTTGGCAATAATAACTCATGTTAACCGAAACCGTGCAGTGTCTTTTCCTGCTGTTGCTCCTTCGTTGTCCTCGTGCCCATTCCCATTTTCGTTCTGGTTCTCATTCTGTTCAACCTGATTCTCGTCCTTTCTCATACATACTACGTACTTGGGCAAGTCAGCAACAAAAAACTTTTCGCGCACAATCAGCTGCATTTCAACATTGCGTCGCATTGTTGCCTTTTGCTTATAATTTACTTTTACTTGTGCGCTTTGGCGCTGGCTTTGTGTTTGCGTTTGTGGCGTGTAAAATATTTGCACAGCCAACGACAACGACAATAATAACAACAACGACCGCGACAACAACAAATGACAACGACAATAGAGCACAGCATTAACCATAATAATTTTCTTTGCGAAAAGTTGCAGCCAGGACATGTTGGGGAGTTCCTGTCATTGTTAATCAGCTGCCAGCTGCTGGTAAACAAAATGCATTGAATGAAGCCTTGAATCCTGTTGTTTCCATTTCAGTTCTGTTTACCCAAGCGGCGAAGGCGAAGACAAAAGTAACATGCACAAGAGACGAATGCATCTATAGGATGCACAAGATGGTGAAATCCACAAGATATCGAAGAATTTCTTTATACTCCTACAATGTTATAAATGCATATTCATATAAGCTGCTTTGTTCTGAACTAAGAGTCACATTAAAATTGTATTTTACATTTATTTTTTAAAATAATTACAGAATTATAAAACTTCTGTCGCAAGAGCTCACAATAATAATTATATAAAGTAGTATTGTTAAGCGAAACTGTCAATGTAATTTTTCCTAATTAATATAACTTTCGTTCAGAATTAAATAAGAGATCTAGCAATGGTAAATGTAACATTTCGCAGTTCGGTTAAGTTTTGTAGTTCGAATTTTATGAAAAACTGTCAAGGGTTAACTATTGAAAAAGTAAACAAATTTAGAAAAAATTTAGTTTTTTAAATTAATAAAATGTTGACAATGACAAAAATCGACTTTCCGCAAGGAAATTGGTTATGTGTTAAGAAAGTTAAGAGATTTATTAATTTTTTAAGGTGACCAATTTGTAATACCATTAGTAAAGACTTTAAAAAATTGGCCAAGTCAAAAAAAAAAGATGCTCCATTCTTGACGTTCAATTCATAGTTATTTGGTATTTTCTGCTGAATTGGTAGCTGCCTATCAACACTTTCGGCCATCGTAAAACTCAATTTAGTACTGCACTCGCACAACTGATTCATTCATTCACTCACGCACTTGGTAAAGAGTGTAAAAGTCGATTAGGATTCCCATTTTGATGAGCTGGGAGCATAAACTGAGGCACAGCAAATGAAATTGCTTACAAGCCAAAAATTTGAACAAAGTCATAAATATGTGGAAAGTTTTCTTTTAGCCCTGCCAAATGCAACGTGAGCGCTTTTTGCTAGTTTCCGACTCGGCCATCTCCCTCCCTCTTCATCCCTGCAAAAGGCAAAGGCACGCAGCTAAAATAATTGATAACAGATTATGTTTTACAATCTAAGCAAGGAGATATGAGATACGCTCGTAATTTTAATGGCCACATGTAGCGGGCCACACGTAGACAGAAGATGAAGAAGCACCAGGAAGGAGGAGAAGGAACCCGGACCCGGCACAAACTCCGCAAAACGTTGGAAAACTTAATTATTTCGTGCTGGCTGCCAGTTTTGCCCATTTTGGGACACATACACAGAAAAAAAATCATGATAAAATTCAAATATAAAAATCATAATTTTAGAATGCTTTTTTTAAGGAAAATATTGTTAAATTAACACTATAAAAAACCACTCAGCAATAAAGTAGTAAAATTTCAAACACTTGATTTCACTACTTGGCTTAAGAAAATTTGAGATTACCGAGCATCTGGAACTGGCTCGGATTGATTTTATCCCGGAATCACCGATTTTCTTTTCAGTGTACACACACTCATAGAAATGTACGGAAGCAGAGACTGAAAAGTTATTTATTTAATGGTCAAAAGTTACTTTCTGCTGCTGCCAGCTTGGTGGCTTCACAATTTACTGGAGCATGGCGCATAAATCATAAACTATGTAAACGTGGCTCGTGTGTGATCTCTCATTTCATTTCTTTTCCTTCATTCCAGAAAGATTTTTAATTGTGAACTTGATTTAAGCAGCAGCTACCTCGGCAGCGACTTCGGCAGCTGCAACGGCTGCCATTTCAGCAGCTGCCTCAGATTTAAGTTCTCTGGCCCGAGTCTCGCTGGGATTGAGTAACATGACGTTGCCTTTGCTGATGCTGCGTTTAAGTGACGCTCTACTAACGGATTGCCTCAACATGGTTGGGTTGCTTTGGCGGGAGATTACTGAACCCGATGCACTGATCGACTGCTCCAAATTGGCTTTCTCTTCGGGATTCTCCTGTTTGGTGTCCAATGCCTGTTGCATCTCAAAAATCACAGCATCCCGATAGAATTCCGTCTCATCCAGCTTACGATTGTACATGCCCGTCGGATTCTCACGATCAAAGTGTAAGTCCGGCCGTATATCACTATCAGTGACCAGCACCCGAGCACCCGGAATGGGCAGAAATTTAAATAGACGCTTCCGTAGCTTTGGCATATACGTATTTCTCATATGTTCCGGTACATGATGAAGTCTGCTAATGATTTTCGATTCCCTGAGCTCCAATGGACGATCGTACAGTCGTCGCTCCATCGGCAGACGCTCCTTGATCGCCTCCAGCTGACGTTGAGTCAACTGTAGAGGACGTGCTCCATCCTTCCAGCGCTCCTGACCACTCAAAAAGGCTATTTTCTTATTATTCCGCAGTTGCTTGCGGGCAACTCGTTTCGCAACGCAATTGTAGATAATACGTGGCACATACGAAGGCACGGGAAAGTCCCGGACTGAGATGGACAAGTGCTTGGGATTGACCAACATATTGAGATATTTGCCATCTGCAAACATCTTTAGCTGCCTCTCGGCCTTTTTGCCCTTGACGACTTGCTTCTTGATCTGCGGCTTGGGCAAATCGTGTTTGCCCATCTGAAAAATATGCTTTTGTCCATGTCCAAAGACATGTCGCCAATCGGGCTCACAATATTTACGAGAATTTATTCGCATATATGGTAATCTTCGGAACTTGAAGCGCTTCTGTTTCTCAATCATAACGGTCAGACCCGGCATTGATTTCTTGCCCCTCTCGCAGGCACAGACATTCGGATATCGGATGTCATAACGTCCTGGACCTGGTTCGAAACTAATATTACGTCGAATCATCTCATTACGCTTTGCGGGCACACAGGATAGAGGCAAAAATAAGTGGGGATTGACAGGTGCTGTTTTCACAACTGGCGACATTCTGGCACTGATCTCATGAACATTGGTGCAGGTATCAGTTGGACCAGGATCTCTCGGATTGTGCCAACAGGTGGATAAATCGGATACCATTAAATGAGAAGTGGGACGATGATCACGAGCATCTGTCAAAGTCAAAAACAGAAGTTAGATTCAGTTTATTAAAGTAAATATATATCTTACTTGATAAAAAGATTCCCTTCTGCCGATTCTCCGGTCTGAACAATCGCTCAATATCCGATGGCACCTCGTAGAATTGTGATGGCGGCGGTTTTATTGATACTCGACTCTTGTTGGTGTGCATTTTGGCAAATACTGAACCCTTTGAACCCATTCGATTCTTATACGGAACTGGAAGCACACCGTAACGATTCGGAGCCTGTTGATAGCTGCGCCAAGTAGACAGCGATCGATCGCATTTCAACGGTCGTTGCTCTGGATATGGATGAACCGGCAACTTCTCAAGGCCCGTAACATGTTTATAACGCGCATATGTTGCGGCACTCGATTCCTCCCCACGATTTTCTGTAAACATTATTATTAATCTCATTTAATATACTCGAGTTCTTAACGGCTGTACCTTGCTGACAGCGAAGATTATAATGTGTTCCGGCCAACTTGAACTGCTTCTGAACGCTATCCAAATGATCCTCGCGTATACGATTACCTGAAAAGCATCCCAGTTAGAGAAATTACTTTTATGAAATAATTGAAAAAGGAGACCCACGCGACAACATAAATAAAGGCAAACTCATGCGAGTTGCAACGAAATGTTGCTGGTCATCGGAACAAGTTTTTTTCTCCTTCATTTTTGTTATGATTTATCGTTTATCTGTGTAAAGCTAGAATTTTTAAAGATATGAAAAAAAAAGTTCGAATACTATCTATTTTTGTTGAGTTTCGTGCGTTATTCCGTGCCAAGCAGAACTTTAATATAACTGGATAGAGAGTTTATTTTAAATCCAAGGAGCTGTCAATTTAGAATGAAGAAACAAAACTAAATGCTTATATGCTACAACGAATATTATATTATTGAAACTCATATTAATTAGTTGCTAAGTGCGACTTTTATCATTCTGAGCATTCAGTTACATATTTAAGTCTTTCCAACCATTTCTGGGTATTTTATTGATTGACTGACTCTTAACTGGGTCCTGTCTTTTTGTTTTTATTTTGTTTCTGTTGTTCTGTCTTGCCTCTTGCTGCCATTTTGGCTGATTGCCTCAATTGCTGTATTTAATCGAATTAATTAATGGCACATTTCACATTCATCATTTACACGACTGCATATGTTTCACTTCGTTCTTCTACAGCTTTGTATTTTTATTAACCTATCCCGCTGTCCCTCATTTCTCTCCTACACCCACGTCAGATCCTATGCTGATTGCAATTGCAATGCAGTTGCGTGTATTTCACTGGATGTTCTCTTTATACATATACTCGAATGTGCTTTTTTTTCTTCAACTTTTTGTTTTTTTTTTATTTTGGTTCGAATCAACGAACTGCAAAATTCAATTGAAAATCGTTGAATGCAAGTTAATCAGTGCGCTTGGCTACGCTAATTATGCGGCCAATGAAAATCAGCAAATACATATGTATGTACACAGATAAATCTACCCATATATTTGCACACACACACACACATGTAAAAAAAGTACACATATGTACTTTTCTTTGGTGTAACCAAATAATTGTTGTCTAATGAGCTGCACCGAAGTTGGCTTTTGTGTGGTTATAGTTATGCGTAATATGTTTAAATTTCAAATTTAAAGGATATGAGTAAATCAGTCAGCTTAATATTTTAACATATACACGTTTCTTTAATGGTTTCTGTAATGCTTTCTGTATATAATGGTAAATAAATAAATCATTCATACTAATACATATACAAAATTATTCTCATTACTTTTAAAATCGAAGTAAATATTATTAAATTATGAATATTATTGACATATCTTTATATAATTAAAAGATTAGGAAAAACATAAAAGACAAAAAATGTGCACCTTTTCTCACTTCTATAATTACATTATGGTAATATTTAGACGTCGCTCTAAGTAATTAAAATCGTAAAAAAAAAATGGTGAAATTAAATCAATTTACAACTAGATACGCTGAAAGAAATCGGTTCATTAAAGCAGCACCAAATTCATGTTGCTGGCTATTAAACTTTAAACATATATAAAATGACAGAAATACATTAATCGATAATCATGTACAATTAATTAAAATGAGACGAGTTTTAAAACATTCTTATTATAAATTAATTTTCGATGTTACTATTCGATGTTAATTCACGTTTGTATTATTTACTTATGCAATCACAATTTACAATCACTTAATTCAATGTATTAGATGCCGTGTCCTATTTTCTAGTTTCTTCCTCGTGGGGAGCCTCTATTTTTATGTGCTTTCTCAGCCTTCTTCTTTTCATCGGCTTCCTGTTTAGCTTTCTTTTGTGCCTGTTTCGCTTGTTTCTTCAATTTTTTGAGATTGGCTATTATTTTAAAAAGGATTAAGAGTTAATTAAAGGACCACTTGATAGAAATTCGATCTACCTTTAACGTATTGAGCTGTAACTAAATTAACAGGGAGCGGTGCGCACTTAAATCCAGCTGGTGGTGCCATGCATAGCTTAATAAACCGATATCCAGTTGCATATAGCATGCCCAGACAGGCTTGTGACCGAATTCTCGACTTTGGCCAATTGTCAAAATACAGATCCTTGCGCTTTACATCACGCATTTTGTGTCCTTCGGTATCACGCCAATAGTACATGTATTTGGGCGTAAACTCCTTTCCAGGCAGCTTCCAACTATGATGTGGTCCATACTTTTGATAGCTTCCCCAGCACCCGGGCTTATCCACATAGAACCAGACATCGGCATTCGGATAGATCTTCATGATGGTCAAGAGGAAAAACTATTATAGGAGAACTTAATTATTTATCTGCCAGAATTTTATTGAAAATATTTTTAAGAAAATCAAAACTGAAATAAATGGATGTCGGATAGGCTAAAAATTATAAAAAAATTTTGTCTAAAAGCAATGCTTACTTTATAAATTTGAGTTAGAAAACATCTGTTGGAGTGTTGTCAGAACTTTGACATTTAAATTAAGATAAATTTGTAAAAAGTAAAATAAAATAAATCAAATGCTTTATTGCATAACAATTGATTAATTATAGCTAAGAATATGAATTAAAATGCCCCAGTTAACAGTGGCTTAAAAAGAAACAAACTCCACTACAACTCGACAAAGTAAAATCTAGGCAGGCATTTGCTTTCAAAGTTAAGCTCATTAGATTAAAGGATACTCGCATGCACGCTGGGGCAAAGGTGGTGCCAAAAACTGTCAATTAAGTTTAATTATTTTATGCTTCCAAATGGGGTCAGCACACTCACACACACAGACACACACTCTCTTAGGGCAGCTAATGTGCAATGTGCGAAAGGCGAGTGAAAGCTGTAAAGGCGTCTTATGCAAGCTCTTCAAACTCAACAGGGGGGAGTTGGAGGGGAATGCCTCTAACGCTGCCTGCCGCTAAGCAAAGTCAATTATCCCAACAGCTTTGATGCAAGTAATTGGCATAATGAAATTTTCTCAGTCAACGACAAGGACAACCGCAAAGAATAGAAGCAGCAGCAGCAGCAGCGGCAGCCGTAACCATAACCGTATTAGCATATCAGGCAACGAAGGCAACTGCGGAACCAAACCCGATGACAATGACAACGTTTGCCCTCGTCATCCATGGCCCCGATAAGCCGACTGAGTCCACGATATACTTTTTGCGTATTGAATAAATATTTAAGCAGTCCAGCAGCTGTCGCACAATATTAATAGCAAACACTGCGAGTGCCACTTGAACTTTAGCAATAGCTTCAATAATCTTCTCACTCTCTTCCCTGTATCTGAGGCAAGACTGACTCGGGCCCAAGGCAAATATGTTGCCACAAAATGTTTAAATATTTTATAAACCAACGGCATTTGCAGGCAGTGTGCAGCAAAGCGACAAACCGTAACCGAAGTTGCAATCGCCTCAACACGAACACCAACACCAACAGCAACAGGAACTACCAAGATACAATATAGAGGCCAAGCCAACTTCTGCGCTTACCAAATCGTCATCTTTTAACTCTAAAACAAATGCATGAGTAATAATCGAAAATACATTTTTAAATGCTGACAAAATTTACAGGTCAACACTTAGTAAACTAATTTATGCTATACCACGTATGTGCAAAAATTTAAACTCTTTCTCATTTTAATTTTTAATTTAAATGATTTTTTGTATAATCAATAAATATTTAAGTGTTTTTATTCATCCAACAATTTTTTGTAAAGGGTATTTAGTAGTCCATTATTTTGAACTCTTCACTTCTTATTTGATTCTGTTTTGTTGGCCAGCTCGTTTGGTATTCCCTTAATACCATGAATTTTCGTTGGTTGCATTTCAACAAGGGATGCATGCGCTGGCATTGTCTTTGGTGGCTTTAGCTGCTGTGGTGGTAGTAATTTCGTTGGAGTTGGTGGTGGTGGTTGGATGATGATGCCCGGTTAACTGGGAAGTGCAGTGGGTGGCGCCTGTTTGCGGTTTGTTGCATTCTTTCGTTTCTCATTGCATATGAACGACAGCGCTCAACACATTTTATCGTCCGCCATCGCCGGTCTGCTACTTATTATAATTTTTTTTATTCGCTAGCGTTTTTTTTTATTTATTTTTTTTTGTTTGGAGTAAATTTCCATGGGGGCTTAGCCAGAGCTGAACATGTTGTTGAGTTGATTTGATAGCGTGCGAGTGGCGCTTACAAGCTGGGGCATTGGTTTAGTGTGCATGAGCGCGCAAAAGTATGCTACAAATATTGAAGAGTCCTTGCCGCACCGCAATGGCAACAGCATTTAACTGCTGTGGCTTATTCAAAGTAAAGCAAATTTAAATGCACCTAAGTTTGCAGAGTTATGAATTCAGCTATAATAATTAAGTCTTACGTTTATTGAATTCAAAATCTGACAAGCTTTGCTAGCTGTAATTTTTTCTACTAATGTCCATAAATTTAAAGTAGGCTTAAATAGCTTAAATAAAAATAGTCTGACATAATAGTATTTGTTTGTATAGAATACTACTTAGAATTTTCCTCTTACATTGTACATTAATAGGAAGAATCACATAATTTATGGGTGGAGATGAGTAAACCTGTCAACCTTATTTATTTATACTTAATAATAATATTAATTTAAAATAAATAATATTTTATTTTCATGCAATTTCTTATATATTTAATATTTTGCTGGATAATCATATCTCCTTCAAAACTCTATATGCTGCAATGCTGAGCTCAAAGTTCTGCCACGATATGCAATTACTTTGTTGGTGGTTTTGGGGTAACTAGAGCAACTCGATTGGAACAATGCTGTCAACGCTTCAGCGTAATTACGTCGCAAAAAGATGCTCCATGGTTATTTTTATCGATGCGCATTAAAAGGCTTTTAAAATTTATTGATATTACCGACTCTATTAAATTATGCCAGGCAGCCAGCACACTAGAGCTGAGAGTATGGCTTGTCTTAATACATATATTCCTTTTATTTTATTTTTTTCGTGCTTCCCTTTATATTCTTTCTTTTCATGCTGTATATTTTGAGTGACGTGGCAATGGCAGCGATTTTACCATGTCGTCAATGGCAGCGACCGATGACTGGCAACAAAATTGGCAATGCCAAAAGCAGCATTCACGATGCGTCACAACATCGACGGTGAGTGCGACGACGGCTTTTGCATTGTGCGGAGCAAACTCAATTTGTAGGAAAAATACTTTTAGGTGCTGTTCATGTTTTAAATATAATCATAATAACAACAACAACTATTGTATAATAATAATAATAATTGCAGCGACAGTGACAGCGTTAGCTGTAAATTTCATTATTGTTATTGTAAATAAGAAATAAAAAAAAAGATACATACATATACATATATTGTGCACAGCGTTAAGCCAGGCATGGGGTAAATTAATGCATAAAGACAGGCGTGCGTGCATTGAAAGCAGTTTATTATGCGTCTGCATACATAAAGAAGCACACACACACGTGCACTTTGTGCTTGTTGTAAGCGATGCGCTTGTCTGGCCTCCATGGCGTATGATTGATACATTTACACTATGAAAGCGCACCAAATTATGAAGAATATTTTGCGGCGCCGCAAAAAATGTTCAATATTTTTTATTGTGGCGCTTATAGTGCCTGCAAAAAATGTGCTATCAAGAATTTATAGATGCTGTTTAAAAAACATTAACCATTTTTAAATGCAAAGTTAAGGGCCTGAGAATATTAACATTTTTAAATGCCTGAAAGAGAAGAAGACTAAATGAATAAAAATACATCGGATAAGTTTTTAGATTAATAAGGTACGTTTATTGTTTTTACTTCATGCTGAAAGTAAAGATCGTACAATTTACATCGATATGTATTATTTTTTTGTTGGCACTGTTTGTATAATAGCTACGTATACTGCCATCGATCATAATATGCATACAAACTTATTTGAGCGTATACATTTGTTGAATGATTTTTAAATAATTGTTTTCTACCCGATTGCCTTGCATTTTAAGTGCCTTTTCAAGTGCATTAATGTTTGGAAACCAATTGTAGTGCATTTCTTTTTGCTTGAAAATGGCTAAACATATAAACTAATTTTATGATGTATGAGTAATGTAAGCAAACGGACACATATAAACCATATAATTTGACAATTTCATTTGTCAATTGCTGTTAATTTCGACAGGGCAAATACATAAAATACATGGCAGCCATTTAACCGATTCTAAATACAAATAAATAAATACTGTCACAAATAGTGACAGGCAAAACAAACAGCTGTCTTTTCATATTTTAATTGCAATATTACGCAAATATCAACACGATTTTCATATTAAACAGCAACTGGTTAATCAAAGTGCACAGTTTGTTAGGCTTTGTTAAGTAGCCCCACTAACTGACCAACAAGTTTCGTCAACAAAATTCAGTTGCCTTGACAAAGCCGACCAAAAAAGAGATTTAAAAAAAAACAATACTCTATGACTCTATAAAATGTATGGCAATGATGCCATCAATATGGATATGATGAATGAAGATATTCAACAACCAAAGATAAAATTTTAAATAATTTTACTTGAGATCAGATTTACATTATAAATTATTTAAAATAGAAACAACAGTGTGTAAATTCGATGTAGGGTATCTCAATAGTGTGCATCATGTCATTCACATTTGTTCCAACATTTGCGCCTATTTGGTGAAATGCGCTGATGTTCTTCTCCCCTCGCTCGAACCCCTCGGGTTGGTGATTGTGCCTGGCGTTGCCATTGTCGGCACACGCGTGTGTGGAAGATTTCATGGCTAAGCCGTGGCTGGCAGTTGCATGCAAACTGCAACTTCCGTGGCAAGTTCGCCGTGCAGCCGCAGCTGCCATTATTTTTGCCCACATTCGAGAGAGACAGAGAGAGTCCGACACTTGGACTGGAATATGAGAGTGTGAGTGAATAAAAGATAGTCAGGCAATGCTTGAGTGCTACAAATTGAATGCAGCCGACATTTCGTTGAGGGCATCAGATTGCAGCTACCGCGTGCTGCATAATTTATGGCAAGCAACGGTTTGAACTCTTCTTGTAATACCCGTTACAAGTTGAGTACTAGGGTATATAATGCTGGCTGCAATGTATTTAAAGTATATATATTCTTAATATTAAATTATAATATTAAACTAATAGCCGAGTCGAAAGTGCCATGACCGCTATACCGATTAATCGTGTTTATGAACATCAAGATCTCAGGGGTTATAAGAGCTACATTAACCAAGTTTAATTCGTGGACGCCGACTTTACAAGTGTTACTGAATTTTTATACTCTTTGACCGACAGGTATCTCACAGTCGATTACTAGACCTTAGCGTTCTTACTTGTTTTTCGTTTCGAATTTGTATTTTGCCTTTGACACCGTCCAACGGCGGTGGCTACGTGGCACAACTCTTTCCCCTTCCGACTCTCCTACCACTCATATGCTCCATTCCTGCCTGTCTGTATGTCTGTCCGTCAGTTTTCGAGCTTTGCAGTTTTTTCGTGCCTGGGAGTTTGCGTTGTTCATTCGCATTGCCGTTTTTCAAATGCCTGCGCCACATGCATGCGAAATTCAAATGCCCTCGGAAAACGTAGAACGGGCTCGAGTCCGCAACTTACAGTCGGTTGAGGCAGTGGCACAATTTGGCGATAACCTGCGCTAATGAAGTGAGATGTTACCCAAATGTTTGGCTTTTTTCTGATACCTTTTTCCATTCGCTGCGATGGAGAAAGGGTTCCTAAGAGCGTCAATGCGTGTAGAATTACAATTAGTTTGACGTGATTGGGTTTTATTAGTAGACCGCTCATTTTTCCTTCAAAACTGAGCTAAATCAGAAAGTTAACTGTCGCCAGATTATAAAAAATAAGCTTAAGAGTTGTCCCTTAAACAAGCATACCATCAGGCATTTCTCAAAGAAAATACAGAGTAAGTTTTGACTTGTCAAGTTGCTAGGTAAATATTCTGACCAACTTCCATCTTTCATAACTTTCCAAAAATAAACCAATTTCACTACACTTTAGTGTGTAGCTTTTAAATAATATTGAAGTAATCCTAAAAGTATACTTTAAATGTTAATATAATAATTCCTCTCTTCTTATCTTTTTTCGTTGTTGTAGTTGAGCTTATACATATATAAGCTAATTAACTCGACTTCAGCTAAAATATGATAAAAATTAATATCAATTATCAACTTGTACTCTGAAGGAGCCAGCACTCAATTGTCAGTTGCCGCTGCATCGTTAGATCAAGTGGTTCGCCTGGTCTGTGACTGTCATCAATGCCAAAGTGCTTAATTATAATGCATATTTTTCTTTTTTATCCAACCAGCTCATCCAGCAGCAGTCGCTGATCCACAACAACAACAATAACAACAACAACATCGTCTTCATTAGCAAGTATTTTCCCCAAGGAGCATCCGAGGCGACATCTTCAACGCTGCAGAAAGGAAACTAATAATTAACACTTTTTACTGCCAAGAGTCGATAATTGAATTACAGAGTGCAGTCGATGGATCCCTAGACCTTTTGCCTTCCTGCTCCCCTTCAATCTCCTACTCAGCATCCAGCGAGCTACCATTTTGCTTTTCATTTTCATCTCGTTCTTATTCTTATTGCTTCTGCTTTTCTTCATTTTCTTCAGTTGCTTGTTCATGTTCTTGCTGCAGCTGCCAGAAAAATATTCCCGGTTATATGGCAGAGAATGCAATCGCTTATAGTAGACCAACAACGCAAAAGGCAAAAATTCAAATGCAGTCGACAACAACAACAAATATAACAACAACGAATCCAATGACGACGAACCAGAACTGAACCGAAAAATAAGAAAAATGAGAAGCACAAGGCGCTTCGGAATCTTGCATAAAAACGTTTAATTAAAATTCAAGAGGTTTTGTTTTCCAGCTGCAAGTTTTCTATGTGTATATATATATATATATATATATATATATTTGTGAGTAAGTGTATGTGTATGCGAGTGTGTGTGTGTTTGTTTGTATGGATTGAGAAGCGAGAAGCCAAAGCTATGCAAATTGGCGTCTGTTTTGGATCGGCGTTAATTACTTTGAAGTAAACTGCAAGCGACTATTACCCGAGACTCTTTCGAGCGGAATGAAAAATGTGAGCGCTCCAAGGAATGGTGTGGACAATGGCAACAATTGCATTGATGATTTGAAATTATTAAAGTTAAAGCAGCTGAATCGGACAAGCTTTGTGCAAAGTTAGTGCTGAGTTTAGTTTTGTGTTAAGTAAATAGTCATTAAATGTTAAAATTCAAATTAATTAAGTTGTTAGCTGATGTAAAGTAAAAAGTTTAATCAAATCGATTTAAATATACATGCAACTTGATTGAAAATGCTTACTTAACAATATATAATAAGTATCTAAATATGCAACAGAGCCAGCCCGCCTTAGAGCCAGGCCTCTTAATATTAATTACATAATGCTAAGCAAACCAATTTAAGTTTTACAAATTTATATTAGATAAATCTGTACGGTATTGACTCTCTTTAAGTCTTGAGAGCAGAGACGACAAATGCTAAACAAACACAAATTGCGAATGATAAATGCAATGACCGGCTGCCGTTAATAATTCTCTAGAAATTTTCACGCAACTCCCAGAGCAGAAAAGGGAAGGGCTGTAAATTCAAACAAAAGACGCAAAAATTGCCAAAATCCAATTTGATTTTCCATCAATAACAGAGGAATATTAGACGATGTGTTCAGGGAAAAGAGCGCGGAGTTAAGGAGTGCGGTATTATGAGGCGCCCGTCAAAATTTACCAATCGTTAAAAATACTTCCTGTTTCCTGAGCGCCATTTTCTAATGCGCCGGCTTGGCATCCGCTTTGCAGCTTTCAGCTTGCTCCTTGTTTGAGTAGCTGGCCACGTTTCGCGTCCAGCGGCTTCCTGCCTGCCTGCCTCAGTTAGTCATTCTCTAGCTACTTTATGTAATTTATATCCTTGCTGCATTATCCTTTATTTACTTTACTTTTTAGCATTATGCCACTATATACATACATACGTATATATGTATATATTACAAGCATCGCTGCTTGGCACAATTTATGTATAAAAATGAGCGAAATTGCAGAACACATTTTTTCCATTACTGAAAATAAATGTCGGAGGGATGTGCCCAGCCAGGACCAAGTCAAGTCAACTGACTGACTCTCTCTCTCTGCGACTGTGTGTGTGTGTGTGTGTTTGTGTCTGTCTTAGATCAGAAAAAATCGCTTCTCACTGATGAGCTTCAATGAATTCAATCAGAATTCATTTGAATACAGCCCGTGCATACCAAAGAGGCGAGATTAAGTGGCAAAGGCGAACTGAAAGGCCAGTGAAAGTGCGACAGGATAAAGACGAACGAACCCACGAAGAAAGCCAAGATGAACTTCTTATGAGCCAGCCGCAATTCGCTTTGACTAATATGCCTTGTGGTCTGCCAAAGGGGGCGAGGTTATGGAGTGGAGTCAGCAGGGAAGTTGGAAAGAGAAGCGCATGTCAGGATTTTGCGCTGAGGAATAAGTAATCAGCGTTAAGTTGGTAATTGAAAGCGTTGCTTGGGATGCGCTCGTTGCTCGGTGTTCGGTGCTCTGAACTCTGCTCCTGCCGTTTGTCTGTTGACTACGGTCAAGAGCGGCGTCGGCGCTGACGCCCTCTCCACACTTGACTTGAGCTTCACACAGACTAGAATGAAGTTGACTAGAGTAAAGTAGAGTGAAGTTTGGTGTGGTGTTGAGTAAAATACGAAAAAGTGTGGAAAAGAAAACAAGCTAAAGTTTCTGACAAAAACTTTCTTCAACTTTCTTCATGTGCAACAGCAGCTTTAGTCAGAGTTTTGGATTATGGCGGCTGCCTCGTAGCTACTTACTTTCAACAGGAAATGTCAAGACGTTTCAGCACGAACACCTGCAAAGACACATGTGTAAATGATGCAAACGGAACGATCTGAGGGGATGGAGCATAGCCCAAGGCCAGGTACGCACAAGAAAACCAAACATAAACAAAAGACAGATAAAAACAATCAGGGAAAATTAGCCAAAGATGTCGCTAAACAGTCACTACACTCGAAATAAATTGGAATAATATTTAGATTTTTATATAATGTACTTATTTTAGTCTGAGAGTAAAAATTCTTTGTTCTTGATTTTGCATCATTACAATCGTATGCACATTTGAAAAGAGTATTTTTAGATAAACAAGAGTATTTTACCAAACGCGGAGCCAAGCATAGACCCTTAAGATCCTGAGAATAATTTGGTTTTTTGTTGTTAATCGCACAACGAACTAAGGTACCCTATTCGTAAAGAGTATTAGCACACGTTGACTGCGACTTTCTCCAACTTCGGGGGCAGACATTACATAACATGAGGTTGCAAAAATTACGTACAAAGATTAAGAAAGTAAACTGTTATCTGGCATGGCTCTGGGCCATGTTAACAGAAAGGGAAATGGGAAAGCGCCGTGTTGACATTTTTTGCTGTGGGGTCGTCTGCCTCTCTGGGAGGGTGGAGAAGGTGGGAGGACAGCATAATGAAATTTTATTCAACCAACATTTTTGTATGTATGTTGCAGATGAGTTTTGGTTTATGCCGAGAGATTTGCTTATGTTTTATGTGTGGCATCATAAAATATGGTGAGCTAAAACAGGAAATAAAATAAAAACAATTTTAAAATAAACAAAAACGCTTGTCTAATTCGAGATGTAGATGAGTGGGGGAAAAGAGCATTAAAATGTTCTGTCACAAATAAAAACCAACTTGTAAGTACTCAAACGTGTATGTACAGCAAGACAATTGTGAGTACACTTAAATGCTCGTATATACATAGGTATTTAAAAATAAATATGAATGTAAGAAAAAAAAATCTGCGTTGATATAAGTTTGTTATCTCTTACAGTTGACTTTCTAAATTTAAAAATTAAAAAAATCACATCGATCCTGCCAGGAGTCGAACCTGGAATCTTCTGATCCGTAGTCAGACGCGTTATCCATTGCGCCACAGGACCGTTGGAACGAAAGCTAACTCAGCATATATATTAATAGCCGACTCATAAGCGATGACCGCACAGAACGATCACACGTGGGCTTATCACATAGCTATTTTCAGACCAAAGTCAACAACAATAACAACATAAGAATTAAGACTGAATAAATAAAGCGTACAACAATAGCTACAACAAAATGAGACAAAATGTTGCCTCAGTGTGAACTGAAATAGCGCTGGAAATAATTATGTAAATGATAGAGATGGAGATACATACACATTTTGGACACTTAAGAACTGGTTAGCGATTGAGCCAACACAATAGATAAAAACTGGCTTGTCCAACGATTAAAGCTCAATTCCAGTAAAAACTCATCATGAAGCAAACAAGAAATTTTTACTTAAATACAATGCCACTCGATGAGATCTATCTATCTATCTATCGAGTAGGAAAAGTGTAACACGAATTCCGAGTGATTTCCAACAGAATCAACTACCTGATATCCGTTTCTGTCTATCTGTCCATGTGTGTTTGTTTACTACCAATGTATGTGTGTGTGACGATGTCTGTTGTTTCCGGTTTGCTTCGTTTGATTTCGACTCTAATTGTTTTCGTCTACCTAGAATCCAACCCCGTCCACGTCGTCAGCTCCAATCTCAATGCGAAAATTACCTCTGAACTGCAGGAAAACTTTATCCCAAATGGGCAAATAATTATTCGTGCAAACCAAACCAAACCAAGCCAAACGAATCGAAACCCCTGGGCAAAAATTAAGCAAATATCACGTCGATGGTCGACGAATGAAAATCAAAGACACAAGCAGCCCCATGGAGCTCAGTTTGGATACAACTGAATGCCGTAACAAAATTCTTGCACAAAGTGCGTGTGAAAATCTCTACGTGTGTGCCTAAAGTTTTTTCTCCTTATCCGAGAAGTGGGTAGAAAGAAAGGTGTGGAAATCGGGTAGAGGGAATGTCCTAGCGTTTGATTGTTTGAGGTTTTAATTACAGAGAGTGGTTATTTGGAGAAGATATCGAGCGAGGGAGTACAAGGTACGAAATACGAGTAAAGCTGGAAATTGGCACAAATTGTGGCTAATCTGAAAAACGATTTTGCTTTGAGCTGTTCAGCAAAATCGAAGTAGTTTTCACTTAATTCAGCTCTGATAAGAAACAACTTTAAAACACTTTAAACACAATGAAGCTTTATATTGATTTTTGGCAATGAAAAGCTTAAGCGGAAATTTGAATTGATAAATATCGCATTTTATACAATAAACCTATGCATGTTCCCAAATTTGATATCTTAGAGCTTAGATTTCATTTTCTCCTATTTATTTAATTAATTTCAACTAAGAGCAGTTCACCAAAAGTACTTTTAAAAATTATAATAAAATTAAGTAACTTAATATGTTAGATAATTAATGGAAATTATGGATAAATTTAAATTTAAGCTGGAAGTGAAATAAATAAATCATAATATAAAAAAGGGAAAGTGATTAAAAAATGTAATTAATTTAAAATCAAAAATTTTAAAATTAAATTATTTATACTTTGCTGTCAGATTTTCGTAGGCTTCTGCGAATAGTAACAGCTAACTATTACCCAACTAACGTTAAAATCATAGGAAAGGATGTTTGTTATGTCGTTTTTGCGCAAACTGTGACACGAAAACTTTTGCGCAAACAAGATCCAAATAAACCCAATAGTTACTGAAGCTACACGCTTTAACTTCGTTTCAAACTGCAGCGACTAAGCCCAGCGACCCGCAACCCGACGGTATAACCCCTGCCAGCCCCCTGACCCTGACTCTCTACCGTCACAGTGTAGCTTCCAATAAGTAAATTGTACAGTTGGCGCAAACGAGTAAAGAAATCGCTCATGCAAAACTGATTGACTGTAACGAAATACAAAAAGCAAAGAACTGTAAAGAGAAACACGAAACTTGTTACTACCAGTCGCTGCTGATTTTAGAGAGCCCCAAACTTAAAAAACCCACAGCTCCACAGTACCCCGTCTCCACACCCCCGAATAGCTATTGCATTGCACAGCATGCCCGTTATCTTTCTGCGTTTATTTATGGAGTTTCTCTTCTGCGCCCGTACGTATGCAACGTTTTCATTACTCTTATTTTAAGCCAGCAACAACAACTGCAGCGACCAGGGCTGCAAATCGATTCCCAATGCCAACCAGATCAATTCTTCTGCGATGTTTTGGCTTGTTTAATTTTATTCAAACAAACAAATGTATTTTATTTGTTTAATTTTTATAGAATTTTTCTTGTTTGTACTCTTTATACTTTCAAAAAAAACAACTAATGATTTGATGATTTTATTCATGGTTTCCACTGATTCAAAATCTATCTAAAATAACATTATATATAGTAAAATCAATGAAGTAACTTAGAGCAAGGCCGACCTAGTCTGTAATGATTTTACAGTGAATAAAAGTTCATAAGGAATCATTTGCAACCCTGGATGCAGTTGTCTGATTTTTATTGAAAGAGAATATCGTTGGATGCTTGGTTTTTTTTGCACGCCTTTTTGTCGGTTGCGCAGTTAATTGAAAGGAATTGTTAATTCACAAGTCTTTCCACCTCACTCCCTTCCCACACGCCACACCCCGCTCTCTTTCTTTCTCCCTTTGTGCGTGATTGGTCGGCTCGAATGGAACTTCTTAATGATGACTATCGCCTGCAGGCGCTGACTGTACTGCTGTTCGTATTCGTCATACTCTTCTTTTACATCTTTTGGTCGATTTGCACTTAAATTCAATTATTTCAATTTTTTTTTAATATTTTCAAACATTCGACACGCCTTAATGTAATACGTTTTCCTGCCGACAGAGTGCATTTTTTTAATTTAATTTGGACGTTGATGTACTAAACGAGCAGTACACTCAAGTGGCCCAAACGACACCAAGCACGGGCTTGTTGACGCGCGGACAAACAGACAAAGACAGTTAAACATAGTACTAAAACTAGTTTCAAATACAAAAACATTAAACATTAAATTTACTACAATCTAGCTAAATGCGAACTTATTAAAGTGTTAAAAGAAGGAACGGAAGAATTATTTGCTATAATATGGGACAGATTGTTATAATTAGAGCATAGAACTCGGAAAGGATTATGGATTAGTGATGTATTATTTTTTCGATATTTTTCGATGTTTTCCGATGTTTTTGTTGATACCGATGCTGCGCGATGCATCGGTGTTTTGGAAAACATCGCTTGTTTGATTTCACAATAAATTACATATTTTTCATTAGTTGCCGCACTTTCATTAAGCTCTTTTTGCCACTCTGACAGTTGTCTTATAGTAATTTGAGCAGTGTTTGCAATGCTAAAGTAAATTTACTAAAATTGGTCAGAGATACTATATGAAAGCATAAGTATTTAAGAAACAAGGGGGCTCAACCCACTGCTCGCTTCGCTCGCCTACCCCCGGTTCTGTTCGCTCTCGCGGAGGTGCGGCTACAGTCGAATGTGCTCGACACCAAAGGTTTGATGATGCGGCATTAAATTGTCGACTAATTGTTCGTATTACATCTATATGTGCTACTGAACGGACTTAAACCAAATTCGATCATCCTTTTAATGACAATATAAAATTCCCATTTTGGGAGTTCTGTTTGGATACCTCAGAAAACAACAAACAATTTCATATATAAGGAAGTAGAGATGGGCACGGGCCTGTGCGGGCTTCGTGGCCCGCGGGCCTCTTCAAAAAATCCCCGGGCTTCGTGCATGACTTGCGAAAACGGGCTTTTTTTCGTGCGGGCCCGGGCCTAAGCCAAAAGCCCGGAAGTCCAGTAGGCCCGAAAAGTCACGATTTTAAAAAAATTTTATATGGATTGGTACAAATATTTCTATAATTCACTGCTATATTATTTACACATCTCCTTTGTCGAAATGACACTTATCGATATGTTTGTTAAACTTAATTTCACGTGTGTTTATAAGAAAAACAAGTGGGCGCCGGCTACAGTCGAGTGTGCTCGACTGTATAATACCCTGTGCCCTAGCTCTCCGATAGTTCATACGTAGGTGCGCTACGTTAGGCATGCCGAAGGTGTGATGATGCGGCATTAACTTTTTGGCTAATTGTTCGTATTACATCTACATATGTGATCTAGTGAACCGATTTAAACCAAATTACAAATTCTCAATCTGTGAGTTTGGTTGACTTATCTCTAAAAACAACAATAATTTTCGTACTTTATCTTAAAATTCGTTCCTATGGCAGCTATTTGATATCAGATTTCAACCAAACTTGTTCAGGATGTAGAATACCATCCCAAATGCGTATTCTGTTAGTTTGGTTGAGATACCTCAAACAACAAAAAAGTTTATCATACTAAAACTTGATTTTGGACTGATCGTTCCTATGGCAGCTATATGATATACTGGTCCGATTTCAACCAAATTTTTACCTATTAGTTTGGTCGAGATCTTTCAAACAACCAAAAAGTTTATTTTCGACTGATCTTTCTTATGACAGCAATATGATATTGTGGTCCGATTGAATAAATTGTATTTAATTTAATTAAAATAGTAAATCTTAAATCGTAATCGTAATCGTAATCGCTGAAATCGATGTTGCTCATGCCAAGAGTAGCCATTATCTAAAATTTGCTCAGCTTGCTGAAGTCCGGCAACACCAAATAATCTCTCCCACTCTTCTTATTCAACGAAATCAGCTGTTTAAGGCTGCTGCATTGCGCGCGCAATTTAAATTTAAGTGCTATGCTTTAATATTTGTGATTCTGTTTGCAGAATTTGTTAAGCATTTGAATACAATGATAATAATTGAAAACCTATTGAGCATATGTGCGAGCTTACTAGCTTATTATTAAACATAATAATTATTATAAATTCAGAGATTTCTGTGTTGTAAAACGATCTGTCGTCGAGGTGTCGAGGTGCAAAATTATAAAGTGGCATTTATACATATCGCTTTTTGCAATGCATACTAATATCTACATACATATATTTTAACACAATCGTAAATATGTATAAACTCAAACCATGTTAATATATTAAAATAGGATAGAAATTGTAGCCAAATATCGATAACTTTGCCTATCGCTCGTATTTGCGTTCGCACTCTTCGTGCACGTGCTCACTGTTATGTTTTTGCACAAGCAAATGTGCATATGCTATCTCGCTCGCACTTGCCCATGTCTATAATTTTGATTTATGTGAATTAAAAGCAAATTCGAAATATCTTCTCTATCTCAATCTCAATCGCTTTGAAACTTTCAGGGTCATTAAATTGGCTTACTTCTTATCTAACTGTTTAATAAGAAGTGTTTTTATCAAAGATCGCGTCTGATAATCGTTTTTTGCGATTGGCAGGCGAAAGAGGCGTGGCATCTAAAATTTAAAACAAACTTGATCTGCGCCCGCTATCCAGCAACCTTCATACCAAATTTGAATTCTCTAGCTTTTATAGTCTATGAGATCCTTTGGCTCAAACACTCGGACAGACGGACAGACAGACGGACATGGCTCAATCGACTCGGCTATTGATGCTGATCAAGAATATATATACTTTATAGGGTCGGAGATGCTTCCTTCTGCCTGTTACATACATTGCACAAATCCATTATACCCTTTTGACCATTTTCAATGGGCACGGGTATAAAAAAAGAAGGCGACAAATCGGTAAAATGAATGAGGAAAAATAAGAAATTTTTTTTCTATAGTAATATTGGGCCGGGCCCGGGCTGGCCCGGGCCTCTTGAAAATCTGACAGTGCCGGGCCTGGCCGGGCCTTAAAAATTGGTTTCGGGCTCGGCCGGCCGGGCCTTCAAAGGGAGGCCCGTGCCCATCTCTATTAGGAAGTATAGGCCGAAATATTTCAGACATCAAAAAAGTTTTTATACCAAAACTTGATTTTGGGCTGATTGTTCCTATGGCGGCTATGTGATATAGTAGTCCGATTTCAAGCAAATTTGATAAGGATGTATAGGACCATCCCAAATGCATATCTAGTCAGTTTGGTCGAAAAGTTTTTCTTACTAAAACTGGATTTTGGACTGATCATTCCTTTGGCAGCTATATGATATAGTAGTCCGATTTCAAGCAAATTTGATAAGGATGTATAGGACCATCCCAAATGCATATCTAGTCAGTTTGGTCGAAACGTTTTTCTTACTAAAACTGGATTTCGGACTGATCATTCCTTTGGCAGCTATATGATAAAGGGGTTCGATCCAAATTTTAAAACAAACTTGATCTGCGCCCGCTATCCAGAAACCTACATACAAAGTTTGAAGTCTCTAGCTCTTATAGTCTCTGAGATCCTTTGACTCAAACAGACGGACAGACGAATAGACGGAAAGAAGGACATGGCTCAATCGACTCGGCTATTGATACTGATCAAGAATATATATACTTTATAGAGTCGGAGATGCTTTCTTCTGCCTCTTACATACATTGCCATACCCTTTTTGACCATTTTTAATGGGCACAGGGTATAAAAATAAGCTAAGTTATAATTTATTTAAAAAAATGGAAAGGTCTTAGAACATTAAACATACATCGATGCATCGAAGTTTCGACCCGATGTTAAAACCCAACATCGATTTTTCAATTTAAAAACATCGATGAACATCGACATCGATGTTTTCACTCAAATTTACGTCACTATTATGGATAGCATTGTTAGTACTACAAGAGTGAAGAGGAAGAGGAAGAAATTTTCTAAAAATTCTGATCGGGAAAGCAAAACTAATTTGGCTAATTAATTCAGACGAATCAATTTCACCATTAATTAGTTTATGTAGGAAGACTACACCAAGCATTATTCTCCGATCAGAAAGAGAGGAGAGATTTAACAATAGAAGTTTAATTCGGTAAGAAGGCAAGCGAATGTTAGTATTCCAGTTAAGACCCCGGAGGGCGAAGATCAGAAATTGTTTTTGTACCGATTCTATTCTGTCCTGATGAATCTTATATTGGGGATTCCATATACAAGACCCATATTCCAGAATAGGTCGAACAAGTGAAGTATAAAGCAATTTAGTAATATAAGGATCGTCAAATTCTTTCGACTAACGCTTTATGAAACCCAAAACGCCAAAGGCACGATTAGCAATAGAGGCAACATGCTTGTCAAACTTCAGCTTTGGATCCAGAAGAATACCCAAATCAGTAACCGACATTATACGTTCAAGCGGTTTACAATTAATTCGCCTACTAAACGACATTACTTTAAATTTACTACAATTAAGATTTAATAAGTTTACTTTACACTATGTCCGAAAACGGGCAAGATCAGTTTGCAGCCTGACACCAAGAAGATTGTCAGTGGCCGACATACATAGTTTAACATCATCGGCATACATCAGAACCCGATAGTGATTTATTACGGAAGGCAGGTCATTTATAAAAAGCGTAAATAACAAGGGGCCAAGATGACTTCCTTGTGGTACTCCAGAAAAAACTTGAACAGGTTTAGATACTAAACCATTAAAGTAGACTTTTTGGGTTTTTAAATTTAAATAGCTTGCAATCCAAAGAATAAGGTTATTTGGAAAACCTAAAAGATGGATATGCTTTACTAAAATCAGTGTAAATATAATCAGTTTACATTTTATTTTGAATCCATTTTGTCATTTTGTTTATTCCTTGACACTTATTTGTCATTTTAAGCATATAATAGCATTTTATGTCGATTACGCAAGGATTACAAGTATGTTGGAGAATGTACGCTCGCCTTATAGAACTCTTTTTGTCACTCACTTTGCTACTTAACCGTAATAATTGCTCACGTTCTCACGCCCCTTCTTATAAATGCCTCATTGTGGCTTTTAAAACCAATTTGGCAGAAATATACGCAACCCTATACCAACCCACCCGCCCCCAACTAGGGAACCAGGTCAAAATGCTCCACTAAGATGTGTGTAATTAGACGTGACTTTTCCTCAAGTTTTTCCAGCTCCTTTTGTGTTCATGACTTCGGGGGGAGGGAGAGGCGGATGGGGAGGCCAGTGTGGCTTAAAGCCTTCTTAACACTTTTGTTGTTGTTATTTAGTCAGATATAGGCACGCCTTAATTGTACTAGGGCATGGCCCTTGGTGTTGCTCTTAGAAGGATGATGAGGATCCAGATTGAGGTTAGACAGCAAGTGCCAAAGGCAATTACAGAGTACAGAGTTAAATGTAACAGCATAATGTAGTTGCACTCAAAGATAATAATCTTAAGTTTCCAACAGGGATTAAAACCGTTGCCGTAAGCCGGTATTAACCGATTGAAATTGATAGTTAGTTAAGTAACCGATTCATGCACAACGGTTAGTTTCGGTTCAATCAATCATTAAATTAAATATTAATGCTATTGTGTAATCGTCGTATTTAACAGTAATTTTATTCTATAACCTATCTCTACGAGGCTTATGTTTATCAAAAAAAAAAATATATATATATATATAATATATACATACATAAATATATATGCGAAAACTTTATATTGGCAGCCTAATTAGTAATATAAATGATTAATATACAATCAATAATTCTCATTAGCAAATTATAAAAATCTTATACATGTTCACATATGTATGTACATATGTACATATTTACATACATACATACATATGTGAAATGTTGAAGCAAACATTTTGTGACATTTCGACATTACCCGTCAACATTAACATTAAACAGTTAATCTAATTATCAGTTTACCTGTTTACCCCCGACAAGAACAGTTAATTCGTATAGCGGAAATCTCATGCCTCGCAAGATGTTACCGTAATTTCAACATCCCCTAAGTAGACACACACCCATCTCTGGATATGATTTCGCCTTTATCCCCCTCCGTTATCCGTCTGTTACGCCCCACACGTTCCGGCAGACTCAGAGTCTTTGGTTTGTGCAAATTGAAAACATGGCAAATAATTACATATTTTTATATGTGAATTTTTCAATTTATATGCCGTCAGGCAAACGTTGGGTGCATATTTTTTCTGTGACGTGTCACGACATTGACATCAGCAGCATATTCCCACTACACACATAAACCCAAGTCAAGAACGTTGTAGTCCTTTATTTATTTATTTAAATTATTCAAATGAGATAGATGACCTTGAAACAAAGCTCAAAATTCAAAAAGTTACTGGAAAGCTCTCCAAGAGCTTTACAGAGTTTAGTCTGTGCACAAACCCATTAAACGCAGTTACTACTGCCACTGTTAATTTTTACAGAAGTACGTAAGTTTGTCTAAGAACCAGGGCATGGCGTTATCCGTTTAATGAACCGATTTGATTTCTGTTAAAATTCGGCGCGAAATTTAAATGTGATTATTTTTTGTCAATTCAATTTGTCTTTAAAAGTCCCCAAAGAATTTGGCAACAGTGGCTATCTGTCGAAATGCAATGATATCACTTCAAAGAAGTTTAACTAAATTAAATATTTTCAAATTTATACACAAAGTAAATATTTTTTTATTCATTTATTTGTATGTATGATATTTAATGTGCTTACAAATGTCTCTCGCTGCCTGGAAAAAACAACACGAACAGAGACAAAATAACTGACAAAATACAATGTTGTGTTCAAATTTGATATTTATATATATATAACGGTTTTTATATATAAATATATAGTGATCAGAATACACCAACATCCGTCGATGATTAATGCACATATACATAAATATATAAACTAGTTATCAAATACAAAAGCTGACAAAATGCGATTTTATACATTCTAAATGTACAAAAAGTAGATTTAATGTGAGTCTGAAAAGATCAAAAACATAAATGGAAAAGTCTAACAGAATGAATGGGATAATAAAGGGAGTGGAAGGGAAAAGCAAATGAACTTAGGAAAATAAAGTGAAATCAATTAATTTAAACGCTGAGTAACTGGCAGCTTCTTGCGCCGTCGTCGCAGTTGCTGACTGCGATCCCAGTACTCGTAATAGCGTTCCTGTTTTAACCACTCCTGATATTTATACCACCATTCTTCCCATTTGATGTAGTCCTGTAAGAAATGGGCAAAAGATATGATAAAATTGAGAAATTTTAATAATTAAATCAAGTTTAATATTCACCTTAAGATCCAAGTCCCTTAAGTAACCGCGACTCTTGTAGTACTCGTATCGAACGCGCACATCATCCCACGACAGCATGCCCGACGGTGCTGTGGTGGCCAACTCCTCGGGGAAATGGCCAGCTGGCGCCGGAGAGTACGAATACCGACGCGGGGGCGACTCCAGACCCTCTTCGATCATTACTTTGAGCGCACCACCTGCCGAGTCTTTAGTGATGCGCATATTTTCCATATTGCTGCGATCGATGCTCCATTGAGCCATTTTGCCGAATCGCTCGGAGAGCGTTAGACGCGTTGTCGCCGAAAATGATGGCAATGCTGGCGTCGCCTCATCGCTATCGGAACCGCCCGAATCATCAGAGTCCGATGACGAATTGGCATTATTACCACTGCCACTCGTTGCTACCGTCGCACTCGTATGCTTCTTGCGTTTCTCACCTTCGATTTTGACACGCGTTCGCAGCTGTAAATGGCAATTCAAAGATAAATATTAAGAATTGATATAAAATCAAAGTTTTGATAGAACTTCGATTGCTAACCGTACAATTACAATTTATTAAAATATAAAAACTAACTTAAAAACTTGAATTTAAGCAAATTAGAAAAGGAATACATTGATAGAAACAATAGTTATCCCATTAAGTTACCTCCTTCTCCTTCTTTTTCTTCTTGGCCTGCGGTGCTGTTGCCACTGCAGGTGCTGCTGGCTCTGGTGGCTCTGGCGGCCGGTGCTTAAGACGCGGATCCTCTGGCGGCGGTGAATGACGCGACGCGCGACCGACTTTCATGTGCACATCCGATGATGTGGCACGCTCGTGGCTTATATGCCGCATTTTGGCCTCACGATATTTATCAATGCCAGCGCTGGCAACCCCACGCGCCGGCGGCGGAGTCGTCGGACGACCATGCAAACGACCATGCGACTCTGGCGGTGGTAACGGCGGTGGCGCACCGGCGCCGCGATAATGACCACGTGGCTTTGGCGGAGGCGAACGCGGACCACGAGAACTGTAAAAAGTAAATCAGAATTATAAGAAAAGATTTGTTATTACTAGGGATTATTAAACAGTTGCTAAAAACTCACCGAGATCTGTGACGATGACTGGGCGAGCACAGCGAACAGGAATCATCCGAGCTGCTGCTCATGGAGCTGTTCGATCGCGACCGCATTGAATGCTGGATTAATGTGAGAACAATGAGTAAAAATTAATTCAACTAATAATTAGAGTAAGCTAACAGAGAGTGTGTGTAGCAAACTTTGATTAAAAGCGGCAAAATGCATACGTAAAATCGAAGAAACTTGATTTTTTTTTGTATGAAAAGCTTGCCGCAGAGAATTTTTTTTGTTATGTATAAAAATTTGATTGCTTACCCTTGGGGGCGGTGAGGGTGGTCGCTTGGAGCGCGGTAAAATGTGTGCTGGTCCCATGCCACGTTTCTCCATTCCCGACGACGACGATGGAGGCGGCAGCGGAGGCGAACGACGCCGGCCAAGCGGTGATCGCGACGCGTTCGTTGGCTTACGGCGCAACTGTGACGAAGATGGACCAGTTGATGGCTCGGGAGGCGATCGCGGTCTGCCGTGCCCGTTCCCCGGACGACGTAGCATGTCGCTATTGTTGTTGTGGTGGTTGTTGGGTGAACGGGGCATGCTGCGCGGCGGCATTGGCGGCGAGCGTGGACGGCCACGCAATGGCGGCGGCCCGTTGTGATGGGGCGATGGAGGCGACATTACCGGTCGGCGATCCATAAACTGCGGGGGCGGTGATCGGCGACGTGCATGCGACGGTGGCGGCGGGGACAACGGCGGCGATTTGCGTAAACGTGACCGACTTCGCGAGTGCGGTGACCGTGAGCGGCCGTAACGCGATGATGACGACGACGGCGGCGGTCCAGAGTTGGCCGGCCCACCCGGATAACGAGAATAACTGGCCTGAGCGGTGTCGCGTTCGCTTTCTCCAGAACTGCTCTCGCCTTGAATGTACATTTTTTTGTAGCCGGTGTGTCGCCAGCGATTGGGGTCTTTCTCTTCAGCTTCGATAAGTTTCTTATCCCAATAATCGTTTGTGGTATTGGCACGTGCCTTCTTCATAACGTTGTCTATTTCGCGACGCTTGCCAGCGGGTAAAGATGGATCTGCAATTTCAGAATGTATTTGCCGGTTAGCAACATATTCTTTTTCCTTAAAACTATTTTCCATTAGCCTTCCAAATTCTATACAGAAGTCGTTAAATATACATGATCCCTAAAGCAAACAAAAAAAAAAAGAATATAAAACAATGGTCTTGTTTTTATGCCTTGGACAGCCCTAATGGCAATTGTAGTTGAAAGTAGTATTAAGAGATATTGATAATTACCGAGCACTGCATTAAAAATTCTAAAGAATCAGATATTCCACAAAAGTGAATAATTCTTAAAGAATAACTTTTTGAATTATCTTAACGCTTATGATAAGTTAAACTCAATTCTCAGTCTGCCTAATCGTTCAATTTCTATAACCCTTGAAAAACGATATATTGCGTAAATCGATCAGTCGACAAGATCGATATACCTATTAGATACCTGTTATGCGTGCAGCTGTTGGCTGTCTGTCCATGTGCAGTTTTGGATTCAATTCGGGACGCCTGCGCGACGCCATCACGCGATTCGTATCGCGTTCTCTTTCGCGCACGTTTTATTTGCTATTTCGTTTAACTCGCGCGCAACACTATCTCATTATATATATATATTTATATATATTTCAGAAAAACACATACACAAAAAGCTGCAAATATATTACAATTGATTATAAAAACATGAGAGAAAGAGAGAGGCATTAGAAATGGCGTACAATAACAACAAAAACATCAACAATATCAATAATGAGGTAAAAAACAGTCCCAACGCATTAAATACGGATAGAAACACGCGCGTAAGGCAGCTTTACGTAACGTAACGCACCGTAACGTTACCAACCCACACAAACGGTGGGATTAAAACCTCCCGTTGCGACCAACGTAGTGGGATAGAGCGAGAGACGACAAACAGCTGGAAACGTAAGCGACCCTTACGTGCGCGTCGCGGCTGCCGCAAGAGCGTACCGTCACCGTGGAGTAAACGAATATTCAGCTTTTTCAGCCGATGCCGCGGCACGTATGACCATGAAGGCCAATTAAATGCAAAGTACCAGACTGAATTTTCGAATTCAATAATATTTTCGTAATGTGACGACACAAGCACCGGTTTCCCACCGATATTTGTTGTGCTCTTGAAAAGCAAAGTGACACAAACACACACAGGCACGCACGTACAGACATTAATATGTATGTATGCATATTTTTCCGTTTTTGCTTTGTCAGCGACAAATGATCGAAACCGAACCCGGACCGAAATCAGGCAATTAATGTGTGTTAAGCTAATAAAAACGATAGTTACAGGCACTAAACTAAGTTGCTTACATTTGTATACGTTTTGCGTGCACGCTTGTGTAAGTTTTGTTGGATTTAATTAACACAAATGGCAATCACGGCGCTCAATTTTTTCTCACATAATTTTCATGCGACGGCCATATTTGCGCAGACTTTCAGTGTGACCGTATATTGTAAATGCAAAATTACTAACTACTATTTGATGCCAACAAATAGTGTTAGGTACGCGAAAAGAGCAAGTTCGCGCATTTTGAGCCTAAGCAGATGTTAAATCACGGTGCGCTATTTCTTGTTCAACATAATTCTTGAATTGAGTCGTTCATTATTGATTCGTGAATATAACTATTTATTCGATTACGAAAGGTCATGCAGACTTCGTGAATATTTTTCCTTTTCAATATGTTGCCCACTTTCCAAAATAATAATATCCGATTTAAAAAAAAAAAAAAATTTTTTTTATTACGAAAAGATTTCATTTCTGTTAAACTCAAGCAAGCCATAATTTTTATGAACAGCGTAACATTCTGTAAATGACCATCATAACAAACCAACACCAATAACAGAGCGAGCGGTCAATTGCGTTCAACAAGTTCAGCGGTTCACTTGATCCGTTCAATTGATTTTGTTCTGAACGAAACGACCCAACTCCAACTCACACGTGGTTTCTTTTTATGCGTGCAGCGTTTTCGGTGTACCGCGTGCGTTTTTAATTTTGACCATAAATTTGTATTAAAAAACAAAAGTACAGACATTTAAAATGGGCAAACCAGGTGAGTAGCTTATAAACAATGTATAGTACGCAGTTCTGGCTATTAATGCATTTTTAAAGCCAAAACAAAACAATAAATCCTTAACCTATGAATGAATTGAGATTTTGATAGAATTAATCACTTTTTTATCAACAGGTTTCAGTCCTCGTGGTGGTGGCGGCGGTGGAGGTAGAGGAGGCGGTGACGGTGGCGGAGGATTCCGTGGCGGTGCCGGACGTGGTGGTGGCGGTCGCGGAGGCGGCGGTGGATTTGGTGGCCGTGGTGGGGGCGGCGGTGGATTTGGTAGTCGCGGAGGAGGTGGCGGTGGTGGATTTGGTGGTCGCGGAGGAGGCGGCGGCGGTGGATTTGGTGGCCGCGGCGGCGGTGGTCGTGGTGGCGGAGGAGGCCGTGGTGCAGGTGGCCGCGGTGGTGGACGTGGAGCAGGCGGTCGTGGTGGCGGAGGTCGTGGCGGCGGTGCTGGAGGCTTCAAGGGAGGCAAAACAGTCACCATTGAGCCACATCGTCACGAGGGTGTTTTCATTGCCCGTGGCAAGGAGGATGCTCTAGTCACACGCAACTTTGTTCCCGGCTCGGAAGTGTATGGCGAGAAGCGTATTTCTGTTGAGGTGTGTATAGATGCAGCTCGTTGTTTATTTATGTCTAATCAATGTTGCTCATGATGATGTTGTGCAGGGGTACAGAACATGGCAAAGTGTGGCCATGAGTGTGCGCGGCGTCTGTCCGCCTGTGTGTACTTCAGGTGCATGTTAAACAGTTGCGGATGGCGTCCACGTGTCGCTTAGAACTATAGCACTACTGAGGCAACTAATCCTCTAATCAACTAAGCAGCTATCTGGTCAATACACTTCACTAAATCCATCAATTGCTTAAACATTTTCTCTGCAGACTGACGGCGAAAAGATTGAGTATCGTGTGTGGAATCCCTTCCGTTCTAAGTTGGCTGCTGCTATTCTCGGCGGCGTTGAGAAAATACACATGCCACCTGGTTCCAAGGTGTTGTATTTGGGTGCCGCCTCTGGCACAACTGTGTCGCACGTTTCCGATGTCGTCGGTCCTGAGGGCCTGGTCTATGCTGTTGAGTTCTCACATCGTTCGGGTCGTGATCTGATAAATGTAGCCAAGAAGCGCACCAATATTATACCAATTATTGAGGACGCACGTCATCCACATAAGTATCGCATGCTAGTTGGCATGGTGGACACAATTTTTGCAGATGTGGCACAACCTGATCAGGGACGTATTGTGGCATTGAATGCACAGCATTTCCTCAAAAATGGCGGTCACTTTGTCATCTCCATCAAGGCATCCTGTATTGACTCCACGGCGCAACCGGAGGCGGTCTTTGCCGCCGAAGTGAAGAAGATGCAGGCCGATAAACTGAAACCACAGGAACAGCTCACGCTGGAGCCATACGAGCGTGATCATGCCGTTGTCGTGGGCGTCTACCGACCACCACCAAAGCAGTGAAAGTCTGATGAGGCGATTGTGGATAGGTTTTAAGCTATATACATAATACTTCTATTAATACAGTCGTATTGTATTAAGTTTTCTTTTTAAATTTATAAATCAAACAAACCATAGTTGTAAAGATACCTAAAATGCAAACTATTTTTTGTAACAGACGTACAAAATATATAACAAAACAAAAAAACTAATGCCTTTAAATAAATCAAAAAGTTTCAAAATAAAGTAAAACATTTAAAAAATATGTAGCTCGAGTAAATTATACATTTTTTTAAAAAATCCAAAAATAAAAAAAGCGTCTCGCTGCGGACAGGATTCGAACCTGTGCGGGTAGAACCCAATGGATTTCAAGTCCATCTCCTTAACCACTCGGACACCGCAGCTCATGCTTGTTACGTGTCAAAACAACAATTTAAAAATAGACTCCAGACAGTGCCATCTATCAGGGTGAACGTCAAACTATCTGTAGCGCCACCTATGGCAAACAAATGTAGCATTAGCAGACATCACATTGAGCTAAGTTCTGGGCAATTTGCCGGCGGTGAACTCAAGGCTGCGGTGTCCGAGTGGTTAAGGAGATGGACTTGAAATCCATTGGGTTCTACCCGCACAGGTTCGAATCCTGTCCGCAGCGTGCAAAATTGCTTTTTATTATTTTAAATTTTCCACTCAGACAATAAATAAGATGTGTTCAATTGGTTTTAATCAAAATACTTTATTTAGCTGTGATGCCGGTGCTGGTCTCAAAATATAACAATATCTATGTATATCGTTGCTTTACTAAGGAGCATTTACTTTGCAGTACATTGATTAATTCTAAAGAGTTCAATTGATTTGCCAAATTTTGGTATTATTTGAAGATTCTGGCACACACACATACATATATAGGGAACAAAATGGTTAAACTTTAATTCTTATTAACTATATAAAATCATGAAATTGTCGAAAATATTATCACCCATAGGAATATGAGAGGTATTTTACAACTTTGCGCGCTTTGGCACGCCAACAGCCTCAAGGACACCACAGCTTTCCAAATGCTGGAACAGTGTCTCCAAATACTCATCACGATGCTTGATCAAATGGCCCGCATGCGCCGAACGTTGCCAGCACTTAAATGTGACCTTTATGTTGGCACGCTCCCAGTTCTCGCGCACCGCATGATTGGAGGAGGGCGGACCAATGGGATCGTTCTCGGATACAAAGAAGAGCGCCGGGACTTTGAGCAGCGTCGAGTGGAACATCTGACTGGAGCGCATATAATGTATGGTCGCCTGATTGTGGAATGTTTTCATATGGTACAACGTATAATTGCGGAGGGCGCTCTGCATGCGTTCGTTCTTTGGGAAAATGGACTTGGGTAGACCCACTGGGATTTCGGTAATATCAGCCGCACTATCCCAAATCTGGCATGCAAAGCGATCCAGTACGCTGCCATAACGATCCATATCGCGTGACATTTGCAACATTATCTCGCCCATCTGATATGCGCCCACCGAGAAACCGTGCATTACAATCGGCGCATATGATTTATTGTTCTCCAGAAATTTCAGTGTCTCTGCGGCGACCACCTGGCAAAACAAAGAAAACAAACTAGTTAGGACACGAAAAAACCAGTTGACTGGACAATATACGGCTTCATTATTCTACCTGTGTGCCCTTGGCCGGCCAAAGAAGCTGCCAGGGTGTAATATGCACCACCATCACATCGAATCCCATTTCTGTGTAAATTTCGGCATATTTCTTCAGATGCTTCTGCTTGGCCATTAGCCAGGCCATCATCAGGACCAGGGGATTACCAGTGGGCTTCTTGAAGGCCAAAGTTTTGGGATCCACTTCGATATTCGCCTTGTTAGTCGTATAGAGCGTCATATTCTTGGTTATATCCTTGGTGGATAAATACCTACGATTCTTTATCGATGCCATCGCGCTCTGCAGAGTATAAATATTATAGATAACATCATTAGTTTTAATAAATAGACACTTTATTTCAGTTTAAGCAAGTGAATATTTAGGAGAATGCCAAAATTCGGTATTAGTCTTATCAGATCTTTATACAAATGATGCCCAACAATTAATGGTTTGGTTAGGTCGACTGTAAATTTAATCTGGCAACCGATTAGATATGATTGACGTCTGACTTTCAATACATATGTTTTAAGATGTCCTGAATTTTAAGCAAAGAATTTGATTTGATAAGATATGATTTTTAAAATAATATCGATTTTAACTATATAATGTAAATGAGCTTATGAATTTCTAGTTAGTTTTTTACAGCGCTTTCAACGATTGCCCTTGACTATTTAGTAATTTAGTTCCGTTGCACGTGAAGATAACTTTTAGCTATAGATAAGATAGTAAGAGGTAAGCATAAAACGACTCGGTAACAGCACATGGTTTAAATTCATTTTGGCTTAGATTAAAAAGCAACCAAAAGAAAAGAAATTTAAGAACAAGCTCAAGAATTACCATAAAGATTATAAATTGGCAAAAAGTAATTAATGATCTTTTAATGGCACTACGAGTGACTTATGTTTATGCGCGGAGTTGCTCGACCGACAATATCGCGCGACTGCATTTAACTAAATTGTAGCTTTTATAAGTTGCTAATCCAGCAGACATTACGTACTTCGTATTTATAGATACCGAAGAAAATCTATCGATAAGACTTTTTTGCAATTTTGATAAGCGGCATACAAAGTAAAGTCAGATAATACAATTTTACTGCCGACTTTCTGCCTTTAAGGTCAGATTTAAGAAAAACTGAAACTCACAAGTTTTAAGCGCCGATATATCTTAAGCAGCATATATAAAAATATGATCAGTACAGCTATTTCAATTATGAGATCCATAATTGAGTTTATCTAACATGTATTTGCAGATACAAAAGCTTTTATCGACTGTCTTATATGAGAATAGTAGATCATAGATGAGGCAGGCAGCAAGTGCCCCCATCTTCCAATATGAACGACAATAGAAATCTGGAAATATGGGAAGTCGAAATTTGTATGTGTGGCTTTGCACATGTGCTCTGTTGATAGATCTGAATTGCTATTGCTGCGGTGGATTGAATTACATTGTGGGATTGAAAGCGTCCACCTCTATAGAACTTGGAAATTTGCAAAGAGAGTAAAAATGGGCTTGGGAGGAAAGCTTGACATTGAGCGCCATTATGATCTATCATAAAAGCTTCTCCAATTCAGTATTCAAAAGCGTGACACTAGAGGTCGCTTTGCATATGCAAAGCTAAACTTAGTTTAAGGGCTTTTGTATTTTTTGTTTAATCTTATTTTGCATTTTTAAATTACAATTATTATTTGGTTAAGTCATGCGCCAAATGACAGTCAGCTAATTACATGCTAGAAAAGTATATACATATCGTATCTAAACTTATTTGTTTGCTAATCACTCGAATGGAAAGTTTAAACATTTTTCGAGAACAAAGTTCATCACTGTTATATCAACACAGCTCACTGAACACTACAATGTATGATAACAGCCAATAGATCTTTAATCGTTAATGTAATGGAAATATGATAAATAATTAACTGTTATAGATTACTGCAATGAAATGTTAATGTTATTTTACACGGCAATGTAAATGTAGAGGTTAAAGGTGATGAATTATGAACTGTTGTGTACTACAATAAAATGTTAAATGGAAATTTTAAAAGAAATAAAGCGACCCAGAATGAATTTACAAAAGCAAAAACGCATAAATTAGCGTTGATTGGCAAACAATTAAAGCAGAGAGCCAAGCAAATGTTAAAACAAATAAATTTACATATCTACACATACATATGTATATATGTATGTCATGAGTGTGTTGCAAATCTACATATGTATGTATTACAAATATCTAAATAATTTTAAAATTGTATATAAACATCTATGCTTACATTCTGCACCAGCTGCTGTGCTTGAAGGCTCGAGAAATTGCGCGACAACGGCTGCTGCATTTTCCGGTAATCAGTCAGCGGCCCCTGCAGTAGACCCTTGCCTCTTCCGGTGGCGGAGGAGGAGCTGAAGAAATTATCCGCATAGAGATTTTCATATGGCACGGCAGCGCTGCGACTGTTTTGTGCTGTGTAGGTTGTGTTTGATTTGTTGTTGTTGCCATTGTCGTTGTCGTTGTGGGTGAGAGAGAGAGCAGGACCGACCGAGACATACAATGTATAAATAAACGTATTTGCAATGTGTCATTTAAGAGCAATTCTAAGCATTTACCACCAAACGAGAGGCCCACGGCAAGAGTAGCGGCCGTGCGGCCGGCGGCAAACGGTACGCTTATTGATTTTCTCGCTGCAGTTGCGTAAAATGCAGTACGAAAGAAATGTGAAGCCATTGTTTATAGATATTTTGGTGTCTATGAAACGTGACGAACTTGCAAAGAAGAAACGACAATTGACAAATATATATTTTTATTATAATTAATATGTGTAGTGTGTATGAGCATTAAGCACACAAGCGCTGCACAATAATTGAACTTTGGACCTGGACCAGAGCAAACCCGACTGCTGCAGACGAATTTAATTTATATTAAATTGATACGCATATACATATATATAATGCATACACATATGTTCGTACGATGCACAAAAATTCTACATGTATGCGAGTGCGAATGAGCGATGCACTGTGTAGCTTGATGAAAAGTAAAATTTTGAAATAATTCTCAGCACTTACAGTTCTTGAATTAATCAATCACACTTGCACTTTGTTTACCTTTTCTACGAGCAAAACACACGGTCTCGGCAACCAACAAATTAAAAGTGAACTGCGCCGCCACTGAGTGTCTTTGTTGTTGTTTGGAATAAAAAACAAGGTGACAGCCCTGGCCGGTTGCCAAAGAGTAAAAACCAGGTGACAGCCCTGGCACGGTGTCCACCAAAAACCACCATTAAACTACTATGAGAAAAGTAGTTACATGGTGATTTTTTCCTTGATTTTTAAACTGAACAAATTGATAAAACCCATTACGATGGCTCCCTCACTAAAATAAAAGACGTATTTATCGATAGTGTTATCGAAAACTGGTCCCACTTTTTTGTCTCTAATTTTCAACTTATTAATTTTTGTTAAAATTTAAATAATTAATTAATTAAAGGACAAATCACTAAACCAAGAAAATTCAAAATTTTCTAAAATTCTAAAGTTTATTTTAAAATTCATTTAGAGTACTCAGCCATCGGGTGGCAAAGTTAGGTAAGAAATTCTAAAGAAAAATGTTAAAAAATGAAGAAAAATATAATAAATTGCACTCCTTTTTTATGTCTGGCTATTCAGTACATATTAAAATTGTTAACAATATGTCTATTTAACTTTTCGCTTAACAAAAAAACATGCTACATAAATTGAGGACGAATCTATTGAGCTGCCAGTTGGGCATCCAGTTGCCGCAGATCGACGCCAAGCTCGGTAAGTCGTTTCTCCTGCTCCTTGGTGTCCATTCCGTGCTCCTTGTTGTATCTGTAGTTGACTGTGAGCTGTACCTCCTCCAAGCCACTAACATGATCATACAAATTACCCTCGAGACGGAGATCAATGTCGCTCTCCTCGCGCAGTATGCAAAAGTAGACCAGAAATATGGCCAAGCTCGCAGAGATTACGTACGGTTGATACCACAAGGCTTCGTCGCTGCCGCCGCTTCGTGTGTCGCGTGCTCGCCATGACGCCGCCTGGCTGCCAAAGAATTTAATGGGCTCGTTGCTTATCGGCTCCTCATCCTGTGACTTTTTAATACTGCTGCCTTTTGGCAGATTCTGTGCATAGCCACGAACGCCTGAGACAGGCAGTAGTGATCTGTAAAATGTACTTCTTGAATATACACAAATACAAGTAATGTGTTAAATCTACCTCAAGTTACGAGTTTTTGTCAAAAAGCGCAGCATTTTGTTGAAAAAAACTAACAAAATTTCATAACAATATTGTTTTAACAGCTGTTGACTGGCCAAGGATTATCGAAATGTATCGATAGCTTTGCCGGCAAGTGAAATGTGGGATGAGCGAGCTGCCAACTCGTTGCACTAACCGTCCGTGTCTCTAAGTCGCACACGTGTTGGCTGCAAAAATTGTAAACACGCGCTGCAATTAGGCGCATTAAAATGGGCGCAACTAAAAATATGGACTTGATAGGCACTATTGAGGATGATGCTGAGGTGGAGAATCTATCTGAAGACTCGGACGCTGAAGTCGAAGTAAGTAAATGCAAGAAATTATCGCTCTCTGCAACGCTGACCCTCTCTTTCATAGTATCAACCGACAAAACTGAGACACAAAAAGGTGACCGAGTTCGAAAAAGGCTTTGAATTTGTATCGTCGGTTAAGGAATACAATCAGGACACATGGGATGATCTGATGAAGTATGTGAAGCGCAAGGCGCGCACAAAGACAGACGATAAGATCGCTGCTCGCTTGCAGAAACGCGGAGGCGCCGAGGCGGTTGCAGCCGAACAAAGCGACGAGGAGATCGAACTGTCCGATGATGAGCTGCAGCATGATAATTTGCGCCTTCGAGAAAAGAAACAGAGCAAAAATAAGAAGAAGAAACAGGCAGACGATGACAACGAAGAAGAGGAGGAAGGCGAAAAAATGCAATTCGATGATACGATCGAGTCAAACGAACTAATTACGTCCTTCTATCAAATGAATCTGTCGCGTCCGCTTATGCGTGCCATCGGTGTCTTGGGCTACATTTATCCGACGCCCATTCAGTCATCTACAATACCCATAGCACTGCTAGGTCGCGATATTTGCGGTTGTGCGGCAACTGGCACGGGTAAAACAGCTGCCTATATGCTGCCCACATTGGAGCGTCTGCTCTATCGACCGCTGAACAATAAGGCAATCACTCGGGTCCTGGTGCTCGTGCCCACGCGTGAGTTGGGCGCCCAGGTCTATCAGGTGACTAAGCAGCTGTGTCAGTTTACCACCATTGATGTGGGTCTGGCCATTGGCGGTCTCGATGTTAAGGCTCAGGAGGCTGTGCTGCGACAGAATCCGGACATTGTCATTGCTACGCCGGGTCGTCTGATCGATCACATAAAGAACACGCCTAGTTTCAGCTTGGATTCCATTGAGGTTGGTAAATATAAGCAGTTGTTCTAGAATATATTGATAATGTGATGATTCTCCATCCTTGCGCTCTGAGCTTTTCGAGGCTTTGTGGATAAAACTCTGGTACTTGCAACTGCGCGGCAGCTGCAAGCTGATTCTCTTTTATTTAGATTATTAAGTGGTCCTTCTATAGATACTAAACTATCATTAATTTATTGGATTATTGCAGGTGCTCATTTTGGATGAGGCTGATCGTATGTTGGACGAGTATTTTGCAGAGCAAATGAAGGAGATTATCAATTCCTGCTGCAAGACACGCCAGACAATGCTCTTCTCGGCCACCATGAGCGAACAGGTCAAAGACTTGGCCGCCGTATCGCTGGACAAGCCAGTCAAAGTCTTTGTCAACAACAATCAACAGGTGGCCTACAATTTGAGGCAAGAGTTTATACGCATACGCGAAGATAAGGAAGGCGATCGTGAGCCCATCCTGGCGAGCTTGATATGTCGCACCTTCCACGACCATTGCATGATCTTTGTCCAGACCAAGAAGCAGGCACATCGATTGCACATTCTCCTCGGCCTTTTGGGCGTCAAAGCCGGCGAATTGCACGGCAATCTGACACAACAGCAGCGCTTGGAGTCTCTCAAGAAATTCAAGGAAGAGCAAATTGATGTTCTGATTGCCACCGATGTGGCGGCACGTGGTCTCGATATTGTGGGCGTCAAAACGGTCATAAATTTTGTGATGCCCATTACCACGGAACATTACATCCATCGTGTGGGTCGTACAGCTCGTGCCGGACGGGCGGGCATCTCCGTATCGCTGGCTGGTGAGAAGGAGCGTAAGATTGTCAAGGACATCATTAAGAACGCCGAGAGCAGCGTCAAAAATCGCATAATACCACCAGAAATCATTGACAAGTATCGCAACAAGCTGACAGCTCTGGAGCCCGAAATACGTGAGTGATAATTTACTTTAAGCTAAACGGAATTAACTTTTAAATTGATTTCAGAGAATATTCTTGATGAGGAGCAGGCGGAGCGTCAGCTGGCCAAGACGGAGCAGCAGTTGTCGAAAACAGAGCGCAAGCTTCTGGGGCAGCCCAACGAAAGACGCACCTGGTTCCAGACAAAGCAACAGCGGGAGAATGAAAAGGCTCGACTTGCGCTAACCGATGGCGACGATGCCAAGTCCAAAACAGCAGGGGGCAAAGGCAAGTCGGCGGGCAAGCGTAAGCGCCCCGAGTATGGCGGCGATGGGGAGGATGGACCGCCAGTCAAAGACTTTGAGGCCAAGCGCAAGAAGAAGAAGGAAGAGCCCAGAAAGAAGACTCCCGAACAGCTGGCCAAGGAACGCGCCATGAAGGAAGTTGAAAAGGTTTCGCTTGTGCGCGCCAAAATGGCCAAACTACGCAAGCGCCCTGGTAAACTGGGTGCAGCAACGGAGACTTCCAAATATTCAGGATCCGCTGCTGCCGGCGGCAAAGCCAAACGACGTGGTGGACAATCCGCCTTCACCAACGATCTAACCGATGTCAGTCGGAGCGGCGCACTGCGTTTGAGGTAAGTGGTAACCAAATAATCGATTATCTACATTTATTAACATGCTTTTCTCAACAGATCCGAGGCGAATCGTCACAAGAAGATGACGAAAATTGCGGCTAAAAAGAAAACTAGCAACGTTAAGCTGACCAACAAGGCGGGCAAAAACAAATTCAACAAGGGCAAAAACTTTGGAGGCCCAAGATTTGCCAAAAAAGGGAAAAAATAAGGCGTGTTAAAACTTATAATAAAATATAACAATTATATTATAATAAATAGGTTTACATACATTTATTCTCACGCAAATTAAAAATACGTATTGCCAGAATAACTTTTCACCATCAAATCTGGCAAGTTTCAAATTCCATTTGCGAGAAATTTTAAAATTGCGGGTAATGGGAATTCTAGATTATTTCTGATTCAGTTTTAAGAATACTTAGCTATTTTCAGCTTTTTTTCTTCTCAAATGTTGACAGCACTGATTAAGCCACTCAGTGTGACCATCACATTTTATTTGTATATTAGCAGATTATGTATTTTACTGTTAGCGCGCTATAGTCACACAACGCTTCAAGCTTTGCCATTTTTGTTTGGTTTTTTGCGTTTCGCTGCGTAATTTTTTAATAGCTAGCAGCTATTGTTTAAAATGTTTTAATTGCATTGCATTGGAGATTCGGACAATCTAAATAATAAAATGAGCGCTAAACTTAGATATGGCCCACCGCCAGATTCGGATGATTCCGACGACAGCAGCTACGATGGGTTCTACTTTCCCGATAAAGTTAGTGCATTAAATTACTGTTTTATTTTTAAATATATTTTTATTTTGTTGGTATTTTTTACAGTTGCAACGGGAGAATCCCAAGGTGTACATACCAAGGGATCAAAAGCTGTACGATGCTTTACAAAACGGCGATTTGCAGCGGGTGCTTAAAGAAATCGATGACCTGCAGTTTCCAGTGGATGAACAGGTGTGCGGCGGAGACACGATGCTGATGCACGCCTGTCGGAATGGATGCTATGAGCTGGCTGCGCATCTGGTCGGAACGTGCAAAGCGAATTTGAACAAGCAGGTGGATTCTGTAATGCCGTTAATGTTGGCTTGTGACTGTCAGGCCAAGGATGATCCTTATGTGGCTGAGAAGCTGGTGCGTCTGCTTCTCAGCCATGGAGCTGTTATCAATGTCTCGGATAAATACGGCATGACGCCTTTTATGTTTGCCTGTCGTAATGGTTACACCAACATTGTGCGCCTGTTAATTAAAGACGTGAACTTCGATGCAGTGGACAATCAGGGATGCACCCCAATATTCTTTGCCATTGAGAACAATCATGCCGATATTGTCAAACTGCTGATGGAGGCGGGCGTGAATGCAAATATTGCCAACAATAAGGGCTACACACCTAAACAGGTTGCAGAATTTCACGGCTTTTACGATCTGTTGGAGTTGCTGCCCCGTGAGAATGCCGTTTATTTGGTGCCATCAGCATTTCTGTCTTATAACACGCTGCGCGATCATGTTCCACGCATTTTTCTAAAGTCAGACTGCCCGGAATACTTTCAGGAGCTGAACACTATTCTACGCACGATAAATATGGAGAATATGCTGGAATATTTCGCTAAATCACATACCTCACTTGGAGAGTTCCTCCACATGGATGACAAGAAACTTCGTGATATTGGCATAAAGTTTCCCATGTATCGCAACAAGATAATGAAGGGTATACTGGAGTAAGTCTTATCGGTCGGTGGAAGAAAAGTATTCTGAAATTAATAATATTGATACCTGTAGCTTTCATTTGCATCATTGGTCAAAGAAATCCATTGCGCGCGTTAAAAAGGATGGCGTAGAAAAGTGAGTTACGTTTATTATATTGCGTAAGGCATCTTTTTAACTACATCTAATTTTCAGCTTCTATGATATACTCATGATCACTGCTAATCATCTGCAGCATTTGGTCATCATACAGGCATCGCTGCGGTTTGTCATACAGAATCAGTTGACGGGTAATCTCGGACAGCCAACGGAGATGCAATTAATTAACTTGCAGAGCAGCTTAAATGCGTACTGCGGCGTGATAAACGATCTCACCAAGACTATCAAATATGTAAGATTGAGCTATTTAAAAATACTGTTAAAGCCATATTCGTTATCATCACCATTTTAACAGCTTGGATCATTCAGCCCACCTAAAAGTCCGCTTTATATTGATTACAACGAGATTATCGCCGAGCGCAAGCGGCGTAAGGTTCGCAGTTACTTCAAATATACGACTATTATTTTGGGTATATCTGTATTTATCTGCTTTAAATGCAAATGGATGTTTTAATAATATTAAGCAGACTACTTAAATAGTATTAGTTAACAAGCATTTCCGTTAAAGCTTATAACATTTAAATATGTCAAAGTACAATTAATCTTAGTGTACTAATTTTGAAGAATCTCTTTAAGTTCTCGAATCACAATAATTGTTGTTAAAACTATTGCGCTTTATGAATTGTTAAATGAAGTTTTTTTAACTTAAAATGAGTTAATAAAATGAATTAAGTGTTGAAAATTAAATAAAAAAAAGTGTTCGTTTTTAAAAATGAGTTAAACATGGTTGATGGCTGGCAAGGTTGCCACCTTGTTTTTTACCGCAACAAATTTTATACTGGTGTGTGTGTGGCTCACATGTACGCAGCCCTGCATAATGTTCGCCAAAATTAATTAAAAAACTAAATTGATTTTGGCGGCATGCTGGAGCCGGGGGTAATAAGAAAATTAGACGAAGTGGTTGTCAATCGCATAGCCGCTGGCGAAATAATTCAACGTCCGGCCAATGCGCTCAAGGAACTGCTGGAGAACAGCTTGGACGCAAAGTCGAGCCACATTCAGGTGAACGTCAAATCGGGTGGCCTCAAATTTCTGCAAATTCAGGACAATGGCACGGGCATCCGCAAGGAGGATCTTGCCATTGTTTGCGAGCGCTTTACTACTTCCAAGCTTTGTAAATTTGAGGATCTGACCGAGATCGCAACCTTTGGCTTTCGTGGCGAGGCCTTGGCGAGCATCAGCCATGTTGCCCACTTGAGCATACAAACCAAGACGGCCAGCGAACGTTGCGGCTACAAGGCCAACTATTCGGATGGCAAGTTATTGGGAGCACCCAAGCCATGTGCCGGCAATCAGGGCACCATAATTACCATCGAGGATTTATTCTACTCGATGCCGCAGCGTCGTCAGGCGCTCAAATCGCCAGCGGAGGAATTTCAAAAGATCTCCGACGTGCTCTCCAAATACGCTGTGCACAATCCCCAGGTGGGTTTCGTTCTACGCAAACAGGGCGAACAGCCGGCACTGAAGACACAGGCGTGTAGTACGCGGGCAGAAAATATTCGGGCCATTTATGGTGCTGCCATTGCCAAGGAACTGATGGAGTTTATCTACAAGGATGACATGTTCAAGTTTGAGCTTGAGTGCCAACTTACCCAGGTGAATTATGCGGCAAAAAAGTCAACGCTGCTGCTGTTTATCAATCAACGTTTGGTCGAGTCGCCAGGTGAGATATGGGGATTTTTAGAGTATGCCTCCTGGAGAAGTTATTTATTTTTTAATTTTTATTTTTAATGTACCTGTCCTTGTAGCACTTAAGACCGCTGTGGATGCCGTTTATTCCACGTACCTGCCACGTGGACAACATCCCTTTGTTTACATGAGTCTGATGATGCCACCACAGAATTTGGACGTCAATGTGCATCCCACAAAGCACGAGGTGCATTTCCTCTATCAGGACGAGATCGTTGAGCGCATCAAGCAGCAGGTGGAGTCTCAGTTGCTGGGCAGCAATGCCACCAGAAGCTTCTATAAGCAGCTTAAGCTGCCGGGCACCTCGCAGCTGGAGGATACCCAAATACAGGATAAGTCCCAACGCATATACGAGAAAGAAATGGTGCGCACTGATTCCACGGAGCAGAAGCTAGACAAGTTTTTTAAGCCGTTGGAAAAGAGTGATTCTGGTCTGTCAGCCAATTCCAGCAATGAGGCGCCGACCGCATCACAGGATGAAAGCTTCCGGGTAACAGCTGCACGCAAATCAAAGGAGGTGCGCCTCACCAGTGTTCTGGAAATGCAGCAGGGGATCGAGCGTAAATGCCATATACAACTGCGTAGCGTCTTGAAGCAGCTCGTCTATGTGGGCTGTGTAGATGAGCGACATGCTCTGTTCCAGCACGAGACGCGTCTCTACATGTGCAACACATTCGCATTTAGCGAGGAATTGTATTATCAGCGTTTGGTCTACGAGTTCCAAAATTGTACGGAGATCAGCGTGGTGCCGCCACTGCCACTCCAGCAGCTGCTGCTCATTGCTCTGGACAGTAAGACAGCCGGCTGGGAGCCCGACGATGGTGACAAATCGGAGCTGGCCGCAAATGCAGTGTCCATTCTACAGCAAAAGGCTCCAATTATGCGAGAGTATTTCGCGCTGCGCATTTCGGAGGATGGAAACTTGGAATCATTGCCAGCATTGCTTCCTCAACATGTGCCCAGTGGCGCGCAGTTACCCATTTATCTGCTGCGCCTGGCCACGGAGGTGGAATGGGAGCAGGAGGGACAGTGCTTCGAAAGCTTCTGCCGTGAAACAGCACGTTATTACGCTCAACTTGACTGGCAAGATGATGGAGATATGCGCAGTCAGCATTGGCACATGGAGCATGTTTTATTTCCGGGCTTTAAAAAGTATCTCCTGCCGCCGGCAAGACTGAAGCAGCTCCTATACGAGCTTACCAGCTTACCCACCTTGTACAAAGTCTTTGAACGCTGTTAACAGTGGCCGTCAAAATTTGCTCCCCGGAGAGAGCTAAAACTCTACGAAATATAAATTGATCCTGAATTGCCTGCGAAGCAGTCATAATACTTAAGCATGGAAGTTAGCATGCAAATTAATTATCCTAAGCTTTTTTTTAAATTTCAATGTTTTTATCATGAACATAGTATCATATAATATATATTTAACAATATAATAAGCAATACAATTAAATTACGCACAGGCCAGCCCTGCAAAGTGTATATGTATGTATGTATGTGTCTGTGCGTGTATCATTGTAGTATGTGTATGTGTATCGTCTGTATCCACATAATTCTGCAGCAAGCTTTGTTCATGTTTTAATTCGTGACATTAAGTAAAATGTATACTAAAAAAAAGCGGGAAGACAGTAGGGTGGGTGGTGGTGGTGGTGCTGGTGGTAAACCACAAAGGGAAAACTATACCCAAGGAAGTCAGCAAATATATGTATTTCATCCTTGTTTACGTCTTCCCCCCTCCAATTATTTTTGCAAATAATATTTTAATTCTGGCTGTCGAAAGCGCGTGACTTTTTCAGCATTACCGACATGTTGTTTCAAAAGCTTCATAATCTCCGTGTCATATTGCTCGGGTGTCGGCTTTACTCCCGTCGCCCAGTAATAAATATCCCAGTCGTTGCTTACTCCATTAATGAGGTCATCGTAGATCTCCGTTTGCTCTGCATTGAATTCCTTGAGATATTTGTGTGCAAAGGTGCTTAGAAGCAAATCGTTCTCAAGCATTCCACGCTTACGAGACTGATACAATAAACTGTTAGCAGAATTTAGAATCATCAATCAATAAATCCTCTAATTATGATAGGTTTACAACCGACTTACCGCTGTTTGCGCTTTCCAAGTGGTTCGTCGGGACGTTTCGGATAAACGGGAAGTGGCAGATGTTCTGGATCATCAAAGTCCACAATAACATCGTCCTTTGTACTACCAGAATTGGAGGCACCGCGACTCCAGGTGAGCAGCACTGTCCGTGCCAAAGGGCGACATAACTGCAATTGAAAAAAATATTGCAATTGCACATTATGCAATCAAAATGCATTCCGAATTTTCAGCGTTTACTCACAAGCAATTGGGGCAACATTTTTAAATAACAATTTTTATATTCCGACGAAAATATAAACGTTACGAGAAATTTTGTGCTGCGTTATTCACAGCAATGTGTTCCAAAACCGAATGCCGAAATAAACTTTAGACAAGTTTTTGTTCGATTTGGCGCCGCCTTACGTGATTTAAAATTATAGCTGCCCAGGGCTGCAAAATTTATCAATTTTCAGGGCTGCAGGAAAACAATTTGCATTTAGGGGTGGAAAATTTTAGCGGTGGTACTGAATTCACTTATCGATATCGATACATAACTGCATTTGAATTTTTTATGTCAATGGCTGCAAAAAAAACAATATTTTGGAACAAAATAAACAATTAAATCACAACATATACTTTAAATATTGTTGATCATTTTAACACTGTTTCCTGAGAACATAGTACTGAGTTTGTTCGGCAATGACGTCATGCTCATTCATGGGTTTTGCTCTTAGAATATGCTTGTGCGCTCTCTTACCTTGTATTTGTCTCTGCATGAATCGTTTTGTTTTTCTCAGTCTTCTTACGGTTTTCTTGGCGTGTGGTGCGACAGCGGTGCGCGAATTTTGTTCTAAACGCCGACGCAGAATTAATAAATGTACATACATATGATAAATTATAAAAAATTATGTAAAAAATAAATATTTGTATGTATAGGCAACAGTCTGTTTACAATTTGATGGAGCCTTGTGCCTAATTCAAAGTGTGCGAGTGTTGGTGCTAAGTGTATTTGAGCGTGAATGTGTGTGTGCACATATTTGTTATTCGCGCGGCAAAAAGAAGAAAAAAAAACAAAACCAAGCAAAAGTAAACAAAAAAACAAAGCTGCAACAATTTGCGGCACAAAAATGTTCAGCATATAAACATAACAAAGTAAATTTTAGGCAATTGCTGCTATCTGTGTAAGTGCGTGAGTGTGTGTGAAGTGAGCGCTTTGGTTTTTGTCTTATTTTTAAGTGAAAAGCAAGAGGAACAACAATAAAAAGAGCAGCAGCATCAGCAGCCGCCGCAGCAGGCAGCGCAGCAGCGGCAAAATGCCGGCGACAGCGAATTTGTATCTGCTGGTATTGCTGTGTTTCGTCGTAGTCGCCAGCAGCAAATCAAAGCAGCAACAGGAGTCCAGCGGCGTGTCCGGCTCCTCTACAACTGCAAAAACAACAACAACAACGCTGAGGCCCTTGACTGACAAAGGTAAGTTTTAATTTGTTGTTAATCTCTGCTGTGGTGCATTAACCCGACGGCAGTGACGTCGCGTTGCTGCTGGCTGGCGTCGCTTGAGTAAACATATTAATGCGCTCTCGCTTTCGTGCTCCTCCTTCTCGTTCTTTCGCTCTCGCTTGTGCCAAAAATAACAAACAGCACTACTCTGCCGCTCCCTCCCTCTCGACCCATCGCTTTTGTTATGCAAATTCTTTTCCTTGTTTCTGAAATGCCCACCAACAAAATAAAAAAGCACACACAATTTGTTTTTGTTATTTTTTTGGATTTGCTTGGAATTTTATTGCCGCAGCAAGTGAAAAGTGTTGCCCAGACAAATTTTTGCAAGACAACAAAAGATTCAGCAGCCGATTTAACCCATTGTTGCCCCTCCGCTACCCACCTGTCAACCGCTGCTGCATTATCATAAACCACTCATGGGCTATTAGAATTCAAACGAATTGCAGTGCTCGGCAGTAATAACAATCAGTGTTGTTGTTTCCTTTTCCAAAAATACACCAAAAAGTTGGTAGATTACCATTAGAAAATCCACCAAACTTGTTTTAAACGAATTTAAGCATTTTGTATTTAATTTTATTCCACGTGAATTTGAACAAATGATTCCTGATAACTGCAACAATGGAATTAAGTACAGTTAAAAATTTATGAATTATATTATATAATTTATAAAAAAAATTTTATTTAAAACAAAAAAAAACTAAAGCACGGAAAACCCCAATATTTAATGTGGTGAAGTTTATTTTTACCGCATAAAAAAACACTAAATCTATTGACAAAACCACCAAATCGGCGGCTCTGATAGCAAATAGATTTAAGCAAATATGCAAATATACATTTTTTTATTTATGTATGTATGCAACGCAATTTCTTAAATATGGCGTGGCCCCTGGGCGACCTGAGCCCGCATTATGCATGTACATGCTCCACATCGCTAAAAAGACCAAGAAGTTCATGTAGGGAGGCGTGGCTGGAGGCGCAGAAGAGATGTCATCTCAACGTCAAGCTCGTTAAGACAGTCCAAAGCATCGTAAAGAAAAAATAAATTAAAGTAAGCATTTCCTCATTTGGCGGCGTCAAGCAAACAGAGCGACAATTTGAGTGGGAAAAGTATACAATTTCTTCAGACATAAATATGTACATACATCGGCTTATATACTTAAATCCAACATGAAATCAATCAAAGTTAAAAAATAAAATGTAGTATTAATGAGTAAAATTGTAAAAGATTGTGGGATTAAGTCAAAATATGATAATAAATACGATATTCATGTTCATGTTTTTGTGTTTGCTCTTTGCTTTTTTGATATATTATTTTTACCTATTTAATAATCAAGCGTCCTTATAAATATGATTTCAACGAAGTGCTTCAGTGCTGAGACAAATTTACCGACAATTTGTTGAAAGATTTAAAGATTATCTTGAGTACAAAGATTATTTTCGGGTGAATGAATCATTCCATTATATCTTTTGTATTATGAGTTCTACAATTTTGTTTTGATTTCTTAATTCTATAAGCTTAAGAGCCAATTACAGTGAAAACTTTACTTCCAATTTATTTGGTAGATTTTGTTTATGTATATCGCTATGCGAAAATAGGCAGGACTTATTTCAAAAATATTTGTTATATAAAATTATATAAGAATTAGGGATTGGGCGTTAATTATCATTCTTATAATTGTGCAGATGATAGTAAAATTGTGCTAAAATAAATCATGCCTAGTTGATATTAGTTGAAAAGATTTTAAAATAATAGTATTGACATACTAATTTGATTGGTATTTATTTTTCCTTTGCCGGTTAAAAAACGTGAAGCTGTGTTTTTCTGCCTAAGGCAGTGCTTACTGTTTGCTTATATGTTTCTGCTCAATTTTGCCTTTCTTCCTTGCTCTCTTGAACACACTTGCCTACTGCTCAATTCACTCTTTTGCGTTTTCTTCCTTATGTTGTTGTTACTCTTCTTCTTAGCTGCCCTCGGTCGTCTCTTTCTGGCTGCAAAACAAACTGTAAACAAGCCGCTGCGGCGTTGCTCAACAGTTTTCCCAGCAAGGATAATTTGTGTGCTGTGTTAAAATTATGAAGCCGTGTGAAGTGGGCCACAGTAAAACGTTGCTGCCGCGGGCGCAGGCCGAAAGGGGCGGAATGGAGGTTGGGCTAACAAAGGGGAAAGACTCTCTCTCGCTCTTGCTATGTATGCAACCCCAGCTGAGATGGCAGCTGTTGGGTCCATTGCCCTTGCCAACCCTCCGCCGCGCGGGCGGAAATATTGCGGAAATCGTTTATCACGTCGCCAATGGCTGCGTTTTAATAATTGCTGCCGTCCCGACGACAGAGCGAAGAAACAGAGACACAGAAAGAGAGAGGAAAGGCAAGAGAGAAAGAGAGAGGTGAATGAAGAGAGTCAATTAGTTTATGTTAGAACTAAACTAATATTAAACGCCTTTGACCAGACCGAGTTTCATGTTCTGTTTTTTAAAGATTTTTTTATTTATTATTATTTGCTTGTTTGCTCTGGCGCTCACCTCAAGTTCAAGAGCAAACGATAGCCAGCGCACAGGCGATTAAGTAACAACAACAACAGCTGCAGCACCAACAACAACAACAGCAGCAAACAAGGCTATGAGCAGACACAAACACACACACACACGCACATTTACACTTACACACGTAAGTCACACCTGCTTAAGGCGCAGCAAAAACAAAGCAAACATGCCCACAAAATGAAAAACAACGTGCGGTGGTCTGAGTGAAACAGAGCGATATTAAGATGAGCAGAGTAAAAGAGAGGGAGAGTAAAAAAATCTTGCTGTCGCTTGTCCAAACAAACAATGCAAAGAAAACAAAAAAAGAAATAAAATAAAAAAATTTCAAACAACTGGACAAGCCGGCCGGCTTTAAGTCTTTGGGACAAAAACAACAACAACATTAACTTAACTCGAAATAGAGAACAAGAGAGAGAGAGAGAGAGACTCTGAGCCGCAACACTGATGCCCTTTAGCAAATTCCGAGAGAGATAATACAGATTATTTTGAAACTTTTACATTTGTTTTGTTTTTTGTTTAGATTTCAAATTAGTTAGATTAGTCATTGTCTAACATTGGATTCACTTTTCCCTATAATGATGAATACGATTTTGTATGCAATCGATAAAGAAATTTGATTATTATTACTGCTGCAACAAGATATTAAGAAAACTCCAAACTAGTCCGTCATTTCCGGTTCAGCTTTGCGGACAAAATTAGAGCATGTACTCTACTCAGACAAAGAGGATTATAAGTTGAGTATACCCGAAGTATACCTAAGTATGCTCGTGTGGATTACAAATGAAGTCCAGTAGAAATGGAGAGCTACAAATGCGGTGCAAGTGCTGGGCAAGGACATGCATCAGCAAAGCTTAAGGCAAATAATTAGTAGTAAACAATTAAGAGCTGACGTTGTCGGTCCAGTTGCTTTGGCAGTTACGACTATGTATTTGCTTAGCTGTAGCTTGGCCAGAGGATCAGAGGTCCAGCTGCGTGAAATGAGAATTACGAGTGTATTTCTTTTAATATTTCTCTATTAGTATTTTTTTCTATTTACTTGTGTATATTTATTTATTACACAATTTACTGTTGTTGTTCAGTGCAACAATTGACGGTCGGTTAACGGCCGTCTCTCGTCATTCTTGTTATAGTTTCAATACTTTTATGGTATGTCTGGGACTGCATGACGCACAACTGATGATGGGACCGGTTCGGGAGACAAAGACATACCCAGCGTCCAGAGTCAGGCCTGTGTTTCCCAATATGGCTATAAGAACTCAGGCTGCAGCTTGGTACAAAAAGCTCAAAATAAAAAGATTTAAACGTCCACTGATATACATATATTATATTAATAAATATAAATAATTAATGTTATTTAGTAAGAAGAAGAAAGTAGTGTAGTTAATCCAAACATTAAATCGAGTTTAAAAGGTTGCAAGCCTCAAGCGGAATGTATTTTGATCATGGTCTCTAAATTCACTCTGCATTCAAATTTTATCAATTTCTTTTAAATATTTTTTTTTCGCCAAAATGCGATTGTAACCATTCGTAAGTATGGTAGATGCTGCGGCTTTGGACATTATCTTGCTAAAAACACTTTCAGTTGCATTTATGGTATTTATACTATTCAACAACGAATACTATTCAGTTGCATGTTGCTTTCAGGTTTTCAATTATAAGAAACTGCAAATAATTAGAAGGTAATTAAAAATTCATTGCTCACTGCTGACACACGACCGCCCACAAGCAAAATATTGTAAGACTCATCCAGTCTCTTCCACGTGACAGCTTGTAATGAGTTCACGCATACACACGTTTACACACACACACACACTCACACACCACCATACACAAACACTCATATACAAACATTTGTCACTCGCTTGTGTGGGGCAAAGTCGCGGCGAGCATTATGACATTTAAATAATTTAAGCTCTACGATGTCGACATGCATTTGCTTTTTCTATAAGCCGCAGACATACACACACACACTCTCAAAAGAATATTACTATCCCTCTCTCTGCTTGTAACGATATATCTGTGTTTGTATGTGTGTGCACTCAATTTAGTTTTAATTAGCAATGAGCATGAAATAATTGTACCAAACCAAAAGCTACAAACTCAACGAGCAGCTCAAGTGGACCACATTCAGGGTTTATAAGCCTGCCTGCCCCCATGCCCATCCTCCCCCCCCCCCCCGTCCTATGCCTCCTTTCCCGCCTCGTCCACTGTCGGCCCCTCTCTTCTGCCGTTTGCAGACTTTTGGCATAATTATTTTGCCCCATTCTCATAATGAAAATATTTTATAATTGCCTTGACTCGGCCATTAAGCGGCCGTCTTCTCTACTCCACTTGAGGCCAATTCTTAATTTTGTTCACTGCTTTTTTTTTCGCATTTTGCACTCGATTAAAATAATTTTAATGGTCAAACGTAGTTTCAAGGATTTTCAGGGATAACGCTGAGCATTATTGAGATAGCTTTAGTTCTTCAAAAGCTCCCTGCAAATAAAGAATAAATATAAAAATATTACTTAAAAGCAATCATTAAAAGTGCATGAGTAGCACTAAAATTTGAAGCATTTGAAAGCAGTCAATCAAGATTTTTGGTAATTGATAACATAAAAAATGGAATTGTAATACTAAGCCTAGTAAAAAGGCTAATAATAATTTTCTGATGGTTCAATTAATGCAGTTGCCTCCAATTAATGATTTTTCCATCAAAACAAAAATATCAATTCAGATGATGAATACAAATTCAATAAAAAATTCAAATAATAATATTTTAGAAATATTTAACAAAACATTTTTAGTTAAGTAGGACTGCGGATTATACGAAATGTCTCTTCAAGCATATTTAAGTGGGCTTAATAAAGCTATTAAAACTATATTTTTAATGAGTATGTTTCTATTTAATCAAATTTAAGTCTAAAACATGCACTTAAAGTAAATTGACTTAAGTAGAACATTCGTGTGATAAATTACTGAATTTTCGATACTGTTTAAAATCATACCAATACTAGTGCGAGAAAAGCTATTAAATATACAGCTGAACTCAGTCAACTCTTTGGCGCCTCTTTGTACCATAAAACACATAAAAACACAGCGCACACAAATGCACAAACATGTGTAAAGGGCTTATAAAGCATATGGCCACATGAAGCCGGATCGTTGTATGAAAGTATTGCGACCATAATGCTGAAGCATAAGCGGCATTAAAGCCGAGTACTTGGTAACAGTAACAGTAAAAGTACTGTAGCGGCAACAGCAAGAACGACAACAACAACAGCAGTAGCAACTGAAACAACCATCAACATTGGCATAGTCCTCTTTCCATAAGTCCAACACTTGTTCTGATGTCGTCGTCGCTGCCCGGTTTAATATTGAAAATCATTTTACATTGTTTGCATTTGCTTACATCACAGGACATTTCATGGGCTGAGAGGGGGAGAGGGAAAACAGGAGGCGGACAGTGATGAGCACTAAGGCATTGAGCTTGTCGCAGTAAATGTTTTAGTCATGTAGCAACAAGCCGCAGTGTGAAAAACACCCAACCACCCACATAGATCCAGTTTAACTGTTACCCGTATATACAAGACATAATTTATGTTTATGCAAATTGATTATGTGTATTTGGATTTGTGCATTCTCTTAAATTTCATAATAAATATGTGAAGATAGTCATGCTTTTTCAAATAGAAAATATCCTTTGAGCTTGATCTTCTAACTATTTACACATTTATAAATATTATTTTCTCTTAATATTCCACTATTCATATAAAGTACTTTGAATTACCGATCTATAAAGCAAATAAATAAATTATGATATAAATAGTTTTTTGTTCTACTATCGTTAAACAATTAACTGTTTAGTGTAATACGATTATAGCTTGATAATATTAATAATGATTTTATTTAAATTATTTCATAAGTAATATTTAACTGGTTAATAAATAATAGTACCTTTAAAAATAATTACCTATACTATCATGTTTATAAGCAAACAAATACTATCAATTGTCTGGACGAAAACAATCGAGACTAAAGAGCTATAAAATCGACTCTTAATTACTTGTACTGCAGATATTTTTAAAACGTTTATTATGATCATGTTTTTCCCATAATGTGCTGCACGCATAAACGTTGGCAATGGTCGCATGGTCACAGCCATTGGCGTTTGGCTGTTGACTTGGGTCGAGGCGTTCGGTTTCGAGTGTGTACAACATTTATTGCTCATACGCCACGTTGCCGGCACGAACATTTTACAAAGTAATTTAAGCGAGCGACGACAAGCACAATGGCAGGGGGAAATGGGAAGGGAATATGTGCATGATGATGGAGAAAAAGAGAAGAGGTAAGAGTAGAGGGATTGACAGAAGAGACGGCAACTAAAACGCAAATTAATGATACGCAATTGCGGCAAATCGCACGCTTCCATGTGGGCGCCATTTTGTTTGAAGTGCGCTTCACTGACGAGGTAGAGAGAGAGAGAGAGCGAGAGACAGAGAGACAGAGAGAGAGAGAGAGACGGAGGGAGGGAGGTAGGTAGGGAGGCAGAGAGTTAGATACGTAGAGCTATAGACTGAAAAAGGGGCATAAAGAGCGTAAGCTTTTTTGTTGTTGCTTGTGTTGTTTTGCTTTTTTGCATATTTGTCTACCTTGATGCATTCACCGTTGCTGTATTTTCTAGGGTTGCTGTTGTTCTTGTACTATATGTTTTTGTTGTCGCTTTTTGTGCACTAATTTTTTCCTGCTTTTTTCTGTGCTTTTTTTTTGCGTGACGCCTTTTGTTTGCCAGGCTGTTGTTCCCCAATGACTCTCAGATGCAGATGCTTCTGTTGCTTCTTCTGCTGCTGCTGTTATTATAACCAAGCGCTTGCCGCTTTGGCAAATTGTTTCCACTTCTCGTTTGTACGCAACGCTTTTTGTTTGCCATTGTTGCCAGCCAGCCTGTTAGCCAGCCTGCCTGTGTTGGCCTGGCTTGAAAATGGTTTTTCTAGCACTCCACGTCTTCGATTGTGCTTAGTGCTTGGTCATCAGCAAAATTTGACACAACAAAAGAAAAAAAAGAAATACATTGAAGGAAAATAAAAATGATTTAAGCGCATCCATCTTTTGTTTTGGGTCTAATCAACGTCCCCTGTCATGTCACATCCAAATCACATTTGTTTTCCCCTTCGCTGATAAGCATCATCAATAAGATCCGCTTCTGTCACAATGTTTGACATAATCGTCGATGCGTCGAGCTTTTCCTAATTTATGACATGTCCACGTTCACTGCATTACAAGACAATAACATGCCCCAAAGGCTTTACAACTGCTAGAGCTAATGGTCGGGGTTGGTCTATAAGTAAAGGCTGCTTATCAATAAAACAATAATCAAGACATGAAATATGAGAGCAGACAATTGACAATGGAATACGAATCCAAAGAACAGTTGTATGGGAGATCACTTAGCTGGAACCTTAAGTTAATCAAGCTGATTAGAATTAGTGGCAAAACGTTAAAGGACAGAAGTACATATTTTATATTGCAAGAACATTTCGGAAGCTTAATCATAAAAGTAAACTAGATGCATATTCTGTTAGTTTGGTTGAGATATCTAAAACAACAAGCAAGTTTTTCGTACTAAAACTTGATTTTCGACTGATTGTTCCTATAGTAGCTATATGATATAGTGGTCTGATTCCAACCAAATTTGGTCAGGATGTATGATACCATTTCAGATGTATATTCTTTTGGTTTGGTTAAGATATCTAAAACAACAAAAAAGTGTTTCGTTAAAACTTGATTTTCGACTGATCGTTCCTATAACAGCTATGTGATATACTGATCCGATCTAAATTTAACAAGTGGGCGCCGGCTACAGTCGAGTGTGCTCGACTGTATAATACCCTGTGCCCTAGCTCTCCGATAGGTCAAAGTTTATTTTCGACTGATCTTTCTTATGACAGCAATATGATATTGTGGTCCGATTGAATAAATTGTATTTAATTTAATTAAAATAGTAAATCTTAAATCGTAATCGTAATCGCTGAAATCGATGTTGCTCATGCCAAGAGTAGCCATTGTCTAAAATTTGCTCAGCTTGCTGAAGTCCGGCAACACCAAATAATCTCTCCCACTCTTCTTAATCATCGAAATCAGCTGTTAAAGGCTGCTGCATTGCGCGCGCAATTTAAATTTAAGTGCTATGCCTTAATATTTGTGATTCATTTTGCAGAATTTGTTAAGCATTTGAATACAATGATAATAATTGAAAACCTATTGAACATATGTGCGAGCTAACTAGCTTATTATTAAACATAATAATTATTATAAGTTCTGAGATTTCAGTGTTGTAAAATGATCTGTCGTCGAGGTGTCGAGGTGCAAAATTATAAAGTGGCATTTATACATATCGCTTTTTGCAATGCATACTAATATCTACATACATATATTTTAACACAATCTTAAATATGTATTAACTTAAACCATGTTAATATATTAAAATAGGAAAGAAATTGTAGCCAAATATCGATAATTTTGCCTATCGCTCGTATTGGCGTTCGCACTCTTCGTACACGTGCTCACTGTTATGTTTTTGCACAAACAAATGTGCATATGCTATCTCGCTCGCACTTGCCTATGTCTATGATTTTGATTTATGTGAATTAAAAGCAAACTTGAAATATCTTCTCTATTTAATAGTCAATCGCTTTGAAACTTTCAGGTTCATTAAATTGGCTTACTTTTTATCTTCCTGTTTAGTAAGAAGTGTTTTTATTAAAGATCGCGTCTGATAATCGTATTTGCGATTGGCAGGCGAAAGAGGCGTGGCATTTAAAATTTAAAACAAACTTGATCTGCGCCCGCTATCCAGCAACCTTCATACCAAATTTGAAGCTTTTATAGTCTCTGAGATCCTTTGACTCAAACAGACGGACAGACGGACGGGCGGACAGACTGACAGACAGCCTGACATGGCTCAATCGACTCGGCTATTGATGCTGATCAAGAATATATATACTTTAGAGGGTCGGAAATGCTTCCTTCTGCCTGTTACATACATTGCACAAAACTATTATACCCTTTTTGACCATTTTCAATGGGCACGGGTATAAAAATAATTATAAACTCGGCTGTTGATACTGATCAAGAATTAATATACTTTATATGGTCGGAAATGCTTTCTTTTGCCTGTTACATATGTACATTTCACAAAACCATAATAAAACAAGGTAAACCGTATATGCATTCTCAAAAAGGGTTCTCCTTAGTTTTTTTTTTGGAAAGTAAACAACTTTTCATAGATGTTAAATTCTGTAGTAGCATAGCCTCTTTTAGGGGGTATGGTGGATACTTCTATAACTTTATCCATTTGTAAGTAAAATGTCTGAATGTCAGCCTGGCTCGTGGGCACGTTGAGCGTGACTTTCACAGTTTTCAAACTGTCATGTAAAGTAGAAGCTCTTGAAATTCGTTAATAATCTTAAATGTTTTAAGCCCAGAACATTCGCATATGTTTCCAGGTATAAAAAAGAAGGAAAGGAGCAATTTTCAACATCAAAGCCCTTGGATATTATTTACACTCCAATTCACAGAAAGTAAGTCCAAAGTAGAAACCTTTGTCAATCTTATGTTTTTCTTTTCTTTTAATTTCATGCTCAAGTCGCACTCTAAAGATACGAGTTTATTATGCTGTTTTTTCTGTTCTTAATCTCTAACAAAAATGTGGAATATAAAGCTGTTTCGTTTCTGCAGGCTCAAATTGCTTCATTTTGCAGCAAGTGTAGCAAAAAAAACTTAATTTCCTACTTGGCTTTTAAGTGAGACAGACAGAAAATTAAAAACTTTTGCTAATCATTCAACCCAAAGCGATTTGCAAACAAGAACTACTTCAAGCCCGAAACTGAGCCAACGGCGTCAGCTGACGAAAACGCGGCCAAAACTCTTACCCCAAAAAGTTTCCACATTCAAATTGGCGCTAAAACTAGCAAAGTTTGTCAGAAATGGGGAAGTCCCCCACCAAAAAAAAAAATATACCCACATAAAGTGCGTGGACAAAAGGGAGAAAAACGGTTCATAGTGCGTGTGGAAATTCCTTTTACTGCTGATTCATAAGCCAAAATATTTTAATTAGTTTAAGTTTTGCTTAACACCGAATGCCCTAAAGACCACAGTACTGGCCTATACCCAGTTTTTTTTCAATTGTTTTTAGTAAACGCCGTGGGCTAAATCGAAACATTGCAAGTTTTGGGGTGGTATTGCCAGATGCTGAATGGAGTGAGAATGGTATTTACATGGAAATTTAATTAAAATGATGTTCGAAAATTTACAATTACCCTTGCGAGTGGGCAACTTAATAATAATGGGCACGGAACTTTGTATTTTATTTTGATATGAAAGATATTGTTCTAAAACAAAAGGAAGGTGTGTATAGTATATTCATGTAAGCATATATTCTTAATCAGAATCATAAATAATTTTGTGATCAAATTCAATTAACTTATAATATTTTGATAATCCCATTATTCGAATTATATATCTATAAAGCAATAGAAATTATTTGTTCATTTTACTTAACCATTGGTTTTAATAACTTAATGAACAAAGTGTAAAGTATTTGCACATTGAATTTATCATTGCTTATGCGATAGCTGGAAAATAAATCGATGGCTTAAGCGGATTAAGTGAATGGCCTGGAACTGTGGTTCGTTGGACGTCGTCGCATCACATTTTCCTACATCAATTTTCATTTAAAATTTTCATTCGTGTCTCTGCTGCACGCAAAATCAATTTCAATTTACGCTAATCTCTTTGATAGCGTACATACACACACTATATTCATATACAGCATCTTTTCCACTTGACTATTTGATCAAATGCCACGCCTTCTTTACTCACCTTCCGCCTGATACAATTTGAGTTGGGTTGCGCTTCAATCACTACGCATTAGACGCTAATTAGCCAAGCTAAACAATTTGCATCGCAAAGCTAATGACCAGGTCAATCGCTTTGGGAAATTTATCGCTGTTATTTAAAGGCTTTCACCACTTTTCACACTTTTGAATTGAATTTTCATTTGACTTTTAATTTATTAAAATGACAATAAAAACCATAACGGCAGCACAACAAAGAAAAAAAGTTTTGCTGTTAAAAATTGAAATGTAATAAAACAATAAAAAGTGGCAATTCATTTTTGGAGTTTTCATACTTTTTTTTATTGTTATTGTTTCTGCCGTTGATTTGTGTAAATTACGCGTTTCGCGCAATTTTTTACATTTTTCAATTTAATCAAAAAGCTTGTGAGCAGAAATAAAAAGAATGTTCGAGTTATCCAGAATGCTCGACGAAGGGATGTTCTATAATTAATCTTCATATGAGTCAATAAACTTATAGAATTAAGCATTACGAAAAATATAAGGTATATTATAGATGTCCGGTTGAAATTCTGAATGTTAAATTTAGATTATTATTGTATATCAAGACCTCAACTTCCAAGTGTTCTCATTGTACATTTTTTAAATATTATCATGCCCAATTTAGCCATTTTATAATTGCGGGATATTTAAAAGTGAGACAAGTAGATTTATGGGTACTGAAAGGAGATGAAAAATTGACTCGCTCGATTGGTATTAATAACAATAATATCATTGCCAGACATTTTACAGATGCACTCGACTCGCATGAATTTCAATTTAAACGAATTAATAAATAAATATATATATAAACGAACTTATTACATACATAATACATACTGCAGTATGGGTGTAGCATTGAAAATACACAAAGTTAAAAAAATTGTCAGCAGAATAAAAAAAATACAATAAGAATTGAAGCGATATTCATTTGATTGAGTGCCGAATTGACAAATGATTGACAACACTGGAATTTTGCAACAAAAACAAATAACGACAACAAAAAAAATCATATATATACATATATATATTATACACAAAATAATATAAGGAATTTGCAATTGATAGCGTTTAATACTATGAATAATTAACAATATTGTTTTGAATCTGAATTTTTGTTATACATATGTAAATTTTACATGCGGTTTGTTTTTTTTTCTTTTCAATTTAATGAAATACCTAAGTAATATATGTAATTTAGACAAAATGTTTGAACTTACTGTTGACAGTCAAATAAATGGCATGGCACTTTCTCATAAAAATCCAAAGAAGTCTGTCTGACTGACTGTCTGTTATATGCCATATTTCATTTGTCTAGCGCACATGCAACGCTTTCATTTTGCTCCCAAAATGCGGGCGACCCAGTTGCAATAATATCCTATATAAATACCCTTTTCACACAGTAAAAGAATACACAGACATTTGTTTCAACTCTCTCAACTGCCAACCCCGTAAAAAGTCACAAAGCCACCACCAGTATATAAAGCGAAAAAAAGGAATTTAAAAATATGCCACCAGAACTGGTCCACACAATTTGTGTTCCGACCTCGACTCTGGTGTGCAACCCCAAAAGCAACGCACACGTTAATCAATCTTTGATAATCATTTTCCTCTACATGACCCGAAAATTTGTATATATTTTCATATACAACTTTCGGTAGATATATAGTGAGATATATAGAACTATCTTTTAGCTTGCCGCATAGAAGTTGCATATTTTTTTTTATAGTTTTTTTTGCGGACGGCTGAAATTATGATAATATATTATAATAATTTGAATACCCTGCAGTAAGATAAATCGTTTAAAAATATAATTTTAATTGATTTTAAAAATTATATGTTTCGAATATAAATTTTTTTTATTTCTTATTCATTTATACAAATCTGTTCTTAAAGTCCCACCCCTTATAGATAGCTAACCTTTTAATACCTTTCACACTTCACATCCAACAATATTGTTTATTGATACTGAAAATATTTCATTAAAATTTTTTTCTTAAATTTTATTATTGTAGCTTTTTAATTGTTTCTTGTTGGCATTTACTCGACCAAAAATCAATGCAAATTGTTGAGAATATCAAACATTTTGCTCACGTTGATAAAGCACGAAATTGGCGAAGAAGTTGATAGCTTTTGTTTGGCCTTTGACATTTTGTGCTGTTGACTTATAATATGTATATATACAATATATGTATGTATATTTTTTATTTTGTGTTTTCTTTTTGTATGTTGCTGACAGCTTTTCAGCTGGCGTGCCCCGTTGTTGCTCCACTTTGTTGTTAGTTGACGTTGATACTAAAGCTATTGTATTGTTGGTTATTTTTGTTATTTTATTTTTTTGCTGCATGCTGGTAAATTAAAACGCTGCTTTGTTTCACTTTACGCTTGTACTGTGCATTGTGTATTAGAGAATTTTTTAATTTCCTCGCCCTTTGTGGCGGTCTGGCAGCTAATCTGCCACGAGAGTGAGGAAAACGAGCGCTTTTCAGCTTCAGCTGCATTCTGTTTGTTTGTTTCTACCTCGTCTGAAGGAGACCATTAACAAACAGTAGCATGGACAGCAAAGTGCATCTACGTTCGCCTCACCTTAAATACACAAATGCTGCCCAGGCAAACAGACTTTAAGACGGGAGAGACAGACAGATGGAGAGTCAAATAGACATGGTTACATAGAACAGCAGCTTCTCACACATTGCAGCTTTTAATCTTAATTTTATAGTAGAAGACTGCAGTCTTCATCCTTTCGTGTCCCTGCTCCAGTTTCAGAGAACAAACTGCACTTCTGGCACAGTTCTCAGAATCTCTCGTATCTCCTCCGCAGTTGCAAGTTGCAACTTTGAGCTGTGCTCACCTCTTAGCACTTTTTAATGCTACTTTAGCAGTTCTAGAAGCAGCGAAATGTGTTGTTGTTGTTACTCTGGTTGTCCGAGTTAATTTAATCAGTTTAAATATGCACTCGGCTTATCAACGATTCCTTTCGGCCTGCAAACAGCTTTGAAATTCGAATCGTACAATTATTACAAAATGTGCTTTTATTTACAATGTGTAAATTGTATAAACCTATGTATATTTGTTTTTTAAGCCCAAGTGCAGCTGGCAACTAATTAGAAGCTAAATGTATTTATTTATGCGGAACACATATTTATTATGCTTATATCCATATTAAATATAATTGTAAACTCGCATTCGTTGATGTATCAAATAAATTTATAATTGTACCTCAGTGTCTGTGATCTATTAGTTTCCAATCGAATGCAACAAGAAGTTAAGCTTTTAGTAACAGTAACGGAAGTTGGATTATAATTACATTTCATCAACTGCATTGAAGATATGTCATTTAATACACAGGCATAGACTTTAGCATTTGTAAATGTTTTAGTTTGTTAGTTTGCATGTATTTATTTATTCCTTTTCTTATCAAGCTTTTATTTGTAAAGTTGAGGTACACTCAAAAATATGATCTAAGATCAGGTTAAGATTTTTTATTACTCCTTTTTTCATTACTTTTTTGTGGTATTCTTTATTTAACATAAATGAAATTTCTAGAATGAATTGCATATTTGTTTTTCTTTTTAATTAATTGGTAAAAGCATCATTGTTGCCACCGTTGTCATTTATTTATTTTAAGAAAACCGTAATCATTTTCTATTCTGCTACTTCATTATTTCTTATTTGCATTTGCTGACGACAAGTGACACATTAATTTTACGAGTTTGAAATATTCTTGTAAGAATCGAATTTCAATTTATTACTCGTGTATTAAACTTTTTGAAAGTTTTGTGTGTGTCAGCATGTGGTGTTGGAAATTATCATTGCATACTTGAAGGCATCGGTAAAGTTTTCAATACTTCACAGCACTGTGTTTGCCGTACATAGACATACGTTGACTGTCTGTCTCTCTGTGCGTATCCCAGTGTCTGTCAGTGCCAAATTGCCTTGAAATCTTTTGACATGCTACGTCAAGTTTGTCATATGTCCTGCGTTGTTCCATTTCTCGCCTCCGCACAGTCAAAACGAAGAGAAGAATGCCAGAAAATTGTTTTAAAGTGTGTCAGCATTTCCGTGAGCGCGTCTTGGTGAAGTGAAAATGTTTGGAATTCTAATGAAGGGCGTCTGCCTGGCATTCAACTGCTGGCTGGAACTAAAAACCTGACGGGCCAATAGTCCGCACAGATTTGCAACAGCCGCCGAGGGGCTAGGATCTCGCAGTGGACGACTAGCTTACGTAGGCTTCCGCTACTTTGCATATTTTTCCATTAAAAGCGATTTAAATACCTAGCCTTCTTTTATATTTGCTACAGATACGAATATATACATACAGAAAAATATATATATTTTTTTTTGTATATTTTGTCTTTTGCTTACACTTCCTCTGGCAGGTTTCAGTGGCCGCCTGCGGATTTGTCCGACACGTTGGGAAAAGTTCACTTGGCTGGAAGGGGAAAAAAGATTGAATTTTATAATAAATTTTGTGCAGGCCAAGAACAGTCTTAAGATTGGGCCATGGCATTGGCCTGCTCCTATCTTGCCACTATCTCAGAAGCCCAACGTCTGTCGCTGGAGAATTTATGTGTGTGCGGGTTAAGTCGTCAGTAGGTTACTCAATGTCCTCCACACCACTTGTAGCCGCAATCGCATCCTTGTATCCGGGCAAAATGAATGGCCTCAAAACAAACAAGTAAAAATGTGCCATTGATTAAAAGTGCATTTTCTGGCACTTTTTTAATTTCGAATCGAATTTAGAATTTAAGCAAATCTTTAAAAGCTTGATGCTGAAAATAAAAATGTAAACTCAACTGTTTATTTATTACATTGAATCTGAATTCAATATATTAAAGTAATGAATATCAGAAATTGACTCTCTTTTTCCCTGTGTTCTTCTTCTTTCAGGTAAGCAAACACACCTCTTATGTTTGGGAATTTTCCGGCAATTTCCTACATCGCCTGCGGTGATTAAATCAACCACACAAAAAGAACGAACGGGAGTGAAGAATGTCTGGCTTAATTGAGCGCTAAATTTGCGAACATTAAATTTATTAGCCATTGCATATTGTTGCTATTATTATGGTTATTGTATTGTTGTCATTGCTACATATAATAATAACATCGACTCGAAGGCAGACAGAGTTAACGACAGCACAAAAGTAAAATAACCGCAAGCTTGCGTTTTATTTAACAAATTACGTATACGCCGCAGATGCCGCGGGGCAATGGTAAGTACCAGCCGCAACAAATGTGTTTGTGTGTGTGAGTGTGTGTAATAACAACAACAACAACACCAAATGCGCAAATCAAATCAACTTAAGTGCCATGAGCAGTCAGTCAACCAGACATAACTATACCAATAATAATATACGTATGTATATGTGTTTATATAATCACATCTCTATGAGCACTACAAGTAAATCAAATCAGCGTCAAAGTCGAACTTAAATGAGGATAATAATCAAACACAGGATGGGATTAGCTAAGTCATTTTACAAGTGTACTAGAATTTGTAACACTTCTATGTATGCATATATGTACATATGGAGAATTGAGTCTTTATAAAGTCAAAGCCCTTTTTGAAACTATTTGAAAAGCAGTTAAAATAGTATGTGAACTTTATTGCTTCCTGTGTAAGTTAAATTTATGATGTTCCATTTTTCTACAAACACTTGGATATTTGTTGTAGGAAATGGGAACAGCGGGACACATGTGTATATAAACATACTTATAAGAATTGCCGAGTAAATATTTGTTTGAGACAACAACGCTTTTTTTATTTTATTTTGCCAATTGTATCTTTTTTTGCTTCGATTCATTGGACTGTGGACATAGAACGCTTTGTTTACGGCGTGTTTTGCTGTATTTTCATTTTTTGGCGTCGGTTGTATTTCCGCATTGGCAATTGGCCCGTTTTGTTTGCTTATGCTTATTTAAATGCACTACCAAGTTTGCCTACGTGTAGCCTTTTAAATTTTTAGTCCTGTGTACAGGATGTGTGTGTGTGTGTGTGGCATAAAACTTTTGTGCCGCATTATGGACGGTTGGTAAAAAACTCTTCGAGTTGGCCATAGAACATTGCCTGAAGCTTGAGTACTTCATTAGCGCGCTTTGTTACTCATTATGTGCGCACATTACTCAAACCAGTAGCAAACTTTTCAGCCCCACACAGGCACACACACACGTAAATTCACAAATACATTTTAATGTTAATCCTTTTTCAAAAGATTTCCCATGTACCTTGCTTGCCTTCTATTTCACTCTCTCTCTCTCTCTCTCTCTTGCCCAGCCTTTCAGTTTCAATCAGCAGCAACAGCAGCTTGCATATTTTCATTATTAATGCCCTCGGCAGTCATTGCAGCCACCGCGACACCCACAACCGCCAGTCAGTCAGTCAGCCAGACCAGTGAACCAGTCAGAACTCTCTCAACCTAACCGCGCCGTCTGCCTTTGCTAGGTAGCCGCATTTGCTGACTTGGCTTTTTGTCTAGAGTTGCAACCACATTGCGCTGGTCATGGCCAGACGCTGACGCTGACGCCGGCATCGATGTCGACGTCAATGTAGTTGCCCTGTGAGTTGGCGTCACAACGGCGACGATGACGACGCCTCTGCTCGTCTCGGTTTGCCTCCTCCTTCTCTCTTACCCACTCTTTCTTTCTTGCGCTCCTTTTCTCTGGGGTCTCGCCATCTTGTGTCTTACCTGTGCCAAGTTTTACGCCGTTCTGCCAAATCAATTGTTTGTAATGAACTTGCGACTGGAGTTGCTTGTGGCAAGCACAGTGGAATGGGAATGCAATAGAATGAGACGAAAATGCCAACCAATGTATATATGTATATGTAACAAAAAGTTGAACCAGTTGAATTGTAGGAGTTATGAACAAACGGTTACTATAGAATTATCGATTTAATATACTTACTAATATTTTAATATCAAATAACAACTAGAATAAATATTTAATATGGTTAAAAAAAAACTTTATTAAGAACAATTACTTAATATGATTATACTTTTTTTCATAAATCGTGATTCCCAATATGTCGATATAAGAGAAGTGAATTAAGTATAGCTTTCCAATGGTTTACAAATGTCGGTCGTTCATATTGTACTTAAAAAAATCGCTTTTAAGTACGATTATTAATTAAAATTTTATTAAATTGCTTTGTTGAAATTTTGTATCTAATTATTGGCCTAAGAGTCACCACGGTGTCTGCTTGGCAGAGTTAATTTTGTGCCCGGACTCGTCTTTGAAACAATTGAAATTAATTAGAGCTGTAATTTGATTAGGAACGAAACGAGTGTCTTCTTCAGTCATATAAATACCTAAACTCGAAGCTCGTATTTCGTACAGTGACAACAACAGCTCGAAACTCAGTTACCCATTTTATGTACTCGCATTTGGCTTAAGACATTTTGCCCGGTTCTCATTAACTAATTGTCCCAGCTTCCTCTTTTTAGGCCACAGTATTATTAGTCCAAATATATTACGTAAGTAAGATGAGACATAAAAGAAAAGGAAAAACACGTGCTAAGTACATATGTAAATGATGTGACACCCCAAAACTCTTGATGAACATGGAGAAAACTCTGGAGTAACAACAAAAATATTACACGAAAAGAAACTCAATATAATTTAAATGGTTTTTTGTTGTTAGCTCGATGTTGTTGTTATGGTTCTTGTTCTTGTTATTATTATTGTTACTGTTGTTTTTGTTCTTGTTGCTCTGATTACACAGAGGGCGTGAACTTTGCCTTCGACTTGTTTGACTCACACAAAAGTATTAGAAACTTTTGTAGAGAAATGCGGGTGTGAACAGGAGGTGAAAAGGGGTTGGGAAGAAGACTCACATCG